>JARQOD010000003.1:18656338-18955893 GCA_033576555.1 Oophaga sylvatica
AAACTGTTGTGATATTGTCCAATAGGACTTTTACGTGTTGACCTTTGACCATATCTTGACAACATCGGAGAGTCATCCATACGGCACATTAACCCCTAGCACACCGCGATCAAACATGATCGCGGTGTACTGGGGGCACAGGGGAGGATCGCGCAGGGTGGGGGCTCCCTGCGCGCTCCCCTGTGACCCTCAGAGCAGCGCGATGTGTCGCGCTGTTCCGAGGGTCCGTCCTCCCTCCAGGTCCCTGGATCCAGTATGGCGCCGGGGTCCTGCAGGGAGGCGGCTTCCTCAGTGCCTGCTGAGAGCAGGCGCTGAGGAAGCCTGCAGCGATGTCAGAGCGATCGCTGGTGTGACAGAGTGCTGTGCACACTGTTACACCAGCGATCTGCTAAAATACTGTGATGTCCCACCCTGGGACAAAGTAAAAAAGTAAAAAAAATAAAAATAAAAAGTGGTAAAAAAAATTATATTAAAAAAAAAAATATTACCCAATAAATTCATTTTTTCCTGTAAATAAAAAAAACAAAACAATAAAAGTACACATATTTGGTATCGCCGCGTCCGTAACGACCCCCCTATAAAACTGTCCCACTAGTTAACCCCCTTTAGTGAACCCCTTGAAAAAAAAAAAAACTAAGCAAAAAATCAATGCTTTATCATCATACCGCCGAACAAAAAGTGGAATAACACGTGATCAAAAAGACGGATATAAATAAACATGGTACCGCTGAAAACGTCATCTTGTCCCGCAAAAAACGAGCCATCATACAGCATCATCAGCGAAAAAATAAAAAAGTTATAGCTCGCAGAATAAAGCAATGCAAAAATAATTATTTTTTATATAAAATTGTTTTCATTCTATAAAAGCGCCAAAACATAAAAAAATTACATAAATGAGATATCGCCGTAGTCGTACTGACCCGAAGAATAAAACTGCTTTATAAGTTTTACCACACGCAGAACGGTATAAACGCCCTCCCCAAAATAAATTCATGAATTGCTGATTTTTGTTCATTCTAACCTCCCAAAAATCGAAATAAAAAGCGATCAAAAAATGTCACGTGGTCATAAATGGTACCAATAAAAACGTCACCTCGTCCCGCAAAAAATAAGACCTCACATGACTCTGTGGGCCAAAATATGCAAAAATTATAGCTCTCAAAATGTGGTGATGCAAAAAACTATTTTTTGCAATAAAAAGCGTCTTTTAGCGTGACAGCTGCCAATCATGAAAACCCGCTATAAATAGTAAATCAAACCCCCCTTTATCACCCCCTTAGTTAGGGAAAAATAATAAAATTAAAAAAATGTATTTATTTCCATTTTCCCGTTAGGGTTAGGGTTGCGGCTAAAGTTAGGGTTAGGGTTGGCGCTAACGTTAGGATTAGGGTTAGGGTTGGGATTAGGGTTAGGGGTGTGTTAGGGTTAGGTTTGTGGTTAGGGTTGGGACTAGGGTTAGCGGTGTGTTGGGGTTAGGGTTGGAGTTAGAATTTGGGGGTTTCCGCTGTTTAGGCACATCAGGGGCTCTCCAAATGTGACATGGCGTCTGATCTCAATTCCAGCCAATTCTGCGTTGAAAAAGTCAAACGGTTCTCCTTCACTTCTGAGCTCTGCCATGGGCCCAAACAGTAGTTTACCCACACATGGGGTATCAGCGTACTCTGGACCACAAGAGTTATTGTGCAATTTGTCCTATTTCTTCTGTTACCCTTGGGAAAATAAAAAACTGGGGGCGACAAAATCATTTTTGTAAAAAAAAAGATTTTTTTGTTTTTACGGCTGTATGTTATAAAACTTCTGTGAAGCACTTGGGGCTTCATAGCGCTCACCACACTTCTAGATAAGTTCCTTGTGGGGTCTATTTTCCAAAATGGGGTCACTTGTGGGGGGTTTCCACTGTTTAGGCGCATCAGGGGCTCTCCAAATGCGACATGACGCCCCCAGACCATTCCATCAAAGTCTGCAATCCAAAACGTCACTACTTCCCTTCCGAGCCCAGACGTGCACCCACACAGTCGTTTTCTCCCACATATTGGGTATCAGCATACTCAGGACAAATTGGACAACAAATTTTGGGGTCCAATTTCTCCTGTTACCCTTGGAAAATAAAATATTGGGGGTGAAAAAATCATTTTTGTAAAAAAAAAAGGATTTTTTATTTTTACAGCTGTAAGTTATAAACTTCTGTGAAGCACTTCGGGGTTCAAAGTGTTCACCACACATCTAGATAAGTTCCTTGAGGGGTCTAGTTTCCAAAATGGTGTCATTTGTGGGGGGTTTCCACTGTTTAGGCAGATCAGGAGCTCTCCAAACACGACATGGCATCCAGCCAATTCTGCGTTGAAAAAGTCAAACGGCGCTCCTTCCCTTCCAAACTCTGCCATGCACCCAAACAGTGGTTTACCCCCACATATGGAGTATCAGCGTACTCAGGACAAATTTCACAATAACTTTTGGAGTCTTGTTACCCTTGGGAAAATAAAAATTGGGGTGAAAAGATCAATTTTGTGGAAAAAATATGATTTTTTAATTTTACGGCTCTACGTTATAAACTTGTGTGAAGCACTTGGGGGTTCAAATTGCTCACCAAAGATCTAGATAAGTTCCTTAGGGCGTCTAGTTTCCCAAATGGGGTCACTTGTGAGGGGTTTCCACTGTTTAGGCACATCAGGAGCTCTCCAAATGCAACATGGGGTCCAATCTCAATTCCAGCCAATTTTGGTTGGAAAAAGTCAAATGGTGCTCCTTCCACTCCGAGCTCTGCCATGCGCCCAAACAGTAGTTCCCCCCCCCACATATGGGGTATCAGCGTACTCAGGACAAATTGGACAACAAATTTTGTGGTCCAATTTCTCCTGTTACCTATGGGAAAATAAAAAATTAGTGACTAAGAGATAATTTTTGTGGGAAAAAAATAGGATTTTTTATTTTCATGCCCGGGCATTATAAACTTGTGTGAAGCACTTGGGGGTTCAAAGTGCTAACCAAAGATCTAGATAAGTTCCTTAGGGGGTCTAGCTTCCAAAATGGGGTCACTTGTGGGGGGTTTCCACTGTTTAGGCTCATCTGGGGCACTACAAACGGAACATGACCCCCATCAATGTTTGCATTCCAAAACGTTACTGCTTCCTTTCCAAGCCCTGCCGTGCGCCCAAACAGTTCCCCCCCACATATGGGGTATCAGCGTACTCATAACAAATTGGACAACAAACACGACATGGCATCCAGTCTCAACTCCAGCCAATTTTAGTTTGAAAAAGTCAAACGGCGCTCCTTCCCTTACGAGCTCTGCCGTGTGCCCAAACAGTGGTTTTCCCCCACATATGGGGTATTGGCGTACTCAGGAGAAATTGCACAACAACTTTATCTGCCCATTTTCTCCTTTTACCCTTGTGAAAATAAAAAAAAGTTTGTAAAAGATCATTTTTGTGGCTAAAAAGTTAAATATTAATTTTTTCCTTCCACGTTGCTTCAGCTCCTGTGAAGCACCTGAAGGGTTATTAAACTTCTTGAATGTGGTTTTGAGTACCTTGAGGGGTGCAGTTTTTAGAGTGGTGTCACTTTTTGGTATTTTCTGCTATATAGACCCGTCAAAGTGACTTCAAATGTGAGGTGGTCCCTAAAAAATGGCTTTGTAAATTTTGTTGTAAAAATGAGAAATCACTGGTCAACTTTTAACCCTTATAATTTCCTAACAAAAAAAATTTTGGTTCCAAAATTGTGCTGATGTAAAGTAGACATGTGGGAAATGTTATTTCTTAACTATTTTGTGTGACATATTTCTCTGTTTTAAGGGAAAAAAAATTCAAAGTTTGAAAATTGCAAAATTTTCAAAATTTTCGACATATTTGTGCTTTTTTCAAAAATAAACGCAAGGTATATCAAAGAAATTTTACCACTATCATGAAGTACAATATGTCACGAGAAAACAGTCTCAGAATCGCGAAGATCCGTTGAAGCGTTCCAGAGTTATAACCTCATAAAGAGACAGTGGTCAGAATTGTAAAAATTGGCCCGGTCATTAACGTGCAAACCACCCTTGGGGTTAAGGAGTTAACCATCTTCCTTATCCCTGCTGAAGAAAAGCAGGCCCAAACCATGATGCTGCCACCACCATGTTTGACAGTGGGGATGGTATGTTTAGGGTGATGAGCTGTGTTGCCTTTACGTCAAACATATCGTTTGGCATTGTTGCCAAAAAGTTCGATTTTGGTTTCATCTGACCAGAGCAACTTCTTCCACATGTTTGGTGTGTCTCCTAGGTGGCTTGTTGCAAACTTTAAACAACACTTTTTCTTTGAGAAATTACTTTCTTCTTGCCACTCTTCCATAATGGCCAGATTTGTGCAGTGTACGACTGATTGTTGTCCTATGGACAGACTATCCCACCTCAGCTGTAGATCAGTGCAGTTCATCCAGAGTGATCATGGGCCTCTTGGCTGCATCTCTGATCAGTCTTCTCCTTGTTTGAGATGTAAGTTTAGAGGAACGGCTGGGTCTTGGTAGATTTGCAGTGGTATGATACTCCTTCCATTTCAATATGATCGCTTGCACAGTGCTCCTTGGGATGTTTAAAGTTTTGGAAATCATTTTGTATCCAAATCCGGCTTTAACCTTCTCCACAACAGTATCAAGGACCTGCCTGTTGTGTTCCTTGGTCTTCATGATGTTCTCTGTGCTTCAAACAGAACCATGAGACTATCACAGAGCCGGTGCATTTATATTGAGACTTAATTACACACAGGTGGATTATATTTATCATCATTAGTCATTTAGGACAACATTGGATCATTCAGAGATCTACAATGAAGTTCTGGAGTGAGTTTGCTGCACTGACAGTAAAGGGGCCGAATAATAACGCACGCCCCACTTTTCAGTTTTTGTATTTCCACAAAAATTTAAAATAACCAATACATTTCCTTCAACTTCACAATTGTGTCCCACTTGTTGTTGATTCTTCACCAAAAATTTACATTTGGTATCTTTATGTTTGAAGCATGACAAGTGGGAAAAGACTGAAAAGTTCCAGGGGGATGAATACTTTCCCAAGGCACTGTAACTCCCACTCTGAGGACCACAGTTTCTTCCTGCTGAGGAAATCTGCCCTTATGTTCTCGGAACCCTTCAAGTGAACAGCGGAGATGGATCAGATATTCCTTTCTGCCCAATGGAAGATTTTCGCTGCTAGGGTCTGCAGAGCTTGGCTGCTTGCGCCTCCCTGGCGTCGAAGAAAGGAAACTGTTGTGATATTGTCCAATAGGACTTTTACGTGTTGACCTTTGACCATATCTTGACAACATCGGAGAGTCATCCATACGGCGTTTAGCTCTTTGTAGTTGGAGGATTTTTTATTTTCTTCCAGTCCCCAGGTGCCTTGTAGGAAGTGACCTATCTCTGCACCCCAACCGCTCAAACCTGCATCTGTGGTAACTATAATGCAGGGGGAAAGAGTCCTCGGTACCCCTTTTCCCAGATTGTCCTTCGACGTCTACCAATTCAGGGAGTGTCTTAAATCGTTTGGAAGTGACATCTTCTTGTCCAGCCCTGAAGCCCTGAATGATGTCTGTTTCATGACGTAAGAACTGCCCTTGGCTCCAGCACACACTTGGGATGCAGGATGTCATGAGACCTAGAATCCTCATGACATTCCTGACAGAAGTTGTATTTTTCTTTTGGAATGTACTGCTTTTGCATCTGATTTCTTCTTATTTTGCGAGGGGTAGGTAGGACATTTCTCGATGGGAATCGAGGAGGACTCCTAAGAGTATCTTCTGGGTACCTAGACTTAAGTCGGATTTTTCCCAATTTATTTGCCACCCCAGGTCCTGTAGGACCTTCACGGTTTGGCCCAGCTGTTGGCTGAGAAGAAAAGCCGAGTCTGTCACCAAAGGATATCGTTCATATAGGAGACCACCACAATCCCCTGTCTCCTCAGAAAGGCTGCAACCTCCGTCATTAGCTTTGTGAATATACGCGGGGCTGAGGATAGACCGAATGGGAGTCATGTGAACTGGAAGTGATGGTTTGTACTGTGGCGGGATACTGCAAACCTGTGGTATTGGCAATGGTCTGGGTGAATCGGCACATGGTAATATGCATCTCTTAGGTCTAGGGTGTACATTGTATTGTCTTGCTCTATTAGCTGGATGGCCGACCTCATTGTCTCCATTTTAACTTTCTGTACCTTACCCATTGGTTCAGATGTCTTAGGTTTATAATGGTGCGGTACTTGCCCGAGGGCTTTTTTACGGAGAACAGATATGAGTAATGGGCCTGTTTTATTTCCGAGATGGGAACCGGCTCGATTGCTTCTAATCTTAAGAGATTTTTTACCTCCATCCACATCCTGTTCTGCGCAGAAAGGGAGTGGGGACTGGAGATACAAAATCGAGAGGGAGGGGGATGGGAGAAATCTATCCTGTAACCTTCCCCTATGGTTCGCTGGATCCATTTGTTGTCTGCTTTGGTTTCCCAGATTCCCTGAGAGAACCGTAGTCTCCCCCTACCTTCCTGGTGTCAAGACATTTTATGTGATGGGAAAGACGATTGGGTGGCACTGCCCCTACCTATCTTGGGGTAACTCCACCTGCCTGTCTTTCCTTTTCCATTATAGTCCTGTCTATATTGTTGTCGGGGTCTACGAAAGGGCCGCAATTTTTTGGTTTTATCCTCTGGAAACCCCTTTTTATCATCTCTAACATATCATCTAGAACCGGACCATAGACCTGAGTACTAGAAAAAGGGATAGAACAGAGCTTGCTTTTGGATTGGCTATCCCCAGACCAAGTTTAAAGCCATATAGCCCGCCGAGCTATATTAGACAGTACTTTACTTCTAGCCGCAAATCTTACAGATTCGGCCGAAGCATCTGCCATAAATTGCGTTGTCATTTTCAGCATCGGGATAGAATCTAACATGACCTTTCTAGGGGTATTGTTTTTTTATCTGGTTAGACAGCTCGTCAATCTAGACACACATGGATTTAGCTACCGAGGTAGTAGTTATATTGGTGTTGATAATCGCTGCCGTCGATTCCCAACTCCTTTTCCCAACTAGACCTTCGGCTTTCCTGTCCATGGCGTCTCGTAAACAGGAACAGTCCTCAATGGGTATGGCAGTCTTTTTCGCCACCCTGGCGATAGGGATGTCGACCTTCGGGATTTCTTCCCACAGTTTGGTCTCTGCAGGATCAAAGGGAAGGCGAGCCCTAAAATCCCTAGGGCCGATCAGGCGCTTCTCTGTATCTTCCCATTCCTCCAGGATCATGGCTCGGATATGCTGGTTAACTGGGAATACTCTGTTTTTCTGCGTTCTGAGACCCCCAAACATCTTGTCCGGGATTGTGCGAGGGATTTCTGTGTCTTCGATCTTCATGGTCACTCTTACTGCTTTCAGTAAGTCATCCGTATTCTCAGATGAGAAGAAATACTTTTTCCTCTCTTCTGATGGTCTTTGGGAAACCCTTTCTTTCTCGTTCTCCTCGTCTTCCCATGATTAGTATGAGTAGGGGTACGCCTCTTCCAAGGATTCCTCTAACTCCCATCGGGCCCTTTTATGACCGGAGGTACTTGGGTCTGCCTGATGTGGCACGAGATTCGCCACCGTGCTCTGGACCTCTTCCCTAATAATAGCCCGCATATCTGTCAAGAAGGACACCTGTTCTTCCTTCAGGACTTTTGCCACACATTCCAGACATAGCCATTTTGTGTATGAGTCTGCCAGTTTGCATTTGCATGATGGACGTTTTTGTAGAGTTTTACGGGAAGAGGAGCTAGACCCTGCGGGAGTACCTTTATCCTAATATACAAAAGAAAAAAAACAGAAAGTTGTTTTTTTTTAAACACGGCAGATACTATGGGGCCCCTTACGCTAGCCAGAGAATGTCCGGCTGGTGGCTCTGAGCGGCCTGGATTAGAGTCTCTGGTCAAGATTATGCACGCTATTTAGTTTGTTAGCACCCTTTTTAAAGGGTCTTACCTTGTTCAGACGGCTTTGAAAACACCCCCGTGGATCTGCCATGTATTCCTGATCAGCTCCCACGTGGTGCCGTCCGGATCGGAAGTGTGCATCCTCGAATGACCGGTCGGAAACACGTTCCCCACCGGAACGCATGTTCCCTCATCTGACCAGAAGTAGGCTGTGGCAGCGGCATGGAGCCGACTCCCTCCGGAGAAGGATGCGGCAATGTTGGGAGCTCCCTGCTCCACCGTCTCACTGAGGGACCCCCGCCCAGTGAGGTTTCAGCGGTGGAGCGCCTTGACAGTGGGAAGGGGAGAGATCTGGTCCCCCCGATCCACCTGAGCTCCCGTAAGTCCTGCACTGCTGCTCTTGTGCGTGCTGTCCTGCTAGGGACAATAAAAACACTGGGGTTGAGCCGGAAGGGGGGCTTTTAACCTCTTGTGTCCTTCCTGTCACTAGAGGGTATACGGGACGTTCCTCCTACCGTGCTGTCATGAGGGACGTCCTGGGGAAAACATTGTTTTTTAATGTGCGTGAGGTCTGCAGAAATCTTCATATCACCGCCACAAAACTACAACGTGGGATATGGCAGGCTGTATCACGTTTTGCAACAGAAAAACATTTTTTTTCATCTGCATGAACTCTGCAGAGACACAAAATTACAATGTTGGATACAGCGGACTGTATCACATTTTGCAACAGAAAAACATTTTTTTTTAAGTGCGTGAGATCTTTACAAAACGTCATATCACCACCACAAAATTACAATGTGGGAAATGGGTTGTATCACGTTTTGTAACAAAAAAAACATTTTTTTAATGTGCATGAGACCTTTAGACAGCTTCATATCACCGCCACAAATTTACAAGGTGGGATATGGCGGGCTGTATCATAATTCAGCAACAGAAAAAATATTTTTTTTAATGTGCGTAAGGTCTGCAGACAGCTTCATATCATCGTCACAAAATTGCAACATGGGATACGGTGGGCTGTATCGCGTTTTGCAACAGAAAAGCTTTTTTTTAATGTGTGCGAGGTCTGTACAAAGCTTCATATCACCGCCACAAAAATACACCGTGGGATACAGGGGGCTGTATCACGTTTTGCAACAGAAAAACATTTTTTTCAGCTGCATGAGCTCAGCAGAAAGGTTTATTTCACCGCCACAAAAATTAAAACATGGGATACGGAGGGCTGCATCACATTTAGCAACAGAAAAAATTTTTTTTTCAGTGTGTGAGATCTGCAGACAGCTTCATGTCACCTCCACAAAATTACAACATGGGATACGGCTGGCTTTTGCACATTTACCAACAGAAAAAAATTATTTTTTTCAATGTGCATGAGCTATGCGGACTGTGGAATTTCACCACCACTAAATAACAAGGCGAGATATAGCATGGTGAATCACGGTAGCAACTGCACAATAAAAGATTTTTTCATGCACAACAGAATAATGTCACCACAGCACTAAATGACAAGGTGGGATATGGCATGCTGTTTCAAATTTAGCTAGTGAAAAAATAAGATTTAGCACAATAGAAGCAGTGCACAACACACTTGTAGGACATGTGCCCTACTGGCTTTGTCTGTGGACCTCAGTAATGGCACAAAAAAAAAAATGGAAGGTTGATTTCACAGCCACACAGGACACTAGCTAGCTAAACTATCTGACTAGTAAACATCTGCCTAGCTAACTACCTAAAATCTTGCTGCTAACACTGCCAGCTCAGGATTTGCCTCTCTGCGCGGTTAAAGTGTGAAAATGGCGCTAAAACAAGATGTCAGCCCTTTATATGGAGAGGGACGTGATTTCAGCAGCCAATGTCAGAAGCCGTTGTGTCAGGACTTTGTGGATGTTTCCTGCGCCCTGATTGGCTAGCCGCAATGTGAACACATAAAGTTAAATTTTTTTTAAAAAAATTACAGTTAACAAACACGCCGCTCCTTTAAGCTCTGTAAGGCCTCTTTCACACATTCGTTTTTTTGGATCAGGCATGATCCGGCGTGTTGCTAAAAAATCGGATCCGGTACCGGATGCGTTTTTTTACCATTGATTTTCATTAGCGCCGGATGGCGCCTGATGTCAGTGCGTTGTATCCGTTTTTGTCCGGATCCGGCGGAAATGTACATTCCGGCGGCCGGACAAAACGGAGTATGTAACGTTTTTTTTGTTTGCCGGAGCCGCCTGATAGTGCCTGAAGCGGCGCATCAGGAGGCCGGAAACAATAGAAGACAATGGAACCGGATCAGACTTTTGTGCAATCCGTCAAAAGTCTGATCCGGATTCTGGAAACCAAGGACTACTACTACTACTACTACTACTACTACTACTACTACATTTTCCAGTGTTTCCGGGCATCCGAAACCCTCTTTTTCTGGGTTCAAAAGTTCAGGTTGGATCCAGCAAAAAACGGATCCGTTGCATCAGTTTTTTTATTTCAGTGCCGGATCCGTCCCTTCAGGTGTTCGACGGATCATGCCTGATACAAAAAGACGGATGTGTGAAAGAGGCCTAAACCACCTCCCCTCATCAAACACGTGCCAATCGCTCATGGTACACCACCATTATAGTAGCCAAAGTGCTGAAAATACTTTATTGGCAATGCAAATATTTTCCTGCACTTTTTACAGAATGTTAGACTTTATAACATTTTGCTCGGGTTTCCGATCATGAATCCAAATGTGCAATATTCATGCCGAATTTATGTATGGAGATTGTTTTTTGAACAAATTTGCTCATTACTAGTCCTAGACTCTGAATCGACTGACGGTCTCTGTCCGCCAGAAAACATTCTCTATAAAACCTCATCTAACCCCTCCCAACCTGTGGGCTGATCCCAACACTATTAACTATTTAATACCAAGTATAGTGCAAACTATATCTCTATCTACTGTAGGGTGTATGATTCCCCTAGTGAATGGACCTCCCGCATTCCCAGGGATGACTATAGGCTTAGCCTGTATAAGAACTGAACATACAACACTGGCCATAGGGATAAAATATAACCACATAACCTTATCACACATAAATATAAAAAACTCAACTGCATCATCACAACACCCCCCGTTGCCACAACCTCTTCTTCCCAGCCTCCCCCTATCACCTGAGTCCCCACCACACACGTTTCGCAGCTTTTAGACAGCCAATAAAAATGCAGGGCTTGCCTGCCTCTGCTTTATACATGTTGTACACGCACTGCTCTATACACATACGGCTCCACTCTGTACACCTCATAGCCACATGGCTCCGCTCCATGCACCTCGAACACGTGCGACTCCACTCGGTACACCTCGTACATAAGCGACTCCGCTCCGTATACCTTGTACACTCTGCTCTGCTACGTACAACTCGTACACACGCGGCCCCGCTCCGTACACCTCATACACACATGGCTCTGCTCCATACACCTCAAACACGTGCTACTCTGCTCGGTACACCTCGTACATAAGCGACTCCGCTCCGTATACTCTGCTCTGCTACGTACACCTCATAAACACACAGCTTCGCTCCGTACACCTCGTTTACACACGGCTCTGCTCCGTACACCTCACACACACGGCTCAGCTTCGTTCACCTCGAAAACACATGGCTCCGCTCCGTACACCCCAAACACACAGCACTGCCACATCCACACTGTAAACCTCTCCTGACACCACACAGAAACCTCCCCTCATCCAGCACCATGACAACCAGCACAGCAGAGTCCTGCATCACTGAGGCCCCTGATCATGTGACCCCTGACTGCTCCCCTCCTGTGACCTCATCACAGGTCCTGTGCACACAGAGCAGCCATATATGGGTTGAGCCTAGACTGTATGGGCTCCTGCCAGGTCCTGGCTTCAGCCCATACAGTCTAGCTGGCTCACTACTGAAGATGCTAGACTGTATGGGCTCCTGTCAGGTATATAGTACTGTAGATATAGACTGTATGGGCTCCTGTCAGGTATATATTACTGTAGATATAGACTGTATGGGCTCCTGTCAGGTATATATTACTGTAGATATAGACTGTACGGGCTCCTGTCAGGTATATATTACTGTAGATATAGACTGTACGGGCTCCTGTCAGGTATATATTACTGTAGATATAGACTGTATGGGTGTCACGCTGTCTAATGATATGTATACAATGTCAGTAAACTATTAATACAGGAACAACACTCTATACAACAACTAGTATAGTAACATCAGCATGTAAGTATAGAATAGATTTACCTGACACGATATCTGCTGAACCCAGGGTTAATCTTGAGGACTTGATGAGCTGAAACAGGAAAGAGGTGGACCGGGATCTAACCTGACCCTAAACTGGGGTCCTAACTAATCCCTCACCTTGGAGGTACTGATAATGGTTCAGAGGTCCAAGTCACCAACCTAACCCTGTCTCCTATCAGACCCTGAACCCTGTAATCAGTCCTAAGAAGGATTCTGACTACCACCAAAGGGATATGGGCTGATCTTAGCTAAATACACAGATTAGACATATAAGACAGACAGGATAACACTCGCTTGCATACACACTCAAACACCAAAGGAACATAAATGGTCTGGGAAATAAACTCTAACCAAGTTGAGCTTAGAACAACTAAGGAGCTCACAACTAAAGTCTATACAGATTCATTCCTATCTGTGGTCTGCATGAAGGTTTCACTGGCAACTCCCCAAGCAGACAACCAGGAATTTAAAGGAAACCAATCAACAAATAATCAATTGCAGCCGGGAGAAACTGCACCCAGTCCCAGCACAGACAGAATTAACTCCCTAGCTGCCAAACACAAAGAAACAGCAGCTCAGCTGTGAGAAGTCAAAATGTGCAACCGCGACGATCTTCTTGGCAATGCACACATGACAGTACCCCCCCCTTCTACGAGGGGCCTCCGGACCCTCAGGGCCAGGCCTGCCCGGGTGAGTTCTGTGGAAGGTCCGAACCAAACGATCTGCGTTAACATCAGACGCAGGGACCCACGTCCTCTCCTCTGGACCATACCCCTTCCAATGCACCAAGTACTGAAGGGGACCGGCGATTCAGACGTGAGTCAATGATCTTTGATACTTGAAATTCCAAGTTACCATTGACCAACACAGGAGGAGGAGGTAGAGGTGACGGTATGACTGGTGCCACATACCTTTTAAGTAATGACTTGTGGAACACATTATGAATTTTAAACGTAGGAGGGAGGTCCAGACGAAATGCCACAGGATTAATTATGGAACTGATCCTGTACGGCCCGATGAATCTGGGACCCAGTTTCCAGGAGGGCACTTTAAGTTTTATATTCCTGGTAGACAACCATACCAGATCGTTCACATTCAGATCTGGACCAGAAACTCTCCTCCTATCAGCCATACGTTTGTAACGGTTCCCCATCGCACTCAGATTATTCAATACACCTCTCCACACAGAAGCAAGTGACAACGAGAAACGCTCCTTCTCAGGAACCCCAGAAGGGCCCCCCCCATTGAAAGTACAAAACTGGGGATGAAAACCATATGCCCCAAAAAACGGGGACTTACCAGTGGACTCGCTCCGCCTGTTGTTAAGAGCGAACTCTGCCAGAGGCAAGAAAGAAGACCAGTCCTCTTGGTTCTCTGAGACAAAACACCGGAGATATGTCTCTAAGCTCTGATTCAGACGCTCTGTCTGACCATTGGTCTGCGGATGAAAAGCCGAGGAAAATGACAATTGCATCCCCCGACGTAAACAAAATGCCCTCCAAAATTTGGACACAAACTGAGACCCCCTATCTGACACCACATCAGAAGGCAACCCATGAAGTCTAACGATCTCCCTAATGAACACCTGCGCCGCCAGAGTTTTAGCATTAGGGAGTGCAGGAAGAGCAACGAAATGTGCCATCTTACTGAACCTGTCAACAACCACCAGTATGACAGTATTCCCTGACGACGGAGGAAGGTCCGTAATGAAGTCCATAGATAAATGAGTCCATGGACGCTCCGGAAGTTTCAAGGGTAAAAGGGTCCCAGACGGACGGGTATGAGGGGTTTTAGAGCGAGCACACACCCCACATGACGCGACAAAAGTTATAACATCTTTATTAGCATTAGGCCACCAAAACCGGCGAGAAAGGAGATCTAAAGTAGCCTTACTCCCTGGATGTCCTGCTAGAGCAGAATTATGATGTGCCTCAATAACCTTTTGTCTCAACAGATTTGGGACAAACAGTCTCCCTGGAGGTCCTGCAGGGGCGTCCCCCTGAGCCTCTAACACCTCCTCCTCAAGCTCAGAAAATACAGCCGACACTACCACCCCCTCTTGAAGGATAGGACTTGGGTCATCCGTTTTCCCGGCCCCTGGGTAACTGCGAGACAAGGCATCAGCCTTTACATTCTTAGACCCCGGGCGATAAGTGACGACAAAATTAAACCTGGTAAAAAACAACGACCATCGAGCTTGTCTGGAATTCAGACGCTTAGCGGATTCCAAATACAACAGGTTCTTGTGATCAGTAATAACGGTAACCGGGTGGACTGCCCCCTCCAAAAAGTGACGCCATTCTTCAAAAGCTAACTTAATGGCCAAAAGTTCCCTATTGCCGATATCATAATTCCTTTCGGCGGACGACAATTTCTTAGAAAAGAAAGCGCACGGATGCCATTTACCAGGGGACGGACCCTGGACAATATAGCACCCACCCCTACGTCAGACGCATCCACCTCCACAATGAACGGCTGAGATGCATCTGGTTGGATGAGAACGGGTTCCAAAGAAAAATATTTCTTCAAAGAGGAAAAGGCTTGACAAGCTTTGTCCGACCATTTAGAAAAATCAGTCCCTTTTCTTGTCATGTCAGTGAGAGGTTTGACAACAGATGAGAAATTACAAATAAATTTCCGGTAGTAGTTAGCAAACCCCAAAAAATGCTGCAGAGCCTTAAGATCCCCTGGCTGATCCCATTCAAGCACTGCTCTCACCTTTTCAGGGTCCATACGGAAACCGGAGGCTGACACCAAAAAACCCAAAAACTGAAGTTCCTGTACGGCAAATACACACTTCTCCAGTTTGGCGTATAATTTATTGTCTCACAAGATCTGCAACACCTGTCTCACATGCTCCTGATGAGACACAAGATCTGGCGAGTAAATTAAAATGTCGTCCAAATATACAACCACAAACAGCCCCACAAGGTGATGAAAAATGTCATTAACAAAATGTTGGAATACTGCTGGTGCAGTAGTCAGACCAAAAGGCATGACTAGGTTCTCATAATGTCCCTCCGGCGTGTTAAACGCCGTTTTCCACTCATCCCCCTCTTTTATCCTAATCAGATTATACGCCCCCCTGAGATCCAATTTAGAAAACCATTTGGCGCCAACAATTTGATTGAAGAGATCAGGAATAAGAGGGAGTGGATACGGATCTCGAACAGTAATCCGATTAAGTTTGCGGAAATCCAAGCAAGGGCGTAGGCCTCCATCTTTCTTCTTCACAAAGAAGAACCCCGCGGCTACTGGGGAAGATGAAGGTCTAATATGCCCTTTGGCCAGACTTTCAGAAATATAATCTTTCATAGCCTGCCTCTCAGGACCAGAAAGATTATACAACCTAGCTTTAGGCAACTTAGCATCAGGAAGGAGATTAATAGAGCAGTCATACACGCGATGAGGAGGCAACTCCTGACACCCCTCCTCAGAGAAAACATCCCCAAAATCCTCCAAAAAAGGAGGCAATGTACTAGGCACGACCGCACTGATGACTGTGTTCATGCAGTTGCTTTTGCAAAACTCACCCCATTGGCTTATTTCTCTGGACTGCCAATTAATCACAGGGTTATGTTTAACCAACCAAGGAAGTCCCAACACAATGGGAGTAGGTAGACCCTCCAACACATAACAAGATAATTGTTCCCTATGTATTGCCCCTACCCGAAGGTCAATGTTATGAACCTCATGAACAAAGCTACCTTGGCCGAGAGGCCTGGCGTCAATGGAGAATATAGGGATCGGTTTGACCAATACACTCAGATGCATACCTTGAGCCTGAGCAAACTGAGCGTCAACCAGATTAGCCCCGGAACCACTATCAAGAAGAACAGACAATCTCTCCACTCTCGTACCAACTACCACCTCCACTGGTACAAGGAACTGAGAAGAACTGGCGGATGAAATACATACTCCCAGGTTGTCGTCCACCACACAACCTGGGATTAACAGTTTTCCGGCGACTTTTGGCTCAACAAGGCACGGGATGGACATTCTCCAACAAAATGTCCCTCTTTCCCGCAGAAAAAACATCTTCTAGTCCTGCGGCGTACCGCCAATCCCCTCCTACGAAATGATGTCCCTCCCAACTGCATAGGCTCATCCGAACAGACAAGGGGAACCACAACATAAGGGACTTTAGTGGTAGGTGGAGAAACAACAGGGAGTGGGGTTACCTCACCCCTCTCCCGAAGCCGTCTATCAGTACGGATAGCTAAGGCCATAGCAGCCTCCAGAGAAGGAGGAGACTCATACTGAGCCAAAACGTCTTTTAATTTATCAGAAAGCCCATGACAAAACTGGCTCCTAAGAGCTGGGTCATTCCACTGAGTATCTGTGGCCCATCTACGAAACTCAGAAGCAAATTCCTCTGCCGGACGATCTCCCTGCTGTATCTTACGTAATTTTGTCTCAGCAAGAGACCCGATCTGGGTCATCATATACCAATCCCAGGGCAGTAAAAAATTGATCTACAGACAGTAGAGCCGGGGATCCCGGAGGAAGGGAAAATGCCCAGGATTGAGGGTCCCCTTGCAGAAGTGAGATAACAATTCCCACTCTCTGCTCCTCACTCCCTGATGATCGAGGCCGAAGCCGAAAATACAATTTACATGCCTCCCGGAAGGTGAAAAATTTGTCTCGCCCACCAGTGAACCTGTCCGGGAGAGCAACCTTAGGTTCAACTCTGGTTTGCTCCAGGGAGACAAAACTTTGGACTTAATGTCCGTCAGCTCCATGGATAATCCCTGCAACTGCAGAGCCAGCTGGGCTACTGGATCCATGGTAACTGGAGATAATTTTTAGGGCCAGTGAAAATGTCACGCTGTCTAATGATATGTATACAATGTCAGTAAACTATTAATACAGGAACAACACTCTATACAACAACTAGTATAGTAACATCAGCATGTAAGTATAGAATAGATTTACCTGACACGATATCTGCTGAACCCAGGGTTAATCTTGAGGACTTGATGAGCTGAAACAGGAAAGAGGTGGACCGGGATCTAACCTGACCCTAAACTGGGTCCTAACTAATCCCTCACCTTGGAGGTACTGATAATGGTTCAGAGGTCCAAGTCACCAACCTAACCCTGTCTCCTATCAGACCCTGAACCCTGTAATCAGTCCTAAGAAGGATTCTGACTACCACCAAAGGGATATGGGCTGATCTTAGCTAAATACACAGATTAGACATATAAGACAGACAGGATAACACTCGCTTGCATACACACTCAAACACCAAAGGAACATAAATGGTCTGGGAAATAAACTCTAACCAAGTTGAGCTTAGAACAAACTAAGGAGCTCACAACTAAAGTCTATACAGATTCATTCCTATCTGTAGTCTGCATGAAGGTTTCACTGGCAACTCCCCAAGCAGACAACCAGGAATTTAAAGGAAACCAATCAACAAATAATCAATTGCAGCCGGGAGAAACTGCACCCAGTCCCAGCACCGAGCACAGACAGAATTAACTCCCTAGCTGCCAAACACAAAGAAACAGCAGCTCAGCTGTGAGAAGTCAAAATGTGCAACCGCGACGATCTTCGTGGCAATGAACACATGACAATGGGCTCCTGTCAGGTATATATTACTGTAGATATAGACTGTACGGGCTCCTGTCAGGTATATATTACTGTAGATATAGACTGTATGGGCTCCTGTCAGGTATATATTACTGTAGATATAGACTGTATGGGCTCCTGTCAGGTATATATTACTGTAGATATAGACTGTACGGGCTCCTGTCAGGTATATATTACTATAGATATAGACTGTACGGGCTCCTATCAGGTATATATTACTGTAGATATAGACTGTATGGGCTCCTGTCAGGTATATATTACTGTAGATATAGACTGTACGGGCTCCTGTCAGGTATATATTACTGTAGATATAGACTGTATGAGCTCCTGTCAGGTATATATTACTATAGATATAGACTGTACGGGCTCCTATCAGGTATATATTACTGTAGATATAGACTGTACAGGCTCCTATCAGGTATATATTACTGTAGATATAGACTGTATGGGCTCCTGTCAGGTATATATTACTGTAGATATAGACTGTAGGGCTCCTGTCAGGTATATATTACTGTAGATATAGACTGTACGGGCTCCTGTCAGGTATATATTACTATAGATATAGACTGTACGGGCTCCTATCAGGTATATATTACTGTAGATATAGACTGTATGGGCTCCTGTCAGGTATATATTACTGTAGGTATAGACTGTATGGGCTCCTGTCAGGTATATATTACTGTAGTATAGACTGTAGGGCTCCTGTCAGGTATATATTACTGTAGATATAGACTGTACGGGCTCCTGTCAGGTATATATTACTGTAGATATAGACTGTACGGCTCCTGTCAGGTATATATTACTGTAGATATAGACTGTATTGGCTGCTGTCAGGTATATATTATTGTAGATATAGACTGTACGGGCTCCTGTCAGGTATATATTATTGTAGTATAGACTGTACGGGCTCCTGTCAGGTATATATTATTGTAGATATAGACTGTATGGGCTCCTGTCAGGTATATATTATTGTAGATATAGACTGTATGGGCTCCTGTCAGGTATATATTACTGTAGATATAGACTGTACGGGCTCCTGTCAGGTATATATTACTGTAGATATAGACTGTATTGGCTGCTGTCAGGTATATATTATTGTAGATATAGACTGTACGGGCTCCTGTCAGGTATATATTACTGTAGTATAGACTGTACGGGCTCCTGTCAGGTATATATTATGTAGATATAGACTGTACGGGCTCCTGTCAGGTATATATTACTGTAGATATAGACTGTACGGGCTCCTGTCAGGTATATATTACTGTAGAAATAGACTGTACAGGCTCCTGTCAGGTATATATTACTGTAGATATAGACTGTACGGGCTCCTGTCAGGTATATATTACTGTAGATATAGACTGTACGGGCTCCTGTCAGGTATATATTACTGTAGAAATAGACTGTACAGGCTCCTGTCAGGTATATATTACTGTAGATATAGACTGTACGGGCTCCTGTCAGGTATATATTACTGTAGAAATAGACTGTACAGGCTCCTGTCAGGTATATATTACTGTAGATATAGACTGTACGGGCTCCTGTCAGGTGTATATTACTGTATAGAACTGTATGGGCTCCTGTCAGGTATATATTACTGTAGATATAGACTGTATGGGCTCCTGTCAGGTATATATTACTGTAGATATAGACTGTATGGGCTCCTGTCAGGTATATATTATGTAGATATAGACTGTATGGGCTCCTGTCAGGTATATATTACTGAAGATGCTAGACTGTATGGGCTCCTTCCAGGTATATATTACTGTAGATATAGACTGTACGGGCTCCTGTCAGGTATATATTACTGTATAGACTGTACGGGCTCCTGTCAGGTATATATTAGTGTATAGACTGTACAGGCTTCTGTCAGGTATATATTACTGTATAGACTGTACGGCTTCTGTCAGGTATATATTACTGTAGATATAGACTGTACGGGCTCCTGTCAGGTATATATTACTGTAGATAGACTGTACGGGCTCTTGTCAGGTATATATTACTGTAGATATAGACTGTATGGGCTCCTGTCAGGTATATATTATTGTAGATATAGACTGTACGGGCTCCTGTCAGGTATATATTACTGTAGATATAGACTGTACGGACTCCTGTCAGGTATATATTACTGTAGATATAGACTGTATGGGCTCCTGTCAGGTATATATTACTGTAGATATAGACTGTATGGGCTCCTGTCAGGTATATATTACTGTATAGACTGTACAGGCTTCTGTCAGGTATATATTACTGTAGATATAGACTGTATGGGCTCCTGTCAGGTATATATTACTGTAGGTATAGACTGTACGGGCTCCTGTCAGGTATATATTATTGTAGATATAGACTGTACGGGCTCCTGTCAGGTATATATTACTGTAGATATAGACTGTACGGGCTCCTGTCAGGTATATATTACTGTAGAAATAGACTGTACAGGCTCCTGTCAGGTATATATTACTGTATAGACTGTACGGGCTCCTGTCAGGTATATATTACTGTAGATAATAGACTGTACGGGCTCCTGTCAGGTATATATTACTGTAGAAATAGACTGTACAGGCTCCTGTCAGGTATATATTACTGTAGATAATAGACTGTACGGGCTCCTGTCAGGTATATATTACTGTAGAAATAGACTGTACAGGCTCCTGTCAGGTATATATTACTGTAGATATAGACTGTACGGGCTCCTGTCAGGTGTAATATTACTGTATAGACTGTATGGGCTCCTGTCAGGTATATATTACTGTAGATATAGACTGTATGGGCTCCTGTCAGGTATATATTACTGTAGATATAGACTGTATGGGCTCCTGTCAGGTATATATTATTGTAGATATAGACTGTATGGGCTCCTGTCAGGTATATATTACTGAAGATGCTAGACTGTATGGGCTCCTTCCAGGTATATATTACTGTAGATATAGACTGTACGGGCTCCTGTCAGGTATATATTACTGTATAGACTGTACGGCTCCTGTCAGGTATATATTAGTGTATAGACTGTACAGGCTTCTGTCAGGTATATATTACTGTAATAGACTGTACGGGCTCCCGTCAGGTATATATTACTGTAGATATAGACTGTACGGGCTCCTGTCAGGTATATATTACTGTAGATAGACTGTACGGGCTCTTGTCAGGTATATATTACTGTAGATATAGACTGTATGGGCTCCTGTCAGGTATATATTATTGTAGATATAGACTGTACGGGCTCCTGTCAGGTATATATTACTGTAGATATAGACTGTACGGACTCCTGTCAGGTATATATTACTGTAGATATAGACTGTATGGGCTCCTGTCAGGTATATATTACTGTAGATATAGACTGTACGGGCTTCTGTCAGGTATATATTACTGTTATAGACTGTACGGCTTCTGTCAGGTATATATTACTGTAGATATGACTGTACGGGCTCCTGTCAGGTATATATTACTGTAGATAGACTGTACGGGCTCTGTCAGGTATATATTACTGTAGATATAGACTGTACGGCTCCTGTCAGGTATATATTACTGTAGATATAGACTGTAAGGCTCCTGTCAGGTATATATTACTGTAGATATAGACTGTATGGGCTCCTGTCAGGTATATATTACTGTAGATATAGACTGTAGGGCTCCTGTCAGGTATAATTACTTAGAAAACTGTAGCCTGTCGTAATATACTGTAGATATAACTGTGGGCCCCTGTCAGGTATATATACTGTAGATATAGACTGTATGGCCCCTGTCAGGTATATATTACTGTAGATATAGACTGTAGGCTCCTGTCAGGTATATATTACTGTAGATATAGACTGTATGGGCTCCTGTCAGGTATATATTACTGTAGATATAGACTGTATGGCTCCTGTCAGGTATATATTACTGTATAGACTGTACGAGGCTCTGTCAGGTATATATTACTGTAGATAAGACTGTATGGGCTCCTGTCAGGTATATATTACTGTAGATTAGACTGTATGGGCTCCTGTCAGGTATATTACTGTAGATATAGACTGTATGGGCTCCTGTCAGGTATTATTACTGTAGATTAGACTGTATGGGCTCCTGTCAGGTATATATTACTGTAGATATAGACTGTATGGCTCCTGTCAGGTATATATTACTGTAGATATAGACTGTACGGGCTCCTGTCAGGTATATATTACTGTAGATATAGACTGTATGGGCTCCTGTCAGGTATATATTACTGTAGATAATAGACTGTACGAGGCTCCTGTCAGGTATATATTACTGTAATTAGACTGTACGGGCTCCTGTCAGGTATATATTACTGTAGATATAGACTGTACGGGCTCCTGTCAGGTATATATTACTGTAGAAATAGACTGTACAGGCTCCTGTCAGGTATATATTACTGTAGATATAGACTGTACGGGCCCTGTCAGGTATATATTACTGTAGATATAGACTGTATGGGCTCCTGTCAGGTATATATTACTGTAGATATAGACTGTATGGACTCCTGTCGGTATATATTACTGTAGATATAGACTGTATGGACTCCTGTCAGGTATATATTATTATGGGGCGACGGGGCAGCAAGCGTACTATACATGCCATGTAAGTGTCCTGAGCAATGCGCTTTAGTTACCATGCATTAGCAATGTTTATTTACACTTTCGGTTCCTGTATGGACCAACGATAACGTTAGTATGTTACATTGTTGTGGGATCTCGTTGCTCTAAGGGAAGTCTTTTACTCCCATATGCAGTTAATGCCCCACGCTAACATAGGTATTTAAAGGGACCACATGCCATTTACTTGTTCCCTGTTTCTTGGATTTAGCAGATTCCCTAATCATTGTCATTCATATTGTTTTATATATGTGTTTTTATGTCATTTGTAATAAATATTTGTCATTTTTGCAATTTAGACTACTCATTCTTGTGTTATCGATATATTATTGTAGATACAGACTGTATGGGCTCCTGTCAGGTATATATTATTGTAGATACAGACTGTACGGGCTCCTGTCAGGTATAATTACTGTAGATATAGACTGTATGGGCCCCTGTCAGGTATATATTATTGTAGATATAGACTGTATGGGCTCCTGTCAGGTATATATTACTGTAGATATAGACTGTATGGGCCCCTGTCAGGTATATATTACTGTATATATAGACTGTACGGGCTCCTGTCAGGTATATATTATTGTAGATATAGACTGTATGGGCTCCTGTCAGGTATATATTACTGTATAGACTGTATGGGCTCCTGTCAGGTATATATTACTGTAGATATAGACTGTATGGGCTCCTGTCAGGTATATATTACTGTATAGACTGTATGGGCTCCTGTCAGGTATATATTACTGTATAGACTGTATGGGCTCCTGTCAGATATATATTATTGTAGATATAGACTGTACGGGCACCTGTCAGGTATATATTACTGTAGATATAGACTGTATGGGCTCCTGTCAGGTATATATTACTGTATAGACTGTACGGGCTCCTGTCAGGTATATATTACTGTAGATATAGACTGTATGGGCTCCTGTCAGGTATATATTATTGTAGATATAGACTGTACGGGCTCCTATCAGGTATATATTACTGTAGATATAGACTGTATGGGCTCCTGTCAGGTATATATTACTGTAGATATAGACTGTACGGGCTCCTGTCAGGTATATATTATTGTAGATATGGACTGTATGGGCTCCAGTCAGGTATATATTATTGTATATAGACTGTATTGGCTCCTGTCAGGTATATATTATTGTAGATATGGACTGTATGGGCTCCAGTGAGGTATATAGAATAGACAACAGATGGAAATTATTGGCATTAAGCAAGACACGCTCAATAAAAAAGTGGTTCTGCTTGTGGGGACCACAGACCACATCTCTGTACCAATGCTTTCTGGCTGTTTTGGTCACTTTTGAAAGTTGGTTGTACTTTTACACTCGTGGTAGCATGAGACGGACTCTACAACCCACACAAGTGGCTCAGGTAGTGCAGCTCATCCAGGATGGCACATCAATGCAAGCTGTGGCGAGGTTTGCTGTGTCTGTCAGCGTAGTGTCCAGAGGTGCTACCAGGAGACGTGGAGGGGGCCGTAGGAGGGCAACAACCCAGCAGCAGGACAGCGACCTCCGCCTTTGAGCAAGGGGGAACAGGAGTACTGCCAGAGCCCTGCAAAATGACCTCCAACAGGCCACAAATGTTAGAAACCGACTCCATGAGGATGGTCTGAATGCACGACGTCCACCAATGAGGGTTGTGCTTACAGCCCAACACTGTGCAGGGCGCTTACCATTTGCCATGGAATGCCAGGATTAGCAAATTCGCTACTGGCGCCCAGTGCTCTTCACAGATGAAAGCATGTTCACTCTGAGCACATGACAGAGTCTGGAGACGCTGTGGAGAGCGATCTGCTGCCTGCAACATCCTTCAGCATGACCGGTTTCGCATTGGGTCAGTAATGGTGTGGGGTGGCATTTCTTTGGAGGGCCACACAGCCCTCCATGTGCTCGCCAGAGGTAGTCTGAGTGCCATTAGGTACCGAGATGAGATCCTCAGACCCCTTGTAAGACCATGTGCTGGTGCGGTTGGCCCTGGGTTCCTCCTAATGCAGGACAATGCCAGACCTCATATGGCTGGAGTGTGTCAGCATTTCCTGCAAGATGAAGGCATTGAAGCTATGGACTGGCCCGTCCGTTCCCCAGACCTGAATCCGATTGAGCAGATTTGGGACATCATGTCCATCCAACACTGTCACGTTGACCGACAGACTGTCCAGAGTTGGTAGATGCTTTAGTCCAGGTTTGGGAGGAGATCCCTCAGGAGAACATCCGCAACCTCATGAGTATGCCCAGGTGTTGTAGGGAGGTCATACAGGCACGTGGAGGCACCACACAATGCTGAGCATCATTTTTACTTGTTTGAAAGGGAATCTGTCACCCCATTTTTGCCCTATAAGCTGCGGCCACCGCCATCAGGGGCTTATCTACAGCATTCTGGAATGCTGTAGATAAGCCCCCGATGTCACCTAAAAATGAAGAAAAACGAGTTAGATTATACTCACCCAGGGGCGTTCCACAGTCCGGACGAGCCCGGAGGGAGTCGCGGTCCAGTTCGGCACCTCCCATCTTGTATCGAAGCCGGCCTCTTCTTTCCGTCCCGTCGCAGCTCCTGCACAGGCGCACTGCTCTGCCCTGGTACAAGTTGGGAGGTGCCGAACGGGACCGCGACTCCCTCCGGACTCGACCAGCCGGCGGAACGCCCCTGGGTGAGTATAATCTAACTTGTTTTTCTTCATTTTTAGGTGACATCGGGGGCTTATCTACAGCATTCCAGTGTGTATATATATATATATATATATATATATTTTTTTTTTTTTTTAACCAATTCATGAGCCATGTTCTGTAAAATCACAGTGACAGGTTAGTATAGAAAAGACAAGATATATACACATAGAATACATAGATGTTAGTGACACACACAAGTATATGTATTTATATCACAGATACAAGAAAAGCCAGCAATTCATCTGCCGTGTACTGTAAAATCACTGCAGGAGCTGACAGAAGAGATGGATTAAATACAGTAAAGACAAATAGAATAGGTAGATATATAGATGTCTGTCAAAATACAATTAGTACAGTGTGTGCAGCTTACTGTACGTATTTAATAAACGATTTTTCGGAAAAACCGGCGTGGGCTCCAGCGCAATTTTCGTAACCAGCAGAGGGAAAGCCGATGGCTGGGGTCAGATGTTTGGGAAGGGGAAATACCCATGTAGCTTACCAGGTTATTAATATCAGCTCATATCTGTATACTTAGCCTTTACTGGCTATTAAAATGGGGGACCCATTAAATGACGTGGGGTCTCCCAATAATTAATAACCAGCAAAGTCTAAGCAGACAATTGGGGGCTGATATTAATAGCCTAGAAGGGGCCATGGACACTGCCTCCCCAGGCTAAAAACATCACCTCTCAGTCGCCCCAGAAAAACCGGATTACTTACCGGTAATGCTCTTTTATAGAGCCCACGACAGCACCCACTGAGAGAGGGGATCCGCCCCTAGGAACAGGAAACCTACAGAGAGATAAAAGGGGCGGCCCCCCTCGCTCCTCAGTTGGATTACAGAGAATGAGAGGAACCGCCACACAAGTTTCAGTTAATTTGCACCATAATACATATATATATACATATTTACACTACTAGACTATGTACAGCAATTATATACATTCAACCCTTCACCCAACAGAATACACCGTGCATATCATAACTAGGGAGGGAAAGTGAGTGGGTGCTGTCGTGGGCTCTATAAAAGAGCATTACCGGTAAGTAATCCGGTTTTTTCTTTTCGCCACGACAGCACCCACTGAGAGATTTTCAGAGACTATCACCTGGGAGGGACCACCGTGTCAAGGACTGATCTACCAAACACTAGGTCTGTTGAGGAAGATAGATCTAATCTATAGTGATCATAGAAGGTAGAAGGTGAAGCCCAGGTTGCAGCCTTACATATAAAGTCTATCGGGACATCTGCTCTTTCCGCCCATGAGGAAGATATAGCCCGTGCGGAATGTGCCTTCACGCCTTGTGGTGGGACTTTCCCTTTTGTAACATACGCCAGAGATATCGCGTCTCTAATCCATCGAGACAGTGTACTTTTTGTCACTCCTGCACCTTTACGGCTACCCTGGAATGAGACAAAGAGAGCCCTACTCTGCCTCCAGGGTCTAGTCCTGTCTAGATACTTTAAGACGGCTCTTTTAACATCTAAAGTGTGGAGTTTCTCTTCCTGTGGTGATGAGGGATTATCAAAAAAGGAAGGAAGGTAGATCTCCTGGGATCTATGAAATTTTGTCGCCACTTTAGGGAGATAAGATGGGTCTGTTTTTAAGACTATTTTGTCCTGAAATACTGACAGGAAAGGAGGATCTATCGATAAGGCCTGGAGATCACTCACTCTTCTCGCTGAGACCAGGGCTATTAATAAAATGGTTTTAAATGAAACATATTTTATTGGAACTGAATGGAGGGGTTCAAATGGATCTTCCATTAAGGCGTCTAGAACTAAGTTTAAGTCCCAAGATGGCATCTGTGGTATATATACTGGTTGTGCTCGATGACAGGCTGAGATAAACCGAGCCACCCATCTATTGCCTGCTACGTCATGACTGTATAAGGCTCCTAGAGCTGACACCTGGACCTTAAGCGTATTTACTGATAGACCTAATTCATGTCCTTTTTGCAAAAATTCTAGGATAGCCGGGATAGGTACTTCATTAGATAGGTGTGCCGAATGAAATGTTAAGAATTTTTTCCAGATTCTGGCATATATATTAGTTGTAATCTCCTTTCTACTATGCAGAAGGGTATTAATTAGACCGTTTGAAAACCCCCTTTGCTTTAATAGCTGCCTTTCAAATTCCAAGCCGTGAGGCTCAGGCCTTTGACCTGAGGGTGGTAACATGGCCCTTGTGAGAGAAGGTCCCAGTCCCAAGGGAGGATCCATGGATCTGAGACCGACATGGTCCTCAGCCATGAGAACCATGGCCTTTTGGGCCAGAACGGAGCTATTAGAATTATTCTTGCTCCTTCGTCCCTGATTTTCCGAATGACAATTGGTAGTAACATCATTGGAGGAAAGGCATAAGCTAGGCGAAAATTCCACGGGGTCTGTAAAGCATCCAGTATGTCCGGACTGTCCATCTTGAACATCGAAGCAAACCTTTCGACTTGTCTGTTGTTCCTTGTGGCAAATAGGTCTATTTCTGGCTTGCCCCATCTGACTGATATCATGTTGAAGATTCGACGACTGAGCATCCATTCTCCCTGATGCAGAGTATGGCGACTGAGAAAATCTGCTTTGATATTGTCTGCCCCTCTGACATGCAGTGCTGATAGGGATAGGAGATGATTTTCTGCCAACTTTAGAATTTCTCCCGCGATAAACATGAGCGCTACCGATCGTGTTCCTCCTTGGTGGTTTAGGTATGCTACAGAGGTGGTATTGTCTGATAGAATCCTTGTATGAGATCCTTGTAGCTGCGGAAGAAAGTTATATATAGCATAGTATATAGCTTTTAATTCTCTCATATTTGACGAGTCCTCTACCTCAGATCTAGACCACTTTCCCTGCACAATAAAGTCTTTTAAATGCGCTCCCCATCCCAAGGGACTGGCATCTGTGGTTACTATATTTGAGGGGACCACTACCCAAGGAACTCCTCCCGAAAGATTATCTGGATCTAGCCACCACCTCAGGGAAATGACCACCTCCGTTGGCAGGGATATCATACTTTCTAAATGTCCCTGTAAGCTTTCTCCTTTTTGCAGGATGAATCTTTGTAATTCCCTGGTATGAAATTGGGCCCACTGGACTGCCGGAATACAAGAGGTTAAAGATCCTAGTAAGGACATGCCTGCTCTTAGTGATATTATAGGATTATTTACCACAAGACGTACTTTATTGATTACAATTAATTTCTTTGCCTCTGGTAGCAGACATCTCTGACTTACTGAATCCAGATGAAGGCCTAGGAACGTCTGACAGGTTACCGGGTGAAGCCTGGATTTTTCCCAGTTTATCAACCAACCTAATTTCTGCAAGGATGAAATTACGTCAGATAGTCTGTGCTCACACTGCAGATACGAATTTCCCACTATTAGAATATCATCCAGATATGGGATTACCAGGGTATCTTTTATTCGCAAGTATGACATCACCTCCAGCATTAGTTTGGTGAAGACGCGGGGTGCCATGGATAGTCCGAAGGGCATTGCTGTGAATTGGAGATGACGGATTCGGCCTTCTAATATTACTGCTACTCGTAGAAACTGCTGATGCGAGATTTGTATTGGTAGATGGTAATACGCATCTTTGAGATCCACGACCGCCATGTAGCATCTGGGAAATAGAAGTTTAATGGCTGATCGTATAGACTCCATTTTAAAAGTCCGGGCCTTCAAAAAGGTATTCAGCTTCTTTAAATTTATTATGGTTCTAAATGAACCATCTGGTTTAGACACTAGAAACAAGGGAGAATAAAAGCCCTTCCCTCTTTGATGAACCGGAACTTCTACTAGCACCTTTTTATGTAATAGGCCTTTAATTTCTAATTCTAATGACTCCTGTTGAGATTGAGACTTTAAGGAAGTCAATAGAAAGGAGTCCGGAGGATTCCGGACAAATTCCAGAGCTAGACCTGATTTTATAATATTAATTGCCCAGGGGTTCGAAGTGATCTTTTCCCAGCGATAGCAGAAATGTAAAAGCCTGCCACCAACAGGTAGATTAGTACTACCTGAATTTCTCTCCTGATTTAAATGGACGTTTACCGAATAAATTTCCTTTCGGTCTGAAGTCCTTATTGTTCCAGGAGTTCTGGGCTTTAAAGTCCTTCTTTCTGCCAAACGCTGGCTTTCTGAATGATCTCCCTGGCAGGGTATAGCACAAAGCTTAGACTTAATGTGTGTGTCCCCCTTCCAGACTTTTAGCCATAACGCTCTTCTAGCTGCGTTAGTTAACCCCGCCGTTCTTGCTGCTAGACGGAGAGAATCTATTGACGCATCTGACAAGAAGGCAGCAGCACCTTTAATTAATGGAATGGAGGCACATAACTTATCTCTGGATAGGCCATTTTTTATATTGTCCTCCAACTGGTCTAGCCATATTAACAAGGCTCTACCCGTACATGTGGATGATATTGCTGGCTTGAATGCACCTATACATGATTCCCATGATCTTTTAAGCAGTGTGTCTGCTTTCCGATCCAGAGGATCCGATAACATTCCAGTATCTTCCACTGGAAGAGAGGACCGGCGAGAAGTTGAGGCTACAGCCGCGTCCACCTTAGGTGCCTTTGCCCAAGAGGTTAGATCTTCATCATTGAAGGGGTATCGTCTTTTGGATGCCGCTGGCATAAAACCTCTCTGCCCTTGCTTCTCCCATTCTTTTTTGACCATATCCTTTATGGCTGGAATTATAGGAAATACTCTACCCTTTCGTTGGGAGAGACCTGAAAACATAATCTCTTGGGGAGTTTTGGGATCTTTAACGTCCGACAAACCCATAGTGTTTCTTATGGATTTAATCAGGTTATTTATACTATCAGTTGGAAAGCATGTATGTTCCTCTTCCTCCTCCGAGGACACAGAATCTTGCGAATTTAGCTCTCCGCTGTCTGAAGAAGACCCCACTTTAGGCGGGGTGACCTCTCTAAGGGTTTTTCTTCCCGTAACACTACCTGCTCCCCCTAGGGCCTGTAGCTCTTCTCTAATCATTAAACGAATATCCTCCGTTCTAATTGAATTTTCTTCCTGGAGCGTATGGCCAATGCATATCTGACATAATCTTTTAGAATATGCGTCTGGGAGGGGTTGGGAGCATAGGGCACATTCTTTATGTTTGGTTTTGTCCGTTTTTTTCGCCTAAGGATAGATAGAAAGAGGAGGAAGGGCCATCAGCTTGACAGGTGTGATTAAAAAACACTCACCCAGTGAAGCTCTTGTCAGCACAATACCGGCTTTGAAGTCAAGGGATCTGGCTGCGGCGTGGAGTGAGATAATTTTTCTCCATTTCTATTAGTGGAACCACTTCGCTTGGAGCGTCCACTTTCACCTTTTTTGCTGCTGCTGCTGCTGCTACGACGTGGATTAGGCATGTCGTCAGACAGGTGCGACACAGGGTCAATTGGAACTGACATTGCTGCACACCGGAGGTCCCACAAGCGGTGCTTTTTATACAGCTGCCCGCAAAATAACCCCTTTTTTTTTTTTTTTTTCTGTAGCGGTGACCCGGAAGTGTAATGCTTCACTTCCGGGTTTCTGCATCTTCAGCGCATGCGCGCCGCTCTATACCGCTCTCTGCCTCTATGGTATCCTCGGAGGACTGAATCCTACCTCCGGCGATCACCTGAACGCGCGCCTCTGCCTGCGCCGCGTCTCCTGCCCCGGCACTCCAATTATGCCCGCATTATGGCCGAAGAGGCGGCGGTCTCCACGCCGACATCCCATCAAGGCTCCCGGATTAAAAAAGGTAGGGCAGCCTTATTGTCATATTTATGCGAGCCAGAGCTATATCGCTCCTGGCCTCGCATTTCCACCTGGTGTCCGTTCCTGCCAGGTGGTACTCCCCAGTCGAGGAGGGAGTGAATAAAAACTCCCCCGACGCTGCTTCTGGTACTGGAACCCCTGCCGCTCTTAAAGATACTGCGCAGGCGGTTCCTTAGCCCAGGCATCCTCTTCTTAGTAGGTTCCTCTCTTAGGAACAGGAAACCAACTGAGGAGCGAGGGGGGCCGCCCCTTTTATCTCTCTGTAGGTTTCCTGTTCCTAGGGGCGGATCCCCTCTCTCAGTGGGTGCTGTCGTGGCGAAAAGAAAAAGGCACATCTCTAAGACACGCCAATTCTGGCACTCAACCTCGCTCTTCCCACTTGGCCTGAAGCGATGGCAAGTGGGGTGATACTTGGGGGGGTTGATGCCACTTTTGTATTGTCAGGTGATATCATGCCCTAAAGTTAGTTATAGAGAGGCTTCAATAAGACGCCCCCATTACTAACCCCATAATCACATTGTAAGGCCTCTTTCACACATCCGGCGGGCTCCTTGCGGCGCCCGCGGCATTTTGCCGCAGCGCCGCATCAGAAAACCTGATGCGCCGCCGGCGGCCGCATGCGGTTTTTTGCCGGATGGTTTCTGATGCCCGGAGACATCAGAAACCATCCGGCAAAAACAAAAAACGTTACATGCTGCGTTTTGTCCGGCCGCCGCAATGTACATTTGCGCCGCATCCGGACAAAACCGCATGCAACACACTGACATGCGGCGCCATCCGGCGCTAATGCATGTCAATGCGAAAAAAGCTGCATGCGGCGCATCAGGTTTTCTGATGCGGCGCTGCGGCAAAATGCCGGGGGCGCGGCAAGGCGCCCGCCGGATGTGTGAAACCAGCCTAAGAAAACAGACACCCAGAAAAAATTCCTTTAATTGAAAGAATGACATGGACTCCTTTAATATTCTTAATTAAACCATACTTACAACCTCGCCTACTCCCTCAATGCCTTCTTCATCTGCAAAAGAGGTAGAAAAAAAGACAAAATATTCCTTACCTTTCTGCAGAGATGCTTTTAATCCATTTGTCCCAGGAAGGGTCCAGCTCTGCTACATCTAGATAGCAGGCTGCACATGATGCGACCATGCAGACTGTCATACAGTAGACACTGAGAACCGTGTGCTCAGTGTCTCCCTGTGAACTGCAATTCCCTGTCTGAGGGCACCACCAGCGTGAGAAAGTTCTCCTGGTTGTGATGCAGTCTGACAGGTCCTGCGAGTTCACAGCCAATGAACTCACTTCACAGCCAATGAACTCACTTCACCTTTCTGATGTCAGTGCGAGCACCGTGGGAAGATGTCCAACTTCGCTCGTGCCAACGTCACATAGGTAAAGCGAGCTCATTGGCTGTGAACTCGCAGGACCTGTCAGACAGCACCGCAAGCAGGAGAACTTTCTCACGGTCACAGTACCCTCAGAGAGGGAATAGCAGTTCACAGGGAGACACTGAGCACAGAATGCTCAGTGTCTACTGGATGACAGGCTGTATGGACGCATCATGCTTCCATGCAGCTTGCCATCTAGATGTAGCAGAGCTAGACACGTCGTGAGACAAATGGATTATGGATTAAAAGCATCTCTGCAGAAAGGTGAGGAATATTGTTTTTCTTTTTTTACCTCTTTTGCAGATGAGGGCATTGATCGTGAACTCGCAGGACCCCAAACACTATTGATGTGTTGGGGCCCTGCCTCGTAGACCACAGATGATGCGGTAGTGAGAATTCTAGGTGGGAGATCAGAGTGACAATTCCACTCTGTCACCCTCAAAAGCCCTATCTGAAAAGAAAAAGGGAAATCATTAATAATAATAAAAAAAAAAACCTAAGGTAGAAACCGGCCTGGCGGTCCAGATCCGTGCCGGCCTCCTGACACTAAGCTAAAACAGATTAGCTTCATGCCAGTTGGTGGTGTACCATCCGCTACGTGTGTGTGTGTGTGTGGGGGGCTACATTTTTTTTGCATAGCATAAGCAGCATACACCCATGTTTTTTTGTGTGCCCCAATGAAGCATTAAACCCCCACACACCAACCAGAGGGCCACACAGCATAACCTCCACCTCACACTAATCAGTGGACCCCACAGTATAAACCCAACAAAGCAATCACAACGCCCCCTCCCAAGCGTAAATCCCCAGACGCTCCCTTCCCCTCCCAAGGGGTGAATCCCCATCATATAAACCCCCACCCGTCCCCAAGCATAAACCCACCCATCGGATGTCCATCCACCCAAGCATTACTCCCATTGGACGCCATCCACCCCGCTTCCCAAGCATAAACCCCCAGCATAAATCCTCATCAGACATCCACTCCACCCCCCCGCATAAACCCCCATCGGACAACCACTCCCCCCCCCAGCATAAACCCCCATCGGACAACCACTCCCCCCCCAACATAAACCCCCATCAGACAACCACTCCCCCCCAGCATAAACCCCCATCAGACAACCACTCCCCCCCCCAGCATAAACCCCCATCAGACAACCACTCCCCCCCCAGCATAAACCCCCATCGGACAATCACTCCCCCCCAGCATAAACCCCCATCAGACAACCACTCCCCCCCAGCATAAACCGCCATCGTTAAACCACTCCCCCAGCATAAACCCCCATCGGATGTCCACCCCCCCAGCATAAACCCTCATTGGATGTCCACCCCCCCAGCATAAACCCCCATCGGATGTCCACCTCCCCCAGCATAAACCCCCGTTGGACGTCCACTCCCCCCCAGCATAAACCTCCATCGGACGGCCACCCCCAACCATGAGCACCATTGAACGTCCAGCTCCCCCAGCATAAACCCCCATCGGAAGCCCCTTCCCCCAAGCATAAACCCCCACGAGTCAGCACCTCCCCCAAGCATAAACCTCACCAGATGGCACCTCTACCACAACTATAAACAACTACCAGGCGAGAGTCTACCCCAAAAACAATCCCCCCTTTCAAGTCACAACAGATGCAGACGGGCCCTCCCCGAGCACAAGCCCCCACCAGATACCCCCTCACCCAAGCATCAAGTCCCCAAGCCACTCAGACACCAAAACTGTGCATTAACCCCCAGAGAGCCTAAAGCGTGCATCAACCCCCCCGGGACCCAACCAGACCCCACAACCGTGCATTAACCCCCCCGAGCCCAACAAGACCCTACAAGCGTGCATTAACCCCCCCGGGCACAACCAGACCCCACAAGCGTGCATTAACCCCACCGGGCACAATCAGACCCCACAAGTGTGCATTAACACCACCGGGGCACAATCAGACCCCACAAGCGTGCATAACCCCCTAGGAGCACACACAGACCCCACAATCGTGCATACCCCCCTAGGAGCACACACAGACCCCACATGCGTGCAGTAAACCCACTAGGAGCACACACAGACCCCACAAACGTGCATTAAACCCTCTAGGACACACAGACCCCACAATCGTGCATTGAACCCCTAGGAGCACACACAGACCCCACAAGTGTGCATTGAACCCCTAGGAGGACACACAGACCCCACAAGCGTGCATTAAACCCCCTAGGAGGACACACAGACCCCACAAGCGTGCAGTAACCCCCTAGGAGCACACACAGACCCCACAAGCGTGCATTAAACCCCCTAGGAGCACACACAGACCCCACAATCGTGCATTGAACCCCTAGGAGCACACACAGACCCCACAACTGTGCATAACCCCCTAGGAGCACACACAGACCCCACATGCGTGCAGTAAACCCCCTGAGAGCACACACAGACCCCACATGCATGCAGTAAACCCCCTAAGAGCACACACAGACCCCACAAGCGTATATTAAACCCCCTAGGAGGACACACAGACCCCACAAGCGTGCAGTAAACCCCCTACAAGGACACAGAACTCACAAGCGTGCAGTAAACCCCCTAGTAGCACACAGACCCCACAAGCGTGCATTGAACCCCTAGGAGCACACACAGACCCCACAAGCGTGCAGTAAACCCCTAGGAGCACACACAGACCCCACAAGCGTGCATTAAACCCTCTAGGACATACAGACCCCACAATCGTGCATTGAACCCCTAGGAGCACACACAAACTCCACAAGGGTGCATTGAACCCCTAGGAGGACACACAGAGCCCACAAGCGTGCATTAAACCCCCTACGAGGACACACAGACCCCACAAGCGTGCAGTAAACCCCCTACGAGGACACAGAACTCACAAGCGTGCAGTAAACCCCCTAGTAGCACACAGACCCCACAAGCGTGCATTGAACCCCCTAGGAGGACACACAGAGCCCATAAGCGTGCATTAAACCCCCTAGGACACACAGACCCCACAAGCGTGCAGTAAACCCCAAGGAGCACACACAGACCCCACAAGCATGCAGTAAACCCCCTAGGAGGACACACAGACCCCACAACCGTGCAGTAAATCCCCTAGGAGCACACAGACCCCACAATCGTGCATTGAACCCCCCTAGGAGGACACACAGACCCCACAACCGTGCAGTAAACCCCCTAGGAGCACACAGACCCCACAACCGTGCAGTAAACCCCTAGCAGCACACACAGACCCCACAATCGTGCATTGAACCCCTAGGAGCACACACAGACCCCACAAGTGTGCATTGAACCCCTAGGAGGACACACAGACCCCACAGCCGTGCATTCACCCCCTCAAACCCCACTATACAGCCCCAAGTATCAGGTCCCCTCAACCAAAAATCTAAGCGAGACATCAACCAGTTAATTAATAAATCCTCCTATGTGTCAGTGAAGACTCTGACCTCCCTCCTGCAGCTACAGACGCCGGCATCAGACTGCAGAAACCAGTGTCTAATGGCGTCTTCTCTTCCTGGCTTTGGCAGACCACGCCCCCTCCTGGTATGACACGCCCCCGGAAACGACGTCACACCTGGCAGGAGCCCATACAGTCTAGCATTTACCGCCATATATGTGGAGTGCGGCTCTGCGGGTGGAGGTCGGTGCTGGAGGCTCCATTATTCTCTATGTGGAGTGCGGCTCTGCGGGTGGAGGTCGGTGCTGGAGGCTCCATTATTCTCTATGTGGAGTGCGGCTCTGCGGGTGGAGGTAGGTGCTGGAGGCTCCATTATTCTCTATGTGGAGTGCGGCTCTGCGGGTGGAGGTCGGTGCTGGAGGCTCCGTTATTCTCTATGTGGAGTGCGGCTCTGCAGGTGGAGGTAGGTGCTGGAGGCTCCATTATTCTCTATGTGGAGTGCGGCTCTGCGGGTGGAGGTCGGTGCTGGAGGCTCCATTATTCTCTATGTGGAGTGCGGCTCTGCGGGTGGAGGTCGGTGCTGGAGGCTCCATTATTCTCTATGTGGAGTGCGGCTCTGCAGGTGGAGGTAGGTGCTGGAGGCTCCATTATTCTCTATGTGGAGTGCGGCTCTGCGGGTGGAGGTCGGTGCTGGAGGCTCCATTATTCTCTATGTGGAGTGCGGCTCTGCTGGTGGAGGTAGGTGCTGGAGGCTCCATTATTCTCTATGTGGAGTGCGGCTCTGCGGGTGGAGGTAGGTGCTGGAGGCTCCATTATTCTCTATGTGGAGTGCGGCTCTGCGGGTGGAGGTAGGTGCTGGAGGCTCCATTATTCTCTATGTGGAGTGTGGCTCTGCGGGTGGAGGTCAGTGCTGGAGGCTCCATTATTCTCTATGTGGAGTGTGGCTCTGCGGGTGGAGGTAGGTGCTGGAGGCTCCATTATTCTCTATGTGGAGTGTGGCTCTGCGGGTGGAGGTAGGTGCTGGAGGCTCCATTATTCTCTATGTGGAGTGCGGCTCTGCGGGTGGAGGTAGGTGCTGGAGGCTCCGTTATTCTCTATGTGGAGTGCGGCTCTGCGGGTGGAGGTAGGTGCTGGAGACTCCATTATTCTCTATGTGGAGTGCGGCTCTACGGGTGGAGGTCAGTGCTGGAGGCTCCATTATTCTCTATGTGGAGTGCGGCTCTGCGGGTGGAGGTAGGTGCTGGAGGCTCCATTATTCTCTATGTGGAGTGCGGCTCTGCGGGTGGAGGTAGGTGCTGGAGGCCCCATTATTCTCTATGTGGAGTGCGGCTCTGCGGGTGGAGGTAGGTGCTGGAGGCTCCATTATTCTCTATGTGGAGTGCGGCTCTGCGGGTGGAGGTCGGTGCTGGAGGCTCCATTATTCTCTATGTGGAGTGCGGCTCTGCTGGTGGAGGTCGGTGCTGGAGGCTCCATTATTCTCTATGTGGAGTGTGGCTCTGCGGGTGGAGGTAGCTGCTGGAGGCTCCATTATTCTCTATGTGGAGTGTGGCTCTGCGGGTGGAGGTCGGTGCTGGAGGCTCCATTATTCTCTATGTGGAGTGTGGCTCTGCGGGTGGAGGTCAGTGCTGGAGGCTCCATTATTCTCTATGTGGAGTGCGGCTCTGCGGGTGGAGGTTGGTGCTGGAGGCTCCATTATTCTCTATGTGGAGTGCGGCTGTGCGGGTGCAGGTCGGTGCTGGAGGCTCCATTATTCTCTATGTGGAGTGGGCTCTGCGGGTGGAGGTCGTGCTGGAGGCTCATTATTCTCTATGTGGAGTGTGGCTCTGGGGTGGGGTCGGTGCTGGAGGCTCCATATTCTCTATGTGGAGTGGGCTCTGCGGGTGGAGGTCGGTGCTGGAGGCTCCATTATTCTCTATGTGGATGTGTCTGCGGGTGGAGGTGGTGCTGGAGCTCATTATTCTCTATGTGGATGCGGCTCTGCGGTGAGGTGGTGCTGAGGCTCCATTATTCTCTATGTGGATGGGCTCTGGGTGGAGGTAGTGCTGGAGGCTCCATTATTTCTATGTGAGTGCGGCTCTGCGGGTGGAGGTCGGTGCTGAGGCTCCATTATTCTCTATGTGGAGTGTGCTCTGCGGGTGGAGGTGGTGCTGGAGGCTCCATTATTCTCATGTGGAGTCGGCTCTGCGGGTGGAGGTGGTGCTGGAGGCTCCATTATTCTCTATGTGGAGTGGGCTCTGCGGGTGGAGGTCGGTGCTGGAGGCTCCATTATTCTCTATGTGGAGTGTGGCTCTGCGGGTGGAGGTGGTGCTGGAGGCTCCATTATCTCTATGTGAGTCGCTCTGCGGGTGGAGGTCGGTGCTGGAGGCTCCATTATTCTCTGTGGAGTGTGGCTCTGCGGGTGGAGGTGGTGCTGGAGGCTCATTATTCTCTATGTGGAGTGCGGCTCTGCGGGTGGAGGTCGGTGCTGGAGGCTCCATTATTCTCTATGTGGAGTGTGCTCTGCGGGTGGAGGTCGGTGCTGGAGGCTCCATTATTCTCTATGTGGAGTGGGTCTGCGGGTGGAGGTCGGTGCTGGAGGCTCCATTATTCTCTATGTGGAGTGCGGCTCTGCGGTGGAGGTAGGTGCTGGAGGCTCCATTATTCTCTATGTGGAGTGCGGCTCTGCGGGTGGAGGTGTGCTGGAGGCTCCATTATTCTCTATGTGGAGTGGGCTCTGCGGGTGGAGGTCGGTGCTGGAGGCTCCATTATTCTCTATGTGAGTGTGGCTCTGCGGTGGAGGTCGGTGCTGGAGGCTCCATTATTCTCTATGTGAGTGGCTCTGCGGGTAGGGGGCTGAGGCTCATTTCCTATGGAGTGCTGCCTCGAGATTATTCTCTATGTGGGTGCGGCTCTGCGGGTGGAGGTCGGTGCTGGAGGCTCCATTATTCTCTATGTGGAGTGTGGCTCTGCGGGTGGAGGTCAGTGCTGGAGGCTCCATTATTCTCTATGTGGAGTGTGGCTCTGCGGGTGGAGGTAGGTGCTGGAGGCTCCATTATTCTCTATGTGGAGTGTGGCTCTGCGGGTGGAGGTAGGTGCTGGAGGCTCCATTATTCTCTATGTGGAGTGCGGCTCTGCGGGTGGAGGTAGTGCTGGAGGCTCCATTATTCTCTATGTGGAGTGCGGCTCTGCGGGTGGAGGTAGGTGCTGGAGGCTCCATTATTCTCTATGTGGGAGTGCGGCTCTGCGGGTGGAGGTCAGTGCTGGAGGCTCCATTATTCTCTATGTGGAGTGCGGCTCTGCGGGTGGAGGTAGGTGCTGGAGGCTCCATTATTCTCTATGTGGAGTGCGGCTCTGCGGGTGGAGGTAGGTGCTGGAGGCTCCATTATTCTCTATGTGGAGTGCGGCTCTGCGGGTGGAGGTAGTGCTGGAGGCTCCATTATTCTCTATGTGGAGTGGGCTCTGCGGGTGGAGGTCGGTGCTGGAGGCTCCATTATTCTCTATGTGGAGTGCGGCTCTGCGGTGGAGGTCGTGCTGGAGGCTCCATTATTCTCTATGTGGAGTGTGGCTCTGCGGGTGGAGGTAGTGCTGGAGGCTCCATTATTCTCTATGTGGAGTGTGGCTCTGCGGGTGGAGGTCAGGTGCTGGAGGCTCCATTATCTCTATGTGGAGTGTGGCTCTGCGGGTGGAGGTCTGCTGGAGGCTCCATTATTCTCTATGTGGAGTGCGGCTCTGCGGTGGAGGTGGTGCTGGAGGCTCCATTATTCTCTATGTGGAGTGCGGCTGTGCGGGTGCAGGTCGGTGCTGGAGGCTCCATTATTCTCTATGTGGAGTGCGGCTGTGCAGGTGGAGGTCGGTGCTGGAGGCTCCATTATTCTCTATGTGGAGTGCGGCTCTGCGGGTGGAGGTGGTGCTGGAGGCTCCATTATTCTCTATGTGGAGTGCTGCTCTGCGGGTGGAGGTAGGTGCTGGAGCTCCATTATTCTCATGTGGAGTGCGCTCTGCGGTGGAGGTAGGTGCTGGAGGCTCCATTATTCTCTATGTGAAGTGCGGCTCTGCGGGTGGAGGTCGGTGCTGGAGGCTCCATTATTCTCATGTGGAGTGTGGCTCTGCGGGTGGAGGTCGGTGCTGGAGGCTCCATTATCCTCTATGTGGAGTTGCGGCTCTGCGGGTGGAGGTAGGTGCTGGAGGCTCCATTATTCTCTATGTGGAGTGTGGCTCTGCGGGTGGAGGTAGGTGCTGGAGGCTCCAATTATTCTCTATGTGGAGTGTGGCTCTGCGGGTGGAGGTAGGTGCTGGAGGCTCCATTATTCTCTATGTGGAGTGGGCTCTGCGGGTGGAGGTCGGTGCTGGAGGCTCCATTATTCTCTATGTGGAGTGCGGCTCTGCGGGTGGAGGTAGGTGCTGGAGGCTCCTTATTCTCTATGTGGGTTCGGGCTCTGCGGTGAGGTCGGTGCTGGAGGCTCATTATTCTTAGTGGAGTGCGGCTCTGCGGGTGAGGTAGGCTGAGCTCCATTCTCTATGTGGGTGGCTCTGCGGTGGAGTCGTGCTGGAGGCTCCATTATTCTCTATGTGGAGTGGGCTCTGCGGTGAGGTCGTGCTGAGGCTCATTATTCTCTTGTGGAGTGCGGCTCTGGGTGGAGTCGTCTGGGGCTCCATTCTCTATGTGGAGTGTGGCTCTGCGGTGGAGGTGTGCTGAGGCTCCATTATTCTATGTGGAGTGGCTCTGCGGGTGGAGTGGTGCTGGAGGCTCCATTATTCTCTATGTGGAGTGGCTCTGCGGTGGAGGTCGTGCTGGAGGCTCCATTCTCTATGTGGAGTGGGCTCTGCGGGTGGAGGTCAGTCTGAGGCTCCATTATTCTCTATGTGGAGTGGGCTCTGCGGTGGAGTGGTGCTGGAGGCTCCATATTCTCTATGTGGAGTGCGCTCTGCGGGTGGAGGTGGTCTGGAGGCTCCTTATTCTCTATGTGGAGTGGCTCTGCGGGTGGAGTGTGCTGGAGCTCCATTATTCTCTATGTGGAGTGGCTCTGCGGGTGGAGGTCGGTGCTGGAGGCTCCATTATTCTCTATGTGGAGTGGGCTCTGCGGGTGGAGGTGGTGCTGGAGGCTCCATTATTCTCTATGTGGAGTGGGCTCTGCGGGTGGAGGTAGGTCTGGAGGCTCCTTATTCTCTATGTGGAGTGGGCTCTGCGGGTGGAGGTGTGCTGGAGCTCCTTATTCTCTATGTGGAGTGTGGCTCTGCGGGTGGAGGTCGGTGCTGGAGGCTCCATTATTCTATGTGAGTGGGCTCTGCGGGTGGAGGTGGTGCTGGAGGCTCCATTATCTCTATGTGGAGTGGGCTCTGCGGGTGGAGTGGTCTGGAGGCCCAATTCTCTATGTGGAGTGGTCTGGGGTGGAGGTGCTGGAGGCTCCATTTTCTCTAGTGGTGGTGAGTTGCTGGGCTCATTCTGGAGTGTGGGTAGGTGCTGGAGGCTCCATTTTCTCTATGTGAGTGGGCTCTGCGGTGAGGTGGTCTGGAGGCTCCATTTCTCTATGTGGAGTGTGCTCTGCGGTGGGTGTTGAGCTCCATATTCCTATTGGATGTGCTCTGGGTGGAGGTCGTGCTGGAGGCTCCATTATCTCTATGTGGATGGCTTGTGGTCGGAGGTATGGCTGCTGGAGTGTCCATTATCTCTATGATTTGGAGTGGGCCCTCTTGGGTGTCGGTGAGTGGTCTGGAGCTCCATTATTCTCTATGTGAGTGCGGTCTGCGTGGAGGTGCTGGAGGCCTTATTCCTATGTGGATTGTCGTGCTGGTGTGGATCTGTAGGCTGCGGACGGCTCCCATTATTCTCATGTGGATGTGGTTCGTGATGTGCTAGTCAATATGATTCTGCTGAGTTTGAGTGTTACCTATGGAGTGGCTCAGCGTGGAGTAGTGCTGAGCTCCATTATCTCTATGTGGAGTGGGTTGTGAGGTAGATTCTGGCTGAGCTCCTTATACTCTACTTTATGAGAGTGAGTGGGCATCTACTGAGGTTATAAGGGAGGTTCCCCATCAGGGTTGTCGGTGATCAATTTTTCTGTCTCAACTGTGGTTCCTGTTTCACTTGAAGCTTGCTGTATCGTGCCTGCATCTTCTGCTAACAGATAAGACTTTTTCTCTTTGTTTTTTGTGCTTGCTTTTTGCATTTTGTCCTGCACTTCTGTGGGGGTCTGCAGGGTCCCCTCTGGGGGCTTGTGCCCCTCTCTGTTTAGTTCAGCCACTGTTATTTGTTCATTTGCCTTTCCAGTTTTTTTTCAGTGGCTGCTGTTTGGTTTTGTTACACAGAGAACTAATTTTTTTTGCATTCCTTAGCAGCACATCTTTTATGTAGATGAGGGCACTCAGTCACATTCAACAATTAATTTCAAGTGATATCATTTTTTTGGAAGTTGGTCTCCAGCTCCCTGTTTTTGCCTATACGTTTTTTTGTATTTTTTTGCTTTTTTTTGCAGTTTATGGTCATGAGATATATATATTATATATTTTATTCTTCTGTAGTTGTTTTTTCTTTGATTATTTCTATGTCATCATTTGAATTAGCATAATAATTTTCCTCCAGTGTTTGCTTCTTTGCACTTGGTTTCTTCCTTTTAATATTTCTGTATGGAATTTTATTGATTATAATAACTTACATTTTATGGTTAAAATAGCTTCTTTTCTCTTTGTTTCTGATGTATTATGCTTTAGAGTAGCTATTATAGGCAAGTTTTCTTGTGTTGGATTTTCAAACTAATTTAGGTGGTAGAGTCATGTGATCTCAGGTGTTTTTGCAATTAGTGTGTTGGTATTTTTTTAGGGTTTTTGAATTGCAGTAAGTGACCTTCCTATCCTGTTCTTTCTAGGAAGTTTGGGCCAACGTTTGCTATACTATTTTCTGTCTGTGTCTGTGTTTTCCTCTTGTCTAACCGCCATTACATGTTTGGGGGCTTCCTATGTTCTTTGGGGATCTGCTCCGGGGCAGATAGTTTTCCTCTTTCTATCTTTAGGCAAGTTCACACGTTGCGGAATTGCCGCGGAAATTTCCGCGGCAATCCCGCACTTCTCCCGCAGGAAATACGCACGTTTTTTTTATGCTGATTCCCGCCAGAATAATAGCGTTTTGCAAGCGTAATTAGCTTGCAGAATGCTAGCGTTTTCCTAGCGATCTGTAGCATCGCTTGGAAAACTGATTGACAGGTTGGTCACACGAGTCACACATAGTGTTTGACAAGTGTGACCAACTTTTTACTATTGATGCCGCCTATGTCGCATCAATAGTAAAAAGATCTAATGTAAAAATAATAAAAAAAATAATAAATAATGATATTCTCACCTTCCGGCGGCCCCCGCAGCCTTCCCGCCTTCAGCGACGCTCCCGGCAACTCGCGGTCCCAGGAGTGCTTTGCGACAAATCACACCGATGACGTAGCATCTCGCGAGACCGCTACGCCATCTGGGTGATCTCGCAAAGGACTCTTGGGACCGGAAGTTGCCGGGAGCGTCGCTGAAGGCGGGAAGGCTGCGGGGGCCGCGGGAAGGCTGCGGGTGCCGCCGGAAGGTGAGAATATCATTATTTTTTATTTTAATTATTGTTTTACCAGGGATATGGTACCCAGGGCCTGGAGGAGAGTCTCCTCTGCTCCAGACCCTGGGTACCATCCGCACATGAACCGCTTACATTGCGCATAGTGGGCATAGCCACATGCGGAAAGTAAGCGGTTCAATGCATTCCTATGGCGGCGGAATCACCGCGGTTACGCTAAATTAATGAACATGTTGCTATTTTTTCCGCAAAGCGTTTTTTTCGCGGAAAAAAACGCAACATGTGGCCAAAACATGCGGAATCAATTAACATGTATAGGATGCTTAATGCTTGCGTTTTTATCGCGTTTTTACCGCGGAAAACCGCGGAAAAACCGCGAAAAAAACGCAATTATTCCTGATCGTGTGCACTTAGCCTAAGGTGTAGTTAGCTTCTCAGGCTGTGACGAGGCGTCTAGGACCAACGTAGGTACGCTCCACGGCTGCCTTTAGTTGTGGTGGTTAGTCAGGGTACTGCAATCCAATAATTCCAACCTCTCTGGTCTGGTGTATTGCCGTTTTTGCCTGCTCTCCTCAGCTACCAAATCATAACAGTGTGGCTCTGCGGTTGGAGGTAGGTGCTGGAGGCACCATTATTCTCTATGTGGAGTGCGGCTCTGCTGGTGGAGGTCGGTGCTGGAGGCTCCATTATTCTCTATGTGGAGTGCGGCTCTGCTGATGGAGGTAGGTGCTGGAGGCTCCATTATTTTCTGTGTTGTGCGGCTCTGCGGGTGGAGGTCGGTGCTGGAGGCTCCATTATTCTCTATGTGGAGTGCGGCTCTGCTGATGGAGGTAGGTGCTGGAGGCTCCATTATTTTCTGTGTTGTGCGGCTCTACTGGTGGAGGTAGGTGCTGGAGGCGCCGTTGTTCACACTTGTTCGTTCTTCATACACAAACGCTCTGTTTTCCTCTGTGTGATGTTGTGCTTTCTATCTGTATCCGGGAAGTTGTCACATGGGGTAAAGCTGTTACGGGGCTAATCCTCCTTCCTCCCGGGAGCTGTGGCCTCAGTCACACTGGCCTTCTCTTCACCGGGGGCAGGACACAGATGTCGTCCTTCTGCTGCTCATTTGTTTTCCATTAGATCCATTCACGTGACTGAGTGATTTGTTCCATGAATCGTCTCCAATAGGGCACACGCAGCTCCGCTCCTTACATGAATCGTCCCCAATAGGACACACGCGGCTCCGCTCCGTACATGAATTGTCCCCAATAGGACATTTCTCTGTCACTGTGTGAGGACGGGAGGTCACTAGATCTCTCCACACTCCAGTGGAAAGAGCGGCCCAAGTATAGAATATAAAGGTTTTATATCTGGAGACGTATTTATATTCCCCGGCTGATGAATGACGCGAGCGCTAACGAGTTTCCAGCCCCACAATATCCTGAGTTGTCGGTCGGGCACAGATAAATCTGATTTTTCTCGCTCCTGACCAATGAAATCTGAGCTTTCATCACAATAATGTGAGAAGAAACAGACGGAGAGGATTTAGTTCTTTCAGTGAGATACAGATGATTCGTACATATTGTGGAGAAACTGGGTCAGTGGGTGCTCTTGTCCGCTGGCCTTGCTGCCTATAGAAAGACTGCATGGAACAGGGCTTATACCACTGAACGCCTTTATCTCCCCGTGGGCAATATACTACACAGACAACGCAGGGTTAGGGTAAAACAATGTGGTATCTGCGTTCTCAGGAGAAATTGCACAAAATTTTTTCCTGTCCATTTTCTCCTTTTACCCTTGTTAAAATAAAAAAAATTGTAAAAGATCATTTTTGTGACTAAAAAGTTAAATGTTCATTTTTTCCTTCCAAGTTGCTTCAGCTCCTGTGAAGCACCTGAAGGGTTAATAAACTTGAATGAGGTTTTGAGTACCTTGAGGGGTGCAGTTTTTAGAATGGTGTCACTTTTGGGTATTTTCTGCCATATATACCCCTCTAAGTGACTTCAAATGTGAGGTGGTCTCTTTAAAAAAAAAAAAAAAAAGGTTTTGTACAATTTGTTGTAAAAATGAGAAATCGCTGGTAAACTTTTAACCCTTATAACTTTGTAACAAAAAAAATTTTAGTTCCAAAATTGTGCTGATGTAAATAGACATGTGGGAAATGTTATTTAGTAACTACATTATGTGGCATATTTCTCTGCTTTAAGGGAATAAAAATTCAAAGTTTGAAAACTGCAAAGTTTTCCAAATTTTTGCCATATTTCCATTATTTTTATAAATAACCGCAAGTTATATGGAAGAAATTTTACCACTAACATGAAGTACAATATGTCACGAGAAAACATTCTCAGAATCGCCAAGATCCGTTGAAACGTTCCAGAGTTATAACCTCATAAAGAGACAGTGGTCAGAATTGTAAAAATTGGCCCGATCTGTAACATGCAAACCACCCTTGGGGATTAAGGGGTGAATATTTGCTTTTTTCTGGTGTTTTTCCAATAATATAGGAAAGCCTAAGGCCAGAAATAAACCCCATAAAACACTGTACATGGAGACTTTGGGATCAGATCATTTCTGTCCGTTGTGTTTGCGCAAACAAAAAATCTTTTCTAAAAGCCTCAAACTTCTGTGTGTGAATCAGAGCTGAGATCTAACGTGATAGAAGATTACAGTGCGGGGAAGACGGGAAACATTCATATAGACGCCGGTGGTGATGGAGTCAGTGACGACTCTGGACAAATATGTTTCTAGAGCCGTAGTAGAAGATGAAGATGTCGTCCTCATCATGAAGTAGTTATTTCTCCTGTCACGTGTGATGAATATCTCCTGCAGTATTACTAATGCCGATTCCAGTGTCTGTAAATGAGAGGAGAATTAGCGTTATGGAAGATGAGTCTATGAGGAACGTATTCAGCTGCCGACTCCGAGGAAGAAACTGCTTGTTGTCTGTGGCCTAAATATATAGGTTTTATTAGTAGATATAAAGAAGAAAACTAAATACTGTAAAATAATAAATCTCATATGTTTCCCTTAGGCTATGTGCGAACGTTGCGGATTTGCCTGTGGAAATTTCTGCGCAGATTCTGCCTCTCTTGGCAGAAAACTCAGTTGAAATTCCACGTAGATTTGATGTGTTTTTGATGCGCATTTGTATGCAGATTTGTAAGCTAAATATTTATTTGAAAAAAAAAAAAAAAAAAAAAAAAAAAAAGAATTCAGATGTCATATCCATGTCTTGAGGCATTTCCACTGAAGCTGAGTCAGCTGTAATTTGATTTTCCACTTTGATTATGAGTATCATTCCAAATCCCGACCTCCATGGGATATTAATTTTGATTTACATTTTTTTTTTTTTTTTTTTTTTTTCTCTCAACACATTCCACTATATAATGAATAAAGATTTACAATTGGCATATTTCATTTAGTGTTATCTAGGATGTGGGATTTTAGTGTTCCCTTTATTTTTTTGAGCAGTGTATTTATATAGATAGATATGTATGTATGTATGTATGTAATACCAAGCTCGAGGTTTAGTAATGAACAGGTGTCAGCCGCACACCCTCATTAATAAAACTGTACATAAAGAGTTAAATAAAGACACACACACACACACACACACACTCTGTGTGAAAAGCAATATCTGTTTATTTTTAAAAATTAAAATAAAAAAGATTGCGTGGGCTCCCGTGTAATTTCCATAACCAGCAGAGGGAAAGCTGAGGGCTGATGTTAATATTCTGGGAAGGAGTCAATAGCTATAAAGGTTCCCAGGCTATTACTATCAACTTTGCCCCCAGATGCTCCGCCTGTGGGTGCATGACGCTGCATGCGACCTGCGTACCCTATCTTTAGCATTGGGTACACAGGCCATGCGCAGGTATGCATTTGACGGCGCATGCGTCCTTTTGATGGTGCGCTGACCTGCGCCCAACACATCGGGTTGCATTTTGTTGCGCTTGGCGCACCATCAAAAGGATGCATGCGCCGGCAAACGCATACCTGCGCACTGCGTGTGTACCCAATGCTAAAGATAGGATATGCAGGTCGATTGCGGTGTCAGGCAGCTGGGAGGAGGCGCGGCAAGGGGCGGAGCTTAGCAGCGGCCGTGCTCAGACACACAGGTCAGTGAAACGCTAGTGTAAAACTAGCCTTAGCCTTTACTGCCAATTTTACAGGGGAACCCCAGAAAAAAATTAACATGGGGTCCGCCTATAAAATCGAACCAGCAAAGGCTAGGCAGACAGCTGCAGGCTGACTTTCATAGCCTGGGAAGGGGCCATGTATATTGGCATCACCCCAGGCTAAAAACATCAACTATCAGCCACCCCAGAAATGGCGCATCTAATAGATGTGCAATTTTGGCACTTAACCTCGCTTTTCCCACTTGCCCTGTAGTGGTGGCAAGTGGGGTAATAATTGTGAGGTTGATGTCACCAGACAATACAAAGGTGACATCAAGCCCATGGCTTAATAATGGAGAGGCGTCTATAAGACACCTATCCATTGCTAATCCTATAGTTATATGGTAAATAAACACACAGCCAGAATAAAGTCCTTTATTTGAAATAATCACACAGACTCTAATAATCTTACCGTGTATAAGCTGAGATTTTCAGCACCTTTTTTCGTGCTGAAAATGCCCCCTCGGCTTATACACGAGTCATAGGGCAGAAACCAGCGGGGGAGAGGATGCCGCGGCAGGAGCCGGTGGCTGGGATCATACTCACCCCTCCCCATGCCATCACTGAGCGTCCCTGCAATCCTGCGTTCTCCCCGTCTTCCAGCAGCTCTTCAGCACTGAGCGGTGATGTAATACCCGCTCATTAAGGTCATGTAATATGGACGCGACGCCACTCCCATAGGCGTGGCCTCCATATTCATGGACTTAATGAGCGGTATTACATCACCGCTCAGTGCTGAAGAGCTGCTGGAAGACGGGGAGAACGCAGGATTGCAGGGACGCTCAGCGATGGCACGGGAGGGGTGAGTATAATGGAGGAGAGGACAAGGAGCACGGAACAGGACGGGGGGGGAGAACGGTGGACGGGGGAAGCATAGAGGAGGACGGGGGAAGCTGGAGCAGGACGGGGGAAGCATGGAGGAGGACGGGGGGGAGAACGGAGGAGGAGGGAGCATTGAGCAGGACGGGGGGAGATTGGTGGACGGGGGAAGCATGGAGCTGGACAGGGGAGGATGGAGGGCACAGAGGAGCACGGAGCAGGACGGGGGGCACAGGAGGACGGAGAAGGAATGGGGGAGCACAGCGGAGGACGGAGCAGGAGGGGGGGGAGTACAGAGGAGAATGGGGAGCACAGAGCTGGATGGGGGAGCAAGGAGCAGGACAGGGGCAGCACAGAGCAGGAGGGCAGTTTATACACCCGGCTTATACACGAGTCAATAATTTTTCCCAGTTTTTTGTGGCAAAATTAGGGGGGTCGGCTTATACACGGGTCGGCTTATACACGAGTATATACGGTATTTAACCATATTTACTGAACGCCTAATCCCCGACTCCTCCCTCGTCTCCTGCAGCAAATATAAAATAATGAACATATAATACTTCCTGTCCGGTGTAGTCCATTTACCGAGTGTCCCACGATGATCTCACGTGTAGAACAGTCACATCGGGAGATGTGACCGCTCTACTCAGCCTCCAGCGATGCACTGACAGGAGATTATTGCTCCTGCAGTGTATCAGCTGATCAGCTCCGTGCTGTCACTTACGGCACCGCTGGGTGGGAAAGTTCTCACACAGCGGTAGTGCCGTAAGTGAAAGCACTGGAGCTGTGAACTCTCACGACATTGAGATCGCCATGGGACAATCTTAATTCCCTGGACTACGGTGGACAGGTAGTATATGTTGGTTTATTATTTTATATTTCTAAGAGATGAGCGCGTTGGGGATTTGGTGTGAGGTGAGTATAGTGGGTATTTATTTTTATGTGAATATGTATGTAATTTTACTTTTTTTTTTTTTTTTTTTTTTTTTAAACAGTGGCACAGGCGCTGGCAGATGATGCTACTCTCCCAACAGCAGCACCTGCTGTCACTGTTATCAGTGACCACAAACATAGCCCAATGGGAGCAATAGTCTCATCGGCCCAAGCCTGCTTTTTTACCGCAGGTCACTGCTGCGGTTCACTGTCGGCTGCGGAATCACGCTGTCATCTGCCAGCATGATCCCGCAGCGCTGTGGCCGACAGTACCGGCGGGTAGCGTTACCCCACACAGCCACAGCCACCCGAACACACATACAGACACACACACACACACAAACCCGCAGACAAAATATTTTCCGCTCACACATATTTCCCCCCCCACACTTCCTCCTTCTATCATTTCCTTTTCTGCAGCATCTTTTCCAGCATATCTGCAGCAAATCCGCAAACCTTTTTACACCTGTAGTTTTGCCTCGGATTTAACTGACTCAATAGTAGTCAATGGGTGCAGAAAAGCTGCAGATCAGCCAAAAGAATTGACATGCTGCGGAAAATAAAACGCTGCAAATCAGTGTGGAATTTTCTGCAACATGTGCACACCAGTTCAGGATTCCCATTGATAACATTGTATGAACTATACTTTGCAGATTTGGTGCAATTCCGCTCGGAAAAAACGCTGTGTAGCCGCAAAAAAATCTGCAACGTGCACAAACCCTTATTGTCTCCAATAATTGTATTATTACACAGGATTTTTATAATGTTACATCAGCTCATCTTCTCATTCAGGTCTATACAATATCGGATAAGAGAATTTTCCTGATTTACCCATCAAGGATGGCTATGGACAGGGACAAGATGGCTGAGAGGATATTACACCTCACCCTAGAGATCCTCCTCCGGCTTACTGGAGAGGTGAGAGATTCTGATGACGTCACATTACATCATTCTTATCTATGGGAATAACAGATGGACAGAACTGGAGAGGTGAGGACTCTGGAAATATCTGTAATGAGATTTATTAATGTGTCTCTCCATAACCAGGATTACACAGTAGTGAAGAAGACCTCTAGTGAGCGCTGTCAGATCCCTGTGTCTGAGGGATGGGGAAGACCCCTGAGCCCAATCACGGGGCCTCCACCTCACCTGATACATGAGGACATCAATGACCAGAAGATCCTAGAACTCGCCTACAAGATGATTGAGCTGCTGACTGGAGAGGTGACATTGCCGGGAGTGCTGGTACATTATACAGTGGGTTCGGAAAGTATTCAGACCCTTTTAAATTTTTCATTTTTTGTTTCTTTGCAGCCAATTGGTAAATTCAAAAAAAGTTAAAAAATTTTTCCTCATTAATGTACACTCTACACCCAATTTTGACTTGGGGGGGAAAAAAAAACAAATGTAGAAATCTTTGCAAATTTATTAAAAAGAAAAACTGAAATATCACATGGTCATAAATATTCAGACCCTTTCCTCAGTATTGAGTAGAGACACCCTTTTGAGCAAGTACAGCCATGAGTCTTCTTGGGAATGATGCCACAAGTTTTTCACACCTGGATTTGGGGATCCTCTGCCATTCTTCCTTGCAGATCTTCTCCAATAAAACAGAGTGAAAAATTGAAAGGGATTTGAATACTTTCCATACTCACTGTTCAGTAACGCTATGAAGGGATCAGGGGATGATGGTATCATTGTATGTGTCAGGTTACTATAAGGTGTCAGGATGTCGCCGTCTATTTCTCCATGGAGGAATGGGAGTATTTAGAAGGACACAAAGATCTGTTCAAGGACGTCATGATGGAGATTCCCCAGCCCCTCACATCACCAGGTAACAGACAGGACTAAATACACACGACCTATAATTATCTGTATGTAAAGAATGAATTCAGTCCCTGTATGTGTTTCCTCCAGATCTATCCAGTAAGAGGACAACACCAGAGAGATGTCCCCATCCTCTTCTGCTACAGGACTGTAAACAAGAAGATCCCAATGTTCCTCAGGATCATCAGATAGATGGAGAGAAGGTGACATGAGATCTCCCCTATGATGTGTAGATGCCTGTGAAGGTCTTGTGCTCAGTCTTGTTTTATCCACCAGTATTATATGTTTTATACTTGTGTAATGAGAATGGTGGAGATGGCAGGATTAGAGCTGATCATAGATGTGACTTCTCCATCTGTCTGTGACTGTTACAATATTTGTTTCAGGGTGAAGATCTGACTCATATTAATAATACAGAGACATATGTGAGTGGTGATGAGTGGTGTAGAGAGGAAATTCCTACATATGACTACCGAGGTGAGTAGTGACCACTAAATGCAGAGAAATTACAGATTCTTATCCATCATTGGCTGTGGCTGCTTTATCGGTTGTGTAGTCCGGCCGTATCACAATCGTGTGATCATCATTTTGCTTATAGACCACAACATTCTCCTCCACACAGAACTGTTCAAATGACTTTCGGCATTGAAAGCCCTTTTTAAGAGAACTTACAACTTGGAGGATTCCCCTACACCAGGGGTCTCAAACTCAATTTACCCGGGGGCCGCTGGAGGTAGAATCTGGGTGAGGCTGGGCCGCATCAGGTTTTCCACAAGAAAAGCTCTTACAAAAACATTCCAATGTTATCAAATGTCCCAATGGGGACAGTGTTGATGATGTATGTATAGTGCTGTGGAGTTAATAGCGCAATATCAATGAATAAATATTATCCTTAATATTATGTTACAATACCAGGATCTGAGGATTTTCTGTTTCGAGGTCAAGAGGTCTCTGATGTGATCTTGCTGCCTGTCTCGCTGTCTTCCTCTTTTGACACTGCAGTGTGGTGGACAAGTAAACATTAACTGGTTAACAGCAAGAAGTCATTCCCCCCAGCGCTCATTCTCCCCCAGCGCTCATCCTCCCCCAGCGCTCATCCTCCCCCAGCGCTCATCCTTCCCCAGCGCTCATCCTTCCCCAGCGCTCATCCTCCCCCAGCGCTCATCCTCCCCCAGCGCTCATCCTCCCCCAGCGCTCATCCTCCCCCAGCGCTCATCCTCCCCCAGCGCTCATCCTCCCCCAGCGCTCATCCTCCCCCAGCGCTCATCCTCCCCCAGCGCTCATCCTCCCCCAGCGCTCATCCTCCCCCAGCGCTCATCCTCCCCCAGCGCTCATCCTCCCCCAGCGCTCATTCTCCCCAGCGCTCATTCTCCCCAGCGCTCATTCTCCCCCAGCGCTCATTCCCCCCCATTGCTTTTCCCTCATCACTCCCATCATTGCTTTTCCCCCATCACTCACATCATTGCTTTTGCCCATTGCTTTTCCCCATTACTCCCATCATTGCTTTTCCCATCACTGTTTTCCCCATTGCTTTTCCCCATTACTGCCATCATTGCTTTTCCCCATTACTGACATCATTGCTTTTCCCTATTGCTTTTCCCCATTACTCCCATCATTGCTTTTCCCCATTACTGACATCATTGCTTTTCCCCATTACTGCCATCATTGCTTTTCCCCATTACTCCCATCATTGCTTTTCCCATCTCTGTTTTCCCCATTGCTTTTCCCCATTACTGCCATCATTGCTTTTCCCCATTACTGCCATCATTACTTTTCCCCATTATTGTCATCATTGCTTTTCCCCATTACTCCCATCATTGCTTTTCCCATCACTGTTTTCCCCATTGCTTTTCCCCATTACTGCCATCATTGCTTTTCCCCATTACTGCCATCATTGCTTTTCCCCATTACTCCCATCATTGCTTTTCCCATCACTGTTTTCCCCATTGCTTTTCCCCATTACTGCCATCATTGCTTTTCCCCATTACTCCCATAATTGCTTTTCCCCATTTCTGCCATCATTGCTTTTCCCCATTACTCCCATCATTGCTTTTCCCATCACTGTTTTCCCCATTACTGCCATCATTGCTTTTCCCCATTACTCCCATCATTGCTTTTCCCCATTACTCCCATAATTGCTTTTCCCCATTACTGTCATCATTGCTTTTCCCCATTACTCCCATCATTGCTTTTCCCATCACTGTTTTCCCCATTGCTTTTCCCCATTACTGCCATCATTGGTTTTCCCTATTACTGCCATCATTGCTTTTCCCCATTTCTGCCATCATTGCTTTTCCCTATTACTGCCATCATTGCTTTTCCCCATTTCTGCCATCATTGCTTTTCCCTATTACTGCCATCATTGCTTTTCCCCATTTCTGCCATCATTGCTTTTCCCCATTACTCCCATCATTGCTTTTCCCATCACTGTTTTCCCCATTGCTTTTCCCCATTACTGCCATCATTGCTTTTCCCTATTACTGCCATCATTGCTTTTCCCCATTTCTGCCATCATTGCTTTTCCCTATTACTGCCATCATTGCTTTTCCCCATTTCTGCCATCATTGCTTTTCCCCATTACTCCCATCATTGCTTTTCCCATCACTGTTTTCCCCATTGCTTTTCCCCATTACTGCCATCATTGCTTTTCCCTATTACTGCCATCATTGCTTTTCCCTATTACTGCCATCATTGCTTTTCCCCATTTCTGCCATCATTGCTTTTCCCATCACTGTTTTCCCCATTGCTTTTCCCCATTACTCCCATCATTGCTTTTCCCATCACTGTTTTCCCCATTGCTTTTCCCCATTACTCCCATCATTGCTTTTCCCCATTACTGCCATCATTGCTTTTCCCCATTACTGTCATCATTGCTTTTCCCCATCGCTCTCCTAGACACACACACACACACATACACCACCTCTCACCTGTCCACACACACACACACACACACACACCACCTCTCACCTGTCCGCAGCATCACCGCCGGTGCCTGCGCTTCCTCGCTCTGACAGAGCAGGCCGCTGAATGATGACGTCATTCAGCGGCGCTGCTCTCTGTGTCAGAGACAGGAAGCGCGGGCAGCAGCAGGAGATGAGGTGAGTATGCCCGGTGCCGCCATCTTTCTGTAGTACCGCTCATTAAGCTTATGAATATGGGCGGCACGCCTATGAGAGGAGTGGCGTCCATATTCATGACCTTAATGACCGGTACTACGAGTGACTGGGATTTCACATGCGGTGTTTCTCGCATGTGAGATCCCAGCCGAGGGCCGCAAAGTATATACTGAGGGCCCATGAGGTGGGGGCCGCAAACTCGTGTCCCGAGGGCCGCAGTTGGCCCCGGGCCGCGAGTTTGAGACCCCTGCCCTACACCCTGGGATTATGAAAAGCTGACCGTTAACGGCACAGATTTGTAAACTATAAAGCCAAATGACAGCGTACATAGAATGTGCTGCCAAGTTAGAAAATCACTTGAAGAAAAATATAATAATGGCTGATGGCTGTAATTTTCACACTTGCAGGAGATGTTTGCATGGCTCGAGCCCTGGTTTCATTGAGTCACTCCATGTCATAAATTCTATTATGTTTTCAATTCTAAGGAATTCAGATTACTGCACAATCTCTCCTGATATGGGGGCACTACTACTACTACTTTCTCTACTCTTCTGGTCAGAACTCATAGTAGCTCCAATGGTCCACCATATATCAGTGCAACTCCGGTTTAGTGTTGGAGTTCTCCCCTCATACAACAGTTGTTGTTGGGGATGTAACATATTTTTTTATTCTATATTATATATTACAGGTTCATTCTGTATATAGTTTGATTGCGGTGGAATCGGCCTGCCTCACTTATGTGAGTCTGTAACGCCCTGGTAGTCTTTAAAAAAGTTCTCCATTACCTCTTCCAAATATCCAAGATCTATATTTACAACACCTCAGCTCTGCAGTATTATAAAAAGTTCTCTTAAATGTCTAATATTTCCTCTTAAAACTCATCTGATAGAAAATATTGGCCTTTATGATAGTTTAGATTGTCAAAAACCACCGAGCCCCATACTCTAATTACTCCAGAGAGGTTTCACCACTAGATACTCATTCTTTAACGATGAAGACTATTTAATCATTTCAGTAGATGTTATTGTCTATATTCGCAGTGTTTGACTACAGTAGTTAGTGTCCAAAATAGGGATTGCCTTGCCCATCACCCTGTATGTGGATCTGGAGTTATACAGAAAGCCCTAGGGCTTGGGTCACTGTGTTACTTGCTGTTTCAGCTGCAGATGAAGGAAGGGAGACACACTCATTACTAGTGGTAGGCGGAGCCCCAGATAGGATCAATACCTCAGATTAGAAAACGTGTTGACCGGCCCCTCCAGCTCGGGCTCCTCCTACTCAGCTCTCCAGTCTAAAATTTGAGGTCTCAGAGGATAGTCGCTGCTGGAAGCAGCTCCTCAGAAGATTTTATTATTTTTTATCGGACAAGAGACTTGGATCACCAGAGTGGTCTAGAGGTCTCAGGGTCTCAGCGCTGCTGTACCCCAACCTTTCCCTTGGCGGATCTGTATACCCTAATGGTGGTCCCTGCAGAACCCTGCCGGCCTGGGGGGATGAGGATGGCTTCCCTGGCGGGGACGCAAACCACGCACAGGGGTCACTGCGTTTCTCCGCCCTGGGGGAAGCATGGGCATAGCGCCAGAAACCCCTGGGGTTCCCTGTGGCGCTCGGCTGGTGAGTACTCCACATTTTTATTAAAGATGTGTGTGAGTGATTTAACGGCTGCTGCGGCAGCCGCTGTACATTATACATGCCGGTGACTCTGAGGAGAAGGGAGAGAGGAGTGCGCACTTTTTTATTTTTGAATTTCCCGCTGCTCTGACCGCGCGCTTTATGGCAGTCTCCTTTTCTGGCTCCTGTACATGGAGCACATCGGAGACACAGCGCGGCAGCCATTGCTGACAGGAACGCTGACTGGAAGCTCTCCAGACATCGCTCCCCTCCCCTCCCGGCAAGAACAGTGACCAGCTGGGTGAGTTCGCTTCTAGCCCGCGGGCAGAAGCTTAACCTCTTCACCCCCACAGCGCGGACGCCGTCTGGGGCACTAATGAGTGGCAGATAGCGCGGTCCTGCGGCTGTTATCGCATAAGGGGCTCACACACTCTTTTCAATATTAACCCATTAATGTCCACTGACGTGCTGAGTCCGTCATGGCAAGGTGCCAGTTCCGGCACCAGGACGGACTCTGCACGTCATGGCTTTGATCTACCACTGCGTGTAAACACGCAGTGGTAGATCAGTGCCGACAGCTGTCACAGACAGCTGACAGGCACGGCAAGCGGTGCGGGGACCTTTGCCGTCGGTCCCCGCACCCACAGCGCTGTGATTGGTCAGTCAATCTGACTGACCAAACACAGCAGCGATCGCGCAGGAGAAGCTGAAATTTCAGCTTCCCCAGCGCGATCAGTGCAGGAGCCCGGCGCTGCAGTGGCCAGGCTTCCTGCACTGACAGCCAGGAGCGGAGCCCCCACCGCCCCTGGCTGTTAACCCCCTGACTGCTGCGATCCAGCGCGATCGCAGAGCTCAGGGGGGGAGGCAGAGGTCGGGAGCTCCCTCTGCCTCAGATCAGCACCCTGCAATGTATTTGCAGGGGCCGATCTCTGCCTTGATGACCCGGGGGTTGTCATGACAACCTCCGGGTCATTTAGCTACGGGAAGCTGCTGTGATCATGTCACAGCAGCTTTCCCCATAGGTACAATGCATTGCAATGCCAGAGCATTGCAATGCATTGTAACTGCAATAAAAAGTAAAAAAAGTGAAAGTCCCATAAAGGGACAAGTTAAAAAAAATCATTTTTTTTAAAAAATTGTAAAAAAAATATTAAAAAATAATTTAAAAAAATCCCCTAAAAAATACACATTTTTATGTAATAAAAAAAATAAAAAACAAAAAACATACACATGTTAGGTATCGCCACATCCGTAAAAATCCCATCTATAAAAGCGTAACCCTAGTTAACCCCTTCAGTGAAAGCCGTAAAAAAAAAACACAAAAAAGTAGTAAATTATACTTCTTCCAAGCGGTATCATTATACCGCTTGGAAAAAGTGCAATAACACGCGATCAAAAAGTCAGATATAAATAATCATGGTACCGCTGAAAACGTCATCTTGTCCCGCAAAAAACAAGCCGCTATACAGCATCATCAGCGAAAAAATAAAAAAGTTATAGCTCGCGGAATAAACTGATGCAAAAATAATTTTTTCTATAAAATTTTTTATTGTGTAAAAAAACGCCAAAACATAAAAAAAAATATATAAATGAGGAATCGCCGTAACCGTAGTGACCCGAAGAATAAAGCTGCTTTATCAATTTTACCACACATGGAACGGAGGGAAAAAAAAAAAAAAAAAACAATTCCTGAATTGCTGGTTTTTGTTCATTCTGATTCCACAAAAATCGGAATAGGAAACGATCAAAAAACGTTATGTGCCTGAATATGTTACCAATAAAAACGTCAGCTCGTCCCGCAAAAAATAAGCCCATAGATAACTGTCGGCCGAAATATGGAAAAATTATAGCTCTCAAAATACGGCGATGCAAAAATTTCTTACAAAAAATTATTCCAAAAAAAAGCATCTTTTAGTGTGTGACAGAAGCTAAACATGAAAAAAGAGTATAAATCTGGTATCGCTGTAATCGCACCGATCCGAGGAATAAAGTCGCCTAATCACTAATACCGCACGAGGAACGGCGCAAAAAAGAAAACCAATTTTTCACCTTTTGTGGATTTGTTCATTGTGCCTCCCAAAGATCGCAGTAAGGCGATCACAGTGGTTCCCCCCCACATATGGGGTATCAGCGTACTCAGGACAAAATGCACAATAGCTTTTGGGGTCCTATTTCTCCTGTTACCCTTATAAAAATAAAAATTTGGGGGCAAAAAGATTATTTTTGTGGAAAAAAATATGATTTTTTTATTTTCACGGCTCTACGTTATAAACTTCTGTGAAGCACTTGGGGTTCAAAGTGCTCACCACACATCTAGATAAGTTCCTTGGGGGGTCTAGTTTCCAAAATGGAGTCACTTGTGGGGGGTTTCTACTGTTTAGGCACATCAGGGGCTCTCCAAACGTGACATGACACCCGCAGACCATTCCATCAAAGTCTGCATTTGAAAAAGGCGCTCCTTCCCTTTCGAGCTCTGCCATGCGTCAAAATAGTGGTTTACCCCCACATATGGGGTATCAGCGTACTCAGGACAAATTGCACAATAACTTTTGGGGTCCTGTTACCCTTTGGAAAATAACAATTGGTGGTGGAAAGATCATTTTTGTGGAAAAGATATGATTTTTTAATTTTACTGCTCTACGTTATAACCTTCTGTGAAGCCCTTGGGGGTTCAAAGCTCTCACAACACATTTAGATAAGTTCCTTGGGGGGTCTAGTTTCCAAAATGGGGTCACTTGTGGGGGTTTCCACTGTTTAGGCACACAGGGGCTCTCCAAATACGACATGGCGTCCAATCTCAATTCCAGCCAAAAAAGTCAAATGCGCCTGCTTCCCTTCCGAGCTCTGCCATGCACCCAAATAGTGGTTTACCCCCACATATGGGGTATCAGCGTACTCAGGACTAATTGCACAATAACTTTTGGGGTCCTTTTATCCTTTGGAAAATAAAAATTGGGATGAAAAGATAATTTTTGTGGAAAAAATATGATTTTTTAATTTTACGGCTCTACGTTATAACCTTCTGTGAAGCCCTTGGGGTTCAAAGCTCTCACTACACATTTAGATAAGTTACTTGGGGGTCTAGTTTCCAAAATGGTGTCACTTGTGGGGGTTTCCACTGTTTAGGCACACAGGGACTCTCCAAATGCGACATGGCGTCCAATCTCAATTCCAGCCAAAAAAGTCAAATGGCGCTGCTTCCCTTCCGAGCTCTGCCATGCGCCCAAATAGTGGTTTACCCCCACACATGGGTATCGCTGTACTCAGGAGAAATTGTACAACAAATATTGTGGTTCATTTTCTACTGATACCCTTGACAAAATTTTAAAAAATTGTGTCGAAAGAAAAATTTTGGGGAAAAAAAGTTAAATGTTAATTTTTTCCTTCCACATTGCTTCAATTCTTGTGAAGTACCTAAAGGGTTAATAAACTTCTTGAATGTGGCTTTGAACACGTTGAGGGGTGCAGTTTTTAGAATGGTGTCACTTTTGGGTATTTTCTGTCATATTGACCCCTCAAATTCACTTCAAATGTGAGGTGGCCCCTAAAAAAAAAATGATTTTTGTAAATTTTGTTGGAAAAATGAGAAATTGCTGGTCAACTTTTAACACTTATAACTTCCTAACAAAAAAAAATTTTGGTTCCAAAATTGTGCTGATGTAAAGTAGACATGTGGGAAATGTTATTTATTAACTAATTTTTGTGACATATCTCTCTGATTTAATGGCATAAAAATTAAAAGTTTGAAAATTGCAAAATTTTCAAAATTTTTGCCATATTTCCGTTTTTTTCATAAATAAACGCAAGTTATATTGAAGAAATTTTACCACTATCATGAAGTACAATATGTCTCGAGAAAACATTCTCAGAATCGCCAAGATCCGTTGAAGCGTTCCAGAGTTATAACCTCATAAAGTGACAGTGGTCAGAATTGTAAAAATTGGCCTGGTCTTTAACCTACAAAATGGCTTGGTCGTTAAGGGGTTAATAAAGAGGTTGTGGGGAGCCTGCGATATTATTATTATTGCCACTATACGTTTCCGCTAGCGATCCTGATAACGACGCATACTAATGCGATCGTTTGTGTGATCTTTTTTAATGTCGCTAGTAGCTGCCAATCTGAGCGATCTCATTAACATCGCATAAGCGGTTAGCGATCATGACTTTGGCGGTCATTGCGTTATACAAAACAGCGCAATTTTTTAGCGATCTTGTGGAACGTTTTTTCTGTATAGTGTGGCATGGCTGTCCTGCAGCTGCGGCCTTATAAGAGGCGCTTGGGGCTCGCACGCCCTTTTCATTATCAAGGTTGTGGGGAGTCTGCTACTTTAACCCCTTCTTAGGCGGTTAACTCTTAATGGGGGACTGCTGGGGTAGCTTTCTCTTTAAGAGCTTTAACCCTTCAGCGTTTGTTTCTTCTTTAAGAAACACACTGTTCTAGTTACTGACAGGTTTAACCTGCCGTATACTGTGCAAGGGCAGTCCATCTCCCAGACCCGCTACAGGATCAGTCTTGCACACGCAGACCTCGATTCATGCGCAGCGGTCGGAGGTTCCAGTGGTGTCAAAATGGAGGTCCTCACTAGTTTCTATTGATGGCCTGTCTGACCTTCTAGGTTATTATGTGTCAGCTAGATCCTCTCAAGGAAGCGACACAAATCGGTGCCTTACTTCTCGCATAGCGAAGATGTCCGATTCGGACAAGGAGGATCGGCAAGGACACTCTGCCTCTCTAATGGAGCCATGAGGGCGTTACAGTTACCGGAGGAGGTAACTAGACATCCTGGTAAGTTGGCCCGGATGCTTCAGGAGTTGCATAGGTCGCGTCGGCTTTACAAACTGTATTTTTCTACGGAGTTGTTTGTTAATTAGACCCCTTCTCCTGAACTGAATGCTCCTTTATCCCAGCTTAGCAAATCTTCCTGGTAAAGGGAAGGCGAGTCTGCAGGAACCGCTGGACAGAAAAACGGAGATGGCAACAATATCCATCTGCGAAGCCGCGGGTCATGGATTCAGTATTAAGGATCTATGTGTACTTGTAAAGTTTCCCTGAGCCGGTTGGACCGTCTAAGGACGGCGTGGCAAGAGGGATCCCCTCTATCGAGGTAGATGGGCTTTTCAAGTTGAAGGATACTGCGTCACTGCTATCCAGGGCGTAATCCTCGGCAGTCACGGTCAGAAGAGCACTGTGGCTTAGACAGTGGAACGCGGTTTTCAAGCAGGGTTTGCTATCTTTAACTTAGAAAGTGGTCAGCTACTTGAATCTGACCTCATGGAGCTAATTGCCAAGGCAAAGGTAAAAGAAACAGCTTTACCGCAGCGCAGAGCTGTGACTTCTGCATCTGGCACGGTAGTTGTCGGCGGTCTTTTCGGTTCAGGGGATGATCCAGCCAACCCTCTGGGGGTTTGGGTCGTCTCTCTCTTTTTTTAAAAAAAAAAAAGGGGAATTCTCAGAAATTCCGCATACCCTGGAAACAGAACTTCTGTTCACACAAAAGCTGGCAAAAAACCTGCTAAGGCGAACTGACGTCTGGGACTCACTCAAGCGCTCTCGAGTGGGGGGTCGTTTACTCCAATTCAAACCGACTTGGGTTTCCCGTGTGTCGGACGCCTGGGTGACACAGGTTGTGTTGGCAGGCTACTTCATAGTTTCTTTCTCGACCCCCGGACAGTTTTTTACCAATCTCGCATTCCGTTAGAGCCGAACTATTTGCCGCTCTACTGCGAGTGGTCGATTCTCTTCTGCAGAAGAGTGTGGTGATACCGGTTCCGCAGAGGACCGGGAAAGAGGATTTTTTTATTCCAACCTCTTGGTGGTCCCCAAAAAGGAGGACAAATTTCGCCCTATTCTGGAAGATTGAATCGGCTTGTCCACACCCGAACATTCCGCATGGAATCGCTTCGCTCCGTTGTGGCAGCCTTGTCGCAGAACGTCTTTTTGGTCAATCGACATTCGCAGCGCTTATTTGCATGTTCCCGTCGGAAGGGCTCACCAGAGCTTCCTTCGTTTTGCCATAGGTCAGGACCATTACCAGTTTGTGGCTCGGCCATTCGGCTTGGCCTTAACGCCCAGAGTTTTTACAACGATTCTGGCGCCTCTCATGGCAATTCTTCGAAGACAGGGACTTACGATTCTTCCTTACCTGGACGACCTTTCGATTGTGGCGTCCTCAAAGGAGGAGGCAGTGACGGCTCGCAATCTATTCCTTCAGCTCCTGGAGGACTTCGGGTGACTGGTCAATTGGGAGAAGTCGTCTCTGGAACCGTCGCAGTCTATCCTATTTTTAGGAATGCATTTCGACACGGTACGGGCAGTGGTGCCTCTACCTCCAGGCGAGCGGGCATGTTCCCCTCGACATGTACGGATTATAAAGTCTTCTTTCTGGGTTTAATGGTGGCGTTCATGGAGACACTTCCGTTTGCCCAGTTTCATTCCAAAGGCTCATTCTGAGTCTTTGGGATCGATCGCAAGCTTCTCTGTATTGCAGCATCATCATCTCTCACAGGGTGCGAGAATCCCTAGGATGGTGGTTACGTCCAGGAGCGTTATCCCTGGGGAAATCTTTCCTCCCTCCGAGGTGGTCGGTCATAACCACAGATGCCAGCCTGACGGGCTGGGGGGTGCCTGGAACGATCTTTTGGATCCAGGGAGTATGTTCATCGGGAGAGTCTGTTCTACCGATCAACATCCTGGAATTGAGGGCAATTTTCCTTTGCCTCCAACACTGGACGGTCCCTTTAAGCGGTCTACCAGTCCGAGTGCAGACAGACAACGCGACGGCGGTTGCGTATATCAACCACCAAGGCGGGACAAGGAGCTCCAGGCTCATGATGGAGGTGTCTCGGATCCTGCTATGGGCCGAGACCAAGATTCCAGCCATCTCTGCGATTCACTTTCCAGGAGTCCAGAATACCACAGCGGACTTCCTCAGTCGCGAGAAGATGGATCCTGGAGAATGGAGTTTTCATCTGAAAATTTTTGCACTGCTGTGTTCCAGTTGGGAAACTCCCCAAGTGGATTTGATGGCATCAAGGTTCAATGCCAAACTACCGACCTTCATGTCCAGGCACAAGGACCCGAAGGCTGTGGCGGTGGTTGTTCTGGTGGCTCCGTGGGACCATTTCGAGCTAGTCTGTGTTCCACCGATATCTTTACTTTCTCTGGTGCTGCGTCGGATCAGACTGGAGAGAATTCCGGCTATGTTAATAGCCCCGGATTGGCCAAGGAGGACGTGGCTCGCGACACTGGTGTCGCTTTTGGCGTCACCGCCATTCCCACTTTCCTCCTCGGCCGGACCTGTTAACCAGGGGCCCGTTCGTCATCCGGACTTGAAGTCTCTGCGTTTGACGGCATGGCTCTTGAGACCGAAATATTGACCCGTAGAGGTTTCTCAACTGCAGTCATTGCCACTCTGCGAGCTGCTAGAGGTCCGGCCACTACTAAGATTTATCACAGAGCTTGGGTAGCCTTCTTTTCGTGGTGTTCGGGTTCTTCAAGGAATCTGAGGATTTTTTCCATTCCCAATCTGTTGGCTTTTCTACAGTACGGGTTGGACAAAGATTTAGCAGTTAGCACTCTGAAGGGTCAGGTTTCTGCCCTGTCCGTGCTTTTTCGGAAGGCTATCGCCTCGCGTAGAGACGTGCGTTCCTTTTTTTCAAGGAGTAACTCGTCAGTTTCCACCGCGGAAGGCACCTGTGTCTCCTTGGCGGCTCAACCTGGTCTTGGAGGCTCTTCAGCATGTGCCCTTTGAGCCTATGGGTTTTACTAGCCTTTCGTTACTTTCTTGGAAAGTTGCATTCTTAGTGGCGGTAACCTCTTTAAGAAGGGTTTCTGAGTTGGCAGCTCTTTCTTGCTCGCCGCCTTTCCTGGAGTTTTACTCGGATCGAGTAGTGCTTCGCACACGGGGCGACTTTCTACCTAAGGTGGTGTTGCAATTTCATGTTAACCAGGATATTGTGTTGCCCTCGCTTTGCCCGGGCCCGAGGAATGCAAAGGAATGAGATTTGCACAAATTGGATTTAGTGCGGGCCTTGAAGTTCTATCTGTCTGTTACTCAAGGTTTTAGGAAGTCAGATTCTCTGTTTGGGATTCCAGCAGGTCGTAGATGTGATCAACGAGCTTCCAGGGACTCTATAGCTCATTGGTTTCGGTCAGCCATTTTTGAGGCTTACCGTCTTAAAGGCGAACCTTGCCCGATTAAGGTTTGAGCTCACTCCACGAGGGCTGTGGCCTCATCGTGGGCCTTTCATCAAGGGGCTTCGGCAGCTCAGCTCTGCCGAGCGGCGACCTGGCGTTTCGTCCACACATTTACAAAGTTTTATAAGGTGGACGTCAGTGCTTCCGCTGATGCGGCCTTAGGACGTAGGGTCCTGCAGGCAGCGGTAATCTAAGTTTTAGTTAACTTGTATTTGGCGCCTGTTGCGCATTTATCTAGGTTGTTGGGTTTCTGCCTCTTTTTGGTTTTTTTCCCACCCTATTTTTTGGACTGCTTTGGGACGTCCCACTAGTAATGAGTGTGTCTCCCTTCCTTCATCTGCAGCTGAAAGACGGATTTTGGTAAGAACTTACCTGTAAAATCCTTTTCAGCGAAGAAGGAAGGGAGACACACATCCCTCCCATGGCAGAAGTGTGTTGTTGTATTTACAGAAGCAGCGTGGCCCTTCTCTGATAGCGATTTTCTGAGCTGAGGTCGACGCGCTACGGCTCTGTTCCAGCATTGCCAGCTTATCGCAGTAGTCAGGTTCAGTGAGTAGTACCTGGGACTGTGTGGTTTTTCTTTGCCAAATGCATGCATAACCTGTACTTTTGTATTTTTCTCTGAAGTCTTTCAGAAGGGGTTATGTTGCTTCGCTGGTGATATTGTTCTTCCTTAAGCTTTGGTACGACTGAAGAGCTGAGTAGGAGGAGCCCGAGCTGGAGGGGCCGGTCAACACGTTTTCTAATCTGAGGTATTGATCCTATCTGGGGCTCCGCCTACCCACTAGTAATGAGTGTGTCTCCCTTCCTTCTTCGCTGAAAAGGATTTTACAGGTAAGTTCTTACCAAAATCCGTCTTTTTCCATCATACAAGACGGCACCACGAGAGAGGGGATCCGCCCTTCAAGGACAGGAAACCTTCAAGATAAAAGGGGCGGCTCCTCTCTCCACATCAGTTGGTTTCCTGTCCTTGATGGGGAACCCTCAAGATGGAAGACTCTTGAAGATTGAAGAGGATGCCCGGCCTGGGACGGATGAATACTGGCAGGCATGGGTCTGCTACATCCGTCGCCAGGTGCCGGTAGTCGTCTCGGGGGCCATTTATTCCATGCCCCCCCCCCTGAGCGAGGCATGGCCACAACCCGTGAGGCAATGCCCGGGTGAAAATAGAGCCTCTGAGGCCACGTCTGGTGTTCCCTCCCTGATGCCTGCAAACCCGCAAAATGTGGGGGTCCTCGGAGGCCACGGTTTTCGTGTCCTCCCTGTCGATAGAAAGTGGCCATGCTGCCCGTGAGGCACAACGGTGCCCGGGTAAATTAGGCTCCTCGGAGGCCTCTTTTCATGGGTGCCTCCCTGTTGAGCCAGGACGCCAGGTCACCATGGAAAAAAAAAAAAAAAACATGAATACCTGCAGCAGTGGTGGCCAGTGCGAGTGGATGCTCCCTCCAGGTGAGGCCAGATCCATAAGGCACAGGTATGGAGAGGGCAGTGATGCCCGGTGTCATGGCGTCGGTGATCCAGGACGCCAGACACAGGTGCAGTGTGGCCAGGGTGCGCGCAAGACGGAGGGCGCGCGCACGGCGAACAGGGCGCGCACCGGATGGGCTTCAGCAGACTCGGCAAGGTTAGCGGCAAAATCAGCGGCACTGGCCAATGTAGGATGCCGTGCAGTATGGCTTAAATGCTGGCCAGGGGACACACAAGCAAAAATGAAGCTTTGCGCTCTACCATGCGAAGGCAATTTACTGTTCGGACCGGCATTAGACAAAGTACTGGAGAAGGCCGGAGATAAGAACTTTCCGAGGCAGCCATTTCAGTCCTTTCGGTGTTCATTTCAAAAGGGCCGGAAGTTCAGAAGGCAGCAGTTCAGAGAGAGCGACAGAAGCAACACGGACAAGTGATCCAACAGAGGAGGGAGAGGCTTCTACTTTGGTAGGACCTCCAAAGATTGCAAGAAGGCTCCCCAGTGACTGCCCTTCTCAGATGGGAGGAAGGCTCTCTCACTTCCTTCCAGCCTGGGAGAGGATCTCATCCAGAGCTTGGATCCTGCAGATTGTGGGATCAGGCCTGGAATTAAGGCATTGGCCTCCAAGAAGGTACATGCAAACTCCGGTACAGTCCTCACAGGAAAAGCAGAAGAGCCTGGAAGGGGAGATAATATTGCTCCTACACAAACAGGTTCTAGAAGAGGTTCTAGTAGAGGAGAGAAATAAGGAGTTTTACTCCCCTCTACTTCTTGTGAAAAAACCGGACGGTTCTTGGAGGACAATTATAAATTTAAAAGGCCTCAACAAATACCTCATAATACCATCCTTCAAGATGGAGACAATAAAGACAGAAGTAAGACTCCTCTTTCCTCACTGTTACATGGCGGTCCTGGACTTCAAGGACGCCTACTACCACGTCCCAATTCGACAGCAAGATCGCAAGTATCTCAGGGTGGCGGTCCAAGTGGGGTCACAGTTACGTCACCTTCAGTACAGGGCTCTGCCCTTTGGGATAGCAATAGCCCCACAAATCTTTAAGAAATTAGTGGCAGAGGTCACTGCGCATCTCAGGGAAAAAGACGTTAATAATACCGTACCTAGACGACTTCTTGATAGTGGGGAAAAGTTTTCATCACTGTCAGAAACAAGTCAGAATAGTGATGGAGACACTGCAGATACTGGGATGGCAGCTCAACCTCAAGAAATCCAGTCTGGAACTAGCAACAACCAAGAACTTCTTGGGGATAACGATAGATTCTGTGGCACAATGTCACCTCCCAGAGGAAAAAGAGGAAAGAATAAAACAAATGATCATAACGACAATGGAAAAACCAGAAGTCACGCTAAGAAGGGCCATGTCAGTGTTAGGGTCTCTGACCGCATGCATACCGGCGGTAAAATGGGCCCAGTTCCATGCAACGGAACTACAGTGGTGTGTGCTACAGGGAGACCTGGATCTTCAGGGACAACTAGATCGAAAGATCACCCTATTGGTCTCTGTACGCCAGCTTCCAAGGTGGTCACAACGGACGCCAGCCCTTTGGGGTCGGGAGCCCACCTAGACACACTATTGCTCCAGAGTCCCTGGGCCCAGGAGGTAAGAAATCTATTCTCAAACGACTAGGAGCTCTTAGCAGTCGAAAGAGCGCTAAAGAGACTTCTACCTCAGCTAACCGGGCATCATGTGAGAGTCCTATCGGACAACCAGACAGCGGTCGCATATGTGAACCACCAGGGGGGCACCCGTTCTCGGTCACTGATGACAATAACAGAGAGGATTATGATTCTGGCAGAACATCATTTCCGCTCATTATCGGCCCTGCATATCCGAGGGATAGACAACCAGAAAGCGGATTTTCTGAGTAGGAACCACTTGAGACAAGGAGAATGGTCGCTAAAAGAGTCCGTTTTTCAGCAGATAGTGCTCATGTGGGGAAAACCCAGCATAGATCTCTTTGCCTCAAAAGCCAACAAGAAAGTGCAGAAATTCTGCTCCCTAAGTCCAGCAGACAGACCTTTGGCAGTGGACGCTTTCAGGATAGACTGGTCAGCGGAACTCCTGTACGCCTTTCCTCCAATATGCCTTATTCCAGCAGTTCTGAGGAAGATCAGGGAGGACAAGGCCAGAGTGATTGTAATAGCCCCCTTCTGGCCGAAGAGGCCATGGTTCTACTGGCTGAGAGTAATGTCGGTAACAGACCCATGGGTACTCCCGGAAGACCAGGACCTTCTAACACAGGGTCCCTTCAGTCACCCTCAGAAGTCCAGGCTGCATTTGACAGCCTGGAATTTGAAAGGTCACTGTTAGAAAAAAAGAGGTTCTCAGCTGGACTAATATCCACATTACTCAGCAGTAGAAAGCCAGTGACTACAAAATTTACGGGAGGATATGGAAGAAATTTTTGTCTGTCTCAGGGCCAATACGGGAAGGGGAGGTCCCGATAGTGGCGATACTGGAGTTCCTGCAGAAGGGTCTAGAGCTGGGGTTAGCTGTCAGTACCCTCAAAGTGCATGTCTCAGCCCTGGCAGCATTGTTCAACTGTGACCTGGCGAACAATAGATGGGTGGCTAGATTTATCCGAGCCTGTAATAGAACTGATTCTGTTCCATCCCCTGCTCCTCCACCATGGGACCTAAATTTAGTTTTGTCAGCCTTGACGGAAAGCCCCTTTGAGCCTTTAAACGCAACATCAGATAAGGTTCTGACATTGAAAACAGTGTTGTTAGTGGCGCTCACATCAGCCCGTAGAGTTGGAGATTTACACGTGCTATCGGCAGACCCTCCCTACACTCAGGTCATGGATGATAGGGTGGTGTTGAAGTTAGACCCAGCATATCTTCCGAAGGTAGTGTCAAAATTTCATAGGGCTCAGGAAATAGTGTTACCATCCTTTTGTCCTAACCCTAACAACAAGAAGGAAGACAAACTACACTGCCTAGACGTTAGGAGATGTATCCTGCAGTATTTAGAGGTGACAAAACATTGGAGAAAACAAAGGGCTTTATTTGTCTCATACCAGGGGGCAAGGAAGGGCCTAAAAGCCTCAAAACGGACGATAGCTAGATGGTTGAGAGAGGCCATTATGCTAGTGTGCAGTAGTGCAGGCAGGGCTGTTCCTGAGGGTCTAAAAGCCCACTCTACAAGAGCCATGGTGACGTCTTGGGTGGAGAGAGCAGACGCCACAATCGACCAGATTTGTTAGGCGGCCACTTGGTCCTCTCCGTCAACATTTTTCAAACATTACAGACTAGACTTATCTGCTACCTCTGATCTCACATTTGGGGAGAAGAGTGTTACAAGCAGTGATCCCTCCCTAAAGAGAATACAAATCTTTGTAACTCTCGTGGTGCCGTCATGTATGATGGAAAAACACGGGTATTACATACCTGGTAATGTGTTTTTTCATGAGATATGACGGCACCCTTATATTCCCGCTCTTTGATCACGTCATTAGTTGGGTGCATTATTAGTGTTATACACTCCCTTGGGTGTTGGTGATTAGAATTGTAAAGGATGTATTATTTATATGTAAACTAACCTGCGAAGTTCCTCTCGTGCTCTGTAAAACAACTGATGCGGAGAGAGGAGCTGCCCCTTTTATCTTGAAGGTTTCCTGTCCTTGAAGGGCGGATCCCCTCTCTCGTGGTGCCGTCATGTCTCATGAAAAAACACATTACCAGGTATGTAATACCTGTGTTTTCTGGTCTGAGACGGTAAGAAGAATAATCAGGTAGTTGGGTCATAACCAGGAGGACAGATAAAATACAAAATGAGAAACACATAAGAGTAGTCAGTAAACGGGCCGGGTCATAACAAAAAACATATACACAAGTCGGGGGCTTAGCACAGAGGACTGAACCAGAAGAGAACATGCCATTTATTACCCAACACATAGTGCCCAAACTGTACTCCAGTAGACACATACACTGTAAATTTAAGTGGGTTCGTCTCGCTATAGTAATGCCAAATACATGGATGCTAAATGTTTGGGCACACTGCAAGGCTCAGAAGCGAGGGTGAGATTTGACTTTGGATCAGTGGATATTGCTGTATTGGTTGATGGAAGCCATGTTGTTTTTAAGATCCTTTGAACCACTAATAATGTGGAAATCTCTGTTTTTCCATTGACAGATGATGGACCTGAGTGGGGGCTTGTTTTTTTGTGAGATGAGTAGAAGTTTTTATTGGTGTTATTTTCGCCTACATAACATTGTTTGGTGGCTTTTTATTCCATATTTGTGAGGCAGAAAGAACAAACAGTTGAAGACCAAGCTCTACTGGTTCATGCCATGAGGTTTTCTATTAGACTGTGAACTATCATGGTCTTGGTGAATATTTCAATATTTTTAAAACACTTGCCAGTTTTGCAGACAGTTTAACCCCTTAGTGACCACCGATATGTCTTTTTACTGACCTCTCATATCAGAGAATAGCATGGCCCGACTGGTGAAATTTCAGTAGCTGTCGGCTGTACACTATAGCGGACACCCTGCTCTATCAAACTTGATTGGTGTTGGTACCAACCATGGCTTTTTAACTCCTCAGATGCTGCTGTGAATAGTTACTATGGTATCTAAATGGTTAACAGAGTGTGGGGGCTCCCTCTTTAATCTCATCAGCACCCTGAGATCATGATTGTGTGGTCCTGATGTTTGCCATGGCAATTCACAACCAAATAACGGCCTTTGGTCTGCCAGCTATAGTGACCTGTTAAGAAGGTAGCAATGTTTAGGTGGTAAAAATAACATTTTTCCTTCTTGTCATGTCACTTTGTATTAATTCCTGAAAAACACTGAATGGTTAATAAACTACCCAACAGCAGTTTTGAATACGTTGAGGGGGTGCCTTTTTTAACCCCTTAACTCCCAATGGTGGTTTCCAGTTTAATGACTGGGCCAATTTTTACAATTCTGACCAGTGTCCCTTTATGAGGTAATAACTCTAGAACGTTTCCATGGATCCCGGTGATTCTGACATTTTTCTCGTGACATCTTGTACTTCATGATAGTGGTAACATTTCTTTGATATGACTTGCGTTTATTTGTGAAGAAAACGGAAATTTGGCAAAAATTTTGAAAATTTCTCAATTTTCCAACTTTGAATTTTTATGCCCTTAAATCACAGACATATATCACACACAATAAGTAACATTTTCCACATTTCTACTTTACATCAACACAATTTTGGAAGCAAAATTTTTTGTTAGGCAGTTATAAGGGTTAAAAGTTGACCAGCGATTTCTCATTTTTACAACACCATTTATTTTTAGTGACCACATCACATTTGAAGTCACTTTAAGGGGTCTATATGATAGAAAATACCCAAAAGTGACACCATTCTAAAAATTGCACCCCTCAAGGTGCTCAAAACCACATTCAAAAAGTTTATTAACCCTTCAGGTGCTTCACAGGAATTTTTAGAATTGAAAAAAAAATGAAAATGTAACTTTTTTTTCACAAAAAATTTACTTCAGATCCATTTTTTTTATTTTACCATGGTAACAGGAGAAATTGGACCACAAAAGTTGTTGTACAATTGTCCTGATTACGCTGCTACCCCATATGTGGGGGTAAATCACTGTTTTGGGTCATGGCAGAGCTCGGAAGGGAAGGAGCTGCGTTTTGACTTTTTCAACTCAAAATTGGCTGGAATTGAGATCGGACACCATGTCGTGTTTTGGAGAGCCCCTGATGTGCCTCAACATTGGAAAATTCCCATAAGTGACACAATTTTAGAAACTAGACCCACCCCAAGGAACTTATCTAGATGTGTGGTGAGAACTTTGAACCCCTTAAGGGCTTCACAGAAGTTTATAACAGAGTCGTAAAATTAAAAAATAATTTTTTCCACAAAAAAATGAACTTTTCACCCCAATTTTTATTTTTCCAAGGGTAACAGGACCTCAAAAGTTATTGTGCAATTTGTCCCGAGTACGCTGATACCCCATATGTGGGGGTAAACCATTGTTTGGGTGCATAGCAGATCTCGCAAGGGAAGGCGCGCCGTTTGATTTTTCAATGCAAAATTGGCTGGAATTGAGATCAGATGCCATGTCGCATTTGAAGAGCCATTGATGTGCCTAAATAGTGGAAACACCCCAATTCTAACTCCAACCCTAACCCCAGCACACCCCTAATCCCAGCCCTAACCACAAACCTAACCCTAACTTTAACCCCAACCCTAACCCTAATTTTATGCCCAACCCGAAAGGAAAAATGGAAATAAATACATTATTTTTATTTTATTTTTCCCTAACTAAGGAGGTGATAAAGGGGGTTTGATATACTATTTATAGCGGGTTTTTATGTTTTGCAGCTGTCACACACTAAAAGACGCTTTTTATTGGAAAAAATAGTTTTTGCATCACCACATTTTTTGAGCTATAATTTTTGCATATTTTGGCCCACAGTCATGTGAGGTCTTGTTTTTTGTAGGGACGAGTTGACGTTTTTATTGGTACCACTTTCGGGCTTATGACATTTTTTGATCGCTTATTCCGATTTTTTTTTTTTTTTTTTGTGAGGCAGAATGAGCAAAAACCAGCAATTCATGAATTTCTTTTGGATGTCCTTTATACCGTTCCGCGTGTGGTAAAAATGATAAAGCAGTTTTATTCTTCGGGTCAGTACGATTACAGTGATACCTCATTTAGATCATTTTTTATGTTTTGGCGCTTTTATATACCGGTAATAAAAACTTTTATATAAAAAATAGTAATTTTTGCATTGCTTTATTCTGAGAGCTATAACTTTATTTTTCCGGTGATGGAGCTGTATGGCGGCTTGTTTTTTGCGGGACAAGATGACGTTTTCAGCGGTACCCCTTTTTGTTCGGCGGTATGATGATAAAGCATTGTTTTTTTTTTTTTTGCCTTTTTTTTTTTTTACTGGTGTTCACTAAAGGGGATAACTAGTGGGACAGTTTTATAGGGCGGGTCTTCACGGACTCGGCGATACCAAATGTGTACTTTTATGGTTTAGATTTTTTATAATTCAAATATTTATTAATGGAATAAATATTGTTGTTTTTTTTTTTTTTTTTTTTAAATATTTTTGCAAGTATTAAAAATTTGCTGCAGGCTGATCGCTTCTATAGCATGCAGATCTGCATGCTATAGAAGCTGTCAGCACTGCAGCGATTTCTCACTAACCTGTGAGACTTCCTGACATGCACTGTGCATGACAGGAAGTCTCTTGGGTCTGGAGACCCAGATGTCGTCATGGCGACATCGGGTCTCCATAACAGCGATTGGGACCCTGCGTCATGCCGCGGGGTCTCTGATCCCAAGGCAGAGGGGTTGTTAGCCCCTCTGTCAGCTCCGGAACGCTGCGATCATGTTTGATCGCAGTGTGCCAGGGCTTAAAGTGCTGGGAGAGGTCAGTGACCGCTCCTGTCACTTAGTCCCGGGTGTCAGCTGTGATAATCAGCTGACATCCGGCCGCGAATAGCCGCCTCCCCCTCGGCTGATCGCCTATGACGTACTGTTTCGTCCATGAGAATTAAGTCCCAGATCACATGGACAGAATAGGACGTCCAAAGGAAGAGAGGGGTTAAAATAGAGGGGCCCCTAACGCTCACATATTGCACCATCACACAGAAACATTTCGGTTGTAGTTAAGTGCGCTGAGTTCAGGCCGTTAAACCAGCATGATTGACAATATTGAAGTCGTTGTTTCCCGGCCTCTTTACACCGACTGAGGAAGAATGTTGGGGACAGAACGATCACGAATAGATCAGTCTGCCCCCATACAGTATCATGTTATCAGCAGCCCCCCCCCCCATAGGAGAAAAATCTAACCCCAAAGGAGTATAATTCCCAAAGAAGTTCTCACAATATGCTATTGTTTTTCTCCTAGTTCTGTTCCAGCACAGTAATATAAAGCAATAGGGATTGTTCCGGGCATGCTCTGTGTGAAAAAACTGAATCCGTCGCTGGAATCCGTCTTGTGACGAATCCTGCGCCCATAGGCTTCCATTATAGCCTACGTCGGATGGCGCTGGATCTGTCCTTGTACGTCTTTTCGACGTACACAAAAAACGTTCCAAAGTCCGTTGTATCCAGCCGACGGACAAAGATTTTTCGACGGATCCGTCAAAACAAGGATGAAACGCATGGCCATCCGTCACAATCCGTCGCTAATACAACTCTATGACAAAAAAAACGGATCCTGCAGCAACAATTGCAGGATCCGTTTTTTTCATTAAACGACGGATTGTGACTGATGGGGGAAAAAAAACTGATATGTGAAAGAGGCCTTACAGTACAGTGATGTCCCAAACTGGGAAAATGTAAAAGTTAAAACAAAGTATTAAAAGTATAAACATACTGTACTTTGAACAAAAATCTCCAAATAAAGAACAAAAAAAGAAAAATATTATTCCAATAAATTACATTTATTTATGTAAAAAAAACAAATACTCATACAGCTCTGGCAAAAATTAAGAGATCACCACATCAAAACCCTGTCATGGGCAGCCCATTCTCCAGACCTGAACCCCATTGAAAACCTCTGGAATGTAATGAAGAAGATGATGGATAGTCACAAGCCATCAAACAAAGAAGAACTGCTTAAATTTTTGCAACAGAAGCAGTGTGAAAGACTGATGGAAAGCATGCCAAGACGCATGAAAGCTGTTTTTAAAAACTCATGGTTATTCCACAAAATATTGATTTCCGAACTCTTCCGGAGTTAAAACATTAGTATTGTTTCTAAATGATTATGAACTTGTTTTCTTTGCATTATTTGAGGTCTGAAAGCACTGGGTTATTTTTTTTTAATTTTGACCATTTTTCTTTGTCAGAAAAAAATACAAAATTTATTGCTTTGAAATTCGGAGACATGTTGTCAGAAGTTTATAGACTAAAAGAACAATTTACATTTTACTCAAAAATCTAATATGTAATTACCAATAAATTCTGTCACACTTCCGGCGTTTGTGTCGCTTCCACAATGCACCGCGACCGGAAGTTCACCGACCGCCATATTGGAACACCCAAGTTATGGGTATTCCGATATGGCGGCCGGATCCATATCTCCCGCCAAAGCCGCACGTGCACCGCTCATTGGCTGAGCCGATGAGCTGTGCCATGTGGGATTCAAATCCCCTGCCAAAGCAGCACGTGCACCGCTCATTGGCTGAGTCGCCTGCCGGCTCAGCCAATGAGCGGCGCGGTGTTCAAATCCCCGCCAAAGCCATGCCGGCACCTCTCATAGGCTGAGCCGCCCGGGATTCAAATCCCCCGCCAAAGCCGCGCGGCACCGCTCATTGGCAGAGCCGGCGGGCGGCTCAGCCAATGAGCGGCGCAGGATTCAAATCCCCCGCCTTTGGCTGAGCGGTGCCACCCGGCTTTGGTATGTATGTATGTGAGTGTGTGTGTGTGTGTGTGTGTGCGTGCGTGATCTGTGTATGTGCAGGGCTCTGCTGGCTGTGTGTATGCAGGCATCGTCCGATGGAACTACAAGTCCCATCCGGCTATGCCTGCTACACGGTCAGTGAGTGACACATTAGCCAATGATGGGACATTAGTAGTACCATCATCCAGGTAATGTGTTGAATGTAAAAAAACATACATTACATACACAACATACAGAACATATAACTCATAACATACAGGCCATACATATAACATACAACACATAACATTCAGAACATACATATAACATTCAGAACATACATATAACATAACATACAGGCCATACATATAACATACAACACAACATACATATAACATACAACACATAACATACAACATAGAACATATATATAACATACAACACAGAACATACATATAACATACAACACAGAACATACATATAACATACAACACAGAACATACATATAACATACAACACAGAACATACATATAACATACAACACAGAACATACATATAACATACAACACAGAACATACATATAACATACAACACAGAACATACATATAACATACAACACAGAACATACAGTACATACATATAGCACACCATACAGTACATACATATAGCACAACATACAGTACATACATATAGCACAACATACAGTACATACATATAGCACAACATACAGTACATACATATAGCACAACATACAGTACATACATACAGTACAGACCAAAAGTTTGGACACACCTTCTCATTTAAAGATTTTTCTGTATTTTCATGACTATGAAAATTGTACATTCACATTGAAGGCATCAAAACTATGAATTAATACATGTGGAATTATATACTTAACAAAAAAGTGTGAAACAACTGAAAATATGTCTTATATTCTAGGTTCTTCAAAGTAGCCACCTTTTGCTTTGATTAATGCTTTGCACACTCTTGGCATTCTCTTGATGAGCTTCAAGAGGTAGTCACCAGAAATGGTTTTCACTTCACAAGTGTGCCCTGCCAGGTTTAATAAGTGGGATGTCTGGCCTTATAAATGGGGTTGGGACCATCAGTTGTGTTGTGCAAAAGTCTGGTGGCTACACAGCTGATAGTCCTACTGAATAGACTGTTAGAATGTGTATTATGGCAAGAAAAAAGCAGCTAAGTAAAGAAAAACGAGTGGCCATCTTATTGACGCCTCTCCTTTATTAACCGGGCTTACTGTCACCTTACAATAGCAAGGTGATATTAACCCCTTATTACCCCAAATCCCACCACTACAGGGGAGTGGGAAGAGAGGGGCTAAGTGCCGGAATTGGCGCATAGTGCATCACTGGGAGGCTCTACAGAGTATTGGCATCACTTGATGTCACTGTTCTATAGGGTAGACAGTCGTGGGACATTCGTTATTAATTGGACTGCGTCGGACAGGGAGTATACGGCTGTTTTATTTTTTACTTTTTGTTACAGGAGATCGAGGGCGTCGCTTGGATCTGAGCGTGTAATAAAGATATGTAAACCGTGTTGTGTTTTATTTCATTAAAATACTTTATTCTTATGCGTGTGGTTTTTTTTTAACCCTTTATTAATATAAGGTTAATAATGGAGAGGCGTCTTATTGACGCCTCTCCATTATTAACCGGGCTTAATGTCACCTTACAAATAGCAAGGTGATATTAACCCCTTATTACCCCATATCCCACCGCTACAGGGGAATGGGAAGAGAGGGCTAAGTGCCGGAATTGGCGCATCGTGCAGATGCGCCAATTCTGGGGCGGCTGGGTGCTGGTATTTTTAACCAAGGGGGTGCACCAATATCCATGGCCCCTTCCTAGGCTATGAATATCAGCCCGCAGCTGTATGCGCAGCCTTTCTGGCAATAAATTACTGGGGGACCCCACATCATTTTTTTTTTTTTTGGGGTTCCCCTTTTTTAATAGCCAGTTAAGGCTAGCTGTGGGCTGATATTCATAGCCTGGGAAGCTCCATGGGTATTAACCCCTTCCCAGGCTAGAAATATTGGTCCGAGCCAAGATTTTGTGTGTGTGCGCGTGTCTTTAACTATTTATGTACCATTCTATCTATTATCTATGTAATATCTATCATCTATCTGTCTATTATCTGTCTATCTTCTATCTGTCTATCTTCTATCAATCATCTATTTATCTATTATCTATCTGTCTGTCTATCTGTGTGTGTAATGGAGCATGGGTTGGACAAATGTAAAAGAGGAGGTTGGACAAGAAATGACATCACAAACCTTTTTTTGTTAAATAACATATCTTTATTTAGCTTACAAAAACGCATACAAATCCGCATGAAAAAACGCATCAAAAAAGCAGCTTCGTTTTCTACCAAGAGGTCCTGTTTTTGTGCAGAAAATTCAGCAGTCAAATCTGCAACGTGTGCACATACCCTCAAATGTAGGGGTTAATTTAAGGTGTAAATTCGTTGAAAAAAAATGCGTGGGCTCCCGCGCTATTTTCTCAACCAGACAGAAAAAGCCAGCGAGCCAGATAATAGCCTAGGGAGGGTGCATTTATTTTGTGCCCCCCCCCCCCCCGGCTACTAACATCTGCCCCCAGCCACCCCAGAAAAGGCAAATCTAGAATTAGATGCGCCCTTTCTGGCACTTAGCCCATCTGTTCCCATTGCCCAGTAGCGGTGGCTAATGGGTTAATAATGGGTTAAAGCCACCTTGCTATTGAAAGGTGACTTTAAGCCAGATTAATAATTGAGAGTTGTCAATTAGACAACTCTCAATTATTAATCCTATTGTATGAAATAAAAATAAAACACACACACACTTTAATTAAAAATCATTTTAATGAAATAATCAGTTTTTGACCATCTTTTATTTTACAGGTAATCCTTGCAAAGCACTTGTTCTCCTGTAATAAAAATAAAATAATAAAGTAACATTATTCTTACCTATCCGGTGCTCTGTCAGGTCCCACGCTGTAATCCTTCACAAAGGGTTAACTGGCAATGCTGGTTGCTCAGCTGTAAGCCCCCGAATGAATGAGTTCCTCTCCCGGCCAACAGGAGAGGAAGTGATTAGTGTGGGAAGCTTAATTGATTGCTTCCCAGCCTAATCAGTTCCGGGGGGAGCGCAGCATCGCGGTAGGGTGTCAGCTGTTTATCACAGCTGACACCCGGCACTATGTGCCAGGAGCGGTCATGGACATGATCGCGGTGTACCAGGGGCACAGGGAAGCATTGCGCAGGAGAGGGCTCCCTGCTTGCTTCCTCAGACACTCAGAACATCGCTAAGAGCAGGCGCTGAGAAAGCCTACAGCACTGCCTGTGAGATCGCTGGTCTCACAAAGTGCTGTGCACACTGTGAGACCAGCGATCTGGTATTATACTGTAATGTCCCACCCTGGGACAAAGTAAAAAAGTAAAAAAAATAGAAATTAACATGTGTAAAAAAAAATTCCAAAATAAAAGGAAAAAAAAAATTCCCCAATAAATTCATTTCTTCCTGTAAATAAAAAAAACAAAACAATAAAAGTACACATATTTGGTAATGCCGCATTTGTAACGACCCGCCCTATAGAACTGTCCCACTAGTTACCTTTAGTGAACCCCTTAAAAAAAAAAAAAAAACATAGCAAAAAATCAATGTTTTATCATCATACCGCCGAACAAAAAGTGGAATAACACGCAATCAAAAAGACCGATATAAATAAACATGGTACCGCTGAAAATGTCATCTTGTCCCGCAAAAAACGAGCCACCATACAGCATCATCAGTGAAAAAATGAACGTCATAGCTCGCAGAGTAAAGCGATGCAAAAATAATTATTTTTTATATAAAATTGTTTTTTTTGTATAAAAGCGCCAAAACATAAAAAAATTATATAAATAAGGTATCGGCGTAATCGTACTAACCCGAAAAATAAAACTGCTTTATCAATTTTACCACACGTGGAACGGTATAAACGCCCCCTCCAAAAGAAATTAATGAATTGCTGATTTTTGTTCATTCTAACCTCCCAAAAATCAAAATTAAAAGCGATCAAAAAATGTCACGTTGTCAAAAATGGTCCCAATAAAAACGTCAACTCGTTCCGCAAAAAATAAGACCTCACATGACTCTGTGGGCCAAAATATGCAAAAATTATAGCTATCAAAATGTGGTGATGCAAAACCTATTTTTTGCAATAAAAAGCGTCTTTAGTGTGTGACAGCTACCAATCATAAAAACCCGCTATAAGTAGTAAATCAAACCCCCCTTTATCACCCCCTTAGTTAGGGAAAAATAATAAAATTAAAAAAATTTATTTATTTCCATTTTCCGGTTAGGCTTGGGGTTAGGGGTGTGTTAGGGTTAGGTTTGTGGTTAGGGTTAGGGTTGGGACTAGGGTTAGGGTTGGAGTTAGAATTGGGGGTTTCCACTGTTTAGGCACATCAGGGGCTCTCCAAATGTGACATGGAGTCTGATCTCAATTCCAGCCAATTCTGCGTTGAAAAAGTCAAACGGTGCTCCTTCCGCCCAAACAGTAGTTTACCCACACATATGGGGTATCCGCGTACTCAGGACAAATTGCACAATAACTCTTGGGGTCCAATTTCTTCTATTACCCTTGGGAAAATAAAAAATTGGGGGCGAAAATATCATTTTTGTAAAAAAAAAAAAATGTTTTTTTGTTTTTTACGTCTGTACGTTATAAACTTCTGTAAAGCACTTGGGGCTTCATAGCGCTCACCACACATCTAGATAAGTTCCTTGTGGGTTCTATTTTCCAAAATGGGGTCACTTGTGGGGGGTTTCCACTGTTTAGGCACATCAGGGGCTCTCTAAATGCGACATGACGCCCGCAGACCATTCCATCAAAGTCTGCAATCCAAAACATCACTACTTCCCTTTCGAGCCCCGACGTGTGCCCATACAATAGTTTTCTCCCACATATATTTGGTTTCAGCGTACTCAGGACAAATTGGACAACTTTTGGGGTCCAATTTCTCCTGTTACCCTTGGGAAAATAAAAAGTTGGGGACTAAAAGATCATTTTTGTGTAAAAAATATGATTTTTTTTTTGTTTTCTTGCTCGGGCGTTATAAACTTTAGTGAAACACCTAGGGGTTCAAAGTTCTCACCACACATCTAGGTAAGTTCCTTGAGGGTCTAGTTTCAAAATGGTGTCATTTGTGGGGGGTTTCCACTGTTTAGGCAGATCAGGAGCTCTCCAAACACACATGCGTCCAGCCAATTCTGCATTGAAAAGTTAAACGGCGCTCCTTCCCTTTCGAGCTCTGCCATGCACCCAAACAGTGGTTTACCCCACATATTGGGTATCAGCGTACTCAGAACAAATTGCACAATAACTTTTGGGGTCTTGTTACCCTTGGGAAAATAAAAATTGGGGTGAAAAGATCATTTTTGTGGAAAAAATATGATTTTTTAATTTTACGGCTCTACGTTATAAACTTGTGTGAAGCACTTGGGGGTTTAAATTGCTCACCACAGTTCTAGATAAGTTCCTTAGGGGGTCTAGTTTCCAAAGTGGGGTCACTTGTTGGGAGTTTTCACTGTTTAGGCACTTCAAGGGCTCTCCAAATGCAACATGGCGTCCAATCTCAATTCCAGCCAATTTTGGTTGGAAAAAGTCAAATGGTGCTCCTTCCATTCCGAGCTCTGCCGTGCGCCCAAACAGTGGTTCCTCCCCACATATGGGTTATCAGCGTACTCAGGACAAATTGGACAACAACATTTGTGGTCCAATTTCTCCTGTTACTCTTAGGAAAGTAAAAAATTGGTGACTAAAAGATAATTTTTGTGGAAAAAAAAATAGGATTTTTTATTTCATGCCCAGGCATTATAAATTGTGTGAAGCACTTGGAGGTTCAAAGTGCTCACCACAGATCTAGATAAGTTCCTTAGGGGGTCTAGCTTCCAAAATGGGGTTACTTGTGGGGGTTTTCCACTGTTTAGGCACATCTGGGGCACTGCAAACTGAACATGACCCCCATCAACGTCTGCATTCCAAACGTTATTACTTCCTTTCCAAGCCCTGCCGTGCGCCCAAACAGTTTCCCCCTCCACATATTTGGTATCAGCGTACTCAGGACAAATTGGACAACTTTTGGGGTCCAATTTCTTTGTGAAAAATGAAAAATTTGGGACTAAAAAACCATTTTTGTGGAAAATTGTTTTGTTTTTGTTTTTTCACACCCAGCATTATAAACTTTTGTGAAACACTTGGGGGTTCAAAGTGCTCACAACAGATCTAGATAAGTTCCATAGGAGGTCTAGTTTCCAAAATGGTGTTACTTGTGGGGGTTTTCCACTGTTTAGGCGCATCAGGGGCTCTCCAAACGCGACATGGCGTCGAATCTCAATTCTAGCCAATTTTGGTTTGAAAAAGTCAAACGGCGCTCCTTCCCTTACGAGCTCTGCCGTGTGCCCAAACAGTGGTTTTTCCCCACATATGGGGTATTGGCGTACTCAGGAGAAATTGCACAACAACTTTATCTGTCCATTTTCTCCTTTTACCCTTGTGAAAATAAAAAAGTTTGTAAAAGATCATTTTTGTGACTAAAAAGTTAAATATTAATTTTTTCCTTCCACGTTGCTTCAGCTCCTGTGAAGCACCTGAAGGGTTAATAAACTTATTGAATGTGGTTTTGAGTACCTTGAGGAGTGCAGTTTTTAGAATGGTATCACTTTTAGGTATTTTCTGCCATACAGACCCCTCAAAGTGACTTCAAATGTGAGGTGGGCCCTAAAAAAAAAAATGGCTTTGTAAATTTTGTTGTAAAAATGAGAAATCGCTGGTCAACTTTTAACCCTTATAATTTCCTAACAAAAAAAAATTTTGTTCCAAAATTGTGCGGATGTAAAGTAGACATGTGGGAAATGTTATTTATTAACTATTTTGTGTGACATATTTCTCTGTATTAAGGGAATAAAAATTCAAAGTTTGAAAATTGCACAATTTTCAAAATTTTCGCCATATTTGCGTTTTTTTCAAAAGTAAACGCAAGTTATATCGAATAAATTTTACCACTAACGTGAAGTACAATATGTCACGAGAAAACATTCTCAGAATCGCAAAGATCCGTTTAAGCGTTCCAGAGTTATAACCTCATAAAGAGACAGTGGTCAGAATTGTGAAAATTGGCGCAGTCATTAACTTGCAAACCACCCTTGGGGGTTAAGGGGTTAAACGTATGTACCCCTTTGAGTGGCCTAAGCAATATATCACGTACCTAGGTATAAAGCTGGGAAGGACAAATGAGGATCTCTTTCAGTTAAATATTCACCCATTGATTTCTGCAGTTGAATCATCCATAAAAACATGTAAAGATTCATATATCTCATGGATGGGGAGGAAGAATTTACTGAAGAGTCTGATTCTGCCCAAGTTTACATACCTATTCCAAATGCTCCCCATAATCATACCTAAATCCTATCTCATCAAAATTAACACAGTATTCCCGAAATATATGGAAGAGACAAAAATCCTGCTTAGCTTATAGAACTCTAAGCCTACCAAAACAGAAAGGTGGAATGGGAGCACCAGACAAATTGAAATATTATCAGGCGGCGATGTTAACCTGAATAGTTGATATCCTATAAAAAAAAAACCACGACAAACAATGGATTAAGGTGGAGGAAGCCACTGCTCCCCTACCTCTGAGGACGATTTTCTTGAAGTGCGCTTACGAGAAACGTAACGCCCCACTGTACAATATGCATACCAGAGCTGCTTTGAAGATTTAGAGGGAGGTGGTGGAAGTTCTCGCCACCCCCCCCCCCCCTCTCTCCTTTACTCAAACTGGCTGACATACTCCCACACTCTTTTCACTCACGTAATGACAACGTTGAGAAACCGGGGCAACTGACTAATGTCTCCATAGACCATCTGTTGAGAGACGGGACACTCCCCTCGCTGACTGATCTACAAGAGTCATCAGGGCTCGCTGGCTTGAATTTTGTTCAATATAGCGCTATCAGAGACCTGATGAGACGCTACCTACATGTCTTGGATCTTATGCGACCACTAACTGTTTTTGAAACTCTGTGTGCAACTACCCATAAGCCCAAAAAATAATGTCAACCATATACCAGCTACTAATTAATTCAAACTGTTGTCTTAAGAGGGCTTTTATCACACTTTGGGAAAGAGAATGGGCTGTAGGTTTACCCCAGACCAAGTATCTCAAATATACAAACTGTCACATGGACCAACACAATGTGTCAGAGCACAGGAGAATTCCTTCAAAATAATAACCAGATGGTACATTACGCCAAAACGGAGCAGTCTCTGGCAGGCTGGGAACCTGGCTAAGTGCTGGAGATGTGGTTGCCTCGAGGGTACATATCTACATATGTGGTGGTCTTGCCCACCCCTTTTGCAATTCTGGCGCCTCGTGGAGAAGTACATACAAAGAGTATTAAACCGTGTAAGCTGACACCTGAAATAGCGTTACTGAACTTCTCTATTTGGCCGGGAAGTAAAGATGCATCCATGCTAGCACAGTATATTTTGACAGCAGTAAAACTACTAATCCCGACCTATTGGAAGACACCGAATATACCGTCCACCCAACAACTATACGAGAAAATTGATTTGCTGTGCTCTGTAGCTAAGCTTGTAGCCCTAATAAATGGATCACAATCAGCATTTGATACTATGTGGCATCCATGGATTAGTTTTAGATCTCTCAATATATGTCCTTGAATCCGTAGAAATCTTATTTCGATGTATATAAACAAGAATTGGCTTGATTCGGGCCTCCCTTCCCCCTCTCATTCTACCATCTTACCCAACCCTGTCTATACCTCACTTTCTTCTTTATCTCTCTGTTTTTATCTTTTCTTTCACTTATAAAGGTTATATAATACCCAGCATCCCGACTAGATTCAATGCATAACTCAATCTAATACACAGGAACTTGGAACTACAACTCGTAGGTTACCTATTAACCAAGATACCAAGATTAGGGATTCCTATCCGACTACTGTTGAGTTAAATGATGATTGTAATAATATAGAGAGCTGAGCGGAAGCTCAGGCCTTGATTTTTGGTTGATTATGTATGTTCTACTAATCTGATGTTTATTGTGATGCTTGTGTAATTTCTAAAAGTTCTGCCAATAAAAAAAACATTGAAAAGAAAAAGACTCGGCTTATACACGAGTATGTATGGTAGGTTTTATTACTAGATGTCAAGGACAAAAGCAAAATGTTCTAAAATAACAAAAATACCATTGCTGCTTGGGTCCCCGCCAGTCTCTGTATTTCCTGGTCAGTCTCAACGTACTTGTGATTCCTACAGCCAATCAGTTTCTGAAGCAGTGAGTAACATAGCCAGTGATTGAGAGCATGGAGGAGATATCTCAGTCAGCAATTCAACTTCTGTTCCTGTCCATACAAGACTAGAGAATACAACATCTACACGTTCTATCTCTTGACATGTTTCTCTTATTATCTCCAGTAATTGTATTGTAACATCATAAAGAATTCCGTGTAATATCGGCTCATCTTCTCATTCAGGTCTCTACAATATCGGATCCTCTCATAGGACATCTAACTACCCATCAATGATAGATATGGACAGAGACAAGATGGCCGAGATAATATTACATCTCGCCCTAGAGATCCTCTTCCGGCTTACTGGAGAGGTGAGAGATTCTGATGACGTCACATTACATCATTCTTATCTATGGGAATAACAGATGGACAGAACTGGAGAGGTGAGGACTCTGGAAATGTTTATAGTGAGATTTATTAATGTGTCTCTCCATAACCAGGATTACACAGTAGTGAAGAAGACCTCTAGTGAGCGCTGTCAGGACCCTGTGTCTGAGGGATGGGGAAGACCCCTGAGCCCAATCACGGAGCCTCCACCTCACCCCCTGATACATGAGGGCATCAATGACAAGAAGATCCTAGAACTCTCCTACAAGATGATTGAGCTGCTGACTGGAGAGGTGACACTGGGACATTATACTATAACGCTATGAAGGGATACGGGGATGACAGTATCATTGTATGTGTCAGGTTCCTGTAAGGTGTCAGGATGTCACCTTCTATTTCTCCTTGGAGGAGTGGAAGTATTTAGAAGGACACAAAGATCTGTACAAGGACGTCATGATGGAAGTTCCTCGACCCCTCATATCACCAGGTAATAGACAGGACTAAATACACACAGCCTATAATTATCTGTATGTAAAGAATGAATTCAGTCCCTGTATGTGCTTCCTTCAGATCTATCCAGTAAGAGGACAACACCAGAGAGATGTCCTCTTCTTCCACAGGACTGTAAACAAGAAGATCCCAATGTTCCTCGGGATCATCAGGTAGATGGAGAAAAGGTGTAATGAGATCTCCCCTATGATGTGTAGACGGCTGTGAAGGTCTTGTGCTCTGTCTTGTTTTATCCACCAGTATTATATGTTTTATACTTGTGTAATGAGAACGGTGGAAATGGCTGGATTAGAGCTGATCATAGATGTGACTTCTCCATCTGTGACTTTTACAATATTTATTTCAGGGTGAAGATCTGACCCATATTAATACTACAGAGACATATGTGAGGGGTGATGAGCCGTGTAAAGAGGAGATTCCTACATATGACTACCCAGGTGAGTAGTAACCACTAAATACAGAGAAATCACAGTTTCTTCTCCGTCAACGGCTGTGGCTGCTTTATTGGCTGTGTAGTCCATCGGTATCACAATTATGTGATCAACATTTTACCTTTGGACCACAGCATTCTCCTCCACCAAAAACTGTTCAAATGACTTTGGCCATTGAAAGCCCTTTTCTATAGAACTTATTATTTGGAGGATCCACCAACCTCCTAGGATTTGTTTTCCAAAGTTTTTATTAACATTTTGTATATTTTAACAGTCAACAAATTAACTTTATCAAAGCATATTGACATTTTCGCCTTACATCTGTTCTCCAAGATGATTTGTGAAGAGGGGAAATGGGAAGGGTCTTTGGGAAAAGGGGTAATAGAAGGGTAAAGGGAATGGGTTGAGGGTAGAGAACTCAGAATAAATAACTTTACATATTCTAGGCAACACATATTAAACAAGTGAAGAAAAAAAAAATTGAATAAAGTATCCTGAGGCACCTAAAACCAGTAAAAAGGATTAGGGTTATGTTTAGGGTTTGGGAAATATTGAATTCCAGTGGTTCCATTTCTTCTCCTATCAATGCAGCCGTTGATCCTTGCGAATTTGAGGTCCAAAGAGTTATGGATGTCAAGTCTGTCGACAACGTCAGCAATTTGTGGGGTATCTGGTTGCTTCCAGTGGAAGGCTATCAGGTTTTTGACTATTAGTAGGATATGTACCAAAACGTATCTCTTGGAAGGATGAATGTCTTCTAGTCCCAAAGATAGCAAGGCTGTTTGTGGAGTCAGAGGGTAGTCTTTTTTAAGGAAATTATTGATAAGTAGGGAAACCTGATTCCATAATAGTGCAATCTTTGGGCAAGTCCAGAAAATGTGGAGCAAGTCTCCTCTGGAACCACATCCCCTCCAACATAGGTGTGAGTGGTCGCTGTTGATGCGTGCTAATCTTACTGGGGTGAAGTACCATCTAGTTAGCATCTTATAAAAGGATTCATGAAGGGCTAGGGATATGTTAGAGGAGTATGTGTATTTTATAGCATCTTCCCACTGCTCTGGACTTGTTGAGATCTGTAGATCCGTTTCCCACCTGGACATATAGATATTTTTTTGGAACTTATTGTCCTTGTTGAAAAGAGTGTATAAGTATTTGGTGCTCCAGAAGACCCTATGCCCTATATTACTGAGTGTACAGCTTCTGCCTTTGTAGGCACTTTATGGATGAAGTTTTGAACGTGTTCTTTCAGAATATAATAGTGCATAAAGTCGATGGATGAATATTAAATTTTAGTTTAATGTCGCTAAAACTAACAAAGTTGTTATTCACATAAATATCACCGATCTTTTTTATGCCTATTTGGATCCATCTCCCTGGGATTTGGAATTTATAGATGGATGCAATCAGGGAGAGTGGGAAGTTACTTAAGTTAGCTTGTTTATTATGTTTCTTAGGTGGTCTAGCAATTTTGTCCCATGCTTGGGTTGCGGCTAAGAAGATAGGATGAAGCAATTTATAACGATTTAGTTGGAAAATATGATTAAGTAAGCATTCTTTCAATGGGCGGTAATTGACATGAAATTTTTCTAGTTCAATCCAAGCTGGAAGCGTGTTCTCCTTTACCCAATATATGCTTTGTTTTATTAGATTTGACCAAAAGTATGCCTGAATGTTTGGTAATCCAAGTCCCCCATTGGATTTGCTCTTAAAGAGAACATCACTGGCCACCCTTGCTTTTTTCCCGTTCCAGACGAAAGAGAACACAGAGGATTGAAATTTGTTTAAATAAGAGGTCGGGAAGTTTACAGGTAGTGCTCTAAAGACGTAAAGGATTTTAGGGAGTACAATTGATTTGACTGCTAGTATTTTGCCTGTCCATGTGAGACCAATTTTGCTCCAGGATTGGAAATCTTTTGAAATAGTGTCTAAGATGGCATCGCAATTTACTTTTATAGTAGAGTGTGATTTTTTTAGTGAAAAGAATTCCAAGGTAAGAAATCCCTTCATCCTCCCAGGTGAAGTCTGTTAATCTTTTCAAAATTTTGTTAATACGGTCGCTTACTTTGAGTTGTAGCAGTTTTGATTTCTTTCTGTTTATTTTAAAAAAAGAAATTGAAGAGAACAAATCTATTATTTTTTAGAAGAGAAGCGGTGGAATTAATGGGGTCTGATAGGGTTAGTATCATATCATCGGCAAACAAACTTATCTTGTATTGTCTTGTGGGTGTGTCGATACCTGAGATTGATGTATCTTCTCGTATCATTTCTGCCAGAGGCTCGATGGCGAGGGCAAAGAAGTGGTGATAAGGGGCATCCCGTTGCTAATGGGGAAGGATTTAGAAAGATTATTATTGATGTAGATCCTAGCGCTAGGGGAGGAGTAGAGTGCAAACACCGATGACAGCCAATCTTTGTTCAAGCCGAAATGGAATAAAACTGATTTTAGATATTCCCAGTGGATTCTGTCGAAGGCTTTTTCAGCGTCTAAAGATAAGATAATTGCTGGGCATTTGGTGGTGTTAATCCTGTTAATAATATTTAGCAGTCTCCTGGTGCCATCTGATGTTTGCCTCCCCTCTATGAATCCCAACTGATCTCTATTTATTAGTTTAGGAAGGATTTTTTTCAGTCTGTTTGCTAGGATCTTGGAGTAGATTTTTAGATCAGAATTAATAAGTGATATGGGCCTATAATTTTGAACTTCTTCTGGATCACTTTGGGGTTTGGGAATCATTATAATAATAGCCTCCAACATTTCTTTGGGAAAGTGTCCGCTAAGGGAAGCTGTCACGCTGTCTCTGTATACAGGAGAACCGGGGTCTATGCTGACCCTAAGCTGGGGGCCTGACTAATCCCTCTACCTGGAGGTACTGTTGCTGGTACAGAGGTCCAGGCCGCCAGCGTAACCCTATCTCCTGTGAATCCCTAACCACTGTAATCTAGTCCTGAGAAAGACCCTGATTACCACCACAGGGATAAGGAAGGTATCTGCCTTCACACACAGTATAAGACAAACGAGACCGTACAAGGGGTAAATAAAAGCACACCTTGCATACAAAACTACCAATACAGAGGGAACACAAAAGGGTAGGGAGATAACTAATAAAGCGAGGAGAGGAGAAAACCACAACAGGTATTCTTAGCTTAGACTTCTCAATACGATCCGCTCTGCTGGTCTGCATGAATGCTTTCACCGACACTTCCCCAGCAGACAGGCAGGTATTTGAAGGAAACCAATTAACAAAACATTAATTGCAGCTGAGCGAGGCTGGTCAGTCCAGCACAGAGAGAGAGAATTAACTCCCTCAGTGCCGAAAAACACCCAGCACCAGAAACTCAGCTGTGCGAAGTCAGGGTGTGCAATCGCGACGATCTTCGCAGTGACACACGCGTGACAGTACCCCCCCCCCTTCTACGAGGGGCCTCCGGACCCTCAGGGCCGGGTTTATCTGGGTGAGTAGTGTGGAAGGCCCGAACCAATCGGTCTGCGTTAATATCCGACGCAGAAACCCACGTCCTCTCCTCAGGACCATACCCCCTCCAATGAACAAGGTACTAAAGGGACCGGCGATTCAGACGTGAATCGATGACTCTCGACACCTGGAACTCCAAGTTACCATTGACCACTACAGGAGGAGGAGGTAAAGGTGCCGGTATCACCGGCGCCACATACTTCTTAAGTAACGATCTGTGGAACACATTATGAATTTTAAATGTAGGAGGGAGGTCAAGACGGAATGCAACCGGATTAATTATAGCACTGATCTTATATGGCCCGATGAACCTGGGACCTAGTTTCCAGGAGGGAACCTTAAGTTTTATATTTTTGGTAGACAACCATACCAGATCGTTCACACTTAGGTCCGGACCAGACACTCTCCTCCTATCAGCCATACGTTTGTATCGGTTCCCCATAGTACTCAGATTATTCAGCACTCCTCTCCACACTGAAGCAAGTGACGACGAAAATCGTTCCTCCTCAGGAACCCCAGAAGAGCCCCCCCTATTGAAAGTACAAAACTGGGGGTGAAAACCATATGCCCCAAAAAACGGGGACTTACCAGTGGACTCGCTCCGCCTATTATTTAGAGCAAACTCCGCCAGAGGCAAGAAAGAAGTCCAGTCCTCCTGGTTCTCTGACACAAAACACCGGAGATATGTCTCCAAGCTCTGGTTCAGACGCTCTGTCTGACCATTGGTCTGCGGGTGAAAAGCCGATGAAAATGACAACTGCATCCCCCGCCGTGTACAAAATGCTTTCCAGAATTTGGACACGAACTGAGACCCCCGATCCGACACCACATCGGAGGGTACCCCGTGAAGCCTTAATCTCCCCAATAAACACCTGTGCAAGAGTCTTAGCATTAGGAAGAGCGATAAAATGTGCCATCTTGCTGAACCTGTCCACCACAACGAGTATGACTGTTTTACCCGAAGATGGTGGGAGATCCGTAATGAAGTCCATAGACAGATGAGTCCACGGACGCTCCGGGATCTTCAAAGGTAAGAGGGCTCCAGACGGACGGGTATGTGGGGTCTTAGAGCGCGCACAAACCTCGCAGGACGCGACAAAAGTTACCACCTCCCTATGTAAGTTAGGCCACCAAAACCGGCGTGAGAGGAGATCTCAGTTGCTTTACTCCCTGGGTGTCCTGCCAAAGCTGAATTATGGTGTGCTTCGATCACCCTTTGTCGCAACTGATTAGGAACAAACAGTCTCCCTGGAGGTCCTACAGGGGCGTCCCCCTGAGCCTCCAATACCTCTTCCTCAAGCTCAGAGCATACTGCCGACACCACCACCCCCTCCTGAAGGACCGGAACCGGATCCTCCGTATTCCCAGCTCCTGGGAAACAGCGAGCTAAGGCATCCGCCTTAACATTTTTTGACCCAGGACGATATGTGACAACAAAATTAAACCTGGTAAAAAACAACGACCACCTAGCTTGTCTGGGATTCAGACGTTTAGCGGATTCTAAATATAGCAGGTTTTTGTGATCGGTAATGACAGTGACCGGGTGGACTGCCCCCTCCAAAAAATGACGCCACTCCTCAAAAGCCAACTTAATGGCCAAGAGCTCCCTATTGCCGACATCATAATTCCTCTCAGCGGACGACAATTTTTTTAGAGAAGAAGGCGCACGGATGCCACTTACCAGGGGACGAACCTTGTGACAATACCGCTCCCACCCCTACCTCGGAAGCGTCCACCTCAACAATGAATGGCTGAGACGCATCAGGCTGAACAAGTATGGGTGCAGAAGCAAAACATTTTTTTAAAGAGGAAAACGCTTGACAAGCCTTGTCAGACCACTTTGAAAAATCCGTCCCTTTTTTAGTCATGTCTGTGAGAGGTTTAACTATGGAGGAGAAATTACGAATGAATTTCCGGTAGTGGTTAGCAAACCCCAGGAAACGTTGTAATGCCTTAAGATCCTCTGGCAGATCCCACTCAAGAACTGCCCGCACTTTCCCAGGGTCCATACGAAAACCGGATGCTGACACCAGGAATCCTAAAAACTGAAGTTCCTGTATGGCGAACACACACTTCTCCCATTTGGCGTACAGTTTATTATCCCGCAAGATCTGTAACACCTGCCTAACATGCTCCTGATAAGACACAAGATCTGGCGAGTAAATTAAGATATCATCCAGATATATGACCACAAACTGTCCCATTAGGTGGCGAAAGATGTCATTTACAAAGTGTTGAAACACCGCCGGGGCAATACTCAGACCAAATGGCATGACAAGGTTCTCATAATGCCCCTCCGGAGTGTTAAACGCCGTCTTCCACTCATCCCCCTCCTTCATCCTAATAAGATTGTACGCCCCCCTGAGATCCAACTTAGAGAACCATTTGGCACCCACGATCTGATTGAAGAGATCGGGAATAAGTGGGAGCGGATACGGATCTCGGACCGTAATCCGATTAAGCTCACGGAAATCCAGGCAAGGGCGTAGGCCTCCATCTTTTTTCTTCACAAAGAAGAACCCCGCGGCCACCGGGGAAGATGAAGGTCTAATATGCCCCTTAGCCAGACTCTCTGAAATATAATCCTTCATGGCCTGTCTCTCAGGACCAGAAAGGTTATACAACCTAGATTTCGGTAACTTGGCCCCAGGGATCAAGTTAACAGCACAGTCATACTCGCGATGAGGAGGTAGTTCTTGACACCCTTCCTCCGAGAATACATCCTCAAAGTCCACCAGAAATGGAGGTAAGGCCCTAGGAGCGACCGCACCAATGACCGCATTCATGCAGTTTTTATTACAGAAATCGCTCCATTGACTTATCTCTCTGGATTGCCAATCAATAACCGGGTTATGCTTAGTTAGCCAAGGCAGGCCCAGCACTATAGGAGTGGGAAGACCCTCCAACACATAACAAGACAACAGTTCTTTATGTAGCGCCCCCACTTGAAGATCAATGTTATGCACTGCTTGCACAAAACTTCCCTGACCGAGAGGTCTGGCTTCGATCGAGAATATGGGGACGGGTTTAGCTAACCCACACAATCGCATACCTTGAACCCGGGCAAAGCGAGCATCCACCAGATTAGCCCCGGCCCCACTATCCAGAAAAACAGATATCCTCTCAGTTCTCGCACCCACCACCACCTCCGCCGGTACGAGAAACTGAGACAAATTTAGGGACGAAATACTTACTCCCAGATTGCCGTCCACCACACAATCTGGGATCAATAGTTTTCCGGCGACTTCTCACTCTGCAAAGGACGGGATGGACACCCCCCAATAAAATGTCCCTTTTTTCCACAGAAGAAACAACTTCTTGTTTTGTGGCGCCCCACCGATCCCCTCCCCCGGAATGATGTCCCTCCTAATTGCATAGGCTCCTCTGGACTGACCAGGGGAACCTCCGTGTAAGGGACCCTTGAGGAAGGTGGAATCATCACAGGGGGCGGAGTTACCCCGCACCTCTCCCGTAACCGTCTATCAATGCGAATAGCAAGGGCCATAGCGGCTTCCAGTGTCGTGGGAGGGTCATACTGCGCCAACACATCTTTTAATTTGTCAGATAAACCTTGACAAAACTGGCTCCTAAGAGCCGGGTCATTCCACTGGGTGTCCGTGGCCCACCTACGGAACTCCGAAGAAAATTCCTCTGCCGGACGATCTCCCTGCTGTATCTTACGTAACTTATTTTCAGCAAGGGAGACTCGATCCGGGTCATCATATACAAGACCCAGTTCTGCGAAAAATCTATCCACTGACTGGAGAGCCGGGGAGTTCGGGGGAAGAGAGAACGCCCAGGACTGGGGTCCCCTTGTAGGAGCGAGATGACAATTCCCACCCTTTGATCTTCACTCCCAGATGACCGAGGTCGCATCCGAAAGTACAATTTACATGCCTCCCGGAAAGCAAAAAACTTGTCCCGCCCTCCAGTGAACCTGTCCGGGAGAGCTACTTTAGGTTCAGGTCTGGCATGCTCCGGGGGGTACAAAACCTTGGACTTAACATCCCTCAGCTCCATGGACAAACTCTGCAACTGCTGAGCTAGACTGGCTACTGGATCCATAGTGGCTGGGGAGAATCTTTAATGTGGTTGGTGAAAATGTCACGCTGTCTCTGTATACAGGAGAACCGGGTCTATGCTGACCCTAAGCTGGGGGCCTGACTAATCCCTCTACCTGGAGGTACTGTTGATGGTACAGAGGTCCAGGCCGCCAGCGTAACCCTATCTCCTGTGAATCCCTAACCACTGTAATCTAGTCCTGAGAAGGACCCTGATTACCACCACAGGGATAAGGAAGGTATCTGCCTTCACACACAGTATAAGACAAACGAGACAGTACAAGGGGTAAATAAAAGCACACCTTGCATACAAAACTACCAATACAGAGGGAACACAAAAGGGTAGGGAGATAACTAATAAAGCGAGGAGAGGAGAAAACCATAACAGGTATTCTTAGCTTAGACTTCTCAATACGATCCACTCTGCTGGTCTGCATGAATGCTTTCACCGACACTTCCCCAGCAGAAAGGCAGGTATTTGAAGGAAACCAATTAACAAAACATTAATTGCAGCTGAGCGAGGCTGGTCAGTCCAGCACAGAGAGAAAGAATTAACTCCCTCAGTGCCGAAAAACACCCAGCACCAGAAACTCAGCTGTGCGAAGTCAGGGTGTGCAATCGCGACGATCTTCGCAGTGACACACCCGTGACAGAAGCCTGATTGAAAATCTGTTCTAAGTGTGGGGCTAAAATTTCTACATAAGTTTTATAATACTCGTTAACAAATCCGTCAGGACCTGGAGATTTTTGTGACTTAAGACTATGTATAGTTTCAGATATTTCAGAAGAGGTAATGTGTGATGTTAAAGAACTCAGATCTAATGGACTTATTTTTGGAAGTTGTAGGTCTTTGAAAAAGTTTTGAATATTTTTGGTATCTGGTAGGGGAGACGATGGATCAAGATTGAGATTGTATAAGTTATAATAGTAGTCTGCAAACGTGTCTGCTATGTCTTTGGGATGTTGTTTGGTGATACCTAAGTTATTTTTAATTTTGTTGATTCTATTTCGAATCCTATCTCGTTTTAGTTTTTGCATCATGAATTTTGTGGGCTTGTTTAGTTCTGAGTAAACTTTAAATTTTTATGCTTTAATTACTACATCATAATCATCTAGAATGGCTTCTTTCAAATTTTGTCTTAGTTTTAGTAATTCTAAGTGGATTTCTGGGGATGGATGTGCTCGACTATTTTGGAGGTTTTCCTTTAGTTTGATTTGAGATTGGATATTCTTTATTTTATCTCTTTGTTTACGGATGTGTCTGGAAGAGATCTGTATCAGTTTACCTCTGATGACCGCTTTGTGCGCGCACCAAATGATAAAGGGGTCTATCTTATCTGATTTGTTCTCATCGAAATAAAGTTTTAGAGTTTCCTCAACCTCTTTTTTATATTCAGGGAATTTTAATAGTATGGAGTTACACCTCCAGAGGAAGGTATTTTTGGAAAAAGGGCCTAGAGTTAATTCTATTAGGACCGGAGAATGATCCGAAATTGATTTATTTAGGATAGATACTTTTCTAACTTTGGGGAGAGAAAAGATGTCTGTTAATAAAAGGTCAATTCTTGATGATGTTTTATGAACATTGGAGTAATGAGAATACTCCCTTGAGGAAGAATTTAAGCATCTAAATGTGTCATATAGTTCGTTATTAATAAGCCATTTATTGAGTGAGGGTGCTAAATGACGTGTAGTTGAGGTGGAATCAATGTTCCTGTCGGGGACAATGTTGAAGTCTCCCAGTAGATACAGTTCTCCCTTTCTGTGAATCTGGATTTTTTTTTATTAATTTGTTAAGAAAATTCAACTGTTTTTTATTAGGTGCATATATGTTTACTATGGTATAAGTTATGGAATTTAGTTGGCAAACCAAGATGTGAAATCTTCCCTTAGGGTCGTCTATCTCCTCAATCAACTGGAACGGGTTGTATTTTTAATTATAGTCATAACACCGGCTTTCTTTTTCGGGCCAAGAGATGAAAAGATATGTGGGTAGTTTCTGTGAGAGAAAGAGGGATGTTTACCTTTGAGTTTTGTTTCCTGCAGACAAATGATATCCGCTTGGGAAAGTCTGATCTCCTTCCACAGGGCAAATCACTTCCAGGGACTGTTGAGCCCTCTGACGTTGTACGACATTATTTTCATGTGCATAATGAGAATCAAAAGGCTGAAAACACACTCAGGATAATATTAATGAAACAGTAAAAAAAGAAAGTAAGGTAAAAATAAATAAATAAAATAATCCAATTAAGAAAACTTAGCAGCAAAATACAATAATAGAACAATTGTAACGAAATCAAGTCCCAGTAGAGAGTTCTCTTAAAGGATCCACACTCTCGATGGGATCTCTTTTGAAGTGGGGATAAGTTTGTGTGGTGATTGTTCACCAAGATTCCCCTAGTTGAAATGAGGCATTATAAGAGTTAAGTGGTCTTTCAATTACTTGTTTCTTTTGGAGTATAAATGAAGCTAATCAGTAACTTAACGTGGAATATACCCACAATTCAAGAAGAGATGTTCAGGTGGGAGATTTGAAGAACTCCATGCCTTCTTCTGGAGAATTTATTGCAACAATCTTCCCCTTGTAGTGAAACAGCAGTTTGGTAGGGAAGCCCCATCTGTATTGTATATTTCTTTCTCTCAAAAGGTTGGTGATTTCTTTAAAGGATTTACGCATGTCCAATGTATGTTTAGACAAATCTGTGTAGATTTTTATTTGGTTATATGGATCGGGAAGAGAGCCATTATCTTAAATAAATTTTTGAATCCTCTCTTTTGTACCAAAAAAATGCATTCGAAGGATTGTGTCTCTTGGCTTTTCGTTAGGTATGTTATTAGGTCGTGGCAACCTATGTATTCTGTCAATGCATAGATCTAGATTTGAAAGAGACGGGATAGCTTTTTTGAATATCGTCTTTACGAAATCTGAGAGATCTTGCTGTTTAACGTCTTCAGGAATGCCGCGAAGTTTCAGGTTGTTCCTTCTGTTCCTGTCCTCTAAATCAGCCATTTTTATTTTTAGATTGTTAATTTCTTTTTTTAGTTCCATGTTTTGGTTTGTTAGTCTCCATTTTGTTTTCCACTTCAACAATTTTTTTCTCATTTTTTTTCAAGCCTTTGGGTGAGTCTTTCATCTATAAGATTTGTGATCTTTTGGAAAAACTCTTCTTCATGACTCAGTTTGGATGTCTGTTGTTGAGGATTAGGGCGATCTTTCTTATTCCTGTGAAATACTGGTCCTTCATTTGGAGAGGTGTCCTCCGAGAATGAGTCCAAATCAGTGCCATCAAAGATGTCCATTTCCTCAGGGGCTCTTCTTTTTGCAGAAACAGAAGTATCCATGTTGTCTGTAGAAGTGGACTTAAAGGATGTTGGAAGTATTGGGTTCTTGTCTTTTGGGTCTGGTTGGGATAAATTAGTTTTGTTTTTGGGCAGTTGTGGTAGCATGCTTCTTTGTGAATTTGGTTTAATAAAGCTGCTATATTGATGTGCCGTTTTATTAGGTATGAAGTCATCCCTTTTTGCGGAGGTCTTGATTTTATCGGACTTAGTGGGTTTGGGGAGTCTCCAGGTGGTCTGGCAAAAGATTGTGATGGGAGCTGTTTGTTTTTCTGAGATTTTTTAGATTCGCTCCTTTGTTCCATTGTTTTGGCAAGACGTAAGTCTCTATTTTGGATTAATACTATAAATTTAGTTGATTTTTTTAAATTATCCCTCAAAGTAGTCAGATAAAGGGGCAATAATAGCAGAGCAGTGAAATTTGTTTGGAAAGACTTATAGGGCGTCTTTCTTGATATTTGCTGTGAGTTTGGTTATGTTAGCAACAACCCCTTTAAATTGTCAACCAAAGGGGCAGTATATGTATATCTCAAAATGACGTCAAAATCCTCTATATGCTGGGAAATTACAGATTCAGTGAATTATGTTGAGGACAAGACTTGCAAGAATTTGTAGCCTCATATAATTAATATTATACAGTTGTGTGAAACAAATTCTCCACCTCTTTAAATAAACTAGACTTCGTTGTGAGTGATAACGAGATTTCTGCTTAATAGCACAGCAGAATCCTTTAAATATCCTTAAAGTCAGTAAGGGTTATGTAACAAGAATTCAATGGTAATCACACAACCAGATTTAGGTAGGATTGTAAATTTAAAATATTGTAAATTAACCTCTTTAATTCTTATAGGGAACAATAAATAAGTAATTTTAGCACTGGGAGAGAATAAGCTGTGGTTTTGATTCTCTCTGATATCAGCTTCTATCACTCAGCTGATTTGCTGCTAGTACTGTGTTTTATGTTTATAGAGTTAAAACAAAACTCATATAATGACTCTATACCTTCAAGTTTGTGTAAAAATAGTAGATGGTATGTAATTAACCCCTTCATGACCCAGCCTATTTTGACCTTAAAGACCTTGCCATTTTTTGCAATTCTGACCAGTGTCCCTTTATGAGGTAATAACTCAGGAACGCTTCAATGGATCCTAGCGATTCTGAGACTGTTTTTTCGTGACATATTGGGCTTCATGTTAGTGGTAAATTTAGGTCGATAATTTTTGCGTTTATTTGTGAAAAAAATGGAACTTTGGCCAAAATTTTGAAAATTTCGCAATTTTCAAATTTTGAATTTTTATTCTGTTAAACCAGAGAGTTATGTGACACAAAATAGTTAATAAATAACATTTCCCACATGTCTACTTTACATCAGCACAATTTTGGGAACAACATTTTTTTTTTTGTTAGGAAGTTATAAGGGTTAAAAGTTGACCAGCGATTTCTCATTTTTACAGCAAAATTTACAAAACCATTTTTTTTAGGGACCACCTCACATTTGAAGTCACTTTGAGGGGTCTATATGGCAGAAAATACCCAAAAGTGACACCATTATAAAAACTGCACCCCTCAAGCTACTCAAAACTACATTCAAGAAGATTATTAACCCTTCAGGTGCTTCACAGGAACTAAAGCAACGTGGAAGGAAAAAATGGACATTTTAATTTTTCCAACAAAATTTTTCTTTTAGCATCAATTTTTTAATTTTTGCATGGGCATCAGGATAAAATGGACCCTAAAATTTGTTGGGCAATTTCTCCAGAGTATACAGATACCTCATATGTGGTCATAAACCACTGTTAGGGCGCACGGCAGGGCTCAGAAGGGAAGGAGCGCCATTTGACTTTTTGAATGGAAAATTAGCTCCAGTCGTTAGCGGACACCATGTCATGTTTGGAGAGCCCCTGTATGCCTAAACTTTGGAGCTCCCCCACAAATGACCCCATTTTGGAAACTAGACCCCCTAAGAAACTTATGCAGATGCACAGTGAGCACTTTGAACCCCAGGTGCTTCACAAAACTTTATAACGCAGAGCCGTGAAAATAAAAAATCATTTTTTTTTCTCAAAAAATTATTATTTAGCCCCATATTTTTTATTTTCACAATGGTTACAGGAGAAATTGGACCCCAAAAGTTGTTGTCTAATTTGTCCTAAGTACGCTAGTACCTCACATGTGGGGGGGAACCACTGTTTGGGCACACGTCAGGGCTTGGAAGGGATGTAGTGACGCTTTGAAATGCCGACTTGATGGAATGATCTGCGGGCGGGCAGAGCCCCTGATGTGCCTAAACAGTAGAAACCCCCACAAGTGACCACATTTTGTAAACTAGACCCCTCAAGGAACTTAACTAGATGTGTGGTGAGCACCTTGAACCCCCACGTGCTTCACAGAAGTTTGTAATGCAGAGCCGTGAAAATAAAAAATCATTTTTTTCCTCAAAAACTGATTTTTTTAACCCGCAATTTTTTATTTTCACAAGGGTAACAGGAGAAATTGGACCACAAAAGTTGTTGTACAGTTTGTCCTGAGTACACTGGCACCCCATATGTGGGGGGGAACCACTGTTTTGGCGCATGGGAGAGCACAGAAGGGAAGGAGCGCCATTTTGGAATGCAGACTTGATGGAATGTTCTGTGGGCGTCATGTTGCCTTTGCAGAGCCCCTGATGTGCCTAAACAGTAGAAACCCCCCACAAGTGACCCCATTTTGGAAACTAGACCCCCCCAAGGAGCTTATCTAGATGTGTAGTGAGCACTTTGAACCCCCAAGGGCTACACAGAAGTTTATAACGCCGGGCCATGAAAATAAAAAAATCATATTTTTTCCACAAACATGATCTTTTAGTCCCCAATTTTTTTATTTTCCCAAGGGTAACAGGAGAAATTAGACCTCAAAAGTTGTTGTCCAATTTGTCCTGAGTACGCTGATATCCCATATGTGGGAGAAAACTACTGTATGGGCACACTTCGGGGCTCGGAAGGGAAGTAGTGACGTTTTGAATTGCCGACTTGATGGAATGGTCTGCGGGCGTCATGTTACGTTTGCAGAGTCCCGGATGTGCCTAAACAGTATAAACTCCCCACAAGTGACCCCATTTTGGAAACTAGACCCCGCAAGGAACTTATCTAGATGTGTGGTGAGCACTTTGAACCCCCAAGTTCTTCACAGAAGTTTATAAAGCAGACCCGTGAAAATAAAAAATCATTTTTTTTCCACAAAAATAACTTTTTTAGTCCCCAATTTTTTTTCCCAACAGTAACAGGAGAAATTAGACCCCCAAAGTTGTTGTGCAGTTTTTCCCGAGTACGCTGATACCCCATATGTGGGGGTAAACCACTGTTTGGGCACACGTCGGGGCTTGGAATAAAGAGAGCACTGTTTGACTTTTTGAACGCAAAATTTGCAGGAATCAATGGTGGCGCCATGTCGCGTATGGAGATCCCCTGATGTACCTAAATAGTGGAAACCCCTCAATTCTAGCTCCAACCCTAACCCCAACCCTAACCCCTACACACCCCTAACCCTAATACAAACCATAACCCTAACCCCAACACACCCCTAACCCTAATCCCAACTCTAACCATAAACCTAACCACAAGCCTAACCCTAATCCCAACCCTAACCCCAAAACACCCTTAACGCTTATCCCAACCCTAACCCTAGTTCTAACCCTAACCCTAGTTCTAACCCTTACCCTAGTTCTAACCTTTACCCTAGTTCTAACCCTAACCCTAGTTCTAACCCTAAGGCTGGGTTCATATTGCGTTTTACCAGCCCGTTCAACACGTAGCGTTGACGGGCTGGTAACGGTATAGCATAACGCGATCGCGTTATGCTATACCCGCTAGTGCAGAGGAATCAGCGATGATTCATCTGTGCTAGCGGTGATGGAGCCCAGACGCTGCAGCCTGCGTCCAAGGCTCCGTCACTGAATGACGACACGTCGCGAACGCATGCCGCTTCATGGCATGCGTTGCGATGCGCACACAAATGGGGTGAATGGCAGCGTTAACGGACTGCGTTACACCGCGTTATACCGCGGTGAAACGCAGTCCATCTAACGGACTGCCATAATGCAATATGAACCCAGCCTGACCCTAAGGCCCCGTGCACACGTTGCGGATTCACTTGCGGATTTTTCTAAAATCCGCAGGTAAAACGACCTGCGTATTTAGCGCGGATTTGCTGCGGTTTTTCTCTGCGGTTTTATGCCTATAATGGAATAGGTGTAAAATCGCTGCGGAATCCGCACAAAGAATTGACATGCTGCGGATTTAAAACCGCAGCAAATCCGCGCTGAAAAATCTGCAGCATGTGCACAGCGTTTTTTTTTACCATTTATTTGCATTGTACTGTACATGGTTTCTGGATCTGCTGTGGATCCGCAGCGCCAAATCCGCTGCTGATCCGCAGCAAAATCCGCTGCGGATTAGCAGCGAAATCCGCTGCGGATCAGCAGCGAAATCAGCTGCGGATCAGCAGCGAAATCCGCTGCGGATCAGCAGAGAAATCCGCTGCGGATCAGCAGAGAAATCCGTGGGATCAGCAGAGAAATCCGCTGCGGATCAGCAGAGAAACCGGATCGGAGCAGAGAAATCCGCTGCGGATCAGCAGAGAAATCCGCTGCGGATCAGCAGAGAAATCCGCTGCGGATCAGCAGGAAATCCGCTGCGGATCACAGAAAATCCGCTGCGGATCAGAGAGAAACCGCGGGAACAGCGAAAATCCGAGCGGATCAGCAGAGAAACCGCTCGGATCAGCAGAGAAATCCGCTGCGGATCAGCAGAGAAACCGTGCGGATCAGCAGAGAAATCCGCTGCGGATCAGCAGAGAAATCCGCTGCGGATCAGCAGAGAAATCCGCTGCGGATCAGCAGAGAAATCCGGGGAAATCCGCAGAGAAATCGTGCGGATCAGAAGAAACCCGCGGGATCAGCAGAGAAATCCGTCGGATCAGCAGAGAAATCCGCTGCGGATCAGCAGAGAAATCCGCTGCGGATCAGCAGAGAAATCCGCGCGGATCGCAGAGAAATCCGCTGGGATCAGCAGAGAAATCCGCTGGGATCGCAGAGAAATCCGCTGCGGATCACAGGAAATCCGCTGCGGATCAGCAGAGAACGTCCCTGCGGATCAGCAGAGAAACCGCTGCGGATCAGCAGAGAAATCCGCGGATCAGCAGAGAAATCCGCTGCGGATCAGCAGAAATCCGCTGCGGATCAGCAGAGAAATCCGCTGCGGATCAGCAAGAAATCCGCTGCGGATCAGCAGGAATCCGCTGCGGATCAGCAGAGAATCGCTGCGGATCAGCAGAGAATCCGCTGCGGATCAGCAGAGAAATCCGCTGCGGATCAGCAGAGAAATCCGCTGCGGATCAGCAGAGAATCCGCTGCGGATCAGAGGAATCCGCTGCGGATCAGCAGGACATCCGCTGCGGATCAGCAGAGACATCCGCTGCGGATCAGCAGAGAATCCGCTGCGGATCAGCAGAGAATCCGCTGCGGATCAGCAGAGAAATCCGCTGCGGATCAGCAGAGACATCCGCGCGGATCAGCAGAGAATCCGCTGCGATCAGCAGAGAATCCGCTGCGGATCAGCAGAGACATCCGCTGCGGATCAGAGAGAATCCGCTGCGGATCAGCAGAGAATCCGCTGCGGATCAGCAGAGAATCCCTGCGGATCAGCAGAGAATCCGCTGCGGATCAGCAGAGAATCCGCTGCGGATCAGCAGAGAATCCGCTGCGGATCAGCAGAGAACCGCTGCGGATCAGCAGAGAATCCGCTGCGGATCAGCAAGAAATCCGCTGCGGATCAGCAGAGAATCCGCTGCGGATCAGCAGAGAATCCGCTGCGGATCAGCAGAGAAATCCGCTGCGGATCAGCAGAGAAATCCGTGCGGATCAGCAGAGACATCCGCTGCGGATCAGCAGAGACATCCGCTGCGGATCAGCAGAGAATCCGCTGCGGATCAGCAGAGAATCCGCTGCGGATCACAGAGAATCCGCTGCGGATCAGCAGAGAATCCGCTGCGGATCAGCAGAGAATCCGCTGCGGATAGCAGAGAAATCGCTGCGGATCAGCAGAGAATCCGCTGCGGATCAGCAGAAATCCGCTGCGGATCACAGAGAATCCGTGCGGATCGCAGAGAATCCGCTGCGGATCAGCAGAGAAATCGCTGCGGATCAGCAGAGAAATCCGCTGCGGATCAGCAGAGAAATCCGCTGCGGATCAGCAGAGAAATCCGCTGCGGATCAGCAGAGAATCCGTGCGGATCAGCAGAGAAATCCGCTGGGATCAGCAGAGAATCCGCGCGGATCAGCAGAGAAATCCCTGCGGATCCAGAAATCCGTCGGATCGCGAGGAATCCGCTGCGGATCAGCAGAGAATCCGTGGGATCACAGAGAAACGCTGCGGATCAGCAGAGAAATCCGCTGGCGCAGAATCCGCAGGAATCCGGCCCCGGATCAGCAGAGAATCCGCTGCGGATCAGAGAAATCGCGCGATCGAAGAAATCTCCGTGCGATCAGCAGAAAATCCGCTGCGGATCAGCAGAGAAATCGCTGGATCAGCAGATTGCGGAACCGCTGCGGATCAGCAGAGAAATCCGCTGCGGATCAGCAGAGAATCCGCTGCGGATCAGCAGAACCTGGGATCAGCGAGATCCGGCGGTCAGCAGAGAAACCGCTGCGGATCAGCAGGAATCCGCGGGATCGCGGAATCGCTGCGGATCGCGGAAATCGGGAATCGCGGAAAGCGGAATGCGCGCAAAGAAATCCGCTGCGGATCAGCAAGAATCCGCTGCGGATCAGCAGAGAATCGCTGCGGATCAGCAGAGAAATCCGGCGGATCAGCAGAAATCGCTGCGGATCAGCAAGAATCGCTGGATCAGCAGAGAATCCGCTGGATCGAAACGGAGAAATCCGCTGCGGATCAGCAGAGAAATCCGCGGATCAGCAGAGAAATCGCTGCGGATCAGCAGAGAAATCCGCTGCGGATCAGCGATGCGAAATCGCGCATCAGCAGAGAAATCCGTGCGATCAGCAGAGAAATCCGCGCGGATCAGCAGAGAATCCGCTGCGGATCAGCAGAGAATCCGCCTCGGATCAGCAGGAATCCGCTGCGGTCAGCAGAGAACCGGCGGATCAGCAAGAAATCGCTGCGGATCACAGGAATCGGGATCACAGAGAACCGTGCGTCACAGAATCGTGCGGATCAGCAGAGAATCCGGCGATCAAGAAATCCTCGATGAACGGCACGCGCGGATCGCAGAGATCGTGCGTCAGAGAGAACGTGGCGGATCAGCAGAGAAATCCGCTGCGGATCAGCAGAGAAATCCGCTGCGGATCAGCAGAGAAATCCGCTGCGGATCAGCAGAGAAATCCGCTGCGGATCAGCAGAGAAATCCGCTGCGGATCAGCAGAGAAATCCGCTGCGGATCAGCAGAGAAATCCGCTGCGGATCAGCAGAGAAATCCGCTGCGGATCAGCAGAGAAATCCGCTGCGGATCAGCAGAGAAATCCGCTGCGGATCAGCAGAGAAATCCGCTGCGGATCAGCAGAGAAATCCGCTGCGGATCAGCAGAGAAATCCGCTGCGGATCAGCAGAGAAATCCGCTGCGGATCAGCAGAGAAATCCGCTGCGGATCAGCAGAGAAATCCGCTGCGGATCAGCAGAGAAATCCGCTGCGGATCAGCAGAGAAATCCGCTGCGGATCAGCAGAGAAATCCGCTGCGGATCAGCAGAGAAATCCGCTGCGGATCAGCAGAGAAATCCGCTGCGGATCAGCAGAGAAATCCGCTGCGGATCAGCAGAGAAATCCGCTGCGGATCAGCAGAGAAATCCGCTGCGGATCAGCAGAGAAATCCGCTGCGGATCAGCAGAGAAATCCGCTGCGGATCAGCAGAGAAATCCGCTGCGGATCAGCAGAGAAATCCGCTGCGGCGGATCAGCAGAGAAATCCGCTGCGGATCAGCAGAGAAATCCGCTGCGGATCAGCAGAGAAATCCGCTGCGGATCCGCAGAGAAATCCGCTGCGGATCCGCAGAGAAATCAGCAACGTGTGCACAGGGCCTAATAGGAAAAAAAAAAAAAATTCTTTATTTTTCCCTACCTATGACAGGGGGGGTTCACTTACTTTTTTTTATTTTGATCACTGTGACAGTTTATCACAGTGATCAAAATACATTTTTTGACTAGGCAGGGCGCACTGCGCATGCGCCCGCCATTTTCCAAGATGGTGGCGCCCATGAAGAATCCCGGGCAGCCGCCGGGAAGGATCCAGGGACATTGGTGGACCGGGAGAGGTGAGTATGGGGGTCGGAAGTGAGGGGGGGGGATCGGAAGGTGGGGGCAGCGGAGGCCAGGACGAGGGGAGCTTTTAGTGACGGCGGTGACCGACCGCTGCCATCTTTCGGTGGCGGCGGCCGATCGCCGCCGTGAATCCGTGTGGGGGGGGTCAGGGCTCGGTGTCCAGCCATGGCAGATGCTATTGCAGCATCAGCCATGGCTGGATTGTAATATTTCACCAATTATATTGGTGAAATATTACAGATTGCTCTGATTGGTTGTTTCACTTTTAACAGCCAATCAGAGCGATCGTGGCCACGGGGGGGTTAAGCCAACCCCCCTGTGGTGAAGCACAAAGGGTCCTGTGCCGGCGGGTCGGGTGACCTTTCAGTGACCCCGGTCACCCGACCCGCAGGGACGCGATCCTTTCATGACGCCACATAGGGGTCATGGGTCGGATTGGCACTGACTTTCATGACGCCTACGTGGCGTCACAGGTCGGGAAGGGGTTAATAAACTATTCCTGTGAGCTGTTGCTCAGGCTGCCGCTGTTGTATGCCTGTATAATTGCCAGTATAAGTAAAACGGATAGGATAGAGTTAAATCTCCATAGTAATTGTCCGAGTTAACTTTAGATTATGGTATGAAGAATAGTAAATTTGAGCTGTTGGTGTTTTTTTTTTTTTTTTTTTTTTTTAGTGGGTTTGACTGTTTTTCTGTCACTCCAGAGCTCCTAGAACTCCGTATGTTTAATGGCCGGCTTCTTCTCCCCACACGCTCAGGTTTTCCCGCCCAAAGTCAGTGAGCTGTGAAACCTTATATGGCGCCTCTTGTCAGTGACTGGGAATTCCCACTGAGGTGATTTTTAACTCACAGCTTTCCTGTGTAGAGACACCGGGACCGGCACGGAGGCAGCTGCGTGTAATTCTGTCTTTGTTCCTGGAAGGTGCAGTTACTTTCTGTCACAAGCAGTAACAAGATGGCGGGTCCTGTGCTTAAGATAGTACTATGTCTTTAGTAGTACTCTGTGACTTCTAAGGTCCCGTCTTCTTCTTGTAGAAATATTGCTGGCTCCTAGGTGTTGTTGATTTTAGAGTCCTCTATTAAGGAGAATGAGCTCTATTTCTGGGGCCTCAGCAACAAGATGGCGAATCCAATATGGTGACTAAAGGCAGGCAGGGAAGACACCTTCTTTACAACTTGATATCTCCTGATTCCTGTCAGCTAGGGACTCAATCCTGGTCTTGTTTTAAAGCTTATAAGCTAAGTCTGCGATCTGAGTCCGCAAAACTTGTTCTTATACCTCAATTTAAGCTTTTTTGTTGCTTTAAGGGGAATCTTAGTCAGAGCTCCAAGCTCCTGCGACTTTACATGCCCAGAGCTAGGCCACGCCCCCCACCTCCTAGGATTTGAAGACACTGACCGTTACCTGCCCAGATCTGTAAACTACAAAGCCAAATGACAGCGTTCTTAGAATATGCTGACAAGTTAGAAAATCACTTGCAGAAAAATATTATGATCGGACTGTAAGAGAAAGCGGAGGGTAATGATGCTGTTGGCTTCCTAGATCCCTGATATCTTATTGGATGAATCTACCTTCTCTCCCTTCTGTGCTGCTGAATGTCTCATATGGTCCCTACAAGACCAGGTCCAGTCTTTATGACCAAACTTCACTTTTATGATTGACAACATTAAATGTGCAGTCAGGGCCTAGTGTGAATTTCTGTACCAACAGAGTTTCCCTTTATCCTGACTTTTCAATTTCTTGTGAAATCAACTATCTTCAAACAGTATTGTGATAAACTACATAAAAAACATTACACCTGTGCCATGATATATCTCTAAGCCTGCAGGAGATGTGTTGGCATGGCTCGAGTCCTGGTTTCATGGAATCTCATCACGTCATAAATCCCATTATGTTTTCAATCCTAAGGAATTCAGATTACTGCACAATCTCTCCTGAAATGGGGAACACTAATAATTTCTCTACTCTTCAGGTCAGAACTCATAGTAGCTCCAATGGTCCACCATAAATGAGTGCAACTCCGGTTTAGTGTTTGCTTTCTCCCCTCATAAATACGTTCTTGTTGGGGATGTAACATATTTTCTTTATAACATATCAGTTCTGCATGAAAAGTTCTCTTTGAGGGGCATGACTTGACATGGCTTAGTAAAGATGTGCTTTCTACTGCTCCTAACCACCATACACTTAGCAATCGGTTCCAGTACCTCAGCTTGGTAAATCAGCGGTAAAAAAGGCGAGGACTCGGTCCTCCACCACTTTGCATCCTCCCAGGGCAATATTGAGTTATTTCTCGCCAGAGCTCAGATACCGGAGCGGGCACCATCTCCCTTCGAATCAGGAGGTCCCCACACCCGAGATCCAGCTTCTGCTCTGGAGCCGAAGGACAGAGCTTCAGACTGCCAGGTAAATGGGGGAAAGAGAAGTGTGTCCGGTCACTCCGGTGGGGTCCTGCCTGCGACAGGGAGGCGCAGGAAATCCCTGCTGACTAGAGCTTAGAAGATGCGGCACCATTACAAGATGGTCGCCGCAGCATCGCTGCAAAATATCACAAACAGCGGGCAGGAGACGCCAGTATGTCAAAATCACTGGCTGCCTTCTGTGCCCTATCTGATGTGCTCTGTGAGGATACTGGATCACACAATGAGATGGACATGGAGCAAGCTGGAATGCGGGGTGAGCAGGGGATTAATTCCCCTCACCATACAGTTCTGGGCCAGCAATATCATGAGGTCACACAGTCACTGGGGAGCCCCAATTCTGTGCATGGCTTCTGTTTCACCCTCACATGTGGTTCAGTTAGGATTTTGTGCTCTACAACCTGCGTACAACCTGGTAGCTACTTAAACAGGTTCCGCTGAAGCACCTCACGACACTGTTGTTTCTGGGCCAGTGACAGTGTCTTCTCTGCCACTGTGACATCCTCGACCCTGGCTTCAGCACTGGCTCCAAGGCACACAGCCTCCCCCGGTTCCCGGTTTCGCCACAGATTGAGAAGGTTGATGTGATACACTTGGTATGGCTTTCTTCTCCCTGGTTGGTGGACCTTGTAGCTGAAATCTATATCTCTGTGGAGGGGTAGTGGCTATGGCGCTACAGAGTGCTGCCTTATTTGTTTGAGCACTCCGCCACTTAGCCGCAGGTGTTTTTAATCACAGCAGGGCCACTACCCCTCCACAGAGATATAGATTTCAGGCTAAAGAATTCACATTAGGTTCCCATACAGATGAATACTTTAGTCTAAGCAAGGATTGGCATTAGGTTTCGGTCCTGGAAAACGAGAATTGCCTTAACATGGCTTCCAGGTACACATGAATTGGCCAATTTATGCGCTAAGCATTCTCAATTTTTCATATTTTTAATGCAGTAATGCAATTCAATTTTCATATTCCATATTTGCATGCTATGGCGCTACAGAGTGCTGCCTTATTTGTTTGAGTGTATATGAGTTGGTGACTCTAGGTAAGCACCTGCTCATACTTAGTTTATGTTTGGATGTGACGGTCAGTTTTTTTAAATGGGCGGTTATAGGTCCTGCACCACGACATCTCCAGCAAAGCAAGTCTGTCCCTGTGGCCTTTGAAACCCCTCAGTGACCTCTTGGGATCTAAGACTCACCCACCCTCCCCCAGTTGTGGCTCTACTACCCCTCTTTTGGGGCTCAGGTTCCTGCTGGGTACCCCAGTATGGGAATGCACCACCCCCTGGTTTCCTTAGGGACCTCTCGACCACCTGGAACCATTCCACTAGGCCCACCAGTTCGTCCGCATTTTCGGGGATCTCCCTGAGCAACCCAGGTCTACACTGGCCTAGGAAGGAAGTGCAAGAATTTGTTCATGACAACCTGCTCGACTTACTGAGCTGGAGTGGAGGATTCCGGCTGTAACCACATTTGCAGAAGATCAAACATTTGGGATTGAGGCGGTTTGTCCCCATAATATTCCCAGTGGTGAAACCTTTGTGCTCTGACTGACAGTCACTCCTGCGCATGCCAAAATTTCAGTTTTTAACTTGGCATACTCCTGCTCATCCTGTAATGCCAAATCATAATAGGCCTTCTGGGGTTCACCAGTCAAATAGGGGGCCAGCATCTCTGCCAACTGCTCTGATGGTAGCTTCTCACGCTCTGCCACCTGCTCGATCACAGTAAAAAATGCCTCCCCATCATCAACCAGGGTCACTTTTTGCATCGTTCGTCATACCGCCTTCCCAATGTACATGTCATCACCTGGACTTGGGGTAGGGCCTGCCGGCCTTCCAGGAACCGCCTCTGCAAGCAAGTCGATCTACTTCTAGTGCTGCTACATCTGCAGTATAAGCAGCTTGTTTCTTGTTGCACTGTCTGTTGCTGCTGTTCTATTGTTGGTGCTGTAATTGTTGTTGCTGCTGTGGTTGTAGCAGATGTTTTAGCAGGTCCTCCATCTTGCCTGACGTCATATGCTGGTTTGTGGCCGTCCCACATGTTCACTAGAAATGCTGCCTGCATTCTCCACCACCTGTGGTAGATCGGCTCACTCCGCTGTACGCGGAGGTAGTCATGGGAATACTGCACCTTTAAGATTGCACTTGGTTTATTAGTTACAGTATAAACCAAGGTTTAAGCACACAAACACTGCCATCTGGGCAAATCAGCAAAACAATACGGTAGCACTATGTGCAGTCCTTGCACTAGTGGAGGTCAACCCACTTAGGGTTAGCAATGTCGTTGAACAAGCACCATGTGCACAAACACTCTCCTGGAGTCTTCCTCTCCAGGCCCTCAACAGCCACGACTACCCCTGGAGTTCAGCTATTTAAGCCCAGACCATGTGATTCCTCACCCATGTGACTGATCACATAACTGTGACATCACCAAGGTCCTGTCAGCACACGGCGATGCCAGCTCTTTAGGTGGAGATATAGTGGACATTCTCCCACCTGCTCTATGAATGTCCACCTAAAAAACAGCTGTTTAGCATAGCTTAACTTAACCCTCGCAACACTTACTGTGCTGGAGGAAATAAAACTCTGGATTATATATCACTGACACCATTAGACATAATGAAACGTATCTCCCCTACCAGCACTTTACCGTGACTTTGTCACAAGCCCCAATCCTCTAAGACAAGGAGTACGAGCTAAGTCAGGACATCTCCAATCAGATAGTTCGGATGTGGGGTCTCCCGGTCATATTCCTTCTTGCAAGCAGATTAAACAGAAAGGTAAAGTATTTTGCTCCCTAGACCCCAGGGAGGCTCTACTAGTAGTAGACGCTGTAGGACCTGTAGGTTTCCTGTGCTTGGTGGGCGGATCTCCTCTCTCATTGGTTTTGAAAAATTCTGTTAGTGGTAAGTAACTAAGACTTTTTTTCAAGTCCCGACTCAAGGACCTGAGTGGAGACTTGTTTTTTGCGAGATGAGTAGAAGATTTTATTGGTGTTATTTTTGCCTGTATAACATTGTTTGGTGACTTTTTATTCCAATATTAGGGAGGCAGAATGAACAAACAGTTGAACACCACACTCCATTGGTTCATCATATGAGGTTTTCTATTAGATTGGGAACTGTCATTGTCTTGGTGAATAACTGAATCTGTTTACATAACTTGCCATTTTTACTGACAGTTTAAGTAGAAATGTTAAAAAATATAAAATTCAAGGATTTTTTTATTCAAAAATAATTGGATTTTTTCTTAACAGGTGACTGTACCAGGAGATCAGAGGGACAGATGACATCCTCAGTTTTTAAATCAGATGATTTTGAGATCCCACAGGATGCAATTGAAGTGAATGCCAATTTTCCAGATATACGATCATCCCTTCACAGCAACAATATGTCATCTGATCCTTTGAAACAGGTCCTGTCTTCTGATTCTTTACCGACTACTAAGGAAAATCAAAGTCACAAAATAAGCATTAAAAAACGAATTGCTTCTAAAGCAAATAAGTCATTTTCATGTATAGAATATGGAAATAGTTTTCCTCTTGAAAAGTCTTTTCTTAAACAGCCAAAAATTCACACTGCAGAGAATAGATTTTCTTGTTCCAAATGTGGGAAATGTTTTAACAAGAAATCATATTTTGTTAAGCACCAGAAAACTCACACAGGTGAGAAGCCTTTTTCATGTTCAGAATGTGGGAAATGTTTTAACCGGAAAGAGCATCTTGATAGCCACCAGAGAACTCACACAGGGGAGAAACCTTTTCCATGTTCAGAATGTGGGAAATGTTTTAATCGGAAAGAGCATCTTGATAAGCACCAGAGAACTCACACAGGGGAGAAGCCTTTTTCATGTTCAGAATGTGGGAAATGTTTTAGCCGGAAAACGCATCTTCATAGCCACCAGAGAACTCACACAGGGGAGAAGCCTTTTTCCTGTTCAGAATGTGGGAAATGTTTTATATGGAAAGCTCATCTTGATAAGCACCAAAGAACACACACAGGGGAGAAGCCTTTCTCATGTTCAGAATGTGGGAAACATTTTAAACAGAAATCACATGTTGCTGTACACCTAAGAACCCACACAGGGAAGAAGCCATTTTCATGTTCAGAATGTGGAATATGTTTTACAAGGAAATCAAATCTTATTAAACATCAGAGAACTCACACTGGGAGAACCTTTTTTCCTGTTCAGAATATGAGAAATCCCATTTTGTTAAGCACCAGAGAATTCACAGAAGGGAGAAGCCTTTCTCATGTTCAGAATGTGGAAAATGTTTTACAAGGAAATCAAGTCTTATCAAACATCAGAAAACCCACACAGGGGAGAAGCCTTTTTCTTGTTCAGAATGTGGGAAATGTTTTGCAGAGAAATCAGATTGTATTAAGCACCAGAGAATTCACGAAAGGGAAAAGCCATTTACATGTTCTGAATGTGGGAAATGTTTTGTCTGGAAATCGCTTCTTAATAGACACCAGAGAACCCACACAGGGGAGAAGCCTTTTTCATGTTCAGAATGTGGGAAACATTTTAACCAGAAATTTGATGTTGTTATACACCAGAGAACTCACACAGGGGAGAAACCTTGTTCATGTTCAGAATGTGGGAAATGTTTTATACGGAAAGCCGATCTTGATAAGCACCAGAAAACACACACGGGGGATAAGCCTTTCTCATGTTCAGAATGTGGGAAATGTTTTGCAGAGAAATCATATTGTATTGAGCACCAGAGAATTCACACGGGGGAGAAGCCTTTTTCATGTTCAGAATGTGGGAAATGTTTTGGCTGGAAATCACTTCTTAATAGACACCAGAGAACCCACACAGGGGAGAAGCCTTTTTCATGTTTGGAATGTGGGAAACATTTTATCCAGAAATCTGATGTTGTTGTACACCAGAGAACTCATACAGGGGAGAAGCTTTGTTCATGTTCAGAATGTGGGAAATGTTTTATACGGAAAGCCGATCTTGATAAGCACCAGAGAACTCACACAGGGGAGAAGCCTTTCTCATGTTCAGAATGTGGGAAATGTTTTGCGGAGAAATCAGATTGTGTTAAGCACCAGAGAATTCACACAGGGGAAAAACCATTTTCATGTTCAGAATGTGAGAAATCTTTTAGTTGGAAATCGCTTCTTAATAGACACCAGAGAACCCACACATGGGAGAAGCCTATTTCCTGTTCAGAATGTGGAAAATGTTTTGTGAAGAAATCATCTCTTCTTAGTCACCAGATCAGTCACACAGGGTATAAGCCTTTTTTATTGAATGGCTCATTGTCACGGGTGTGTCGCCACGAAGATCGTCACGATTACACAGCCTGACTTCTCGCAGCTGAGTTTTTGGTGCTTTGTGTTTTTCGGCAGTGAGGGAGTTAATTCTCTCCCTCTGTGCTAGATGAGGCCCAGCCTCGCCCAGCTGCAGTCAATGCTGCAGTAGTGGGACTCCTTCAAATACCTGCCGGTCTGTTAGGGAAGTTGTCGGTGAAAGCATTCCTTGCAGACAAACAGAGCGGCTCATGGTATTTTGGAGTTTGGAGTGAAGTGTACTTGGTGTGGTTTTTTTCCTTTCCTCGCTTTATCATTTATCTCCTTACCCGTTGGTGTTCCCTCTGTTGTTGTGGTGTGAGTTTTTGTATGCAAGGTGGTTTTTGGTTTTCCCCTTGTACTGTCTCGTTTGTCTAGTACTGTGTTAGCCTATATTATCCTGTCCCCTGTTGTTGTGATCGGGGTCCTTCTCAGGACTAGATTACTGAGGTTCAGGGATCCTCAGGAGGTAAGGGTTACGCTGGCGGCCTGGACCTCTGTACCTTTAACAGTACCTCCAGGTAGAGGGATTAGTCAGGGCCCCAGCTTAGGGTCAGCTTAGGCCCCTGACCTCCTGTACGCAGAGACAGCGTGACACTCATCTTCCCTCTCTGGAGCAATTACTGACTCACCTCAATGTGGGGAAAAAAAGCAGTCTTAACCCTCATGATGCCAGACAGCTGAAGCCTGTAAGTCCTGCACTAACTTCTCTATTAACCCTTTTACCCCCGAGGGTTGTTTGCACGTTAATGAATAGGCCAATTTTTAAAATTCTGACCATTGTCCCTTTATGAGGTTATAACTCTGGAACGCTTCAACGGATCTTGGCGATTCTGAGAATGTTTTTTGTGACATTGTACTTAACGTTAGTGGTAAAATTTCTTCGATATAACTTGCATTCATTTGTGAAAAAAAATGGAAATTTGGCGAAAATTTAGAAAATTTCGCAATTTTCAAACTTTTAATTTTTATGCCCTTAAATCAGAGAGTTATATCGCACAAAATAGTTAATAAATAACATTTCCCACATGTCTACTTTACATCAGCACAATTTTGGAAACATTTTTTTTTGTTAGGAAGTTATAGGGGTTAAAAGTTGACCAGCGATTTCTCATTATTACAAAATTTATTTATTTATTTATTTATTTAGGAACCACCTCACATTTGAAGTCACTTTGAGGGGTCTATATGATAGGAAATGCCCAAAAGTGACACCATTCTAAAAACTGCACCCCTGAAGGTACTCAAAATCACATTCAAAAAGTTTATTAACCCTTCAGGTGCTTCACAAGAATTTTTGGAATGTTTAAAAAAAAAAAATGAACATTTACCTTTTTTTCACAAAAAATTTTACTTCAGATCCAATTTTTTTTTTTATTGTACCAAGGGTAACAGGACAGGACAAATTGGACCCCAAAAGTTGTTGTGCAATTGTCCTGAGTATACTGATAACTCATATGTGTCAAAGGGAAGGGAAGGAGCGCCGTTTGACTTTTCAATGCAAAATTGGCTAGAATTGAGATTGGACGCCATGTCGCGTTTGGAGAGCCCCTGATGTGCCTAAACAGTGGAAACCCCCCCAATTCTAACTCCAACCCTAACCACAAACCTAACCCTAATCCCAACCCTAACCTTAATCCCAACTCTAAGGCCCCTTTCACATGTCAGTGTCTCCAGTATGTGTGGTGACATTTTTCACACGTACCGGAGACACTGACAGACGTAGACCCATTCAAATGAATGGGTCTATGTAGATGTCTGTGTGCAAAACACGCAGACATATCCATTTTCACACGGACCGGGAAACGTGCCGCACACGTAGACCAGTGCACACTGTCCTCCGTGTGCACGGACGGCCGCCGGTAGAGAAGAAGCGGCTACTGTAAGCTTCTGTCCCCCTGCGGCTGGTGCTGAAGCCGGCTGTTATTCTCCCTGCTCTGCCTGCGATGAGCGGTATATTAATATAGCTTCACGGGGCAGCGGCTTACAGTAGCGCTACTTTCCCGGAAGCCGTCCGTGTGGTACTGATGCGGCACACGGTTGCCACACGTGTGCCGCACGTAATGCACACACAGACGCTGATATCTCCAGTACCGGAAATATCAGGACGTGTGAAACCGGCCTAACCCTAACTGTAGCCACAACCCTAACTTTAGCCCCAACCCTAACCCTGTCTTTACACACACAGTAACAATAGTTCAGGAAATAAAAGCATAAAGTGAACATATATTCTCTTAAAAAACACTCTTTAATAATAATAATTTAAAAAACACACCTTTCAGCTGCAGATGAAGGAAGAGAGACACAGTATTCATTACTGATGGGTAGGCGGAGCCCCAGATCAGGATGTTACCTCAGATCAAAAGAGTGATGACTGGCTGGCCCCTCCAGCTCGGGCTCCTCCTACTCAGCTCCAGTCTAAGATTTGAGGTCCAGAGGATGGTCGCTGCTAATGCAGCTCCTCAGAAGATTTTATTATTTTATATTCGGACAGGAGACTTGGATCACTAGTTGGTCTAGAGGTCTCAGGGGTATCAGCGCTGCTGTACCCCAACCTCTCCCTTGGCGGATCTGTATTTACTCAAAGTCCCTGCAGAATCCTTGCCGGCCCTGGGGGATGAGGAGAGCTTCTCTGGCGGGAACGCAAACCACACGTGCGGTCACTGCGTTCTTCGCCCTGGGGGGAAGCATGGGCACTGCGCCAGAAACCCCTGAGGGTCCCTGTGGCGCCTTGGCTGGTGAGTACTCCACACAAATTTTAATAATAATTATGTGTGAGTGCTTTAGCGTCTGAATGAGCAGCGCTATTACTAATGTCAGTATGCTTCAGCGCTGCTGTGACAGCGTTACTACATGTATGTCAGTATGCTTCAGCGCTGCTGTGACAGCGCTACTACATGTAATGTCAGTATGCTTCAGCGCTGCTGTGACAGCGCTACTACATGTAATGTCAGTATGCTTCAGCGCTGCTGTGACAGCGCTACTACATGTAATGTCAGTATGCTTCAGCGCTGCTGTGACAGCGCTACTACATGTAATGTCAGTATGCTTCAGCGCTGCTGTGACAGCGCTGTTACAAGAAGATGTGGTGATTTTTTGTCCGCAGGCAGATAGCTGCAGGACAGAGAGGGAGCAGGAGCGGGGAGAGTTCGCGCTCAATATTTGAGCTAGCAGGGGGCGTGGCCTATCTATCCCGGTCTTTTGAGCAGGAAGACGCGCGCTCTGGCTTTTCTCCTGCGACCCCCTCACTGTGGCGGCCATTACTCAGGCTCCTGGGCTCCTCGGACCGCTCCTCTCCTCATATAGACACCACGGCCAGCTGGGTGAGTGCGGATTCCTCACCCCGCAGCGCAGCGATCGCTATCCTGCAGCTGCAGTCTCATCAGAGACATAAAAATTGGCTGGGGCTCACAAATATATATATATTTTGGTGAGTTTGCAATATTAACCCCTTTGAGGGTTATTTCTACCAGCTAAATTTGCTGACTGAATACCGCTGGGGTAACTCTGCTTGGTGGAGCGTTAACCCTTCAGCGTTTGAAAAAAAAAAAAAAAAAAAACCGCATAGTTTTTTGCTGGTATTACCGCTTTGACCTGCTCATACAGGTGAGACATGTCTGAACAGAGTTCAGATGCCGCGGATCACGTCCCAGTGCCATTGCGGCAATCAGATACGCAGACCTCCACAGCGTCTAGCGCTGCGGTCGACAGCGGTGGAAAATTGGATGATATCGCTCGATCGATTAATAACTTATCTGACCTTTTAGGTCAATATGTGTCTGCTAATTCCTCTCAGAGGAAGCGACGCAGGCCGTTACCGGCCTCTACACGGAGCGAGTCAGATGTATCTGATATTGGGCAGAGTTCCCCTTTAAATTCGGATGGAGAAATATCCGATTCAGATGCGGACGAGCCGCAGGGGCGTTCCTCTATGACGAAGCGTACGGAGGCATTAATTGAAGCCATGAGAGATATACTACAGTTACCGGAGGAGGTAACTAGTCGTCCTGGTAAATCAGCACGCATTTTCCAGGAGTCCCGTGCTTCGCGCACAACATTGCCAGCTCTGGATGAGCTTAATGGTGTAATAGAGGAGGAACGTCTATGTCCAGATAAGCGTTTTCATGGAACGCATTTCTTTGATACACTTTATCCTTGCTCTACGGAGTTAAAGGCTAATTGGACTTCTGCTCCTGAAGTGGATGTGTCTTTGTCTCAGCTTAGTAAATCCTCTCTACTCCCTATTAAGGGAAAAGCGAGCTTACAGGAGCCTTTGGATAGAAAGGCAGAATTGGCGGCAAAGCAAGCTATGAGGCTGCGGGTCATGGATTTCGAGCAGTGCTAGGATCCATGTGTGCTGCTAGAGCTTCTCTAAGCTGGTTGGCACGTCTGAAGACGGAGTTGCAAAATGAATCTCCGTTATCTGAGATACGGGAAACTTGTGAATGGTTAGAAACGGCAGCCTGTTATATCTTTGATGCCGGTCTGGATACGGCATCTCTGCTGGCCAAAGCGCAAGCTTCAGCGGTCACAGTCAGAAGAGCTTTATGGCTCAGACAGTGGGCCGGGGACGCAGTTTCCAAACAAGGGTTGTTGGCCTTACCTTACAAGGGTGGCCATCTTTTTGGATCCGACCTCACAGAGCTGATTTCCAAGGCTAAGGCGAAGGAATCAGCATTACCACAGCGAAGGGCCATGGCCTCGGTGTCCAGTAAGCCTGGTGTTTATAGTGGTCGGCGGTCCTTTCGGGGCCGAGGACGATCTAGTCACTCCTCGTGGGGATCGGGTCGTCCTTCTTTCTCAGGAAAGAAATCCTCTCAGAAAACTCGTACTCCCTGGAAGCAGAGTTTCCGCCAGAACAAGCGGGAACTTGACAAGAAACCCGCAAAGTCGGATTGACGCCAGGGGTCCACTCGAGGATTCTCGAGTGGGGGGTCGCCTGCTTCTTTTCAAGGAGACTTGGATGGCTCGCGTTCCAGATTCCTGGGTAACGCGGATAGTGTCGGCAGGCTATTTCATAGAGTTTGCTTCTCAACCCCCAAATGTTTTTTGTCAATCTCGCGTTCCGTCGGAACCCGAGCTTGTTGTCGCTCTACAGCGAGAGGTCGAATCGCTACTACAAAAGGGTGTAGTGATACCGGTTCCGTCAGAGGACCGAGGGAAAGGTTTTTATTCCAACCTTTTTATAGTTCCCAAAAAGGAGAACAAATTTCGCCCGATTCTGGATCTCAAGCGATTAAACCGGCATGTCCATGCCCGGAAATTTCGCATGGAGTCGCTTCGTTCCGTTGTGGCAGCTCTGTCACAGAACGATTTTCTGGTGTCAATCGACATTCGCGACGCCTATTTGCATATTCCCATCGGAAAGGCTCATCAGCGCTTTCTTCGATTTGCCATAGGTCAGAATCATTACCAGTTCGTGGCTCTGCCGTTCGGCTTAGCCTCAGCGCCAAGGGTCTTTACAAAAATTCTGGCCCCCTCATGGCACTCCTTCGAAGACAGGGGATTACGATTCTCCCTTATCTGGACGATCTTTTGATCGTGGCTTCCTCGGAGGAGGAGGCGTTGACGGCTCGGGATTTGTCTCTTCAGTTTCTGAAAGACTTCGGTTGGCTGGTCAATTGGGAGAAGTCGTCCCTGGAACCATCGAGGACAATTCTCTTTTTGGGAATGCATCTCGACACGTTTCGGTCGGTAGTTTCCCTACCACCAGACAAACAGTCATGTCTTCTTCGACATGTACAGATTATGACATCCTCAACGGCAATGTCCCTACGGAAGTGTATGCGTCTTCTGGGATGATGGTGGCGTCCATGGAGGCAATTCCTTTTGCCCAGTTCCACTCCAGGACTCTTCAAAGGTTCATCTTGAGTCGATGGAATCAGTCGCAATCGCTGGATTGCAGTGTCACCATTTCTCGCGCGGTGCGGGATTCTCTAGAATGGTGGTTACGTCCAGGGGCATTCTCCCTGGGGAAGTCTTTCCTCCCTCTGAAGTGGTCAGTCATAACCACCGATGCCAGCCTGACGGGCTGGGGGGGTGTTTGGAACAATCTCTGGATTCAGGGGGTATGGTCACCGGAAGAGTCTGTGCTTCCGATCAACATCCTGGAATTGAGGGCGATTTTCCTTTGCCTCCAACATTGGACGGTCCCTTTGAGCGGTCTGCCAGTCCGTGTGCAGACAGACAATGCGACGGCTGTCGCGTATATCAATCACCAAGGTGGGACAAGGAGTTCCAGACTCATGGTAGAGGTGTCCCGAATTCTGATTTGGGCAGAGGCCAATGTACCAGCCATTTCGGCGATTCACATTCCAGGGGTTCAGAATATTACAGCGGACTTTCTCAGTCGCAGAAGGATGGATCCCGGGGAATGGAGCCTCCACCCGGAAGTCTTTGCACTACTGTGCTCTCGCTGGGGAACCCCCCAAGTGGATTTGATGGCATCCAGGTCCAATGCCAAGTTACCGACATTCATGTCCAGGTACAAGGACCCGAAGGCGGTGGCGGTGGATGCTCTAGTGGCTCAGTGGGATCAGTTCGAGCTGATCTATGTATTCCCGCCGATATCCTTACTTCCTCTAGTGCTGCGTCGGATCAGACTAGAGAGAATTCCAGCTATTCTGATAGCTCCAGACTGGCCAAGAAGGGTGTGGTTCTCGACAATAATGTCGCTGTTGGCGGCACCTCCGTTTCCACTCCCTCTTCAACCGGACTTGTTGACTCAGGGGCCCGTTTGTCATCCGGACTTGATGTCCCTGCGTTTGACGGCGTGGCTCTTGAGACCGAAATCTTGACCCGTAGAGGTTTTTCAGCCGAGGTCATTGCTACCCTTCGTGCTGCAAGATGTCCGGCTACTTCTAGGATTTACCACAAAATTTGGGAAACCTTCTTTTCGTGGTGTTTGGGGTCTTCTCGGAACCCGAGAAAATTTTCCATTCCCAACCTGTTGGCTTTTCTGCAGCATGGGCTAGACAAGGGTTTGGCAGTTAGCACTCTGAAAGGTCAGATTTCTGCTCTGTCCTTATTGTTCCGGAGAACCATTGCTTCGAATAGAGACGTGCTCTCCTTTTTCCGAGGTATCTCTCGTAAGTTTCCGCCGCGGAAGGCACCCGTGTCTCCTTGGCGGCTCAACCTTGTTTTGGAGGCTCTTCAGCATAAACCTTTTGAACCTATGGTTTCTGCTAGCCTTTCTTTACTTTCTTGGAAGGTGGCTTTCCTTGTTGCAGTCACTTCCTTGAGGAGAGTTTCTGAATTGGCAGCTCTTTCTTGTTCGCCTCCTTTTCTGGAGTTTTTTCCGGATCGTGTAGTGCTTCGCACTCGGGGTGATTTTTTGCCTAAAGTGGTGTCACAATTTCATGTTAACCAGGATATTGTGTTGCCTTCACTCTGTCCGGATCCGAAGAATACGAAAGAGCGAGATTTACACACATTGGATTTAGTGCGGGCCTTGAAGTTTTATCTATCTATTACTCAAGGTTTTCGTAAGACGGACTCCCTGTTTGTGGTTCCGGCAGGTCGTCGGCGTGGTCAACGAGCTTCCAAGGGTTCTATAGCTCGTTGGATCCGGTCAGCTATTTTGGAAGCTTACCGTCTTCGGGGTGAATCTTGCCCGATTAAGATTCGAGCCCATTCCACGAGAGCTGTGGCTTCATCGTGGGCTTTTCATCAAGGTGCTTCGGCAGTGCAGCTTTGCCGAGCGGCGACTTGGCGCTCTGTCCACACGTTTACAAGGTTTTATAAAGTGGACGTCAGTGCTTCCACTGATGCAGCCCTCGGACGTAGGGTCCTGCAGGCAGCTGTAGTTTAAAGTTCTGGATGAACTTGTGTTTAGCGCTGGTTGCGCTTTGTTGTTAAGGTTGTTGGGTTTCTGCCTTTTGTTGGTTTTTTCCCACCCTTATTTTTGAACTGCTTTGGGACGTCCCATCAGTAATGAATACTGTGGCTCTCTTCCTTCATCTGCAGCTGAAACACGGATTTTGGTAAAGACTTACCTGTAAAATCCTTTTCAGCGAAGGAAGGAAGAGAGACACAGCACCCTCCCACGGCAGAAGTGTGTTGATGTTTTCAGATGCAGCGCGACCCTTATCTGATAGCGATTATCTGGGCTGAGGTCAGCGCGCTAAGGCTCTGTTCCAGCATCGCCAGCTCATCGCAGTAGTCAGGTTCCGTGAGTAGTACCTGGAACTCTGTGGTTTTTGGCTTTCTTTGCATGCATAACCTGTATCCTTGTGTTTTTTCTCTGAAGTTCCTTCAGAAGGGGTTATGTTGCTCCGCTGGTGATCTTGGCTCTTTTCCTAAAAGCTTTGGTACGACTGGAGCTGAGTAGGAGGAGCCCGAGCTGGAGGGGCCAGCCAGTCATCACTCTTTTGATCTGAGGTAACATCCTGATCTGGGGCTCCGCCTACCCATCAGTAATGAATACTGTGTCTCTCTTCCTTCCTTCGCTGAAAAGGATTTTACAGGTAAGTCTTTACCAAAATCCGTGTTTTCCCAATGACAAGGGACATTTTTGAGGAATCAACAAAAAAATTAAATAGTCTAATTGAGAAAGTACAAAAACAAAAGTCCGATCTGGATTTTGTCAGACGAGAGAATATTTTACAGGCATCAGTGGAAAAATTCCAATACATCCTCAAGGATCGTAAGCATACACAGTTTATGCGAGACTTGAGTGAATTTAAGGAAAATAGAGCCTACGATTATCAGCCTAAGACCAATGTAGAAATATCCTCGTCCGATATTGATACTTCGGACACTGAACGTACTGAAAATCTTGTGAATTACAGGGGAAGAGAAAGACGGACGGTGGGGAAGATGGTGACCACCAAGGTATCAAAACAGACAAAAAGGAGGTGGAAGGGAAAGGAGGCCAAATCAAATTCGGGCTTTACCCTTTACATCCTCATCATCTTCACAATATTTTTTGGACAGGGGCCCAATGGGAGGGTACGATCTGAGGAGAAGGCCAGATCAGGGCCAGATTATCAACCTATCATCATATGGGTTATCAAATGATGATTATTCTCTTCTACAGAAAGGTTTGAATTTTGTGCCAACATTTTCCTTTGATTGCTTTAGATAGGCGAAGGATTTGAATCTCTTTGGGTGAAATTTAAAATGGAAGCTTTTATTTCAACAACATGATATTGAGCAGTGTAAAAAATTGGGTCTATCAGAAAATGACATTGATAGTTTGCATGTATTAACGGATTTGTTGAGGGAAAAAGACCGCGGTAAAGGACCATATATAAATCTGAGAAACGAGTACCAGGATGCCACCTAGTAATAAGGTCACGAGTGTAGACATCTTTATAAAGATGGTGGGAGCTGATCTACGTAAAATACAAATGAATGATAGACAAGCTCCAGATAATCTTTCTGAGAATGAAAAAGCGTCACTTGAGAGACTGGAGAGGAATGAGGGCATTATTTTGAAGGCTTCAGATAAAGGTGGCAACCTGGTAATTATGGACCATCCGATCTATCTTAATATGTGCCATGCGCTTCTACATGATACCTCTACATATGAAGTTTTGGCTAGAGACCCTATATGTGAGTACAATAAGGAATTACACTGTATTCTGGACCAGGCGAGAGAAAGGGATTTGATTTCAGACAATGAGTATAATATCAGAAAGCAACACCGCACTCGTTTTCAATATGCTTCAAGTGAATGTTTTTATTCAAACAGTGCAGGGATCACGATAGTGATAAAGCGACACGTAATTTTTAACGTTTCGGCCACTGCCTGGCCTTGATCACAATATCGCTGTAAAGTAAGAATAGAGTGTATATCACATCAAGTGTATATAAATATATACAGAGTATATAGAGAATATTTAGAATATGTACAAAGTATATCTCGAGATATGCAGAATTATACAAAAATTATACAAAAATATACAGAATTATGTACAAAGAATCATGTCATAGTAATTATTTCAACAAAGTGGATATTGTCCATAGTATGCTGTTGATTCCTAATCGGTTCAAGAGACATTTTTGACGAGGTCTAGGAAAAATTGTAGGTAGTATGGCATAATAGATAGCAATCCTATATAGAGATGTAGATAAAGAGAATAGAACATACCCTTAAAACAAGATATCCCAGGATGGGGACTTTGATATTCTTAATGCGATCAATGTAAGGCGAGGAGGATAGTCCTATACAGAAGTGGTAGTAAAAGATAGGTAAATAATGGGTAAAAAAATAGATATATATAGTAGTACCTAATCTATGTAAAGAAATGGGTATCACATATATGAGTAATGTATTTACCCTGGTTGTAGTGCAGGCAGATTTATTCGGGTATTCGTGCCTGTCTAAATAGATAATACACTGTGGAAAAAGTCATTATATAAATATGTTGAAAGAATCCAAAGTTTTTTTGGAACATGTATAAACGTTTAAAGCGCTGGAATATTTATCAGGTCCTCGAATGATATAGGGAGCGCTTGGATATATATGACTATGTCCGCATAAGCACAGGTGCTGTAAAGATAAAGGTACATAAGAGGCTGTACATATTGGCAAATGTGAGCCTATACAGGTCCTTCTCAAAAAATTAGCATATAGTGCTAAATTTCATTATTTTCCATAATGTAATGATTACAATTAAACTTTCATATATTTTAGATTCATTACACACCAACTGAAATTTTTCAGGTCTTTTATTGTTTTAATACTGATGATTTTGGCATACAACTCCTGATAACCCAAAAAACCTGTCTTAAAAAATTAGCATATCAAGAAAAGGTTCTCTAAACGACCTATTACCCTAATCTTCTGAATCAACTAATTAACTCTAAACACATGCAAAAGATTCCTGAGGCTTTTAAAAACTCCCTGCCTGGTTCATTACTCAAAACCCCCATCATGGGTAAGACTGGCGACCTGACTGATGTCAAGAAGGCCATCATTGACACCCTCAAGCAAGAGGGTAAGACCCAGAAAGAAATTTCTCAACAAATAGGCTGTTCCCAGAGTGCTGTATCAAGGCACCTCAATGGGAAGTCTGTTGGAAGGAAACAATGTGGCAGAAAACGCTGTACAACGAGAAGAGGTGACCGGACCCTGAGGAAGATTGTGGAGAAGGACCGATTCCAGACCTTGGGGGACCTGAGGAAGCAGTGGACTGAGTCTGGTGTAGAAACATCCAGAGCCACCGTGCACAGGCGTGTGCAGGAAATGGGCTACAGGTGCCGCATTTCCCAGGTAAAGCCACTTTTGAACCATAAACAGCGGCAGAAGTGCCTGACCTGGGCTACAGAGAAGCAGCACTGGACTGTTGCTAAGTGGTCCCAAGTACTTTTTTCTGATGAAAGCAAATTTTGCATGTCATTCGGAAATCAAGGTGCCAGAGTCTGGAGGAAGACTGGGGAGAAGGAAATGCCAAAATGCCTGAAGTCCAGTGTCAAGTACCCACAGTCAGTGATCGTGTGGGGTGCCATGTCAGCTGCTGGTGTTGGTCCACTGTGTTTCATAAAGGGCAGGGTCAATGCAGCTAGCTATCAGGAGATTTTGGAGCACTTCATGCTTCCATCGGCTGAAATGCTTTATGGAGATGAAGATTTCATTTTTCAGCACGACCTGGCACCTGCTCACAGTGCCAAAACCACTGGTAAATGGTTTACTGACCATGGTATTACTGTGCTCAATTGGCCTGCCAACTCTCCTGACCTGAACCCCATAGAGAATCTGTGGGATATTGTGAAGAGAAAGTTGAGAGACGCAAGACCCAACACTCTGGATGAGCTTAAGGCCGCTATCGAAGCATCCTGGGCCTCCATAACACCTCAGCAGTGTCACAGGCTGATTGCCTCCATGCCACGCCGCATTGAAGCAGTCATTTCTGCAAAAGGATTCCCGACCAAGTATTGAGTGCATAACTGAACATTATTATTTGATGGTTTTTTTGTTTGTTTTGAAAAAACACTTTTATTTTATTGGACGGTTGAAATATGTTAATTTTTTGAGACAGGTTTTTTGGGTTATCAGGAGTTGTATGCCAAAATCATCAGTATTAAAACAATAAAAGACCTGAAAAATTTCAGTTGGTGTGTAATGAATCTAAAATATATGAAAGTTTAATTGTAATCATTACATTATGGAAAATAATGAAATTTAGCACTATATGCTAATTTTTTGAGAAGGACCTGTATATATGACATATGTTAGTACCAATAAGTATATGTCCAAGCTCTTGTCTCAAATATTGGTAATGCTTACTTTTTTAGGTTGCACTGTGAGCTTAAGTAAGCTCTGGGGCAGAGCAGGAGCATATGCTCTGGTATGTTAAATGTGTATAGCTTGCGCTGTAAATGGAAGAGAGACAAAACAATGGGACCATGTAACTGAAAATAAACTACCCAGACCAGCAAGTCCTGTGTGGGGAGAAAGTACTTATCTCTTTAGGCATGTGGTGCAGTGGAAGTTCTGGCACACCAGTGCCTAAGCAGGAGTGGCTGGTGTGATCTCACAGCCCGGCTGTATAAAGCGCAAGGTGGTCACATGACCGGAAATTACATAGAACGCTGGCGCCTGCGCAGTGGGGAGATTGAGGTCGGCGATGTATGTCATCTTCCTATGTTGTTATGTTACTATGGGGATGGAATGCAGCGCTGTGCTATAGAAGAGGTATATGTATTTGGGGAAATGGGGAGAGAATGTAAAAAGAAAAGGAACATATGGGAGTAAATATGGGAAACCATATTGAGAGACATGTATTAATATATAGGTGAATGGAAAGGAACAAGTGCATAACAAATATTAAGAAATAAAATAAATACGTCACAAAATAATAGATGAAAACATAATATAAATAAAAAAAATCACAACATAAATAGGAGTCCAAACAAAATAAATAAATAGACAAGGGGGAGGGGTTATATCTTACCATCTCAAATATAGGAAAGGCCAGAAAATTATACGTATAAAGTACTAGGGATTGATCTGGGGAAGAGAAAGAAGTCACGTTAGCCAGTCCATCTCCCTATTGAGTCCCTTTGGGTGAAGTGTATTTAACGTGTAAATCCAGTAAGATTCACGCTGTTTCAGTAATTGAACATGATTACCCCCTCTTCTGGGTCTAGGGACCCTTTCAATTACCTGGAATCTAAGTTGGGCTATGTTTTGCTTAGCCTCCTTGAAATGCGCCGGCAAAGGTAGCCAGGTCTTTTCACATCTAATGGTGGACTTATGGTTAGAGATACGGTCCCTGACGGCCTGGGTTGTTTCCCCTACATATAGTAGGCCGCAGGGACACTTGATGATATACACCACAAAATTTGATTCACACGTAAAATAGTCCCTGATGGGGTAGGATTTGCCAGAGTGGGGTGTACTATCTCATTACCCTTGATAATATTTGAGCAGCTCATGCAGTTTAAGCATGGAAAAGTCCCTTTTCTTTTTTGTCCTGTGAGGGTCGTAGTGGAAGATAGTTTACATGAACCTAGATCAGCCCTGACTACTGTCTCTAATATTTTTGGCCCTTCTAGTGCACATGAGCGGTGGATCTCTAAAGATATTTATGTCAGGGTATACTTTAGTGAGAAGTGGCCAATGCTTTCTGATTAGATTATGTACCCTACGCATAGAGGGGTGATGGTTGTGGACAAAAGGTAGCCGTGGGGTTTTTTGTGTGGCGGCATTTGTGGTATTATTTTCACTGAGGACTCTTGTTGATTCTGCACTAAGGAGTTCTGAAGGATAGTTGCGGGATTTAAATTTATTCACCATTTCATGTATTCTTTTTTGTCGAAGGATGGGGTCAGAAAGAATTCTCGTGACTCTCTTAAATTGTGATCGGGGCAGGCTATTTTTGACCGAAACGGGGTGGTACAACTGTTGTACAGGAGTAGGCTATTACAATCCGTTGGTTTTGTATAGATATCCGTGCTCAGGACTCCTTCCTTGTTTTTTAATATCCTGGTGTCCAGGAAAGTAACTTCGTTCATGTCATGTGTTATAGTAAATGTCAGCTCTGGTCTGACAGTATTAATATTGTTGAAAAAGTCAAGAAGACTGGAAATATCACCATTCCAGACACAGAAAATATCTTCGATGTATCTAACCCACATTTTTGCATGATGTTGAAAGATGGGGTTGGGGTACACATATTCTTTTTCAAACCGATCCATGTATAAATTAGCATAGGCCGGGGCCACATTAGACCCCATTGCGGTCCCACAAGTCTGTATATAAAAGTCATCACCAAACAGAAAGAAATTTTTTTGCAGGACTAGATCAAGTAGGTCCAAGCTCAGCTCTTGTGTCTTCCTATCAACATTGGCTTCCTGTAAAGTAAGGGATACTGCCCTGACTCCTTTTTCATTAACAATAGATGTATATAGGCTGTTCACATCTAGGGTGCAAAGAATGCTACCGGGAGAAATGTTATGAAGGAGATGTATTTTGTTCAAAAAATCACTGGTATCTAAAATGAAAGACTTGGTCAAGTGAACATGTGGTGTGAGGAGTTTTTCCAGGAAGATGGATAGGGGATTCAAGATAGAATCCGTAGAAGCTACAATTGGACGACCTGGTGGATTATGGAGGTCCTTATGAATCTTCGGGAGAATATATAGTACTGGGGTAATGGGGTGGTGGTTAATTAGAAAGGTCTTTGTTTTAGTGTCAATGGTTCTTTGTTCGAGGTGTTTGTCAAGAATGGCATTAATTTTGTGACGTATAGAAAAAGTCGGGTCTGTATTGACTTTCTTATGTGTGATATTATCAGAGAGCTGTCTTGTGATTTCAGATATATAATAACTTTTATTCATGATCACAATGGCACCGCCCTTATCCGCCGGTTTTATGACAATATTTTTATTGTCTTGTAATGAATTTAATGCTTGTCTTTCTGAAGGACTTAAGTTGTTGCTTATAGGGAGGAAGCCTAGTTGTTGGTCATGAATAGTATGTTTGATGTCCCTGTCAAGTAGGTCAATGAATGTTTCCACTGCATGGTTGGATTTGGGTGGCATGAATTTACTTGGATTTTTCAAACCTAGAGATTCAATAGTGATGTTGGGTCCCCCTTCCTGAGTATGTAACTGAGGAGAGGTAGTACCTTCAAAATGTACCTTGAGTCTAATATTTCTATAGAACCGATGGAGATCCTTTTCAAGTTGTAAAGGATCCCATCTGGGGGTAGGGCAGAAGGACAGGCCCATATTGAGTACTTTAAATTCAAGGGGAGAAAGAGAGTAATCAGATATATTTATTACCATGTTTGGACTCCTACCTGTGATCTGAGAATCATTCGGCGGTCCGTTTCTCTTCTTTCTGGACCTCCTTGTTGGCGTGTGCTTGGTCCTAAAAAAGCCGGCCTCGTACCCTGGGCACCACCAGTATCGCTGCCTGAGCCTGGGGATGAACCACCCGCAGGTGAGGATCCCCCAGAATAGTAGTTTCCTCCCTGTGGTCGGCGAAACCTTGTCCGTTGTCTCCGTGGTATTGGGTCCTCCCATCTGTATACTTTATTAGTAAGGTAGTCTTCAGTGTCCCTCTGGAATTTAACTCTTTTCCTCTCTTCTAGTGTTTTTTGGTTTGTGGATAGAATAGAGTCCACTTTGTTCTTTAAGGTAGTAAATTCGGTGGCACTAAGGGTTGCTGTGAGTTGGCTTTCGATGGTAGCAATTTTTTCTTCTGTGTCCTTTATTGCTTCTTGGAGGTATTCAATAGTAAGCAAGATCAGGTCCAGGGAACACTTGTTCAGAATCTTTTGGAACGTGCTACAATATTTTTCGTTTTCAGAGAATAATGTGGGGCGGAGATGGCTCCTCAGACCACGTGGTATCTTTCCCTGTCTGTGGTATTCCCCTAAGGTGGCACAGTGTAGATCGTAGGATATTAATCTCTTCCTTTCTTTTTCCCAGTCTCGTGTTTTAATGTCTTTACTGGGTATATGTAGAAAGTCCATCTTTGTTCTTATTTTGGACAGTATGGATGAACCTGTAGCATCATCAAACGCATACGTTTCTGTTGACATGAATTCGGTTGGTGCTCAAAACCAAAAATTCGAATTGTAGATAGAAGAAAGGCTAGCACTCAACTTTACAGTAACTGGTGCCGGTGAACGGGATGGGTCATCCCTCAAACATAATATCAGAAAGCAACACCGCACTCGTTTTCAATATGCTTCAAGTGAATGTTTTTATTCAAACAGTGCAGGGATCACGATAGTGATAAAGTGACACGTAATTTTTAACGTTTCGGCCACTGCCTGGCCTTGATCACAATATCGCTGTAAAGTACGAATAGAGAGTGTATATTACATCAAGTGTATATAATATATACAGAGTATATAGAGAATATTTAGAATATGTACAAAGTATATCTCGAGATATGCAGAATTATACAAAAATATACAGAATTATGTACAAAGAATCATGTCATAGTAATTATTTCAACAAAGTGGATATTGTCCATAGTATGCTGTTGATTCCTAATCGGTTCAAGAGACATTTTTGACGAGGTCTAGGAAAAATTGTAGGTAGTATGGCATAATAGATAGCAATCATATATAGAGATGTAGATAAAGAGAATAGAACATACCCTTAAAACAAGATATCCCAGGATGGGGACTTTGATATTCTTAATGCGATCAATGTAAGGCGAGGAGGATAGTCCTATACAGAAGTGGTAGTAAAAGATAGGTAAATAATGGGTAAAAAAATAGATATATATAGTAGTACCTAATCTATGTAAAGAAATGGGTATCACATATATGAGTAATGTATTTACCCCTGGTTGTAGTGCAGGCAGATTTATTTGGGTATTCGTGCCTGTCTAAATAGATAATACACTGTGGAAAAAGTCATTATATAAATATGTTGAAAGAATCCAAAGTTTTTTTGGACAATGAGTATAGATTTATGTCAATCAATAAGCCCACTATTCCAACTTTCTATGCCCTTCCTAAGGTGCATAAGGGCCATACACCTTTAAAAGGACATCCCATTGTAGCAGGGATAGACTCTTTGTCTCAGAATGTTGTAATCTATCTTGATAGAATATGAAGGCCCTATGGGGTCTCGCTTCCATCTTATGTCCGTGATGCTTCCCATTTGCTCTCAATCCTGGAAGGCATTGCTGTGGAGACTGACACACATGTTGCATCAATAGATGTGGAAGCTGTCTACAGCAGTATCCCGCATGAATTTGGGATGAGAGCAGTAGCCCATTTTCTGAGAACAAGAGCTGTGGAATGTGTTGAGCATAATGAGTTTGTTGAAAAACTTCTGTGGTTTATCCTTACTTGTAACTACTTTCTCTTTGGTGGGAAGTACTTCCACCAGCTCAGGGGCACAGCAATGGGGAGCCCCTGTGCCCCCACTTATGCTAGCTAATGTGTTCCGGGGCTGGTGGGAGGAACCCAAATTTTTTGTGAGAAGTGGTGGAATCCTTATATCGGCCTTTGGGCCAGATATATTGATGATATCTTGGTATTTTGGTCGGGCCCAGAGACAGTATTTCGCCGCTTTGTTGAAAGCATTAACATCAATAATATCGGCCTAAAGTTTACATCTGAACATCATGATCGCAGTATCAACTTTCTTGATCTGACTATTTCTAAAAGATCCGATGGCAGTATAGGTACCTGCACATATCGTAAACCTACGGCTACTAATAATCTGCTAAGATGGACTAGTCATCATCGGTCACTCTTAAGAGAGGGATTCCTAAAGGGCAGTTCCCCCGGATTGGGAGGAATTGCTCTGATGGTACTTTTAGAAGACAGGCTATGGATCTTTATGATGGGTTCAGATCAAGGGGTTACCCACGTGAGACTTTAGATGGTCCTTTCTGTAATAAGGTGAAAATATTCATAACTTTCTGGGGCATTCCAGAATCTTCCATTTTCTACACACTTTGCAGTCTGGGACACTGCTCATCCCCTTATCCTTCCCTGCAGCCTGCAAACTCCTCTCACTCACTGCCTGAAATTACAACTTACTCCTTCCTCTCGCCCCCACCTCAGGAATGTCTTTGTCTTCAAACCATGCGGGACTGTCCCATAGCATATAATGGGAATTCATTCATTCGGTCATAAAACGCTGCGAGTTTATGATAGAAACACAAAAGTTACAGTTCTGCAACAAGCTCCTATCAGGCTTCACTACAGTGGTTCTGGCTACGTTCTAGCCCCAAAAGAACCAGAGAAATGGATTTCTCTGGAGCAGAGTGGAATAACTAGTCTGAGTTTGAACTGATTAGAACACTAATTTCAGAATAAGGTGAATGATGGTTCTGCTGAGACTCTGCTAGGTTCTCAAGTCCAGTTATATAGCCGAGAAGGTTTCAGAACCCAAAACTGCAACTTAGAGCAAGGGGAGGACCCCGGTAACTCAGCCATTTTTATGATGTCATGACACAGAACTATAGAGTACAGCCACTCAGTCAAGGTGTCATATTCTGCTAAGGGAGCCTGAGGTTCACAGCCACACTGTCATTCATGGCAATGTGTGGCCCCTTCCCTCCAGCCTGATTCGCCGGAATGATCTAAGTGCCATGTGAGTTTCTCTTCTTTAACCATGTTTTATTTTTAATTGCTTGTACATATTTTAATTGTCTCACTTTTGTAGATCCTTTTTGTAAATCTTTATAAACACTGCCTAACTTTTTTTTGGAGTAAAAATATAAAATTACTAGTTCGTTTCTCTATGCGCTATAACGAATTTGCACGTGCCTGACGTATACTACGCTACTAAATTGGGGTGGCCTCTGTCCCACATTTTAGACCCAGAGGCTGGTGGCAGCTAGCGAGTGTGTGTGTGCAGGGCTTTTGGGTATCGCTGGCAGTGACGGAGCGGGTTTTATAAGTGTCTTGCCTGGCTGCGGCTAGGAGTAGTTATAATTCCCTCACTGTAGCGTGTCCAATAGCCAGTACACGTCCAAGCGGCCCGTCCGGCGACTAATTATCCTAGGTGCAGTTCCCTGACTGACCTGATGGTAAGGGGGGCATCGGAGAGCTGCAAGTTCCTAAGCGGAACTGGGAAGTGGGATAAGTATAAATCCCTGCATTCAACATATTAGTGGCAGCGGTGGAATCCTAAGCCATGATTCCACGGGCCTCCATCTGTGTGCCGTTCCTGACACTTTCTATGAGGCCCTGTCGGCTGACAGGCAAACCCTTTTGGGTACAGCAACACAAAAAGAAAAAGAGGATGTCGTTAGAATGATTGGTACCTTTGATGGACAATCAGAAAGAGTGTTCAACATTTTTAGGAAACACTGGGGGATCTTGCTTGCTGACCCGAATTTGAAAACATTTGTATCTCAGAAACCTGGTATCACCTACAGAAAAGGGAGGTCAATTGGTGATAGGTTGGTTCATAGTCTTTATAAGAGACCTTCAAGACCAGGCACATGGTTAGAAAGGAAGCCACTTGGTTTCTTCAGATGTGGGAATTGTTCTAGATGCGACGTGATGTTACAAGACAAGGCCTTCTGTAGTGCGGCTAGTGGAAAAACCTTCTATATTAGGGATTTTGGTAACTGTAGGTGTATGGGGCTGGCCTACAAGGCGACCTGTACTTGCCCTCTTGACTATGTTGGAAAAACAGTTCGGGAGCTGAGAGTGAGGGTGGGCGAACATCTCGGCGACATTAAAAATGAGCGAGACACGCCGGTTGCCCGCCACATGAATGAAATACACAAAGGTCATGTGGGTGAAATCACTTTCAGCATGATAGAGTTAATTAGACCAAAGTTAAGAGGGGGTGACTTGGATAAGATTATCCAAAGACGAGAAGCGGAATGGATCTACAGATTACAATCGTTGTCCCCTAAGGGTTTAAATGAATGTCTCTTATACTTGTTTTAGTTGAAAGACTTATTACCCGATTGGCTTTGTATACTCTGGTTCCTTCTTATGAAAAGTATTATGAAACTACATGCTAATGCATGTTTGTACATGCTTCTTATTAGACACCGCTATCTAGTATCAATTTTTTTTAATTAAATATTTTTAATGTGCTATTGGTGGTGGTGGACTTATTCTGGTGAAAGAAACTATTAGCTATATGTAGATGCAAATATCCGATTATGGATTGCCTAGCTTAATAAGTTCTGGTTTGCATAGTAAAATTAAGCGTCCATCTGGTTATCGTTGGAGCATGCGCTATTGTTTGCGTTCCATGGTTTGGAACGCAGGCTGGAAGCGATGTTAGAACGACTTCCGGACCTGCGCACTGGGCTGCCTCATGACTGGCTTAATTTTTGGACATGCGCTTTGGATTGCGTTCCACGGGTTGGAACGCAGGCTGGGAGCAATACCACTATTGCTTCCTGACCTGCGCATTAGGTGGGAATCTCCTGTCCTGCATTGTAGATCGGAATACTTCCGCTTAATGCCTGGAACACACGCCGCCAGGATGTGTCACCATGGGTGAGTTATCAGTAATCCCAATATTCCGCCGATTGGTATTTGGTGGAGGCGGTATTAACTAATTAGTCTAATATCGGTGGTGGTTATTTAAATCCGCCCCTTTTGGCCATTAGCTGTGCTACATCACTGGCATCTGATATCTATCTTTTGCTGCTATCAAGACCCCCTGATGATCCATCAGTACGGGGAAACGCGTTGGGGCACGCCCTTCAAATGATAAGTCACCATCATGATTATGTTTATCCTTGGGCTAATCTTTGAGCCTATTTTCATCTGGTGATATTTTTCTTTGTGGGTCGTTTTTTCAATTGTTACTGTGCAGCTTATTTATTGTGGTGCATCTTGCAAAGATAGGTTATAAATTGGATTACCTATGGTTACGTGGAATTTCAGGATATGAACCCATTGCATATCTTTATGGGATTATTCTGTTGTGGGATGATCTTACCACTTATGCTAATCGTGTGCAGCAAATTGTCCTTAATCTAGGCATATTTTATGGCATTCCTTGTTAAGGCAAAAATTCTATTTGTGTGACCATTTTTTTTTTTTACTTCACCTCTTTCCTATCCTGATTATTGTTTTCTCACCTTTTTATAATAGGGTGAGCTAGGGGAGAAAGGGAGAGCCTTCGTTGAGTGGGGGCGTCAAATCGTACTCTTAGGGTGCCAACCTCCACAGCAAGGCAGTTGCCTATATTTTTCTAGTTAATATTTGGGCAATGTCCTTTGTCACTGGGAAAGGTGTGTTTTTTAAATTATTAATATTAAAGAGTGTTTTTTAAGGGAATATATGTTCACTCCCTAACCCTAACTTTAGCCACAACACTACCCCTAACTTTAGCCCTAACCCTAGCCCTAACCGTAATGGGAAAATGGAAATAAATACATTTTTTTTTTTTTAATTATTTTTCCATAGCTAAGGGGATGATAAAGGGGGGTTTGATTTACTATTTGTAGCGGGTTTTTATAGCAGGTTTCAGGGCGCAGAGCGCAGGATAAATGTACACCGAGCCTTACTGCGATCTTTGGGAGGCAGAATGAAAAAGTCAACATCAAGTGAAGAATTGGTTTCATTCATTTTTTTACACCGTTTCTCATGCGGTATAAGTGATTAGGCGACTTTTTTTCTTCGGGTCGATGCAATTATAGCGATACCAGATTTGTATCGGGATTTTATGTTTGGCGACTGTCTTACACTAAAAGATGCTTTTTATTGCAAGAAATAGTTTTTGCATCACCATGTTTTGAGAACTATAATTTTTCCATAGTTTGGCCCACAGAGTCATGTGACGAGTTGACGTTTTTACTGATACCACTTTTGGGCACATGACATTTTTTAATCGCTTTCTATTCTGATTTTTGGGAGACAAAATGAGCAAAAAACAGCAGTTCATTAATTTCTTTTGGGGGAGGCGTTTACACCGTTCCACGTTTGGTAAAATTGATAAGGCAGTTTTATTCTTCGGGTCAGTACGATTACAGCGATGCCTCATTTATATCATTTTTTATGTTTTGGCGCTTTTATACAATAAAAACTATTTTATATAAAAAATTATTTTTGCATCGCTTTATTCTGAGAGCTATAACCTTTTTATTTTTTCGCTGATAATGCTGTACGGGGGCTTTTTTTTTGCGGGACAAGTTGATGTTTTCAGCGGTTTATTTATATCCGTCTTTTTGATCGCGTGTTATTCCACTTTTTGTTTGGCGGTATGATGATAAAGCATTTTTTTTTTTGCCTTGTTTTTTTTTTTTTTTTTTATGGTGTTCACTAAAGGGGTTAACTAGTGGGACAGTTTTATAGGGTGGGTCTTTACGGATGCGGGGATACCAAATATGTGTACTTTTATTGTTAAGATTTCTTTTTTTCATTAAAATATTTATTGATGGAATAAACTGATTTTTGTATTATTTTTTAAAATATGTTTACAATTATTAAAAAAAAAAATTATTACTTTTACACATTGTCCCACTATAGGACAATCATTTTGTGCAGGCTGATCGCTTCTATAGCATGCAGATCTGCATGCTATAGAAGCTTTCAGCGCTGCAGTTTCTGTGCACTGACCTCTGAGACTTCCTGACATGCACTATGCATGACAGGAAGTCTCTGAGCTCTGGAGACCCAGATGTCGTCATGACAAAATCGGGTCTCCATGGCAGCGATCGTGACTCCGCGTCATGACGCGGGGTCTCTGATCCGAAGGCAGAGGGGCTGTCAGAGCCTATCAGAGCTGACAGCCCCTCTGCCTGCTCCCGGAACGCTGCGATCATGTTTGATTGCAGTGTACCCGGGGTTAAATTGTCGGGAGCGGTCTGTGACCCCTCCTGGCACTTAGTGCCAGGTGTCAGCTGTGAGAATCCCACTGTGAGCACGGCCGATCGCATATGACGTATTAACCCGTCCAGGGTTAATAAGGCCTAGGTTACACAAGTATTTTGTGTGACATATCTCTGTGATTTAAGGGCCTGAAAATTCAATGTTTCAGAATTGTAAAAATTGGCCCGGTCATTAACATAAAAACAACCCTCGGGAGTAAAGGGGTTAAATTAGATGAGTATTATGTAAAATGTATAACTATACCATAATTTGTATCACTTAGTTTTTTTTTTACATTTTTCTGTGGCAAGTCATTTCAGTACAGTGTTAAGATATACAAAATCATATGTGGCTTACACACTCAGCATTTCTGAGCCCTACCTCTTCAGAAGTTAATCATGAAGACAGCAGCAATAATTAGGTGCTTGTTATCACCGATACTGGTCACCATCTGTCAGTTATTGAGGAACTTAATTATATTCTGAATTCTGGTAGGGAATTAGTGATAAATGTTTCCTTCGTGGATTCTGAAGCTTTCCATCTGCAACCATTATCCACAGAAAGTCTCAGGACACAGGATACTTGGCATAGGATTTGATCCTTCTCATTTATTCCTGGACTTTAGCAGGATGTCCATTTAGTAATTAATTAGTCATATAAAGAGCATATCTATGTGAAAAGTTTCAGGGAAAAAAATCGAAATAAATTGATACTAATTGTATTTTCATTCTAACTTTATGGTTATAATCAGATCCATTAAAGAACCCTAGCACTTGGATAATAAAGTAATGATGTCTCGAATTTTATGATCCACCATTCATAATATACACTAATATTTGTTGCTGTTTTTTTGTGTATGTTTGTTTTGTATATTTTTTTAACTATTACTATTGAATATGGTGGTTTTGTGCTTGTTGAGATGGTTAGAGTATTTTTGATTATGCCTAATACATTCATAACATAACAGTCAGATTTTTTTATATTAACATACTAATGTGAGGATTTTATTTCTAAGAGGTTTTTTTTAAGCACCATTTTTTCATACGCATAAGTAAAAATGTAATGCATTTAGTCTGTAAAAAAGTCATATACAAGAAAATAAAGCAATTTCGACAGTAATTTTTTTCGTTTCTTATTTAATGTTTTTTTAGTTACTCTAAAACAAATATATTAGTGTTGCAGTTATTGCTTAGCAACTTTTCTGAAAAAACTGACTTCTATGCTTATGTTTTGTTTTCTATCTATAACATACATGCTTGTGTGGATATACATATTGTGGAGAAACCGGGGTCCCACCTAACACCCGCTCTCCTGTTAAACGTGGGCATAACACTACACAGACAACACAGTGTAAGGGTAAATTTTTGTGGCAATACTTTATTGAACCACAACACCCAATAGCAAACAGAACAATACCAGCAATATCCCCAAGATGGTGCACATTGCATGGTCTCACCCTTCCGCTGACTCGCCTGGATAGCGGTAGATTTTACGTCAGAGCTCCCAGGGTCGATATTCCACCTGTGATATACACATAGATAAGAGATATTGACGAGCGTAGGAAGATAACCGAGAACAGTCCATAGTCTGTAGAAGGTCCAAAGCCAGTTGACACAACATCACAGCTCCCAGGATCGCTATTCCACCTGTGATATACACACAGAGAAGAGATAACAATAAGCGTAGGGAGATGAGTCCATACTGTCCATACAAGGTTCAAAGCCAGTTGACACGAGAGTCACCACCTGGCTTATCCGACCATCTCCATGGAACCAGGCGACCAGCGGGTCCCAAAACCTGTTTTTCTCCAAACATATCCATGGTTCAGAGAAGGTCACTGGATCAGATCTGTGTCCTTCCAACTGGAGCCGAAAACTCCTGGGATGTTTCCCTTAAAATCATAGATCCATGTCCCTCGTGATGGTGCCATGATGAATTGGCTGCAGTCCTGTCTATCGTCCATTGAGTGTTGAGCAGAATGTCTGATTGGTAGCTCTGTGTCATGAGATGAGATCAGATCTGCTCTCTCTGTCTCTTGAGTATTTTTATACCCGAGGCATGTAAGCTATTTTTAGATTTACCCAGTGTGCTTCAGTTCATCCTCACAGCCTTTCCCTATCTACCTTCGAAGTCCACAAACTGGTTATAGAATACAATACACAATTAGCATATCAGCTCGCAATAAACACAGATAAACACACATTATGTACAAATCACTGTTACAGACTTACATAGTATATTAAATCGTATGCAATTCTGTCTTCTTGACCCGTCAGACATAAAAACTTAAATCCACAAGCCAATATACAGATAAAAAGTCAGTTCTTGTGGGTTTACAAAAACATGGTTGTCTGGGAAATTAAGATACAATCTGGTTTCTTCACACATATTGATTAACACTTTAGTCTTGCAGCGCTGGGGTCCTGGGTTCAAATCCCACCAAGGACAACATTTGCAAGAAGTTTGTATGTTCTCTTTTGTGGGTGTAGGCTTCCTCAAGGTACAGTACTTCAGTTTCCTTCAATATTCCAAAAACATTGCTGATTTAGGAAAACCAGACATGAGCTTTTATTTTTGGACAGATCTGTAGGAAGGTAAGTGGGGCTGATCTCTTCCTCCACGTCTTACAATTGGCCCATGGTCATGATTCACATTTAATCCTGCAGCCAATGGTTGGGTGAGTAAACTGTTAATTTAATCTGCATCAAAGCAAGAGGTTCTGTGTATGGTTGGCTGTGTGAGATTGAATACAGACCAGAGCCAGAGAATTAATTAGAGCCGTTGCCGCACCCAAGTTTCTAAGGCTAAGTGCACACGTTCAGGAATATTTGCGTTATTTTCGCGTTTTTTCCGCGGTACAAACGCAAAAAAAAACGCAAGCATTAAGCATCCTATACATGTTAATTGATTCCGTATGTTTTGGCCACATGTTGCGTTTTTTTTCCGTGAAAAAAACACTTCGCGGAAAAAATAGCAGCATGTTCATTAATTTTGCGGAATGTAAGCGGTTCATGTGCGGTGGTACCCAGGGTCTGGAGGAGAGGAGACTCTCCTCCAGGCCCTGGGTACCATATCCCTGGTAAAACAACAATTAAAATAAAAAATAATGATATTCTCACCTTCCGGCGGCCCCCGCAGCTTTCCCGCCTTCAGCGACGCTCCCGGCAACTCCCGGTCCCAGTAATGCATAGCGAGAATCACCCAGATGGCGTAGCGGTCTCGCGAGATGCTACGTCATCGGGGTGATTTGTCGCAAAGGACTCCTGGGACCGGGAGTTGCCGGGAGCGTCGCTGAAGGCGGGAAAGCTGCGGGCCGGAAGGTGAGAATATCATTATTTATTATTTTTTTTATTTTTATATTAGATCTTTTTACTATTGATGCGGCATAGGCGGCATCAATAGTAAAAAGTTGGTCACACGTGTCAAACACTATGTTTGACTCGTGTGACCAACCTGTCAATCAGTTTTCCAAGCGATGCTATAGATCGCTTGGAAAACGCTAGCATTCTGCAAGCTAATTACGCTTGCAAAACGCTATTATTCTGGCGGGAATACGCATACAAAAAAATGCGTATTTCCCGCGGTAGAAGTGCGGGATTGCAGCGGAAATTTCCGCGGCAATTCCGCAACGTGTGAACTTAGCCTTACAGTGGTGTAGTAGCCCACAGCAACGTACTATATACAAACATTCCCGGCTGCGATCCGGGTGTTGAAAGTTGGGAACTTTAATTTGTAAAGTTTGGAAAATAAAGACTTTGTTTTTCAACTTACCTGGGTCACTGCCTTGCTACCTCACTGTCATGAAAGCTGCTGCTTAAAGGTACTGCCACACTAAGCGATCACACTAGCGATCACGACAACGACGCAAGCTAACGAGATCGTTGGTGTGATCGCTTTAAGGTCGCTAGTTGCTTCCAAACAGGAAGATCTCATCAACGACGCATCAGCGATCTGTATAACGACTTTGGCGGTCGTTAGGACGTCCCACACAGGATGTATTGTAAAAGATCACTACCACAATAGGCGTGATTGAGCGCAACCTTTTCCACGCCCCTCAGCACAGATTGGTGGTCACTATATATGTCATGACTGTTTGTCACAGCTCTCTCGCTTTGTGATTGGATGACCGCGTCATAAAAGACGACGTATCAGCGCTCCTTTCCATTGCTCTTGAGCAGAAGCGGTTCATTCAAATCTCCAGCATCGTTCCAGTGCGTCCTGCTAGCCTTCTTTGCAGCTACTGCGATCCAGTCTGTGCCACTATTGCGTTTGCTGCGATCCAGTCTATGCCGTTATTGGTTTTTCAGCGATCCAGTCTGTGCCTCTCGTGCATTTTCTGCGATCCAGTCTGTGCCTCTCGTGCATTTGCTGCGATCCAGTCTGTGCCGTTATTTATATAATTTTTTCTGCAATCCAGTTTGTGGCGCTATTGCGTTTCCCACGGATTTTTTTTTATATTCAGGATCACAAACAAACAAGGTAGGTATTTTTTTTTGTCACATTTAATTTTTAATTTTTTAAATTTAATTTTACAGATCCATTTTAAGATCCCAGCTGTTAACTGTTGTCATCCATCAATTTTTTTTTTTTTTTGCCATTGTTTTTTGTTTGCCATTGATTTGTTCTGGCGCGCCCACCACCATTTTAATTTTATGATCCCTGCTGTTTTTACCGTAGTTGTCCATCTATGATTTTTAGTTTGGTCTGCCATTGTTTTCTCCAGCTGCGCCATGCAGCCACCATTTTATGATCCCTGCTGTTTTTACCGTAGTTGTCCATCTATGATTTTTAGTTTGGTCTGCCATTGTTTTCTCCAGCTGCGCCCACAGCCACCATTTTATGATCCCTGCTGTTTTTACCGTAGTTGTCCATCTATGATTTTTAGTTTGGTCTGCCATTGTTTTCTCCAGCTGCGCCCACAGCCACCATTTTATGATCCCTGCTGTTTTTACCGTAGTTGTCCATCTATGATTTTTAGTTTGGTCTGCCATTGTTTTCTCCAGCTGCGCCCACCACCACCATTTTATGATCCCTGCTGTTTTTACCTTAGTTGTCCATCTATGACTTTTATTTAGGTCTGCCATTGTTTTCTCCTGCTGCGCCCACCACCACCATTTTATGTTCCCTGCTGTGTTCTATGTTGTAGGCTATAGTAAGCATTTTATTTAACCATTCTGCCGTTCTCACATAATCCTTTTTTTATTACAGATGGCCGATAAGTATGAATTTCTGCAGGAATTCATCGAGATGTACCGCTCGATGCCTTGCCTGTGGAAAATAAAGTTGGCGGATTACTGCAACAGGCTTAAAAAGAAGGATGCGTACCAAAAACTGGTGAGCTGTGCAAGAACCGTTATCCCGATGAACCAGCGGATGAGTAATCGGTCAAAAAAACGGATTCAGGCCCTCCACACTGTTTACAAAAAAGAATTAAATAAAGTACAGAATTCTACCAAGTCTGGAGCCGGGGCCGAAGATGTGTATGTCCCCAAATTGTGGTACTTTGAGCTGTTTTCGTTTACAAGGGACCAAGAAGTACCCAGACAAGCGATTTCCATGTTGGAACCAGAACCCGTGATCCAGCCGGACTCCCCTGTCGTACATGTAAGTACCTTTGTATTAAAACACATTTTAATGTGAAATGTAGATAAAATGGCTGAATTAATCCCTTCATGTACTGATAATTTAACTATCTCAACGGTTGAAGCCTATCCATTTACAAGTGTCGTTTTCACATGTTTGCTGTATTTGGGTGTAGTGTGAAGATAAATTTCTTTTTCTTTGTGATTTAACATTTGTTTTTTGTTCATGCAGGACACAGAAGAGGCTGTCTCCACACCTACGACTGAAGAAGACAGCATGGCGTTGGTCCAAGACGACTAAGTAGTTGAGCCACCATCCTCATCTGTGCGGAGCCGGCTTACATTTTCTGGCAGAAAAAGGAAGGCTCCCACCTCGGCTACTCCAGAATTGGTTGAAATAGCCAAAAAGTGCTAATGGCGGAAAAAGAACAACCAAAAATAACTGGCTTTGCATACTACGCTAATGAAAAGCTCCCTACACTGGATCCTATACAGCGTGTTCATGCAGAGAGACTCATGTTTGAGGTCCTGACTCAAGCGTCATTAGGAAACCTTGATCACAGTTATGTTGTCACAGCCAGACCGCACTACCCAGAATACTCATGGCCGCACAATCCTGTGCCGAACCCAATTGGGAATCCACCAAACCCAAACGTTGTTGCTCCACCTTATTTTTATACACCGCCGAGGCAACGTGGTAATGGCAACGATCCATCTTACCAGCAGTTGTAGTTTTTAAAATTTTTTAAAAAGTTTTTTGGTGTCTACATTTTTTTTACATTGTTACCTTTTTTAATAAAAATCTTTTTTATCTAATGAATTGTGTTCTTTTATTCTTATGTGATGTCAACAATTAAAATGTTGTATTTTTATTCCATCTACTTGTTTCTACTTGTCACACACGGGGTCATGGGAGTACCAGCAGTCATAGGAGTTCCAGCATTGGTAAAAAAATGAAATGAAAAAAATTTCAAAAATTAACATTTCTTATAAAGGCCCCTGGTCACACTAGCGCTAAAACCTTATAATAAAAAATAATACACCACAGCTGCGTATTTAAACTTAAAATATATCCTATATAATTTTTTTCCATAAATATTCTTTTCATATAGATTTCTTTTTGGTACAAAAATAAACAAAAAGAGAAAAAAAAATCCAATAATACAAATAAAAAACAAAAAAAAACAATAATGCAAATAATAATAAAAAAAATTACTGAGGGCCCCGGAGTCCAGCCACTACCCTCTCCAGCATCACCCCGTGGTCATGCAGTGCTGCCATGGCGGTGTGCATTGCTGCCACCGCGGTGTTCATTGTCGCCATCAGCCAACGGTGTGACAGCAACAGGTCCTGGGCAGTGGGGATTTCTGTGGAGGTAATGGTAACAGTTAATAGTGAATTCTGTTGCAACATGTACATGTTATGTTAACACTTACGGTTTTCGTCAGAGGACCCGCTGACTGCCCACCCAGAACCTGTTGCTCCGCCGGCTAGGGAAACACAGAAAAAAAATATATATCACAACAGCCATTACATATAAGACCTAACAAAGTTCTCAAACTTGTCTGAAGCTTATATAATGTGCGTAAATTACCTGAAGGCGAGCCTGCATCCATGTCACGGGGTAACGCTGGAGAGAAGCCTTGCATGCCATATCCCGGGGAAGGGCTGGATGACCCAAAATCAGGAGGGGGGGTTGCTGCTGGGGTAGGGGTTACCAGGTAAGGAGATGCAGGTGGAGGGGTAGCTGGGGAAGGTGATGCAGGTGGAGGGGTAGCTGGGGACGGTGAGCAGCTAGAGCTGGTGAAGGTGGTGCTGTAAATAAAATATACAATTCAGTCAAATAATCCTTCTACTAACCCCGTCACTGCCAGTACTTCCATCAATGTCTGTAGCCCCCTCACTACTGGTACTCCCATCACTGATGGTACTCCCATTACTGCCAGTACTTCCATCAATGCCTGTAACCCCCTCACTACTGGTACTCCCATCACTACTGGTACTCCCGTTACTGCCAGTACTTCCATCAATGCCTGTAACCCCCTCACTACTGGAACTCCCATGACTGCCGGTACTCCCATGACTGCCGGTACTCCCGTCACTGCAGGTGCATTGATATAGGTAGATAACCCACAAAACATAACCTCTCCAGATACCCTCATCAATACTCACTCAGAGGCCTGCGTAACTGGACCCGGATGCTGGCGACCCTCTCGCTGGAGCGGTATCGAAGGTCCGCCAGCTTTTTGCAGATCTGTTTTGTGGTCCGCTCCACACCGAAACGTCTGGCCAGGCCCCGCCGGATTTTTCGCAGGACTACCTTTTTGTGGCACATAGGATGCGCCACAGGTAGCCTGCAGTCATAGCCCCACTGGTCCGTTTTTTTAATCAAAAAACGGACCTCGCCGTCACTCCATGCAGCGCAACGCTGCCTCGCCGTCATTGTAACAAACAACAATGCATGAAGGATGCCAGCGCCATGATGTCACAGCGTGCGTACATACATGCGGCCGCACTTGCGACGTAAGACGCTATTGCGATCGCAAAGTGACCGCAGCAGCCATGCGCCCCAGCAACGCACAGATGTGAGACGCTGTTGCGATCGCAAGATGATAGTTCCAAGCTAGGCGCCAGGGTGGATAAAAATCATGATTTTTTTTAAAAAATCAAAAAAATTGATTTTTTTTTTATTTAAATCTGATTTTTTTGATTTAAATAGGATTTTTTTGATTTAAATAGGATTTTTTAATCAAGTTGTACACAAGCAAAACTTTGTCTTTTTGCAAATCAAATTATTTTACACAAATAAAAATATTAAAACAGTTGATAATTATGAAACCTAATAATTTTTATTTGCACTATTAAACAATCAGAATTGAACTACAGAGAGTAAGTACTTTTTAACAATAGCCTATCTCTAACGTTTGAAGTAAGCAAACATCTTCAGTGAATACATCAGTCCTTTAAGCCTACTGTTTATTTAGGACTTTTAATAGGAAAACTAGTTGTCCTGCTTTAGCAGTTCCTAAGCGGTTTCGGACTGTTGTGTGCACAAAACCAAATGAAGAAAACAATCTCTCTACTCCTGCCGATGAAGCCAGTAGCTGAGTAGCTACATTTATTATCTTCGCTGGAAGAACAAGTGATTGCGACTTCCACCAGTCCAGTGGTTTTAGTTCATTAACGACGTTATCTGCAAACATGTATTTTTGAAATGGTGCAGATTCACACTTCAATTTCAGCACAGTTGCCACAATGTCATGGTTAGTATTGGCGAGCCACTCCATTGCAGAGTTGATTTCCGCCTCAGATAGTTTTTTCCCTCTGTAGATGGGATGCAAGATATTGGCTAAATAGTGTTCTTCTTTTAATGCTTGGTCCTTGCGGTGGTGTATTGCAACCTTTACATTGTTTGAGAGGTTCAAGCGATCTAGCGAACCTTCTAAATCTTTCCAAACTTCTGTGGCATCAGCTATGGTTGCAGTATCTTTCTGCATTTTATCCAACGCAATAGATATTGGCTTTAACCTTTCCAAAAGGTCCTCGGCATTTCTCTTCACACCAAGATTTAATACTTTGCTTCGTATATTGGCATCAATTTTATCCCGATGTGTTTCGCAAATGGACACTAATTTTGACCAGTTGTTAATAAACAGTTCCAAGCATTCAGCCAAGGTATTCCATCTAACATCTTGTGGTAGAACCAACTTCAGTCCTCCCATTTCCTTGTAGGTTGCATGTGCAAAATGATTATTGCGGAAATATTTAACAATTTCTACAACATGTTCCTTGACACCCGAAATATGCAGGTCTTTTGCCAAAAGATGCAACAAATGGGCAGAACAACCGTATGTAATGACATTTGTGTCATCCTCATGTGCCAGTTCCGCTCGCATTTTTGCCACATTGCTTGCGTTATCAGTAACTAAGCTCCTTACTTTACATCCAAACTGTTCTTGGCATTGGTGAATTGAGTTCTTAGCAATTTCAAGTAAATATTCAGCAGTATGTGAATTTCCAGATGTGTCGATTGTGTCTGTAAGGTAAGTTTCACCATCTTCTGTTGTGACACAAGTGCAAATTATGGGGTCGTTGTGGATGTTGCTCCAACCATCCAAGCTCATGTTAACAACTTTGTCTTTCAAATATTTTGTACAAGCCGCTCTTTCTTTGTCGTATACCGCCTGAAGATGTTTTCCTGAGATATCAAATCTACTTGGTGGTTTGTAGCCTGGTCTTATTCCTTCGATCATTTGTACAAACAATGGGTGTTCAACTAGTCGGAAAGAAGAATTGGTTGCAAATATGAATTTAGCAATTAATTCATCAAAATGTTCTTTCTGGCTCGTCGTAGTCTTTAAGAGGAATTTTTCTACACTTTGCACGCAAAGTTTTTTGTTGGGCTGCTTTGTTGAAGTTGTACCCAGATATTGATTAATTTCACGTGCAGCACAAGCCATATTTGACCCTGAAAGCACAGTAATTAAAAATATAATTCGACTGCGTATTTGAAGAAATATAACGAAAATATTTTGAAACAAACTTTTTGAACAATGTAATGGTCCTCGTCCTATAAGGGCTGTCTCAAAAGTTATGCTACTCAAGTTTCCGGTGAAGTTGCTGTAATACTAGTAATATCAGAGCAACTGAAAAAAATTATGTCACAAAAGTTTTAAAAATGTTTTTTTAAAAAAATGGTCAATTTGGCAGACTTAAAAAGTGAATTGTAGCCTACAATAAAAAAAAAAATAGGCGTATACACACTCTTTTATTTTTACTTAACGTTAATCTTCTGTGAAATATTGCCTTAACATAAATTTAAATTCTATACTCCAGAACTAGTGCTAGAAATTTTTCTTTTCATAGACTTTAACCATCCCAGTAAAACGTCTGTTAAAATAGGTTGTAATTGCCAGACTTACCACTAGTGCTAGGGTCCTGGTGCATAAGAAGCTGTGGGGGTTCATTGACATTAGTTGTATCACTATCAACATCTTCATTTCCCTTCTGGTTGCAGTTTTCATAATGTGATTTCAAACAGCAAACAAGTCCTTGGATATCCTTTTGACAGTATTTGACTTTGCTCTCCCACCTTTCTTTCCAAGCTCTGCTGGCATCTCAACAAAATGAACCCAAATAGGGTCTCTCTTACGACCTGCCATGGCTCACGCAGATCACTTCTGAAGTTTGATTGTTACTACAGCCAAGTACTGCTGACTGACTATCCAACAAGTTTGGGCATGTCAACTGAATGGAAATAGAAACTGAAACCAAGCTACAGAAAGTGAAACCAAGCTAGAAGTGTGGAGTTAATTAAACAATGATTGAAAGTTTTAGATTTTAATCGTGATTTATATTAAAAAAATCTTTTGATTTAAATCAGTGATTTAAATCATGATTAAAATCACGATTTAAATCGATCTGATTTAAATAGAAAAAAATCATTTGATTTAAATCATGATTTAAATCGTTGATTTAAATCGGCGTGATTTAAATCAATCCACCCTGCTAGGCGCCCCAGCCTATCAAGGCATGTGCAAGGACAATGCGATTATCTGGCCTAATTGGCAGCATCAGATTTAGTGGGCTACTGAGCGCTTACTTTTTTACCATGTTTACAAAAGTTTTCATTCATTGTAATTACTTCATTAATAGTCATTTTATGAACCGTCACTTTGCGATCGCAATGGCGTCTCATGTCTGTGCGTAGCTGGGGCACCATGTGAGAATCGTCACCTTGCGATCGCAATGGCGTCTCATGTCTGTGCATGGGAGGAGCACCATGCTGATAACCGTCACTTTGTGATCGCAATGGCGTCTCATGTCTGTGCATAGCTGGGGCACCATGTGAGAATCGTCACCTTGCGATCGCAGTGGCGTCTCATGTCTGTGCATAGCTGGGGCACCATGTGAGAATCATCACCTTGCGATCGCAGTGGCGTCTCATGTCTGTGCATAGCTGGGGCACCATGTGAGAATCGTCACCTTGCGATCGCAGTGGCGTCTCATGTCTGTGCATAGCTGGGGCACCATGTGAGAATCTTCACCTTGCGATCGCAGTGGCGTCTCATGTCTGTGCATAGCTGGGGCACCATGTGAGAATCGTCACCTTGCGATCGCAGTGGCGTCTCATGTCTGTGCATAGCTGGGGCACCATGTGAGAATCGTCACCTTGCGATCGCAGTGGCGTCTCATGTCTGCATAGATGGGGCACCATGTGAGAATCGTCACCTTGCGATCGCAGTGGCGTCTTGCGTCGGATTCGAGAGCGCAAGTGTGACACAAAGGATTCCCTGGTCAATGTAGACCTTTACCTCCCAATTTTTTTTTTTTTTATTTTTATCACAATTTTTTATCTCTCATATGACGAAAAATATATATTATATATTTTAACTTTATACGCAACTGTGGTGTATTATTTGTTATTATTTTTAATTATAAGGTTTGAGCACTAGTGTGATCATGGGCCTTTAAAATAATTGTTGTAAATTTTTGAAATGTTTTTCTTTTTATTTTTTTAACAATGCTGGAACTCCTATGACTGCTGGTACTCCCATGACCCCGTGTGTGACAAGTAGATACAATGTAAAAAAAAAAAATAGAGACAACAAAAAACATTAGAAAATATTTTAAAAACTACAGCTGCTGGTAACATGTCTCGTTGCCATCCCCATTACTCCCTCCCCACATCAAACCCATCATTAGCCCTTCTCCCATATTAGTAAAATAATTGAAAAAACACAAAGGCATTTTTAACATAAACATTTTTTATAATTAAAAGATAGTTAAAAAAAAGGCAAAAGTAAAACATTCTCAAAAGCAAACTATATCTGATGCTGCCAACTCACTGCACCAGGCCCATTAAAGTAATGGCAGTACTTGTCTCGGCCGGCCTTCGCATCGTCCTTGCTCCTGCCTTGATTGACAGGTTGAAGGCCTGCAATAGCGGGATCATTGTCACGCCATTCTCCGAGCACCACATCGCCAGGCTTCATGGACTCGGACAGCAATGGTGGACTGTAAGTACCAGCATCGCGTTTTTGTAGAAAATTGTGCAGCACACAACAGGCCAACAACACCGAGTCTATCGATTCCAGCTTCATGTTGATAGGTGTGTGCAAAACCCTGAAGCGGTTGGCCATTATGCCGAAGGCATTCTCCACAATGCGCCGTGCCCTCGACAGTCTGTAATTAAAAATACGCCTTTCCCCTGTCAGTCTTTTGTGGGTATGGTTTCACAAGATGCTCATGAAGGGGAAGGCTTCATCGCCCACAAACACAAAGTTTAGGTTGGCGGTGGTGTCCATGTTGGTTGGGAAGTTAAGTTTATTAGTAATTAACCGTTCACCAAAAGTAGTGAGCTCCAAAACGCCACCATCAGAAACCCTTCCATTAATGCCAACATCAACGTTAATAAATTCATAATTGGCATTAACAAGAGCCATGAGGATCATGCTGAAGTAGCCCTTGTAATTATAAAAATAGGATCCGCTTTTGGCTGGTTGCGTGATCCGCACATGTTTGCCATCCAAGGCACCACCACAGTTTGGGAACTGCCAAATCCGTACAAAATCAGAGGCAATAATTTGCCATTCCGCCACTGATTTTGGAAAAGGCATGTAGCTCCGTAAACTGCGGACGATGGCGTTGCATGTCTCTGGAATTAGTACGCCAAGGAGCGATCGAGAAAATGCAGCAGAAAATTGCAAGTCTTTTATTGAACGTCCAGTTGCCAGAAATCGCAGCGTTACTGCCAAAAGTTCCTCTGCTGAAATAGCTGCACGCATCCGTGTATCCTGCCGTTCAATGAGTGGCCTCACACATTCCAGTAGGAGCTTGAATGAATCCTCCGACATCCGTAGATAATTTCGGAAATCCTGTGGATTCTTCTGCAACTCCCTCACTAGATGCATGTGGGTGAATCTGGACCTCTGCTCCAGCCATTCTCTGGTCCACATGCGACGCTTTCGTTTGGAGCGCCTCTCTTCCACCACTGCCTCTTCTTGTCGATCTGCCTCCATTGATAATGCAGCTGCCACAATCACCGCTCCTCGGTGGTCAGGTTCATTATGTGCAACCTGTACGGTAAAGAAGAGAAAAGATAATTACTATTACTAATGTGTTTAAACAAAATAAATAAATATAAAAAAAAATTATTTATTGTTAACTTTTCAGTTAACATTTAAAAAACAGTTTACAAAAGCCTAAAATGGTGAGGGTGTAAAATAAAGCAGACAAAAATAAAAGGTCAAAAAAACGCATCACACAACATCACAAACAATATGTACCTTGAATCCAAATATCCAGATCAAAATCCAAATGGCAAAGATGAAGCGCTCTAGCGACTCAGACAGGATCGCAAAACCCACAATCCTCGCAACAATGCACAAAGGGACACTGTAGCGACTCAAACAGGATCGCAAAACTCCGACACACTATACTATCCTCGCAACAACGCACAAAGCACCATTGGAAACAATGGATGGGGGCGCAGTTATTATTCCTGAGGTGATGTTGTGGTCACCAATCGGAGCTGAAGGGCGTTACTAAAGAAAACACAGTCTCGCCTGCGCCGCTGACTAATTGTCACGGGTGTGTCGCTGCGAAGATCGTCGCGATTGCACACCCTGACTTCGCACAGCTGAGTTTCTGGTGCTGGGTGGTTTTTGGCACTGAGGGGGTTAATTCTTTCTCTCTCTGTGCTGGACTGACCAGCCTCGCTCAGCTGCAATTAATGTTTGGTTAATTGGTTTCCTTCTTAGGGTGAGTTTCCACGGTCAGGAAACGCTGCGTGTTTGGCGCTGTGCGCTGGCGCAGCGCCAAACACGCAGCGTCCAGATGTTACAGCATAGTGGAGGGGATTTCAAGAAATCCCATCTCCACTATGCGCAAAATTACGCAGGCGGCACACCTGCGTTTACGGACATGCGGCGCGTCTTTTCAGACCGCAGCATGTCCTAGCGTCTTGCGGCGACGGTGCGTCGCCGCAACAGAATTTACACAGGGCTATGTAGCCCTGCGTTATTTCCGGAGGTGTTCCGGAGGTGTCCTGAACACCTCCGGAAATAACGCGCGTCAGAAAGGGGGCGGGACTTAGACGGAGCGGAATTTCCGCTCCGTCATATACGCTGTGTTTCCTGATGGTGGAAACACAGCCTTATACCTGCCTGTCTGCTGGGGAAGTGTCGGTGAAAGCATTCATGCAGACCAGCAGAGCGGATCGTATTGAGAAGTCTAAGCTAAGAATACCTGTTGTGGTTTTCTCCTCTCCTCGCTTTATTAGTTTTCTCCCTACCAGTTTGTGTTCCCTCGGTATTGGTAGTTTTGTATGCAAGGTGTTCTTTTATTTTACCCCTTGTACTGTCTCGTTTGTCTTATACTGTGTGTGAAGGCAGATACCTTCCTGATCCCTGTGGTGGTAATCAGGGTCCTTCTCAGGACTAGATTACAGTGGTTAGGGATTCACAGGAGATAGGATTTACGCTGGCGGCCTGGACCTCTGTACCATCAACAGTACCTCCAGGTAGAGGGATTAGCCAGGACCCCAGCTTAGGGTCAGCATAGACCCCGGTTCTCCTGTATACAGAGACAGCGTGACATTTTCACCGACCCCATTTAAGATTCTCCCCAGCCACCATGGATCCTGTAGCCAGTCTAGCTCAGCAGTTGCAGAGTTTGTCCATGGAGCTGAGGGATGTTAAGTCCAAGGTTTTGTACCCCCCGGAGCAAGCCAGAACTGAACCTAAAGTAGCTCTCCCGGACAGGTTCACTGGAGGGCGGGACAAGTTTTTTGCTTTCCGGGAGGCATGTAAATTGTACTTTCGGCTGCGACCTCGGTCATCTGGGAGTGAAGATCAAAGAGTGGGAATTGTCATCTCGCTCTTACAAGGGGACCCCCAATCCTGGGCGTTCTCTCTTCCCCCGGGCTCCCCGGCTCTCCAGTCAGTGGATAGATTTTTCGCAGCTCTGGGTCTTGTGTATGATGACCCGGATCGGGTCTCCCTTGCTGAATCTAAGTTACGTAGGATACAGCAGGGAGATCGTCTGGCAGAGGAATTTTCTTCGGAGTTCCGTAGGTGGGCCACGGACACCCAGTGGAATGACCCAGCTCTTAGGAGCCAGTTTTGTCAAGGTTTATCTGACAAATTAAAGGATGTGCTGGCACAGTATGACGCTCCCACGTCACTGGAAGCCGCTATGGCCCTTGCTATTCGTATTGACAGATGTCTTCGGGAGAGGTGCGGGGTAACTTCGCCCCCTGTGATGACTCCACCTTCCTCAAGGGTCCCTTACACAGAGGTTCCCCTGGTCAGTCCAGAGGAGCCTATGCAATTAGGAGGGACATCATTCCGGGGGAGGGGATCGGTGGGGCGCCACAAAACAAGAAGTTGTTTCTTGTTGTGAATGGACTTGAAATGAGTTCTGAGCAGAGGCTCCCTCTGGTGGTTACAAGCGGTACTGGACTGTCCAGTGAAGATTGTGAGGAGTGGGAATCAGGTGTTACTGACTGGTCTTATATAAGGGAGTCGCCTTCCTATCAGGGTTGCCGGTGATCAATTGTTCTGGTCTCACTCCATGATTCCTGTTTCCCTTGTAGCCTGCTGTGTCGTGTCTGCATCTCCTGCTAACAGATAAGACATTTTCTTCTTTTTGTTTTTGTGCTTTATTTTTGCATTTTGTCCTGCACTTCTGTGGGGGCCTTCAGGGTCCCCTCCGGGGACTTTTGCCCTCTCAGTTTGGTTCAGCCACTGATGTTTGTACTTTTGCTTTTTCCAGTTTCTTCAGTGGCTGCTGTTTTGATTTTGTTACACCAGAGAACTAATTTAGGTGGTAGAGGTCGTGTGATCTCAGGTGTTTTTGAAATTAGTAGAGTTGGTGCTTTGCAGGGTTTTTTGGGATTGCAGTAAGTACCCTTCCTATCCTTTTCTATTTAGTTAGTTTGGGCCCCAACGTTTGCTCATACTATTTTCTGTCTGTGTCAGTATTTCTTCTTGTCTAACAGCCATTACATGTTTGGGGGCTTTCTATGTTCTTTGGGGATCTGCTCCGGGGCAGATGGCTTTCCTATTTCTATCTTTAGGTGTAGTTAGTTTCTCAGGCTGTGACGAGGCGTCTAGGACCAACGTAGGAACGCTCCACGGCTGCCTCTAGTTGTGGTGGTTAGTCAGGGTACTGCAATCTCATAGATTCCAACTGCTCTGGTGTATTGCCTTTTTTACCTGCACTCCTCAGTTACCGAAACATAACAGTTTCTTCTGTGGAAAAAAAGGACATGTTATTAGGGGGTGTCCTTCCCGTCCTTTGCAGAGTGAGAAGTCGCCGGAAAACTATTGATCCCAGATTGTGTGGTGGACGGCAATGTGGGAGTAAGTATTTCGTCCCTAAGTTCGTCTCAGTTTCTCGTACCGGCGGAGGTGGTGGTGGGTGCGAGAACTGAGAGGATATCTGTTCTTCTGGATAGTGGGGCCGGGGCTAATCTGGTGGATGCTCGCTTTGCCCGGGTTCAAGGTATGCGATTGTGTGGGTTGGCTAAACCCGTCCCCATATTCTCGATCGACGCCAGACCTCTCGGTCAGGGAAGTTTTGTGCAAGCAGTGCATAACATTGATCTTCAAGTGGGGGCACTACATAAAGAACTGTTGTCTTGTTATGTGTTGGAGGGTCTTCCCACTCCTATAGTGCTGGGCCTGCCTTGGCTAACTAAGCATAACCCGGTTATTGATTGGCAATCCAGAGAGATAAGCCAATGGAGCGATTTCTGTAATAAAAACTGCATGAATACGGTCATTGGTGCGGTCGCTCCTAGGGCCTTACCTCCATTTCTGGTGGACTTTGAGGATGTATTCTCGGAGGAAGGGTGTCAAGAACTACCTCCTCATCGCGAGTATGACTGTGCTGTTAACTTGATCCCTGGGGCCAAGTTACCGAAATCTAGGTTGTATAACCTTTCTGGTCCTGAGAGACAGGCCATGAAGAATTATATTTCAGAGAGTCTGGCTAAGGGGCATATTAGACCTTCATCTTCCCCGGTGGCCGCGGGGTTCTTCTTTGTGAAGAAAAAAGATGGAGGCCTACGACCTTGCCTGGATTTCCGTGAGCTTAATCGGATTACGGTCCGAGATCCGTATCCGCTCCCACTTATTCCCGATCTCTTCAATCAGATCGTGGGTGCCAAATGGTTCTCTAAGTTGGATCTCAGGGGGGCGTACAATCTTATTAGGATGAAGGAGGGGGATGAGTGGAAGACGGCGTTTAACACTCCGGAGGGGCATTATGAGAACCTTGTCATGCCATTTGGTCTGAGTATTGCCCCGGCGGTGTTTCAACACTTTGTAAATGACATCTTTCGCCACCTAATGGGACAGTTTGTGGTCATATATCTGGATGATATCTTAATTTACTCGCCAGATCTTGTCTCATCAGGAGCATGTTAGGCAGGTGTTACAGATCTTGCGGGATAATAAACTGTACGCCAAATGGGAGAAGTGTGTGTTCGCCGTACAGGAACTTCAGTTTTTAGGATTCCTGGTCTCAGCATCCAGTTTTCGTATGGACCCTGGGAAAGTGCGGGCAGTTCTTGAGTGGGATCTGCCAGAGGATCTTAAGGCATTACAACGTTTCCTGGGGTTTGCTAACTACTACCGGAAATTCATTCGTAATTTCTACTCCATAGTTAAACCTCTCACAGACATGACTAAAAAAGGGACGGATTTTTCAAAGTGGTCTGACAAGGCTTGTCAAGCGTTTTCCTCTTTGAAAAAATGTTTTGCTTCTGCACCCATACTTGTTCAGCCTGATGCGTCTCAGCCATTCATTGTTGAGGTGGACGCTTCCGAGGTAGGGGTGGGAGCGGTATTGTCACAAGGTTCGTTCCCTGGTAAATGGCATCCGTGCGCCTTCTTCTCTAAAAAATTGTCGTCCGCTGAGAGGAATTATGATGTCGGCAATAGGGAGCTCTTGGCCATTAAGTTGGCTTTTGAGGAGTGGCGTCATTTTTTGGTGGGGGCAGTCCACCCGGTCACTGTCATTACCGATCACAAAAACCTGCTATATTTAGAGTCCGCTAAACGTCTGAATCCCAGACAAGCTAGGTGGTCGTTGTTTTTTACCAGGTTTAATTTTGTCGTCACATATCGTCCTGGGTCAAAGAATGTTAAGGCGGATGCCTTATCTCGCTGTTTCCCTGGGGCTGGGAATACGGAGGACCCGGTTCCAGTCCTTCAGGAGGGGGTGGTGGTGTCGGCAGTATGCTCTGAGCTTGAGGAGGAGGTATTGGAGGCTCAGGGGAAGCCCCTGTAGGACCTCCAGGGAGACTGTTTGTTCCAAATCAGTTGCGACAAAGGGTGATCGAGGCACACCATAATTCAGCTTTGGCAGGACACCCAGGGAGTAAAGCAACTGAGGATCTCCTCTCGCGCCGGTTTTGGTGGCCTAACTTACATAGGGAGGTGGTAACTTTTGTCGCGTCCTGCGAGGTTTGTGCGCGCTCTAAGACCCCACATACCCGTCCGTCGGGGACCCTCTTACCTTTGAAGATCCCGGAGCGTCCGTGGACTCATTTGTCTATGGATTTCATTACGGATCTCCCGCCATCTTCGGGTAAAACAGTCATACTCGTTGTGGTGGACAGGTTCAGCAAGATGGCACATTTTATCGCTCTTCCTGCTCTTCCTAATGCTAAAACTCTTGCGCAGGTGTTTATTGGGGAGATTGTAAGGCTTCACGGAGTACCCTCCAATGTGGTGTCGGATCGGGGGTCTCAGTTTGTGTCCAAATTTTGGAAAGCATTTTGTACACGGCGGGGGATGCAGTTGTCATTTTCATCGGCTTTTCACCCGCAGACCAATGGTCAGACAGAGCGTCTGAACCAGAGCTTGGAGACATATCTCCGGGGTTTTGTGTCAGAGAACCAGGAGGACTGGACTTCTTTCTTGCCTCTGGCGGAGTTTGCTCTAAATAATAGGCGGAGCGAGTCCACTGGTAAGTCCCCGTTTTTCGGGGCATATGGTTTTCACCCCCAGTTTTGTACTTTCAATAAGGGGGGCTCTTCTGGGGTTCCCGAGGAGGAACGGTTTTCGTCGTCACTTGCTTCAGTGTGGAGAGGAGTACTGAATAATCTGAGTTCTATGGGGAACCGATACAAACGTATGGCTGATAGGAGGAGAGTGTCTGGTCCGGACCTAAGTGTGAACGATCTGGTATGGTTGTCTACCAAGAATATCAAACTTAAGGTTCCCTCCTGGAAACTAGGTCCCAGGTTCATCGGGCCATATAAGATCAGTGCTATAATTAATCCGGTTGCATTCCGTCTTGACCTCCCTCCTACATTTAAAATTCATAATGTGTTCCACAGATCATTACTTAAGAAGTATGTGGCGCCGGTGATACCTTCACCTTTACCTCCTCCTCCTGTGGTGGTCAATGGTAACTTGGAGTTCCAGGTGTCGAGAGTCATCGATTCACGTCTGAATCGCCGGTCCCTTCAGTACCTTGTTCATTGGAGGGGGTATGGTCCTGAGGAGAGGACGTGGGTTTCTGCGTCGGATATTAACGCAGACCGATTGGTTCGGGCCTTCCACACTACTCACCCAGATAAACCCGGCCCTGAGGGTCCAGAGGCCCCTCGTAGAAGGGGGGGGTACTGTCACGGGTGTGTCGCTGTGAAGATCGTCGCGATTGCACACCCTGACTTCGCACAGCTGAGTTTCTGGTGCTGGGTGTTTTTCGGCACTGAGGGGGTTAATTCTTTCTCTCTCTGTGCTGGACTGACCAGCCTCGCTCAGCTGCAATTAATGTTTGGTTAATTGGTTTCCTTCTTATACCTGCCTGTCTGCTGGGGAAGTGTCGGTGAAAGCATTCATGCAGACCAGCAGAGCGGATCGTATTGAGAAGTCTAAGCTAAGAATACCTGTTGTGGTTTTCTCCTCTCCTCGCTTTATTAGTTTTCTCCCTACCAGTTTGTGTTCCCTCGGTATTGGTAGTTTTGTATGCAAGGTGTTCTTTTATTTTACCCCTTGTAATGTCTCGTTTGTCTTATACTGTGTGTGAAGGCAGATACCTTCCTGATCCCTGTGGTGGTAATCAGGGTCCTTCTCAGGACTAGATTACAGTGGTTAGGGATTCACAGGAGATAGGGTTTACGCTGGCGGCCTGGACCTCTGTACCATCAACAGTACCTCCAGGTAGAGGGATTAGCCAGGACCCCAGCTTAGGGTCAGCATAGACCCCGGTTCTCCTGTATACAGAGACAGCGTGACACTAATGCGTCGTCAATGAGGTCGCACATCGTTCACAAAAGGTGCCAAACACAGCGATTCAGGCTCACCAGCGGGACGCCAACGATCAAAATACGGCCCAAACCGTTCGTGCACGATCAGCGACATCGCAGCGGGGGCCACATTGCCACTACATGTCACACACAGCGACGTCACTACCGAGATCGCTAAATGGTGACAGAGTAGCGATCTCGTTAGCGATCTCACTTGCGATCTCGCTTAGTGTGGCATACCCTTTAGTTCTGTATATAAGATTGCTTTCTTAGTTCTGTATTTAAGATTGCTTTCTTAGTTCTGTATACAGTTATATGAAAAAGTTTGGGCACCCCTATTAATCTTAAGCTTACTGTTTGATAAAAAATTGGTGTTTTTGCAACAGCTATTTCAGTTTGATATATCTAATAACTATTGGACACAGTAATGTTTCTGCCTTGAAATGAGGTTTATTGTACTAGCAGAACATGTGCAATCTGCATTCAAACAAAAAGGTGACAAGTGCATAAGTATGGCCACCCTTATCATTTTCTTGTTTTTAATACTCCTACCTACTTTTTTACTGACTTACTAAAGCCCTTTTTTTGGTTTTGTAACCTCATTCAGCTTTGAACTTCATAGCCAGGTGTATGCAATCAGGAGAAAAGCTACTTAAAGTGGCCACTTGCAAGTTGTTCTCCTGTTTGAATCTCCTCTGAAGAGTGGCATCATGGGCTCCTCAAAACAACTGTCAAATGATATGAAAACAAAGATTATTCAACATAGTTGTTCAGGGGAAGGATACAAAAAGCTGTCTCAGAGATTTAACTTGTCAGTTTCCACTGTGAGGAACATAGTAAGGAAATGGAAGAACACAGGGACAGTTCTTGTTTAGGCCAGAAGTGGCAGGCCAAGAAAAACATCAGAAAGGCAGACAAGAAGAATGGTGAGATCAGTCAAGGACAATCCTCAGACCACCTCCAAAGAGCTGCAGGATCAGCAGATGGTGTCACTGTGCATCGGTCAACTATACAACGCACTTTGCACAAGGAGAAGCTGTATGGGGGAGTGATGCGAAAGAAGCCGTTTCTGCAAGCACGCCACAAACCGAGTCGGCTGAGGTATGCAAAAGCACATTTGGAGAAGCCAATTTCTTTATGGAAGAAGGTCCTGTGGACTGATGAAACCAAGATTGAGTTGTTTGGTCATACAAAAAGGCGTTATGCATGGCTTCAAAAAAAACACAGCATTCCAAGAAAAACACTTGCTACCCACAGTAAAATTTGGTGGAGGTTCCATCATGCTTTGGGGCTGTGTGGCCAATGCTGGCATCGGGAGTCTTGTTAAAGTTGAGGGACGCATGGATTCCACTCAGTATCAGCAGATTCTTGACAATAATGTTCAAGAATCAGTGACAAGTTGAAGTTACGCAGGGGATGGATCTTTCAGCAAGACAATGATCCAAAACACAGCTCCAAATCTACTCAGGCATTCATGCAGAGGAACAATTACAATGTTCTGGAATGGCCATCCCAGTCCCCAGACCTGAAGATCATTGAACATCTGTGGGATCATTTGAAGAGGGCTGTCCATGCTCGGCGACCATCAAACTTAACTGAACTGGAATTGTTTTGTAAAGAGGAATGGTCAAAAATACCTTAATCCAGGAACTCATTAAAAGCTACAGGAAGCGACTAGAGGCTGTTATTTTTGCAAAAGGAGGATCTACTAAATATTAATGTCACTTTTCTGGTGAGGTGCCCATACTTATACACCTGTCAAATTTTGTTTGGCTGCAGATTGCACATTTTCTGTTAGTACAATAAACCTCATTTCAAGGCAGAAACATTACTGTGTCCAATAGTTATTAGATATATCAAACTGAAATAGCATACCTCCCAACAGTCCCGATTCTGACCTCCTCCTCCCGCTGTCGTCCCGCAGTGAGCTGAGCCGCCACGCCCCCCATACACCCTATAGTTGCCTTCCAGCGCTGCACTTTTAGATTCTCACAGCAGAGCAATGACCTGCTGGGCTTTCCTACTCTGTGTGCACACAGGACCTGTGATGAGGTCACAGGAGGGGAGGAGTTGGGTGTCACATGGCCAGGCTCCTCCGTGCAAATCTGCTGTGCTGGTTGTCATGGGTGCTGGCTGTCGCTGAGGGTAAGTTTATGTGAGGGATCAGGAGGGATTTACAGTGTGGATGTAGCAGAGTCGTGTGTGTACGAGGTGTATGGAGCAGAGCTGTGTGTGTACGAGGTGGCTGTAGCAGTACAGTGTGTGTACGGAGCTGAGCCTCTCATCTCCGTACACACAGGGCTCCGTGCTTGAGCCGTGTGTGTACGGAGCAGAACCGTGTGTGTACGGGGTGTAGAGAAGTGGAGCCGCGTGTGTATGAAGCGGAACCGCGTGTGTACGAGGTGTAGGGAGCGGAACCGCATGTGTGCGAGGTGTATGGAGTGGAGCTGTGTGTGTACGAGGTGGCTGTAGCAGTACAGTGTGTACGGAGCTGAGCCGCTCATCTCCGTACACACAGGGCTCCGTGCTTGAGCCGTGTGTGTACGGAGCAGAACCGTGTGTGTACGTGGTGTAGAGAAGTGGAGCCGCGTGTGTATGAAGCGGAACTGCGTGTGTACGAGGTGTATGGAGCGGAACCACATGTGTGCGAGGTGTATGGAGCGGAGCTGTGTGTGTACGAGGTGGTTGTAGCAGTGCTGTGTGTGTGCGGGGCGTACAAAACGGAGCCTTGTGTGTACGAAGTGTACGGAGCTGAGCCGCTCATCTCCGTACACACAGGGCTCCGTGCTTGAGCCGTGTGTGTACGGAGCGGAGCAGAGCCGTGTGTGTACGGGGTGTAGAGAAGTGCAGCCGCGTGTATGGAGCGTTACCGCGTGTGTACGAGGTGTACGGAGCGGAAACGCATGTGTACGAGGTGTACGGAGCGGAACTGCATGTGTACGAGGTGTATGGTGCAAAGCTACATGTGTACATGGTTTACGGAGCGTGGCTGCGTATGTACGAGGTTTACGGAGTGAAGCCGTGTGTGTACTGAGTGGAGCCATGTGTGCGCGAGGTGTACAGAGTGGAGCCGTGTACAGAGGGGAACCGTTTGTGTATGAGGTGTGTGGAGCCGTGCATGTACAAGGTGTATGGTGGGGAGCATTCATACCTCCCAACAGTCCCGATTTTGAGAGAGGGTCTGCCCCGCTGTCCCGGCTGGCAGCTTACCTTCCCCGTGGACACAGGAGTACACGGCGGAGCCCCGAGGAGTACTTTAAAACTCTGCTCTTTCGTTCTTTTCCTCAGTACCAGTGTGCGCACAGTACCAGCCTCTGATCCCATAATGCCAGCCACAGTGCCCTCAGTACCAGTCCGTGTGATCAGCAGGGCTAAATGGGTGTAGTTGGGGCGTGGACATGGGTGTGATTAGTTGTGAAATGGGTGTGGTCAGGGGGCGTGGCCTAAAATTTGCCACGGCGCGCTTTGCGCGCCGCAACCTCTATCCCTCTTTCCCATCTTCAAAAGTTGGTAGGTATGAAATAATGTTTTATAAAAATTGGTGTTTTTACAACAGCTAAGCTTAAGATTAATAGGGGTGCCCAAACTTTTTCATATAACTGTATAAGATTGCTTTCTTAGTTCTCTAAACAGTTTTACGTTACATGGAGCTTTATAGTAAGTAATAGATGATGTTAGAAGCTCATTGTATATGGACGACAGGATAGAAAACATCCCACACTCTCATGACACTGCACTCATCAAAGTGACCAATGACCTTCTGACAGCAAAACGTAACGGCGACCACTCTCTGCTCATTCTACTCGACCTTTCTGCAGCTTTCGACACGGTTGACCACCGTCTCCTACTGTCTAGGCTCCACTCTCTAGGTATTAAGGACACTGTTCTCCTGGTTCTCCTCCTATCTTTCTGACCGCTCCTTCAGTGTTTCGTTCTCTGGCTCCACTTCATCTCCTCTTCCCTCTCACTGTAGGTGTACCCCAGGGCTCAGTCCTTGGCCCCCTTCTCTTCTCTCTCTACACCGCCTCAATTGGACAGACCATCAGCAGATTTGGCTTTCAGTACCATCTTTATGCTGATGACACACAATTATACACGTCATCCCCCGACCTTACCCCCGCTGTACTACAGAACGCCACCGACTGTCTGTCCGCAGTCTCCAACATCATGTCTGCTCTCTATCTGAAACTTAACCTTTCCAAAACTGAACTTCTTCTGCTCCCGCCGTCTACTAACCTCCCTAAATCTGACATTTCCCTCTCAGTGGGCGGCACCATAATAACACCCCGGCAGCAGGCTCGCTGTCTGGGTGTTATGTTTGACATCAATCTCTCCTTCACCTCCCATATACAATCTCTAGCCCGCTCTTGCCGCCTACACCTAAAGAACATCTCTAGAATCCGCCCTTTTCTCACCATGGAAACAACAAAAACCCTCACTGTAGCATTGATCCACTCCCGCCTGGACTACTGTAACGCTCTATTACTTGGCCTCCCCATTACTCGACTATCCCCTCTCCAGTCCATCCTTAATGCAGCAGCCAGGGTCAATCCATCTGGCTAATCGGTACTCGGACGCATCCGCTCTTCGCCAGTCCTTACACTGGCTGCCCATTCATTATAGGATCCAATTCAAAGTACTTGTTCTCACCCACAAAGCTCTCCACACTGCAGCACCCCCTACATCTCCTCCCTCATTTCTATCTATCGGCCTAACCGACTGCTGCGCTCTGCAAACGACTTTCGACTAACCTCTGCACTAATCCGTACCTCCCACTCCCGACTCCAAGACTTCTCCCGCGCTGCGCCAATCCTCTGGAATGCTCTACCCCAAGAAATTAGGACTATCCACAATTTGCATGGTTTCAGGCGCTCCCTCAAAACACATCTGTTCAGAGTGGCCTATCACATTCACTAATCAAAGTTATTCTATGTGTAAGTGTGTATGTGTGTGTAGCCCATTCACTATCTCCATCCATCCCTCACTCCCTTAAGATGGCTGGACCATCATTGTAAATGCACCATTGTATATACACACCTGTACTTTGTATCTCCCCCACCTCATTGTAGATTGTAAGCTCTCACGAGCAGGGCCGTCTTATTTTGCTTTAATTACTGTATTGTTAACGTTGTTACTTATGACTTGTGTTCTGAAACTGTTAAACTGTAAAGCGCTGCGGAATATGTTGGCGCTATATAAATAAAGATTATTATTATGACACTCGTCCAACTCTCCGGGATGAACATCAGAGCAATTTATAATACGCTGATGTGAAAGCGCCCTTAGCCGAACTCTGAATATAGTCTGTGAAGGCTGTCTTCCCTGGAAGAGGTTAAACACGAGATTTCGGCATTTTAGCTCCTGGTATGGAGTCGATAGCACAATCATATGTCACCATATAGTAGCCGTCCTGTCACTGGTGATAATTCCCTCATGTGTGGGGTCTATTTGTCTCCAGAGAAATCACACGTTACATTCCACACATAACACTGTGTAGAAAAGGCGGCGCGGGGGAATTGTGCCAGTAGTGAGGGGAATAATGGCGGGAATGTCACTGACTGAGGAGAAGTCTCCATATAGCGTCTGCACTCCGGTATCATGTGACCCCTGACTCCTCCCCTCCTGTGACCTCATCACAGGTCCTGTGTGCACAGAGCAGCCATATATGTGGAGTGCGGCTCTGCGGGTGGAGGTAGGTGCTGGAGGCTCCATTATTCTCTATGTGGAGTGCGGCTCTGCGGGTGGAGGTAAGTGCTGGAGGCTCCATTATTCTCTATGTGGAGTGTGGCTCTGCAGGTGGAGGTCGGTGCTGGAGGCTTCATTATTCTCTATGTGGAGTGCGGCTCTGCGGGTGGAGGTAGGTGCTGGAGGCTCCATTATTCTCTATGTGGAGTGTGGCTCTGCGGGTGGAGGTCAGTGCTGGAGGCTCCATTATTCTCTATGTGGAGTGCGGCTCTGCGGGTGGAGGTAGGTGCTGGAGGCTCCATTATTCTCTATGTGGAGTGCGGCTCTGCGGGTGGAGGTCGGTGCTGGAGGCTCCATTATTCTCTATGTGGAGTGTGGCTCTGCGGGTGGAGGTCAGTGCTGGAGGCTCCATTATTCTCTATGTGGAGTGCGGCTCTGCGGGTGGAGGTAGGTGCTGGAGGCTCCATTATTCTCTATGTGGAGTGTGGCTCTGCGGTGGAGGTAGGTGCTGGAGGCTCCATTATTCTCTATGTGGAGTGCGGCTCTGCGGGTGGAGGTAGGTGCTGGAGGCTCCATTATTCTCTATGTGGAGTGTGGCTCTGGGTGGAGGTAGGTGCTGGAGGCTCATTATTCTCTATGTGGAGTGCGGCTCTGCGGGTGGAGGTAGGTGCTGGAGCCTCATTATTCTCTATGTGGAGTGTGGCTCTGCGGTGGAGGTCGTGCTGGAGGCTCCATTATCTCTAGTGATTGCGGCTCTGGGGTGAGGTAGTGCTGGAGGCTCATTATTCTCTATGTGGAGTGCGGCCTGCGGTGGAGGTAGGGCTGGGGCTCCATTATTCTCTATGTGGGTGCGGCTCTGCGGGTGGAGGTAGGTGCTGAGGCTCCTTATCTCTATGTGAAGTGGGCTCTGGGGTGAGGTAGGTGCTGGAGGCTCCATTATTCTCTATGTGGAGTGCGGCTCTGCGGTGGAGGTCGTGCTGGAGCTCCATTATTCTCTATGTGAGTGAGGTCTGTGGGTGGTCGTGCTGGAGGCTCCTTATCTTAGTGGGTGGGCTCTGGGAGGTCGGGTGGAGGCCTTATCTCATGGAGGTGCCTGCGTGGAGGGGTGCTGGGCCATTATCTATGTGGAGCGCTCTCTGGGAGTGCTGGCCTTATCTTGGAGTGTGGCTGTGGGTGAGGTCGTGTGGAGTCTCTTTCGTGGAGTGAGGGTCTCGTGGAGGCGGTGCGGGGTATTATGTGGAGTTTCTCGGTGGAGTGCTGGCTCTTCTGTGGAGTGGGCTGCGGTGAGTCTGTGGAGGCCCTTTCTCTTGGGAGTGTGGCTTCGGTGGAGTGGTGCTGAGGCATATTCTCATGTGATGCTCTGGGTGGGGTAGGTGTGGAGGTCTATCTCTGGAGTTGCTCTTGGTGAGTGGTGGGCTCCATTATTCTTGGTGGGGTCCGTGAGTCGGTGTGGGCTCTTCCTATGTGGAGTGTGGCTCTCGGGTGGAGTGTCGGGCTCTATCCGTGGAGTGCGGCTCGTAGTCGGTGCTGGAGTCCTTTCTCTAGTGGAGTGCGGCTGGGGTGAGTCTGCTGGAGTCCTTTCTCTATGTGGAGTGTGCTGGGGTAGTATGCTGGAGGCTCCATTTCTCTTGTGGAGTGGTCTGCGGTGAGTCGTGTGGAGGCTCATTCTTATGTGGGGAGTCTGGCGGGTGGAGGTCGGTGCTGGAGGCTCCATTATTCTTGTGGAGTGGGCTCTGCGGGTGGAGTCGGTGCGGAGGCTTATTTATTGAGTGGTCTGCGGGTGGAGGTAGGTGCTGGAGGCTCCATTATTCTCTATGTGGAGTGGTCGCGGTGGAGGTCGGTGCTGAGGCCTATCTCATTATCCTTGGGGTGGGGTCTTGCTGGAGGTCTTTTTCGTGGTTGCTCTCTAGGTGGGTGGGCTCTTTCTGTGGAGTGGGCTGCGGAGGATATGCTGGAGGCTTCTATTCTCTGGGAGGCGGCTCTGCGTAGTCTGCTGGAGCTCATTATTCCTTGGGTGTGGCTCTGGGGTGATATGCTGAGTCATTTCTCTGGGTGTGGGCCTGCGTAGTATGTGGAGGCTCTTCTGTGGAGTGCGGCTCTGGTGAGTCGTGCTGGAGGCTCTTATCCGTGAGTGAGGGCTGGGGTGAGTCTCTGAGGTCATTTCTCTGTGGAGTGGTCTGGGGAGGCTCTAGCCCATTATCTCTTGTGGAGGTGGTCTGGGGTGAGTCTGTGGAGGCCATTCTCGTGGAGTGGGTCGGGTGGAGTAGTCTGAGCTCATTATTCTCTATGTGGAGTGTGGCTCTGCTGGGTGGAGGTCAGTGCTGGAGGCTCCATTATTCTCTATGTGGAGTGGGCTCTGCGGGTGGAGGTCGGTGCTGGAGGCTCCATTATTCTCTATGTGGATGTGCGGCTCTGCGGGTGGAGGTGGTGCTGGAGGCTCCATTATTCTCTATGTGGAGTGCTGGCTCTGCGGGTGGAGGTACGGTGCTGGAGGCTCCATTATTCTCTATGTGGAGTGCGGCTCTGGGGTGGAGGTCGGTGCTGGAGGCTCCATTATTCTCTATGTGGAGTGTGGCTCTGCGGGTGGAGGTAGGTGCTGGAGGCTCCATTATTCTCTATGTGGAGTGAGGTCTGCGGGTGGAGGTCGGTGCTGGAGGCTCCATTATTCTCTATGTGGAGTGGGCTCTGCGGGTGGAGGTAGGTGCTGGAGGCTCCATTATTCTCTATGTGGAGTGCGGCTCTGCGGGTGGAGGTCGGTGCAGGAGGCTCCATTATTCTCTATGTGGAGTGCGCTCTGCGGGTGGAGGTAGGTGCTGGAGGCTCCATTATTCTCTATGTGGAGTGTGGCTCTGCGGGTGGAGGTCGGTGCTGGAGGCTCCATTATTCTCTATGTGGAGTGCGGCTCTGCGGGTGGAGGTAGGTGCTGGAGGCTCCATTATTCTCTATGTGGAGTGCGGCTCTGCGGGTGGAGGTAGGTGCTGGAGGCTCCATTATTCTCTATGTGAAGTGCGGCTCTGCGGGTGGAGTAGGTGCTGGAGGCTCCATTATTCTCTATGTGGAGTGCGGCTCTGCGGGTGGAGGTCGTGCTGGAGCTCCATTATTCTCTATGTAGAGTGAGGTCTGCGGGTGGAGGTCGTGCTGGAGGCTCCATTATTCTCTATGTGGAGTGTGGCTCTGCGGGTGGAGTCGGTGCTGGAGGCCCCATTATTCTCTATGTGGAGTGCGGCTCTGCGGTGGAGGTAGGTGCTGGAGGCTCCATTATTCTCTATGTGGAGTGTGGCTCTGTGGGTGGAGGTCGGTGCTGGAGTCTCCATTATTCTCTATGTGGAGTGAGGGTCTGCGGGTGGAGGTCGGTGCTGGAGGCTCCATTATTCTCTATGTGGAGTGTGGCTCTGCGGGTGGAGGTAGGTGCTTGAGGCCCCACTATTCTCTGTGGAGTGCGGCTCTGCGGGTGGAGGTCGGTGCTGGAGGCTCAATTATTCTCTATGTGGAGTGTGGCTCTGCTGGTGGAGGTCGGAGCTGGAGATTCCCCATTACTGGGCGCGGGGAACACTAACCCTTCAGACTCTTTTGGGGTCTCTGTGTGGTGTGAACAGTGAGGTAACAGCTGTGGGCAGAATGCTGCTTAGCTGGTTCCCAGCTCCACATTAGATCCATTCAGACAACTGCAGGATGAGAGGACAGAAGCCCAGAGAAGTTCTCACACAATGTGATTATTTCTCTCCTAGCTCCGCTCCAGCACAATAATGTAGACACTAGTGATGAGTGACCGCTCTCCACTACGCGATCAGGCATCGGGAGCTCGGACAAGCTTGTTACTCGAGTATCGCAGGTGATGGAGCGCCATGCTGGAGTTCCCAGCCAATAAACATGCGGGGATTGCCCGCCATACACGGTAATGCTGTAGTCATATTGGCTGCTGACATTACTGTGACTGTCTGGCCGCATCACGTTATCGGGTTTATAGAAGACCCAGTGACGCGATGCTCGGCACTCTGTCCTCAGGAAGCAGCTCAGGGAGAATTGTTATAGGAGGGAGAGCTTAGATTATTGTCAGCCCCTAAGTATTATAAAGTTGTATCCTTTAGTGTCTTTTGTAACAAGTCGACCTGGTGTGGTAGTCGTGGGCGAGTGTTATGTTTTGGTAGCTGAGGAGAGTAAGCAAACACGGCAATACACCAGAGAGGCTGGAACCTATTGGATTGCAGTAACTTGAACTAACCACACAACTAGAGGTAGCCATGGAGCGTTCCTACGTTGATCCTAGACGCCTCGTCACAGCCTGAGAGATAACTACACCTAAAGGCAGAAAGATGAAAGCTATCTGCCCCGGAGCAGATCCCCAAAGAAAATAGGATGCCCCCAAACATGTAATGGTGGTTAGACGAGAGGAAGCACGGACAGACAGAAAATAGAATGAGCAAACGCTGGGGCCCAATCTGTCTAGACAGAAAAGTACAGGAAAGGATACTCGCTGCAATCCAAAAAAAAAACCAACACTACTGATTGCAAAAACACCTGAGATCACACGACTTCTACCACCTAAATCAGTTCTCTGGTGTAACAAAACTAAGCCGCAGCCACTGAAAAAAACAGGAAAAAGCAAATGAACAAACAACAATGGCTCCAGATGAACTGAGAGGAGCACAAGCCCCCCGGAGGGGACCTGGCTGACCTCCACAGAAGTGCAGGGAACAATGCAAAAAGCAAGCACAAAAATAAAAGCAGAAAATATCTTATATGATAGCAGAAGATGCAGGCAAGACTCAGCAAGCTTCCAAATGAACCAGGAACCACAATTGATCACCGGCAACCATCATGGGAGAGAACCTCCCTTATATCAGACCAATCTGTGATCCCAGATTGCCACTCCTCGCTGAAAGGTTCAGTACTGTCAGTAACCACCAGAGGGGGCCTCTGCTCAGAAACCATTTTTAGCACATTCACAACAGGCGAGTCTATTAAGCAACAGTCAGTGAACACCCTGTCACCTTGCACATAAAGAGAAGGGTACTCACTGTGTCTGCTGGAATTCTATTCCCATGAAGCACCACAGAGTCACAGTTATTTTCCAACAGTTGAAGTTTACTAAACAGCCATGCATCCATCACATCAGTAGCACAGTTCACACAGGGCAACATTTCCTGTATTTTCCCTGCTTTGCGGGCAGACTCTATTCTCTCTGTGCTTTCCTTTCCTCTGCCATCCGGACAGTCCCTTTGGTAGTTCGTGTCTCATCTGTACCTTCAGCATCACCAGCTCCCTGTCAGCCCCTTGTCCTTCCTGGGGATGGTCCTGTTGAGCTGGTGCACGACTGTACTATTCTCCAGCCGGGGGTCCCTTACTGCCATCTGCAGCTTTACCCCCACGACCTGTAACAGTCTACTGAACAGCATGCACCCTGCCCTTAGCAGGCTGCCCCAGAGTCTGATTCTAAACAGGAAGTGCCTTTCCTATATCTCCCTTATTTGAGCTGCTCTGCTCTGTGCCCCTCTCATCTACTTAACTCCTATGCTGCTATACCTTACTACTCTTACATCTCTCCTATGCTCTATCTCTACTGTGCCCTCTCTATTCTAATCCCGCTATTACTCTATGCTAACTTCTATCTCTAATCCTAAACATTTACACAGTACATGGCAAATACATGACATCACAGTACATAAACCTTACATTACACATTAATAACAATGAAGTGACCCCTTGTAATCGCCCAAACAGTGGCCAGGAAACAGGAGGCACGTGAGGTTCCCCGCCACCTCCTTACATCTTTCATGTGGCACTATAGAGTGTATTTAACCCCTTCACCCCCGAAGCCCATTTTCACCTTCCTGACCAGGCCAATTTTTTCATTTCTGACCACTGTCATTTTATGAGGTAATAACTCTGAACGCTTCAATGGATCCCTCTGATTCTGAGACAGTTTTTTCATGACATATTGTACTTCATGATAGTGGTAACATTTCTTTGATATGACTTGCGTTTATTTGTGAAAAAATCAGAAATTATGTGAAAATTTATAAAATTTAGCAATTTTCAATTTTTTTACTTTTATTCTCTTAAATCAGAGTCATGTCACACAAAGTAGTTAATAAATAACATTTCCCAAATGTCTACTTTACATCAGCACAATTTTTGAAACATAATTTTTTTTTGTTAGGAAGTTATAAGGGTGAAAAGTTGAAGTTAACAGCGGTCTCTCATTTTAACAACAAAATTTACAAAAGCATTTTTTTAGGGACCACACCACATTTTAAGTGAATTTGAGGGGCCTATATGACACAAAGTATTATTTTAAAAATTGCACCTCTCAGTGTTCGAAACCACATTCAAGAAGTTTATTAACCCTTTATGCGCTTCAAAGGAGCTGAAGCAACGTGGAAGGAAAAAATGAACATTTAACTTTTTAGTCACAAAAGTGATCTTTTAGCCCCAATTTTTTTTTTTACTTTCACAAGCGTAGCAGGAGAAAATGGATGAGAAAAGTTGTCGTGCAATTTCTCTGGAGTACGCTGATACCCCATATGTGGGGGAAAACCACTGTTTGGGCGTACGGCAAGGCTTGAAAGTAAAGGAACGCTAACTTTTAGAACGTAAAATTGTCTGGATTTAAGAGCGGACGCCATGTCGCTTTTGAAAAATCCCTGATGTGCCTAAAAAGTGGAAACCCCCACAAGTGACCCAATTTTGGAAACTAGACTCCTCGAGGAATGTATCTAGATGTGTGGTGAGCACTTTGCACCCCCAGGTGCTTCACAGAAGTTTATAACATAGAGCCGTGAAAACAAAAAAATCAAATTTTTTTTCTACAAAATGATCTTTTAACATTGATTTTTTTTTTCACAACGGTAATAAGAGAAAATGGACCACAAATGTTGAGCAATTTCTCTTGAGTATGCCAATACCCAATTTGTTGGGGAAAACCACTGTTTGGCACACGACAGGGCTCGGAAAGGAAGGAGCACCGTTTGACTTTTTGAACGCAAAATTGACTGGAATTGAAAGCAGACACCGTGTCGCGCTTGAAGAGCTCCTGATGTGCCTAAACAGTGGAAAAACTCCATTTTGGAAACTACACCTCTCAAGGAATTTATCTAGAGGCATAATTTTATAGTAATGATTATAGTGCTTTTGGTTTTACTGGTGTATGAATTTATAATGTGGTGTTATGTGTAAGATGTGTGGAGTACATCAGATTTCAAAAGTGTACTGTGTCAAAAGGCTAAAAACAAATTTTATTAATTTGTGGACATGTGGTACGCTTTGAAGTAATACTTAAAAAGACCAGGTTTACCAGGGCAGGTTTCACAATGGTAAATTGTGTCCTTTCGAATTACCCTCTTGGAGCATACTTTGCACCGTTTTTGTGATCTTCCTTTCTTTGTTGTTTGGGGAACCGGTCCTGGAAAATACTGACCTGGAACAATATGGTCACTATCAGTTTTAGAGCTGCTGGAATCCTCACCTTCCTCCTGAGTGCCAAACATTAGGGCTTTGATGACTACCTACTGAAACTGAAGGAAGGTCCCCGTATTGCCTGCAGATCAGAACAGCACAAATGCATTGTACAGTGCCATGCATACAATGTGTATGGCCAATCTTTGTACCATACTTTAGGTTTTCGCATGGCACTGTATGGTTTGAGGACCTGATCTGAGAGATCTACACCCCATGTACCAATTGTAATCCAAGATACAAGCTGACTTTGGAACTTGTGTTGTGGTACCATGAACAGTGACAAGGGAGCGGTTGTCACAGTGTATGGTGGTCAAGATAAGGATATCTGTTTTCTCCTTATACTTGACCACCTTTATGTTGTCGCTGCATTGGGCTCAGCTTTCGCCTATTCTCAGCATTTGCTAATTAACGGGTTAGAGAGGCCTCTCTGATTTTTTTCACACAGTGCTGCATGCAACTGTACCTCTGACAGAGGGTCTTGAAGAGAGGGATGCTGGTGTAAAAGTTATCAATATAGAGATGATAACCCTTATCCAGCAGTGGGTGCAGCAATTTCCACACAATTTTCCCACTCACTCCCAGGATGGGGGGGGCATTCAGGGGGGTTAATCTGGGTGTCCTTTCCCTTGTAGACCCTATATCTGTGGATGTACCCTGAGGTACTCTTGCACAGTTTGTACAGTTTAATTCCATACCTAGCCCTCATAGTGGGCAGGTATTGTCAGATTTTGGCCTACCTTTGAAACGAACCAGAAATTCATCTCCAGTGATGTTCCTTCGGAGGTTGTACTCTTCAGCAAATTTTCTGCTGAAGTGTTCAACCACAGGCTGAATTTTATATGGACAATCAAAGTTCGGATCGTCTCAGTGAGGACACTATGCATTATCATTATAATGCAAAATTTTTTGGATGGCTTCATATCGTGTCATTTTCATGGCCATACGGAATACGGGTACCATTTATTATGAAAAGTAGAAAGAAAAACAAAGTAGAGAGAAAAAATTTAGAAGAAACACCTCTAAGAAAAAATTGAAAAGAAAAAATAGATGCAAAAAAAAAGTTTGTTTAAAAAAAATTAGACGTTCACTACACTAATGCCCTCCTATAAATTTACCCAGCACTAAATATTCTTTTTTTTTGCAATAGAAAAATGGACATCACCAACAATACAACATACGCTCCCCTAATGCACTACCTAAAAATGTACCTGACGCAAATAATCATTTGTTTGTAAAAGAAAAACGAATGTCACCAACAATGTGACGTACGCTCCCCTATTGCACTAGAAATTAGCAGGCGATAACAATTTTTTTTATTCAAAAGAAAGACGCTACCTCCCTACTTATACAACTATTCTGTACGATTTTTTTTTTCTCAAAAACAAAATTAGACGTCACCAAACACTTAGACGCCCACTACACTAAGACATAGTAACATAGCTAGCAAGGCCGAAAAAAACACATTTGTCCATCCAGTTCAACCTATATTCCGTCAGAATAAATCCCCAGATCTACGTCCATCTAAAGAACCTAATTACTGTCAGATACAATATTGTTACGCTCCAGGAAGACATCCAGGCCTCTCTTGAACCCCTCGACTGAGTTCTCCATCACCACCTCCTCAGGCAAGGAATTCCAGATTCTCACTGCCCTAACAGTAAAGAATCCTCTTCTATGTTGGTGGAAAAACCTTCTCTCCTCCAGACACAGAGACTGCCCCCTTGTGACCGTCACCTTCCTTGGTGTAAACAGATCCTTGGAGAGATATTTGTATTGTCCCCTTATATACTTATACATGGTTATTAGATCGCCCCTCAGTCGTCTTTTTTTTTAGACTAAATAATCCTAATTTTGCTAATCTCTCTGGGTTTTGTAGTTCCCCCATCCCCTTTACTAAATTTGCTGCCCTCCTTTGTACTTTCTCTAGTACCATTATATCCTTCCTGAGCACCGGAGCCCAAAACTGTACACAGTACTCCATGTGCGGTCTAACCAGGGATTTGTACAAAGTCAGTATAATGCTCTCATTATGTGTATCAAGACCTCTTTTAATGCACCCCATGATCCTGTTTGCCATGGCAGCCGCTGCCTGGCACTGTCTCCTCCAGGTAAGTTTATCATTAACTAGGATCCTCAAGTCCTTCTCCATGTCCGATTTACCCAGTGGTTTCCCGTTCAGTGTGTAATGGTGATATTGATTCTTTCTTATGTGTATAACCTTACATTTATCATTGTTAAACCGCATCTGCCACCTTTCAGCCCAAGTTTCCAACTTATCCAGATCCATCTGTAGTAGAATACTATCTTCTCATGTATTGACTGCTTTACATAGTTTTGTATTATCTGCAAATATCAATATTTTACTGAGTATACCTCCTACTACATCGATAATAAATATGTTGAAGAGAATAGGTCCCAACACCGACCCCTGCGGTACCCCACTGGTCACAGCTACCCAGTTAGAGAATATACCATTTATAACCACCCTCTGCTTTCTATCACTAAGCCAGTTACTTACCCATTTACACACATTTTCCCCCAGACCCATCGTTCTCATTTTGTGTACCAACCTCTTGTGTGTCACGGTACCAAACGCTTTTGAAAAATCAAGGTATACCACCTCCAATGTCTCACCTTGGTCCATTTTATAGCTTACCTCTTTATAAAAACTGATTAGATTGGTTTGACAGGAGCAATTCCTCATAAACCCATGCTGATATGGAGTTAAACAGTTATTCTCATTGAGATAGTCAAGAATAACATACCTCAGAAACCCTTCAAATATTTTACCAACCTAGAGGTTAGACATACTGGTGTATAATTTCCAGGTTCACTTTTAGAGCCCTTTTTGAATATTGGTACCACATTTGCTATGTTCCAGTCCTGTGGAACATACCCCATCGCTATAGCGTCCCTAAATATAAGAAATAATAGTTTGTCTATTACATTACTTAGTTCTCTTAGTACTCGTGGGTGAATGCAATCCGGACCCGGAGATTTATCTATTTTAATCTTATTTAGCCGGTTTCGCACCTCTTCTTGGGTTAGATTGGTGACCCTTAATATAGGGTTTTCTTTGTCTCTCGGCATTTTACCTAGCATTTTATTTTCCACCGTGAATACCGTGGAGAAGAAGGTGTTTAATGTATTAGCTTTTTGCTCGTCATCTACAACCATTCTTTCCTCACAATTTTTTAAGGGGCCTAGACTTTCACTTTTGATTGTTTTACTTTTGATATAGTTGAAGAACAGTTTGGGATTAGTTTTACTCTCCTTAACAATGTGCTTCTTTGTTTCCTTTTTGGCAGCTTTAATTAGTTTTTTAGATAAATTATTTTTCTCCCTATAGTTTTTTAGAGCTTCAACAGTGCCATCCTGCTTTAGTAGTTGAAATGCTTTCTTTTTACTGTTAATTGTCCCTCTGACCTCTTTGTTTAGCCACATTGGGTTTTTCCTATTTCTTGTCCTTTTATTCCCACAAGGTATAAACCGCTGACAGTGCCTATGTAGGATGTTCTTAAACATTTCCCATTTATGATCTGTATTCTTATTTCTGAGGACATTGTCCCAGTCAACCAGATTAAATCTGGTCAAACTTTGCCTTCCTAAAGTTCATTGTTTTTGTGACTCCCTGATAATTCCTCCTAGCAAAAGACAAGTGAAACTGTATAATATTGTGGTCGCTATTTCCTAAATGCCCGACGGCCTGCAGATTTGTTATTCTGTCAGACCTAATGCTATCTAATAGACCTAAAAGCGCTGCTCCTCTGGTTGGATTCTGCACCAATTGTGAAAGATAATTTTTCTTGGTTATTAGCAGAAACTTGTTGCCTTTATGGGTTTCACAGGTCTCTTTTTCCCAGTTAATATCCGGGTAGTTAAAGTCCCCCATAACAAGGACCTCATTATGGGTTGCAGCTTCATCTGTCTGCCTTAGTAGTAGACTTTCCATGATTTCTGTTATATTTGGGGGTTTGTAACAGACCCCAATGAGAATTGTTACTATTTTTCCCTCCATGTATTTCGACCCATATGGACTTAACATCCTCATTCCCTTTGCTAATATCCTCCCTTAAAGTGGACTTTAGACAAGACTTTACATAAAGACAAACCCCTCCTCCTCTCCAATTTTTACGATCCTTTCTAAACAGACTGTAGCCCTGTAAGTTAACTGCCCAGTCATAGCTTTCATCTAACCATGTTTCGGATATTCCCACTATGTCATACTTACCTGTAGATATTTTTGCTTCTAGTTCTTCCATCTTGTTTGTCAGGCTTCTGGCATTTGCGAGCATGCAGTTTAGAGGATTTTGTTTTGTTCCAATCTCCTCCCTGTGGATTGTCTTAGAAATTTTCTTACCTCTCTTCCAAGTATGTTGTCTTGGGTCTTCTTTGCTGTGCCTCATGTCCTTCATCAGTATATTTTCTGGCTTCATGTTTGTGTCTAACGTTTTTCTTCCCATCCCCTCTTCTTCTAGTTTAACGCCCTCCTGATGAGTGTAGCGAGTCTTCTGGCGAATGTGTGTTTCCCAGGTTTGTTGAGGTGTAGTCCATCTCTGGCATGGAGTCCGTCGTACACGTAATTCACACCATGGTCCAGGAATCCGAATCCTTGTTGTCTGCACCATCGTCTTAGCGAGTTGTTTGCATCAAGGATCCTGTCCATCTCCTGGTGCCATGCCCATCTACTGGAAGGATAGAAGAAAAAACTGCCTGTGCATCCAGTTCCTTTACTTTCTTCTCCAACTCTTCAAAGTCTTTGCAGATTGTCAGTAGGTCCTTCCTTGCCATGTTATTGGTGCCAAGATGTATCAGAAGAAATGGGTGGACATCCTTGCAACTGATGAGCTTTGGAATCCTATCGGTCACATCCTTGATCTTCGCACCTGGGAGGCATCATACTTTTCTTGCGGTTATGTCCGGTCTGCAGATGGCTGCTTCTGTGCCTCTCAGTAGTGAGTCTCCCACCACTACCACTCTTCTTCGCTTCTTGGCTGTACTTTTTGTTGTCACTTCTGGGTGTTGCTGTGTGCCCTTTTCTTCTTTGCTTGCTGGTAGTGCCTCATCCTTAGGTGTGCCATCTTCGTCCTCCACAAGGCCTTGGTATCAGTTTCTCAGTTGTGTGGTTGGTGATGTCTCAATGGTCTTCTTGCTTCTTTTGGTCACATGCTTCCACTCGTCTGCTTTTGAAGGTTCTCTGACACTTTCTTCACCTTCTGTGACCGGTAGAGATGCTTCTGTTCTGTCTAAGAAGTCTTCATTTTCTTTGAGTTTCAAAGTTGCAATTCTTTCTTCCAGACCCCGCACCATTTCTTCTAAAAAGGGCCAGTAGTCTACACTTCTGACAGGTGAAGTTGGGTTCTTCTTCTGGTCGATCTGTGAACATGTAGACGCTACCTATAAAACTACTGTGCACGCTTTTTTTCTTCTCTAAAACAAGATTGGACGTCAACTAATACTGTGATGCCCTCTATACTAATGTGTTACCTCACTACCTATAGAACTACTCTATGTAATTTTTTTTTCTCTAAAACTACACTGTACTAACTACTACAATTTTTTTTTCTAAAAAAAAAAACAATCGCAACTCACTTACACTGCGACATCCGCTACGCTAACTAAAACAAGTCCCTTGGCGCAGTCTCTGTTCAGCAGTGATACAGATAAGAGCACTGCGTACACAGAAAGAGCACAAATGCTCAATGCAGGACGCTGCACACATGAAAAAAGTGCAAAAAAGTTCTCTAAAAATTCAATTGGGAGGGGACTGGAAGAGAGATGGTGGAGACTGGGATAGTGATGGGGGGAGTTGCTGCTGCTATGATCACAGATGAGGCACACAGCACAGCAGTCAGATCGCAGGAAGATCTCGCACAGGAGGACGCAGCACCAGAAGGAACAGATTACCAATGGCTACCAATGAATCTTTATCCCAGGTAGACAAGGGGGTCTCACAATTGCACTGCATGCCAACTCTGAGGTAAAGATGACGTGCAGAGTGGTGATCACCCTTTGGCACTGATTGGCACAAAACAATTTTTAACCCCTTTCTGACCTTAGACGTACTATCCCGTCCATGTGACCCGAGCCAATTTGACCATGGACAGGATAGTACGCCATATGCGATCAGCTGCGCTCACGGGGGAAGTTCAGCCGATCACTGCCGGGTGTCACCTGATTCTCACAGTTGACCGCTCCAGGCACTTTAACCCCCGGGACACTGCAATCAAACATGATCGCAGCGTTCCGGAGCCGGCAAAGGGGCTGACCGCCCCTCTGCCTTTGGATCAGAGACCTCACGGCATGACGCGGGGTCCCGATCGCTCACATGGTAAACCGATGTCGTCATGACAACATCCGGGTTACCAGAGCTGAGAAACTTCCTGTCATGCGCAGTGCATGCCAGGAAGTCTCCAGGTCAGTACTGTGCACGGATTGCAGCGCTGCAAGTTTCCATAGCATGCAGATGCTGCTTCATCTGCATGCTATAGAAGCGATCAGCCTGCACAAAATGATTGTCCCATAGTGGGACACAGTGTAAAAGTAAGAATTGAATTAAAAAAAAATAAAATAATTGTAAAAATATAAAAAAAAAAAATAATAATAATAAAATAAATCAATATTTATTTTTTCACCAAATAAATATTTGAATTAAAAAAAGAATTTAAACAATAAAAGTACACATATTTGGTATCGCCGCATCCGTAACGACTCGACCTATAAAACTGTCCCACTAGTTAACCCCATTAGTGAACGCCATAAAAAAACAAGGCAAAAAACAATGCTTTATCATCATACCGCCGAAAAAAAAGTGGAATAACACGCGATCAAAAAGACCGATATAAATAAACATGGTACTGCTAAAAACGTCATCTTGTCCCGCAAAAAACGAGCCGCCATACAGCGTCATCAGCGAAAAAATAAAGTTATAGCTCTCAGGATAAAGCGATACAAAAATAATTATTTTTTTCTATGAAATAGTTTTTATTACATAAAAGCACCAAAACATAAAAACGATATAAATGAGGTATCGCTGTAATCGTATATGATATGCATCCAGACGTCTTCACCATGCTGTACCCTTTCCATTTAAGCAGTGATTCCATCCATTTCAGTGATTTTCCTCCCCCTCATCCCTCCTGTTAGGGTCTTCTGGTAAAATGCTTTCCCATTGATTTCCATTATACTGGGTGGGTACTCAGTCTGAGCGTCCAACCTGATTGATTCGAACAACGAGCACTCAAGCATTTTATTGCTCGCTCATTACTAATGGATACAATTGATTAAAACTTCAGGAATTTGCAGAAATATGTGGCGAATACTTGATGGATGGATTCTGCTTTCTGGACCGATTCCTCCTGTAAGTCCTATTAAACCAAGAGAAGAACAAAAAGAGAAAAAAGGTGGCACTCACCATCCAATTAAAAAAGTCCTTTATTTAATCCTTAAAAAGGGTATAGCAGGAGAGGAGCAGAAACCTTCTGTGGACGACGGCCGTTTCGCGTTGACTACGCTTCAACGGATTCTGTGCTCATAGGAAGCGCAGTCAGCGCAAAACGGCCATCGTCCAAAGAAGATTTCCGCTCCTCTCCCGCTGTACCCATTTTATGGATTAAATAAAGGACTGTTTTAATTGGATACGGAGTGCCACCTTTTTTCTCTTTTTGTTGGACTATACAGTATTGGATTTATCTTTTTGTTGTGCACCCATATTCCTACAGTTGTCTGGCGTTCAGCTAACACACAGGCAGATTTTCAATCACAGCTGTGATAATCACAGAATGAAGTGCTGGCAGTGCACTCCTCATCACAATCCAAGAGAAGATCTTATCAGAACCGTGGCTTGAGACTGTCTGCACAAACAGCGTTTCATGGAGACATCATGGAAATGGAGTTAAAGTCTGAAAACGCACCTTTTGCGATGTTTCAGGGTCGGATGCCTTTTTTAAGCCTTTGTTATAGCCCTTGGGTGTTCCTTATATAGTGATTGTCACATGACAAGAAGATACCAAATGTCAGAACCAATACACACACGTGACATAAAAATAAATGACACAAGAAACAACAAGGAAAAAGGGAAACAAACAAACAACCAACGGCCATAGAGTGACAGGATTATAACCTATTAATACTAGAAATCTATTGCACAGGAGATATCGCAGCCAATTCTCACAAGAAGAATCCTGGAAACACAGAATTACAAATGATTACGATACTATACACTTTATTGATCCCGATGGAAATTATGGTATCACAGCAGCGTTACAACAGCATTACAAACAAAACATTACAAACAGCATTACATAGAATAATTACTAGACACAGATCTTGCACATGACTAACCACAATACGTAACAAACAAAGGTACACAAATCTCTAATCATTTCCATTAGTGCGCCAGTCCTAGGTCGTAGCCATCTTTCACCCTTAGTGAATTGTTATACAGGTCCTTCTCAAAAAATTAGCATATATTGCTAAATTTCATTATTTACCATAATGTAATGATTACAATTAAACTTTCATATATTTTAGATTCATTACACACCAAATGAAATTTGTCAGGTCTTTTATTGTTTTAATACTGATGATTTTGGCATACAACTCCTGATAACCCAAAAAAACCTGTCTCAAAAAATTAACATATCAAGACCGTCCAATAAAATAAAAGTGTTTTTTCAAAACAAAAAAAAAAAACATCAAATAATAATGTTCAGTTATGCACTCAATACTTGGTCGGGAATCCTTTTGCAGAAATGACTGCTTCAATGCGGCGTGGCATGGAGGCAATCAGCCTGTGACACTGCTGAGGTGTTATGGAGGCCCAGGATGCTTCGATAGCGGCCTTAAGCTCATCCAGAGTGTTGGGTCTTGCGTCTCTCAACTTTCTCTTCACAATATCCCACAGATTCTCTATGGGGTTCAGGTCAGGAGAGTTGGCAGGCCAATTGAGCACAGTAATACCATGGTCAGTAAACCATTTACCAGTGGTTTTGGCACTGTGAGCAGGTACCAGGTCGTGCTGAAAAATGAAATCATCTCCATAAAGCATTTCAGCCGATGGAAGCATGAAGTGCTCCAAAATCTCCTGATAGCTAGCTGCATTGATCCTGCCCTTGATGAAACACAGTGGACCAACACCAGCAGCTGACATGACACCCCACACCATCACTGACTGTGGGTACTTGACACTGGACTTCAGGCATTTTGGCATTTCCTTCTCCCCAGTCTTCCTCCAGACTCTGGCACCTTGATTTCCGAATGACATGCAAAATTTGCTTTCATCAGAAAAAAGTACTTGGGACCACTTAGCAACAGTCCAGTGCTGCTTCTCTGTAGCCCAGGTCAGGCGCTTCTGCCGCTGTTTATGGTTCAAAAGTGGCTTTACCTGGGGAAGGCGGCACCTGTAGCCCATTTCCTGCACACGCCTGTGCACGGTGGCTCTGGATGTTTCTACACCAGACTCAGTCCACTGCTTCCTCAGGTCCCCCAAGGTCTGGAATCGGTCCTTCTCCAGAATCTTCCTCAGGGTCCGGTCACCTCTTCTCGTTGTACAGCGTTTTCTGCCACATTGTTTCCTTCCAACAGACTTCCCATTGAGGTGCCTTGATACAGCACTCTGGGAACAGCCTATTTGTTGAGAAATTTCTTTCTGGGCTTACCCTCTTGCTTGAGGGTGTCAATGATGGCCTTCTTGACATCAGTCAGGTCGCTAGTCTTACCCATGATGGGGGTTTTGAGTAATGAACCAGGCAGGGAGTTTTTAAAAGCCTCAGGAATCTTTTGCATGTGTTTAGAGTTAATTAGTTGATTCAGAAGATTAGGGTAATAGGTCGTTTAGAGAACCTTTTCTTGATATGTTAATTTTTTGAGACAGGTTTTTTGGGTTATCAGGAGTTGTATGCCAAAATCATCAGTATTTAAACAATAAAAGACCTGACAAATTTCATTTGGTGTGTAATGAATCTAAAATATATGAAAGTTTAATTGTAATCATTACATTATGGTAAATAATGAAATTTAGCACTATATGCTAATTTTTGAGAAGGACCTGTACATCCCTATAGCGGTAGGCACAGACGATTTCCTGAATTTCTCCTTCTTGCACCTTGGAAGGATTAGACTGCTGCTGAATGTGTTCTTCTGCTTCAAGAATAGCTCGTATAGTGGGTGTGTATTGTTCAGTATAGCCCTGCACTTCTTTTGAATCCTATCCTCCACTACTTCCTGAAAAGAGTCAAGATGGAGGCCAACAGCTACACTTGCCTTCTTGATAAGTTTGTTGAGCTTATTAGCGTCAGCTACTCGCACACTACTGCCCCAGCAAATGATAGCAAAAAAGATGGCGCTTGCTACAACGGACTGGTAGAACATTTCCAGCATTTTGCTGCACACATTGAACGACCTGAGCTTCCGCAGAAAGTACAGTCTGCTCATTCCCTTCTTGTGAACCTTCTCTGTATGACACCTCCAATCAAGTTTGCTGTCAAGGTGAACCCCCAAATATTTGTAGCTCTCAACCATCTCCACCTCCTAGCCAGCAATAGTGATCGGTAAGTAATCATCCTTTTTCCTTCTATAACTCACCACCATCTCCTTGGTTTTCTTCACATTTAGTTCTAGACAGTTAGTCTGACACCAATCCACAAAGTCAGAAACCACCCTTCTATATTCCTCCTCCCCCCAGTCCCCACAATGCCCCCTACAATCACTGAGTCATCTGAGAATTTTTGCAGGTGACAGAAGTCGGATTTATACTGAAAGTCAGCTGTATACAATGTGAAGAGGAAGGGCGACAGCACTGTACCCTGAGGGGCTCCCACACTGCTCCGTACACTGCCAGATACCACCTCCCCCATCCTTACAAACTGCGGCCTGTCCGTCAGGTAGTCACTTATCCAGTTCACCATCCACTCATCTACCGTCATAGCAGTCAACTTATTTCGTAATAAGGGCGGCTGTAAGGTATTGAAAGCACTAGAGAAGTCAAAGAACATGGCACGCACTGCAGTTCCATCATTGTCCAAGAGTGAATGCATTGCATGTAGCAGAGACACTACAGCATCATCCACCCCAATCTCTGCTGGTACGCAAACTGCAGGGGGTCAGTGTAGACCCTCACCCTTGGGCACAAGTAGGCAAGTACTATTCTCTCCAACGATTTCATAGCATGCGATGTTAAGGCCACAGATGCCGCCGACCCCACCACCGCCTGGGCCGGACGCCGCCCGCGACCCCGGAGGTAACCACGGAACCGGCGCCCGGCCGTCCCCGACCCCCGGGCAGGCGAGACTGAGGCGGGGCGTACTAGGTCGCAGGGGAAGGGAAACAACTCCGACCCAGGGGAGGGGGCCTATACTCACCTTCTGGCGCTGGTCCAGGAGACGGGATCCTCTGGACACCGCTCCCCACTGCTCCGCACACAGCCGTGGCATCCTCCCGGACCCACCGTGGCACTTCCAGGGTCCCCGCATCTGATCGAGGTAGGGGACTGCCCGCTACCTGGGTCAACCGGCCGGCCTGGGTCGATCCAAAAGGATTCTGTAGGGATCCTGTCCTCCAGGAACAGGAAACCAACTGATGCGTGGGAGAGGTGCCGCCCTTATGTATCTGTAGGTTTTCTGTTCTTGAAGGGCGGATCCCATCTCTCGTTAGGTGCTGTCATGGGCTTCGAATAAATATGAACTTGCACTGTACTGAAACTGCCATGGAATCTTTGTTATCAAGTAAAGTTGCACTGTTACAGTGGAATACAGTGTCTGTTCCTGAGTGTGTGATATCATCCGAAGATGGGACTATGGAATCAGTAGGATATGCAAACGCAAAGATGAGTTTTGTGAAATATTCCCACACCACACAACAGATAGGACATTGTGTTTTCTTTGCGGGTGCCAGGGTGTGTCGGAACAGCAGCTCCTCCCCATGACTATCGCCCTGGGCACCCCACACCGCCATCCGACCTCATACTGTATGATGTCACAGTACCACCATATCCCTTCAAACTTTGTTTCGACATAACCACCATCCTCCACATACAGTATAATGTTCGCACAGTACTGCCATCCGACCAACAATATAATGTTCTCACAGTACCACCATGCTCCACACACAGTATAATATTCCAACAGTACCATGATCCTTAATAATATTTTTGTAATATCTTCACACCTTTTTTTTGGTGTTTTTCATTTAATACATGGAAGCCTACATGGAGACATTGACATCAAATAACTCCTGTCCTGATGTTCTTACAAATAAACTCAAACTTCTGTGTGAATCAGACCTGAGATCTAACGTGATAGAAGATTACAGAGTGGGGAAGACGGGAAACATTCATATAGACGGCCGGTGGTGATGGAGTCAGTGACAGACTCTCGCCAAATATGTGTCACGATTTCCACTCTGTTTCTGTCTTTTTGTTACTTTGTGTCTGTGCTGGGTCTTCTACTTAAGAATATCTCCTGCAGTATTGCTAATGGCGATTTCAGTGTCTGTAAATGAAACGAGAATTTGCGTTATGGAAGATGAGTCTATGAGAAACGTATTCAGCTGCCGACTCCAAGGAAGAAACTGCTTGTTGTCTGTGGCCTAAATATATAGGTTTTATTAGTAGATGTCAGGCGAAAAAACAATGTTGTAAACTAATCCAAATACCATTGCTGCTTGGATCCCCGCTAGTCTCTGCATTTCCCGGTCAATCCTAACAAACTGGTAATTCCTACAACAAATCAGATGTCGAATCAGTGATCAACATAGCCAGTAATTGGGAGCATGGAGGAGATGTCTTAGTCAGCAATTGAAGTTATGTTCCAGTCCATATACTACTAGAGAATACAACATCTACACATTCTTTCTTCTGATGTTTCTTTTTTATCTAAAGCAATTGAATTATTACACAGGGTTTTTATGATGTTACATTGGATCATCTTCTCATTCAGGTCTCTGCAATATATGATTCTGTCAATGAAGATCTATGTAAGAGAATTTTCCTGATTTACCAATTAACAATGGATTTGGATAGGGACAATACGGCAGAGAGAATATTACACCTCACCCTAGAGATCATCTTCCGGCTTACTGGAGAGGTGAGAGATTATGATGAGGTCACATTACATCATTCTTATCTATGGGAATAACAGATGGACAGAACTGGAGAGGTGAGGACTCTGGAAATGTCTGTAGTGAGATTTATTAATGTGTCTCTACATAACCAGGATTACACAGTAGTGAAGAAGACCTCTAGTGAGCGCTGTCAGGACCCTGTGTCTGAGGGATGGGGAAGACCCCTGAGCCCAATCATGGGGCCTCCACCCCACCCCCTGATACATGAGGACATCAATGACCAGAAGATCCTGAAACTCGCCTACAAGATGATTGAGCTGCTGACTGGAGAGGTGACACTGCTGGGAATGCTGGGACATTATACAGTAACACTATGAAGGGATTGGGGGATGATGGTATCATTCTATGTGTCAGGTTCCTATAAGGTGTCAGGATGTCGCTGTCTATTTCTCCATGGAGGAGTGGGAGTATTTAGAAGGACACAAAGATCTGTACAAGGACATCATGATGGAGGTTCCCCAGCCCCTCACATCACCAGGTAATAGACAGGACTAAATACACACGGCCTATAATTAACTGTATGTAGAGAATGAATTCAGTCCCTGTATGTGCTTCCTCCAGTTCTATCCAGTAAGAGGACAACACCAGAGAGATGTCCCTGTCCTCTTCTTCCACAGGACTGTAAACATGAAGATCCCAATGTTCTTCAGGATCATCAGGTAGATGGAGAGAAGATGGCAGGATTAGAGCTGATCATAGATGTGACTTCTCCATCTGTCTGTAACTTTTACAATATTTTTTTCAGAGTGAACATCTGACCCATATTAATACTACAGAGACATATGTGATGGTTGATGAGCGGTGTAAAGAGGAGATTCCTACATATGACTACCCGGGTGAGTAGTAACCACTAAATGCTGAGAAGTCACAGATTCTTCTCAGTCACCAGCTGTGACTGCTTTATCGGTGGTGTAGTCCGGCCATATCACAATCGTGTGATCATCATTTTGCTTCTAGACCACAACATTTTCCTCCACCCAAAACTATTCAAATTACTTTGGGCATTGAAAGCCCTTTTCTATAGAACTTACAACCTGGAGGATCCACCTACCCCCTGGGATTAGAAGACATTGACCGTTACCTGCCCAGGTCTATAAACTACAAAGCCAAATGACAGCGTACGTAGAATGTGCTGACAAGTTAGAAAATCACTTGAAAAATATTATGATGGGCCTGTAAGAGAAAGTGGAGGGTAATGATGCTATTGGCTTCCTAGAACCCTGATATCTTATTGGATGAATCTACCTTCTCTCCCTTCTGTGCTGCTGAATGTCTCATATGGTCCCTACAAGACCAGATCCAGTCTTTCTGACTAGTAACTCATCTGAGACAAAATATTGGCCCTTACGATAGTTTAGTTTGCCAAGTGCCACCGTGCCCCATATAATTACCCCAAAGAGGTTTCACCACTAGTTACTTATTTTTTACTAATGACTGAGTTTGATAATTTCAGTAGATGTGTTATTGTTTATACTCACAGTTTTTCACTACAATAGTTAGTACCTAAAATACTCTGATTTAACCACTTCCTGCAAACAGTTTTGAGTTCCTGATCGGGCCCAATTTTTCAAATCTGATGTGTGTCACTTTATGTGGTGATAACTTTGGAATTCTTCACAAGGGATAATAGGAAACTAATGGACCTTACAAATTATTTTCCAACTTCTCTTGAATCCGACAATATCTTGTATACAAGTGTACACTACTGTCTGGCACATTGCAGGGTTCAGAAGGGAAGGAGCACCATTTAACAATTTGATTGTGTCTGCAAACTATTCCAGCAAGATCTGCAATGTATTGGGAGCACTGTTCATGGTCACCTGGCTGCTCAAAAGATGGCTACCGGAATGGGGACTTATTTTTGTGAGATGAGTAGAAGTTTTTATTGGTATTATTTTAGCCTACATAAAATTTTTGGTGTTTTTTTTTTAATTTAGTATTTGGGAGGCAGAATGAACTAGCAGTTGAACACCACACTCTACTGGTTCATTCAATCAGGTTTTCAATTAGACTGTGAACTGTCATTGTCTTGGTTAATAATTCAATATTTTTACATAACTTGCCATTTTTAAGGACGGTTTAAGTAGAAATATTCAAAAATATAAAATTCAAGTATATTTTATTCAAAAATAATTGTTTTTATTCTTAGCAGATGACTGTACCAGGAGATCAGAGGGACAGCTGACCTCTTCAATTGTTAAATCAAATGATCTTGAGATCCCACAGGATACAATTGAAGTGAATGCCATAACTCCATATATACCATCATCCCTTCACAGGAAAGATCTGTCATCTGATCCATTGAAACAGGTCCTGACTTCTGATTCATTGCCGACTACTAAGGAAAATCAAGGTCACAAAATAAGCATTAAAAAACGAACTGCTTCTAAAGCTCAAAAGCCATTTTCATGTTCAGAGTATGAAAATAGTTTTCCCGTTGATATGTCTTTTAAACATCAAAACATTCACTCGGCAAAGAATAGATTTTCATGTTCCGAATGTGGGAAATGTTTTCACCATAAATCAAATTTTGTTAGACACCAGAGAATTCACACAGGGGAGAAGCCTTTTTCCTGTTCAGAGTGTGGGAAATGTTTTACAGAGAAATCAGATTTTGTTAGACACCAGAGAATTCACACAGGTGAGAAGCCTTTTTCCTGTTCAAAATGTGGGAAATGTTTTACACAGAAATCAGATTTTGTTAGACACCAGAGAACTCACACAGGGGAAAATCCTTTTTCATGTTCAGAATGTGGGAAATATTTTAAATATAAATGGGATCTTGTTAAACACCAAAAAACTCACACAGGGGAGAAGGATAAGCCATTTTCCTGTTCAGAATGTGGGAAATGTTTTACAGAGAAATCAAGTCTTGTTACACATCTGCGAATTCCACAGGGGAGAAACCTTTTTTATGTTCAGAATGTGAGAAATGTTTTAGCCAAAAATATAATCTTGTTGTGCACCAAAGAACCCACACAGGGGAGAAGCCTTTCTCATGTTCAGACTGTGGGAAATGTTTTAACCGTAAATCATCTTTTGTTATGCACCAGAACAGTCACACAGGAGAGAAGCCATTTCATGTTTAGAATGTGGGAAATGTTTTAACCAGAAATCAGATTTTGTAAAGCATCAGAAAACTTACACGGAGAATCCTATTTCATGTTCTTAATGTGGGTGTAACAACCCTGCTGGAATCACTGCATAGCCTCCCATCCCTCATACACCTACTTGCTCACTGCTCCAGGTCATGCTGTGATTTCTGTCTGCTGCCAGATCCAGGCTCTGTACCTCTTGCTTTCTGTCTGTGTTCTGCATGTCTCTTGGCTGTGTCCATAGGGGGGCGGCGGCGCCAGAGCTTTCTGTTTTTTATGGAGTCAGGGTGCACCTGACTGACCAATTACCATTAGCCCTCTAGTATTTAGGGCAGCTCCACACCTGTGGATCTTGCCTGTGCAATGTGTTAACTCAGTTAGTGTCTAGCTGCTGAGCTGCCAGGTCTTGCTTTGTGTTCCTCCATCTTGGAGGCTTCACTCCTAGCTTTGCCTTGTACCTGTTTGTCCGCCTGCCAGTAGGCAGAATATCCTGGTCTCTGTGCTATTGCTCCTGACCTTGTCTTGTACTTGTCCTTTCCGCCCTCCAGGAGGCAGAATATCCTGGTCCCTGTGTCTTTGTCTCTGTACCTTGTCTCGTGTCATTACATTGTCTGAACTCTGTTCTACCTCTGTCTCTTAGTCTCCTTGTCTGTGGTTTCTTCCCTGCTGTGTCTTGCCTTGTGGTCTCTCTGAACTCTTTCTGCCTCTTGTCGGCACTTCTGTGGTTCTGCTCCGTTCCACTCTGCTTTACTCCTGCAGTGATCTCTTGCTGCAGTTCCTCTCCACATATCTTGCTTTTCCGCTCTGCTTTGCTCCTGCTGCTGCAGTGATCTCTTGCTGCAGCTCCTCTCCGCATATCTTGTGGCTCTGCTTTGCTCCTGCTGCTGCAGTGATCTCTTGCTGCAGCTACTCTGCATATCTTGTGGTTCCGCTCTGCTTTGCTCCTGCTGCTGCAGTGATCTCTTGCTGCAGCTACTCTCCGCATATCTTGTGGTTCTGCTCTGCTTCACTCCTGCAGCTGCAGCAATCTTTTGCTGCAGCTCCTCTCTGCATATCTTGCAGTTCCGCTTTGCTTTACTCCTGCCGCTGCAGAACCTCTTGCTGCTCTACAGCCCTTCTCCGCACCCTTGCGATTCTCCTGTGTGTACAGGCCTCTACCTGTTCCTCCATACACCATACCTTTCAGTCTGTTCCAGTATCTGCATTTGCTGTGTGAACAGGTCTCTACCTGTTTCTCCATACACCATTCCTTCCAGTCAGTTCCAGTATCTGCATTTGCTGTGTGAACCGTGCCTGCCTGCCCTGTGTCTCATCCGTGCGTGCCTGCCCTGTGTCTCATCCGTGCGTGCCTGCCCTGTGTCTCATCCGTGCGTGCCTGCCCTGTGTCTCATCCGTGCGTGCCTGCCCTGTGTCTCATCCGTGCGTGCCTGCCCTGTGTCTCAGCCGTGCCTGCCTGCCCAGTGTCCCAGCCGTGCCACCGTCTCCCCAAGTGGGATCAGCAGCCACAGCCAGACACTACCCTGGAGTAAGAAGAATAACTTGGCACTCAACTTGTGAAATATGAAGATTTTTATTACAGTCACAAATATACAACGTTTCGGTCCCACTTGGACCTTTATCAAGGCACTGCAATGAATACACACGAAGTTAAACAAGACTATGTACAAACTATAGATGAGTAAATATATACAATGGAGTAGGTGGATAAGAGGTAAGTATCCAAAGTGAATAATGTCCAGAATGAGTAAACATGAAGAAATAAAGACATAAAATATTGTAAAAAATAAAAATAAGGAAAAGAAAAAAAATTTTTTTGGAGATAATTTTGTGGTAAGAAACCTACCCGACTGCTTTATAGAACTAAATCCAAAAGGTCTATGTGCCTCTCTTGGGCTAGCTGGCAATTCTCTGTGAAATAATGAGCTGCACCATGGAAAATACAGTGTGAGAACAGACCATACATAAATTAGTGTAAATTTAAAGTAATATATGCAACTAGATAAGTCTTGAAACATACCTAGAGGTAATGTACGGTGCCTAATGTTAAACCAGGTATGTTTAGGAGAGTGAATAAACTGACACCTGTGGGTAAAGCTATCACATCAATATGTGAAGATTGTCTCTTGTGAGAATAAACCCATATCGATAACAATGTTAGATACCTGTGCAGGATCTATACTTGGTTGTCCACTATAAGTAGATACAGGTACCTCTGTAGGCTCATAAATCTGTTAAAGGGATCACTTATATTGGTCTATGTGGATACAGGGATGTACTGGTAATACTGGTGACAAGTGTACCAGGTGAATGAACCTTATAGAAATAAAGTGCAGGTGATAAAATATTATCACAATTAACATATGTGATTATATAAAGGTATCAGTCTCCCAGTGCATTGTTATCACTTACGTATATAAGGGAAAAATCAGAGATGCCTTGAGGGTAATGAAATAGACTGTGATTAGAAAAAGCTGCTCAGTAAAGGCCGATATATAAGTCCTCCATTTAAAGTGAAATTAAAACTGGCTAACAGTGCTCCTTACTGGTGGTGATATGGTGGATGATGCAGCCACGCTCCCAACGCGGTGTCCACCGCTTGTTGGTGTGAGCGTTTTGTCAGTGTGAGCGCCATTATGTGCATGAGGGGCGGGCCTAACGCCTGTGCACAAGGCGGAAGTTACTTACAGGAAGTGGGCGGCTCCTATGCGTTCCACTGACTAGAGCTTGCGTTCCAGGCGCCATGTTGAGGCTAGATGGAGCGATATCTGCTGTATAAGATCGCAACCATGATCGGTGAGGTTGCAGATATTTGTATAAAACTAGCAATAGTCCATATAGTATCATATATTGGCACAAAATACCAGTTGATGAGGTTGAAGAAAATATATTCAGCAGTCGAGTAGGAGAAGTATAAGAGGATCCAGAGTGGGAGAATTGGAAGTCATATTTCAAGATCAATATAAGCGGCTCTGTGAAAAGAAAAAAGGCATTAAAATCCGGGACAAATACCAAAATCTCTTAAAATAATATGGATCATGTATATGTAAAATAACCTTATGACCACATAGTAAACCATATAGAAATGTATATGTAGTAAAACTGTATAGGCAACCTGAATATTCTCTATTCTGTTAAATAAAGGAGTGTAGATCATACTCCCTGTTCAAACCGCGAGGGGTGAGGGTCTGTAGCTCATGAATCCAATAGGATTCTCGTTTTTTCAGATGTTGGATGCGATCCCCTCCCCGCCGTGAGGGAGTGATCAATTCTATTATTTGAAACTTAAGTTGGGCTATGGAGTGTCCTTGATTGATAAAGTGAAATGGTATTGGTAAGAGGGTATTATTGCATCGTATGGTGGATTTATGTTTCGAGATCCGATCTTTGATCGGTTGGGTGGTTTCACCTATATACAATAATCCGCATGGGCATTTAATCAGATAGATCGCATAAGATGAATCACAGGTGGAATAGTCCCTAATCTGGTATTTCTTACCAGAGTGTGGGTGATGGAAGGAATCACCTTTGAGTTCATTATTACATTATTAAGCAGGGGTATGTAGAATTGCCAGCTAGCCCAAGAGAGGCACATAGACCTTTTGGATTTAGTTCTATAAAGCAGTCGGGTAGGTTTCTTACCACAAAATTATCTCCAAAAAAATTTTTTTTCTTTTCCTTATTTTTATTTTTTACAATATTTTATGTCTTTATTTCTTCATGTTTACTCATTCTGGACATTATTCACCTTGGATACTTACCTCTAATCAACCTACTCCATTGTATATATTTACTCATCTATAGTTTGTACATAGTCTTGTTTAACTTCGTGTGTATTCATTGCAGTGCCTTGATAAAGGTCCAAGTGGGACCGAAACGTTGTATATTTGTGACTGCAATAAAAATCTTCATATTTCACAAGTTGAGTGCCAAGTTATTCTTCTTACTCCAGGGTAGTGTCTGGCTGTGGCTGCTGATCCCACTTGGGGAGACGGTGGCACGGCTGGGACACTGGGCAGGCATTCACGGCTGAGACATGTGGTTGGGTTCCTACTTGAGCACCTACACAGCTGTGCCACGCTATATCTATTATTACTACCCTGGAGTGGCACCTGGAAGCTGCCTGCTGCACAAGCCTGACCTCACCATCAGAGGCTCCAGTGAAGACCGAGGCAGCTGTCCTAGTTATGCCCCTTCCAGGGTAGTCTGGTTTGTGGCACAGTGGGGCCACAACCCCCTGGCTCACGTCCACCAGCCAGGGTGTGAGCGTGAGAGTGGGAAATATTTTACACAGAAATCAACTCTAAATAAACAGCAGAGAAGTCACACAGGGGAAGAAGCTTTTATCATATAGAGAATGTTGGAAATGTTTTAACCAAAAATTGTATCTCCTTTAAGGGGATTGTCCACTACTAGGACAACTGCTTGGCTTTCCTCATGTTTGGCCTTGATAAAATAAAAACTCTCCTTTCGTGACAGCGGCATTCCAGCGATATTGGGACTTGTGTCCCCGCCTTCAGATTTATTGAACATCAACAATAAGGTATTGCTACAGCTGATCTCTGACTTCCTCTTAATGTTCGAGTTGTCGAAAGGCAGGGATAGTGACGCCAGCAGTGATTGGGTGTAGGGCTTACGTGGTGAAACAAAGTCCTATAAACCTGGGGAATGAAAGTGCTGTCATCGCTGGAATGGCCAAGAAAAAAGGGGGATGTTCCAGCTCCTTAAAATTTCAAAATTTTATTCATCCATTTGGTATAAAATACAGAGTGGTATATGCTCCATGAAGGAGGCCGCATACAGCGACGCGTTTCGATCAGACGATCTTCATCAAGGCTGCTATACATATGTGAGACATGCAGACCTATATATAACTCACGGACCAATGAAATTCAAATTGACAATCACATGATAAACTGAAGGTCCTGGAAGGTATTGCGATCACAAATAATCAAAAGGTCCTTTTAAGACAATGCATTAACATCATTAAAATTACAAAAAATAAACATTAAAAAAGCAACAACAACAATATGGCAAGAGATCATAATCAATAGTTATAATGATACATTAGCTCGTTTCTTTTGTTTAATCCATTTGGATATCTCGTGTTTAAGGAAAAGATCCAAAAAGCTTCCCTAGTCAGCAGATGTCTAGCGACATCCCCACCTCGCACAGATTTGGTGACTCTTTCTATGGCGCTAACCTGGAAGGACGTAGTATTACGATCGTGAGAGAGAATGAAATGTTTAGAAGCCGCCGATACATTGCGATTTAGATTAGTAGTATTTCCAATATCAGATAGATGCTCCGAAATCCTTGTTTTTAATTTTCTAGTTGTGCACCCAACGTATGACAGGCTACAAGAGACACAATTGATCTTATAGACCACATGCGTAGAATTGCAGTTAATGTACTGTTTGATATCATAACTAACAGATTGGTTATTATTACTAAAGGATTTGGTGACTAAAGCATGTTTGCATGTCCTACAATTATTTGCACCACATTTGAAAAAACCCTTAAATTTTAACCACGTATCATTTTTAATGTGAGCATGAAACATACTGGGGGAAACCCTATTGCCTATGGATGGAGCCTTTCTGGCTATAATGTTCACACCCGGTTGTAAAATTTCACATAAAGTGTCATCTTCATATAAAATCGGTAGAAACTTGTTGATAATCTTTTTTATTTCTCCAAATTGTGGGCTAAACTGCAGACTAACAAAAGAACGATCACAAAATGGATCGCTATTCAGCGATCGTGAAACTTCCCCATCAGAATTGATGAGATTGTCACGTTCCTTCTGGGTTACGATTCGCCAAGCTCTATTTATCATCCAACGCGGATAATTTCTGTTAATCAATTTATCATCTACCATTTTAAACTGTTCCTCCAAATTAGTCTGTGAGCTGCAATTTCTCTTAATTCTGATGTACTCGCCCAAAGGGATAGATTTGATCGTATGCTTAGAATGACTACTGCCGGCATGTAAAATGGTATTACCCCCAAATGGTTTAATATGTGTTTTGGTACAAATAATTTGTCCCTCAATTCCACATAAATCCAAATCCAAAAACGACATTAGACTGGAATGGTGTCTATTCGTGAAACAAATATTGAAATTATTATTTTCAATGTAATTAATGAAGTCCGGTATGGCAGATACGTCGCCACCCCAAATAATTAGGATGTCGTCGATGTATCTGCCATACCAGACCAAAGAATCACAAAAAGGATTTTCAGCAGAAAAAATGTAATTAGACTCCCAAAAGGCCATGACGAGATTGGCCAGCGATGGTGAAAATTTGGCACCCATCGCTACTCCAGTGCGTTGCAAAAAAAATTGATTATTAAAAGTAAAAATATTATGGGTGAGGAGAAAAAACGTAACCTGCAAAAGAAAATTGATTAAATCATCAGAATACTGACTAAACCTTTGTAAGTGAAACTGAAGCGCTGTCATTGCAATATGATGTGGAATGCAGGTATACAAAGAAATAACGTCACAGCAGAGCCACGTAAAACTACTGCTCCAAATTCTATCTGAAAACATTCTAAGGACGTCTTTCGAATCTTTGATGAAGCCAGGAGTCCTGCGCACCAGGGGTTGTAACAGAGAGTCCACCCATTCTCCCAAGTGTTCATTAGATGAACCGATGCCCGAAACAATTGGTCTCATCGGAGGGATTTTTTTCTCCTTGTGAATTTTCGGTAACCCATGCATAATTGGAAGTATCGGATGTGAGACTTCTAAATATTCTGCTTGCTTCTTAGTTATTACTCCCAAGGTGAGACCCTCTTTGATGATATTATCAGCTTCAGATTTGAATTTGATAGATGGATTACTATCTAATTTCTCATAAGTGTCTCTGTCTTGTAAAAGTTCCATCATTTTATCGTGATAATCATTTTTATTCATCACGACAACCACTCCACCTTTGTCCGACATTTTAATGATAATTTCAGACATATTTCTCAACTCCTCCAAGGCTGTTTTGTGATTATAAGACAAATTTGGTTTATATTTATATCCATTTTGGCTTTTTACATTATTGTGCAACTTTCTCAACTCCCTTTCAACTATTTCTTGAAATTTATCCATATTTTCAGATCTAGATTGAATTGGATAAAATGATGGATTTTTTATTTTAAACTGAGACACAGAAATTCTTGGATTAGATGACTCATTCGATTCTGATGATAAATTCTGTAATATATTTAATGAAACTTGTTCTCTGAAATCCAACTCTGCAAATTCATTAACAGAGGGAGACAAAGTTTCCCGATGGTCATCGTCACAATTTTCATGTAAAAAATGTTTCTTGATAGTAAGATTTCTAATAAATTTATTTACGTCCAAAATAGTTTGGAAAAGGTCAAAATTTAGATCAGGCACAAAGTTCAAGCCCAGAGATAGAACTTCCCGTTGCATATTCGTCAAAGTGACTGAAGATAAATTCAGAACATTTCTATTCTCTTTTACTTGAAAAAAACTTTTCTTCCGACGTGTGGTCATTCCTTGATCCTTTGCGATGTTTCCTGCCCCCCCGCCTTTTACGTTTTTTGAATGGCGGTAATTATTGCTGGAACTAGTAGAGGGGACATCATTCAGTGATACATCCGAAGCGCTTAAATTATCAGACGATTCAGGTTCAGATGATGTGAAAAAAACATGTGGTTTATTAGTTGGTTTATTCCGAGCATGGTTGCGTTTCAAAATGGATTTCGGAGTTCTTGGTGTATACTCCCATTTGCCCCATTCATAAACTTTATTCATGGAGTAATCTTTAGTATCTCGTGCAAACTTGCGTTTTTTCTGTCCATTATTTCTTTCTCCAAGATAGATACTTTGTCCTGAACTTTGGACAACGCAGAATCAAACTGTGTCATGTTCTTAAATTCAATTAGAGCAGTATTGACTGTATTCATTTGCTCTTGCACCTCTTTTAGTTTAACATCTTCATATTTCACAATTAACTTCATGAGGTTGGCAGAACATCTCGTCTGGCCTTTTGGGAGTCTAATTACATTTTTTCTGCTGAAAATCCTTTTTGTGATTCTTTGGTCTGGTATGGCAGATACATCGACGACATCCTAATTATTTGGGGTGGCGACGTATCTGCCATACCGGACTTCATTAATTACATTGAAAATAATAATTTCAATATTCGTTTCACGAATAGACACCATTCCAGTCTAATGTCATTTTTGGATTTGGATTTATGTGGAATTGAGGGACAAATTATTTGTACCAAAACACATATTAAACCATTTGGGGGTAATACCATTTTACATGCCGGCAATAGTCATCCTAAGCATACGATCAAATCTATCCCTTTGGGCGAGTACATCAGAATTAAGAGAAATTGCAGCTCACAGACTAATTTGGAGGAACAGTTTAAAATGGTAGATGATAAATTGATTAACAGAAATTATCCGCGTTGGATGATAAATAGAGCTTGGCGAATCGTAACCCAGAAGGAACGTGACAATCTCATCAATTCTGATGGGGAAGTTTCACGATCGCTGAATAGCGATCCATTTTGTGATCGTTCTTTTGTTAGTCTGCAGTTTAGCCCACAATTTGGAGAAATAAAAAAGATTATCAACAAGTTTCTACCGATTTTATATGAAGATGACACTTTATGTGAAATTTTACAACCGGGTGTGAACATTATAGCCAGAAAGGCTCCATCCATAGGCAATAGGGTTTCCCCCAGTATGTTTCATGCTCACATTAAAAATGATACGTGGTTAAAATTTAAGGGTTTTTTCAAATGTGGTGCAAATAATTGTAGGACATGCAAACATGCTTTAGTCACCAAATCCTTTAGTAATAATAACCAATCTGTTAGTTATGATATCAAACAGTACATTAACTGCAATTCTACGCATGTGGTCTATAAGATCAATTGTGTCTCTTGTAGCCTGTCATACGTTGGGTGCACAACTAGAAAATTAAAAACAAGGATTTCGGAGCATCTATCTGATATTGGAAATACTACTAATCTAAATCGCAATGTATCGGCGGCTTCTAAACATTTCATTCTCTCTCACGATCGTAATACTACGTCCTTCCAGGTTAGCGCCATAGAAAGAGTCACCAAATCTGTGCGAGGTGGGGATGTCGCTAGACATCTGCTGACTAGGGAAGCTTTTTGGATCTTTTCCTTAAACACGAGATATCCAAATGGATTAAACAAAAGAAACGAGCTAATGTATCATTATAACTATTGATTATGATCTCTTGCCATATTGTTGTTGTTGCTTTTTTAATGTTTATTTTTTGTAATTTTAATGATGTTAATGCATTGTCTTAAAAGGACCTTTTGATTATTTGTGATCGCAATACCTTCCAGGACCTTCAGTTTATCATGTGATTGTCAATTTGAATTTCATTGGTCCGTGAGTTATATATAGGTCTGCATGTCTCACATATGTATAGCAGCCTTGATGAAGATCGTCTGATCGAAACGCGTCGCTGTATGCGGCCTCCTTCATGGAGCATATACCACTCTGTATTTTATACCAAATGGATGAATAAAATTTTGAAATTTTAAGGAGCTGGAACATCCCCCTTTTTTCTTGGACTTTCCTGGACGTTCGTCAGACGTCGTTCCGTGCACCTGTCGTGGTAGTTGGTGAGCTGGTTTGCCTTCTCTTATCGCTGGAATGGCGCCAGCATGGGTGGAGGTGCTGGAGGCATATTTGTCGCGAGAACCTCAAAAGTCGTATTATGACTTAAGCCCTCCAGGATAACAAAGATTACGCCAAATTAAAAAACTGAAATCTTGGCACACCTGGGAGTAACGATGTCCACAGCGACATCAGTCCACCGCTGGGCATATGTTGGTGACAAACCCCCTTGTTCACAAATGTTTGATTTGTTGCACCCAGTCAAAAAGTGGTTGCAGCCAGAGACTTCCACTCCAGCCCAGATGATCAAGCATGTATTGATCAACAGGTTCATCCACTCCGCTCACAGGCTAATACAGAACTGGGTTGCCCAGTATGACCATCGGAATGCGGATGACCTGGTTGGCCTGGTTGAGAATACCAGTTTGTTGAGAAATCCCTTGGGAACCAGACCTCGCCTCTTCCCCATACTGGGGTACCCAAAGGGGGTCAGGCTCAACACAGAGGGTGGCTAGAGTTATAAATGTGGGGTGTCCCAATCCCGCTGAAGGGTCTCCTAAGGCTGTTATGAAGGATGTGGTCTGTTTGTGATGTCCTGGACACGTAACGGCCTGGTGTTGTATGTCCCCTGAACCAATGGACTGCAGCATAGGCAGGCACTGCTCCTATTGTGCCTATCCGGTCTGCAGTGTGGACTGTCAACCCGGCGAGGGGCCGCAGTCGTGTACCGTGTCCATCAATGGGGTAATGGTTCTTTGACTTTTGGACTCTGGGAGTCTAGTGACCCTATCGGTGCTTCACTACTCCACCAGTTGATCCCTAATAAGTTTGTGGGCATTCACTACTTACATGGAGACGCCAAGGACCACCCTGTAACCAGAGTAACCATGGGAACAGACTGTGGTACTAACTCCCATGAGATTGGGATAGTAAAAAACTTGATACAGCCTGTCATACTGGGGCAGGATTTTTCACTGTTTTGGAACTTGTAGCAAAAGGGGGCTGCCCAGACTGTCCCAGACAAAAACCAAGTCCCTTTGGAAGAGACTACATCAGAAGTAGTGTCCTTGCTGGAGAGGAGGACGAGACAGTGACAGAGGAGGAAGAAACTAAGAGGATTCCAGCTTCCATAAAATTGTAAATCTTTATTTGATCCAAGAATAAAATATTCAAAAAACGGTGTCCTCAATGTCGCAACAAGCGGGAGGTATGCACTAACAGCCAAACAGCAACACGTTTCGACCTAAGAAGGTCTTTGTCACGGAGTACACCGTTTTTTGAATATTTTATTCTTGGATCAAATAAAGATTTACAATATTATGGAAGCTGGAATCCTCTTTGTTTCTTCCTCTGCTGCACGTCTTGGTCTGGACTTCAGATTCTGAGATCCGGTGGTTGGTTTGGTGAGCTGGCAGTGGCTTCTGCCCCATATCTTTTGTAGTGACAGAGGAGCCCATCTTCCCTGAGTTAGAAATGACTGAAGAGAACTTTAGAACTTCTCAACTTAGAGATCTTACATTGAATTGATGTTTGATAATGTTACCATATGTAATGGGGTTTGCTCAAGAGCACGGGGCTGACTTCACTTTGCAGTCAATGGCGATTTGTTGTATCAGGTGATCAAACTGAGGGGAGGTAATATAGTGGCGCAGCTGTTAGTTCCAGGTCCCTACTGGCGCAGGGTTTTAGACATGGCCCATTCTCATTTTTGGGGTGGACATCTGGGGTGGAGAAAACTTAGGAGAGAGTAATGCGGAGGTTATATTGGCTAAGATGTTACAGAGAGATCCTAAATTATTTTAGGTCCTGCCCCACCTGTTAGATAACCGCTCCTACTTCTCACTTGTGAAGCCCCTTAGCCCCGTTGCTTGTGACAGAGGTCCCTTTACAAAGGATTACCATAGATCTAGTACATCCCCTAGTTAACTCTGCACGGGGCCATCAGTACATCCTATTGGTCATGGACTACTCGACTCGGTACCCTGAAGCAGTGCCACTAAGGAACTCTTCGGCTGAGAGTGTCGCTCAGGAGCTTGTCCATATCTTGCTAGCATGGGCCTGCCAAAGGAGGTTTTGATGGACCAGGGAACCCTCTTTATGAGCAAAGTGATGAGGGAGTTGTGTAGAGTCCCCCAGATTGCCCAGCTGCGAACCTCAGTTTACCATCTGCAGACCAATGGCCTGGTGGAGCGCTTCAATAAAACCTTAAAGGCTAAGCTCAAGAAGGTAGTTGAGAAGGACAGTTGAGACTGGGATTGTCTGCTTCCATTTCAGTTTTTTTCCATCAGAGAAGTCCCACAAGCGTCCACTGTCTTCTCGCCATTCGAGCTCCTGTACAGTCGACATCAACTATGGCTCCTGGACATTGCCAAGGAAACCTTTGAAGCCGAGGTCATGCCACACCAGCATGTTGCCCAGTTGTAGGAGAGGATAGCGCACGTGATGCCTATCGTGAAGGAACATCTTTTCCAGGCACAGGCAAGGGTATATAACCGATCAGCAAGGCTGAGGCAATTCCAGCCGGGAGACTCCATGATGGTGGTTATCCCCACGATGGAGAGCAAGTTCCTGGCCAAGTGGCAAGGACCATATGAGGTGTAGAAAAACAAAACAAAATTTTTAAATTTAAATATGCCCTAAACCTCCAGATATAGTTAAACCAATAGTGAAAAATACGGACACACAAATAAATGTCTTGTCTAAGGGTTTATCTTTCTCCCCTACAAACTCCTTTAATGTATACAATACCCTCCTTGATGTTAACAAGTTTGTCAGGAATCTGACGCGGAGTTGCCATTTTCTGAACACTATGGATGATGATCATACGGATTTGTCTTCAACACCTCCATTAAGTGAATATGCTTTGGAGAAACAGATTGGGACTTTTGATGAACAGCGATCCCTATATGACCTGAGAGAACTTGGAAGTGATACTCACTCTTATGATGAGAACTTAAGCCACAAACTTGTAATTAAAAAAACATTCTTTTATCCTGTGAAATCAAGACCTGTAATACTGGACTCCTTTCAAGAATTGGTGGAAGAAGATCTGGTTAAACTTAAGGAGGACAGTGCTAACTTTGATTAAAAGTGTAAAAATAAATTCAATTTGAATAGGAAGGAACAGGAAGCTATTGATGAATTAAAAAAGAATGTGGACGTAATTGTGAGGAGGGCAGCTAAGGGTGGAGCAGTGGTACTGCTTAATGTTGGTTTATGTTTCAAACAAAATATGGAAATGTTGAATAATAATGAAATATATACCACTGAAAGAAAACCCTACAAACATTTTCCAAGCGAAAATGAGGAAGTTATTAATAGAAGGAATGACAATGGGAGCCATTACTAAAAAGATATCAGAAGATTTAATGGTAGATCACCCTGTGGTACCTATATTCCACTTTTTACCCAAAATACATAAGGAGCTCTTCCCTTCCCCGCTTCGTCTTATTGTGGCTGGCATTGGCGGTATGGGTGAGGGTTTGAGCTCCTGGGTAGATTTACATCTACAGCCCCTTGTAAAAGTTCTTCCCGGATGTATACGAGGTATATAGATCGTACAGAATGGCCTGCTTCATGTATGTGGATCACACTAGATGTGGTTGCGCTGTATCCATCTTTATTGCATGACTTGTCCCTTCGTATTTTGGATAGGCATCTTAGTAGGTTTAGTGAATATACAGATGTTGTACGTGAATTCTTGGTACTTTCTGTAGAATTTCTTTTAAAACACAATTTTTTTCATTTGATAAATGTTTTTTTCTACAGAAACGAGGAGCCCCTATGGGCGCAGGCTTTTCACCGGCGATTACTAATCAGTATATGTCAGCATGGGAAATGATTTCATCTATTCTCCTCCCATATCAGATGGTATGGTCGCTATTTGGATGACCTGCTCCTGATATGGGATGGATCGAAGGATTCTGCGTCGGATTTTCTCAACTATGTGAATAACAACAATATGAATTTGAAATTTACTTTAAATATGGGAAAACCTGAACTCCATTTTCTAGATTTGATTCTTAAATTTGATTCTGCACAGGGGGTAGTTTTTCTCCTTTTCGTAAAACAACGGCTACAAATTCAATCCTTTTAGCGGACTCTTGTCACTCAAAACAATATATTAAATGTGTCCCTGTAGGAGAATTTATCCATTGTAAGCGAAATTCTACTTTGGACAGTGGCTATAAAGGGGAGAAATTAGAAGTAGGCTATCAAAACGAAAGTATAAAAAATGGATGCTTGATCGAGTGGAGATTATTGCAGATGGGAGAGATAGGAATGACATGCTGTATACAACAAAAAATAGTAGAAGTCAAGATAACAATCTAATTACCTTTGTCACCACTCATAGTTCGGAGGTACAAAAGGTTAACCAGATTATTAAAAATAGATTACCAGTGTTACAGCAGGATAAAACATTGAGTGTGGTCCTGAAGGACCCCATTAGATTTACAGCCAGGAGAGCTCCTAGTCAGGGAGATATTCTGTCCCCAAGCTTATTTTTGAGTGAGACGGGTAGTGAAGAAGATAATTGGCTTTCAGTTAAAGGATCATATAAATGTGGCCATACAGTCTGCACTTGTTGTAAATTTATGGTAAATTCAAAATCCTTCACGTCATCTGTAACTAATAAGAAATATGATATTGATAGTTTTATAAACTGCAATACCTGTAATCTGGTATATATTATCACCTGTATATCATGTAACGTACAATATGTGGGATGCACTAGTGGACCTCTTAAAGTCAGAGTAAGAAGGCACTTATCCGATGCCACTAGTAAAATTATATCTAAAAGCTCTGCTATTAGTAAGCATTTTATCCATACACATAATGGCGATGCTAAAGATTTTACAGTGGTGGGAATTGAAAGGGTTAAAAACTTGGTTAGAGGTGGTAATGTGAGACATAAATTGATGAACCGAGAAACCTGGTGGATGTAGGTCCTTAAGACAAGATTCCCTCTAGGGGTTAACATCCGCCAGGATCTCATTCATCATTATTGATACTCCACCTCTGCAAATGTCTTGGTATACTTCTACTACAGTCATGGCCAAAAGTTTTGAGAATGACACAAATATTAATTTTTACAAAGTCTACTGCTTCACTTTTTCTAATGGCAATTTGCATATACTCCAGAATGTTATAAAGAGTGATCAGCGTAACAGCAATTACTTGCAAAGTCAATATTTGGCTAGAAAATGAACTTTATCCCCCAGAACACATTTCAACATCATTGGAGCCCTGCCTTGAAAGGACCAGCTAACCTCTTTTCAGTGATTGCTCCATTAACACAGGTGTGGGTGTTGATGAGGACATCAATCTGTCATGATTAAGTAAGAATTACACCACTGGACACTTTAAAAGGAGGCTGGTGCTTGGCATCATTGTTTCTCTTCTGTTAACCATGGTTATCTCTAAATAAACACGTGCAGTCATCATTGCAATGCACAAAAATGGCCTAACAGGGAAGAGTATCGCAGCTAGAAAGATTGCACCTCAGTCAACAATCTATCGCATCATCAAGAACTTCAAGGAGAGAGGTTCCATTGTTGCCAAAAAGGCTTCAGGGCGCCCAAGAAAGACCAGCAAGCGCCAGGACCATCTCTTAAAAGTGTTTCAGCTGCGGGATCGGGCTACCAGCAGTGCAGAGCTTGCTCAGGAATGGCAGCAGGCAGGTGTGAGTGCATCTGCACGCACTGTGAGGCGGAGACTCTTGGAGCAAGGCCTGGTCTCAAGGAGGGCAGCAAAGAAGCCACTTCTTTCCAGAAAAAACATCATGGACAGACTGATATTCTGCAAAAGGTACAGGCAGTGGACTGCTGAGGACTGGGGTAGAGTTATTTTCTCTGATGAACCCCCTTTTCGATTGTTTGGGACATCAGGAAAACGCCTCATTCGGAGAAGTCAAGGTGAGCGCTACTACCAGTCTTGTCTCATGCCAACTGTTAAGCATCCTGAAACCATTCATGTGTGGGGTTGCTTCTCAGCCAAGGGAATCGGCTCTCTCACAGTCTTGCCTAAAAACACAGCCATGAATAAAGAATGGTACCAGAATGTCCTCCAAAAGCAACTTCTCCCAACCCTCCAAGAGCAGTTTGGCGATCAACAATGCCTTTTCCAGCATGATGGAGCACCTTGCCATAAAGCAAAGGTGATAACTAAATGGCTCAGGGAACAAAACATAGAGATTTTGGGTCCATGGCCTGGAAACTCCCCAGATCTTAATCCCATTGAGAACTTGTGGTCAATCATCAAGAGACGGGTGGACAAACAAAAACCTAAAAATTCTGACAAAATGAAAGCATTGATTGTGCAAGAATGGACTGCTATCAGTCAGGATTTGGTCCAGAAGTTGATTGAGAGCATGCCAGGGAGAATTGCAGAGGTCCTGAAGAAGAAGGGTCAACACTGCAAATATTGACTTGCTGCATTAACTCATTCTAACTGTCAATATAAGCTTTTGTTACTCATATGTTTGCAATTATATTTCTATCTGTGATAAAAAAACATCTGTCAAACACACACATAAAAACCAGAGGGCAGCAGATCATGTGAAAATATAATATTTGTGTCATTCTCAAAACTTTTGGCCATGACTGTATATAATATGTTCCTCCCTCCTCTCCTTTAGTCTCTCCTCTTCTTTTAATTTTTTTTTTTCTTAGTGTGAACACTCCCATGTCTTTACACCCTCTAGTAACTGAGAACTAATTAAGCTGTGCTTGTTACATTGTCTGCAGCAGCTTGTTTTGGAGGGGGATATCCGGCCCTGACTATGTGAGACGCTCAGATTTTAAATATGTGTGTTCAATGACTAAGGCTACTTGTTAGCTGAAACGTGTATGAAGATGTTTTTAATGATTTTTCTCAGATAGCTGCGACTATCTTGATGTTTTTTATTCTGCTCTACTCACCGTGATCCAATAAATGTATTTCCTTGAAGCTTATGGATTTTTTGGCTTTCTTCACTTGAATTCTTCAGTGCACCTGGAGTTTCCGTGCGCTGCTTCACCCAGGTGAGCTGAATTTATTTGCTTTATTAATAGTGAAAATACTTACACAAAAAAAACTACTGTAATTATGAATTATTCTAAAACATATAAAAATTAGTGTATTTTAATAATACGTGATTTGGACTTTGGAAAACTGTATATAGATTACCCTGTGAATTAGTATAACATCATAACATATATGAATGAATCTAAATTGCAACCTTCATATTATAGTGACAATAATCATGTGAAGTGTTGACAAGTGATATGTGTATAAAAAATAAATAAAATAAAAAATTCCTAAAGAAAATTTTTTGTCTTATTAACCCAAAAATACACATTCATTGGCTGGGCGTGTGAATTCCACACCATGACAGCCCCAGGGGTTACCCCGAGACGCCCTTGCACAGGTGGGATACCCACGTCCAACCAACAAATATCAGCATTATAGTCATCCCTCTTAGTCTGCCTATAAAGGAGAAGAAAATGAAATTAACCAAAGAGGATATGAGAAGACAAACTAGGTCATATAGTCATCATTGAGCAGCAATCGGATGGGCAGACCTCACCGAAAACTAGTGCTAAAAGGCTACCAGGATGGCCCAGTCCATCCACCCAAAAACAACTACAAATTAATCATCACAGTAAGATGTAAAATGAGCATATTGTTTTTAGATAAGGAGGATTCTTCAAATGGAGATCACCAAGGGTGTATGCTTGACAGAAGAGGAAAAAAACCTAAAATATTAAAACCAAAATTAAAAATACATACTATTGATAAAAAAACTGATAACCAAGTCACAAGAATGATGCAAAGCTCAATATTTCGTTTAGGCCTTTAGGGTGTACCGAGTCTACCAACCAAATCCAGCATGCCTCCAGTTGGGCCAGTCTCCTATTGACGCATCACTATGGCAAAGATCACCCTGGCCCTTGCTCTGACTCGTCGAGCAGTGGCTTATGGTTGATATAATGTCAGACACCGACATGGAGGTGGTTGACTCCCACTTTCATGACGGAAGCGCCTCTTATGTAAATCAACGGAAGTAATGAGAGGGATATTTAAAGACTGGTAGCTGAGGTCACTGCACACCCCTTCGGAGGAAGCACACGTGAAACTCGCATTAAGGGATCCCTGCACGTGGTACACCAGGATTGAGTCAGTGGTAATGAACATGTCTGCCTAACTGTGTGTTTTGTTGGAAAGGCTGCCCTGCACTATATGAGCACTTGCATATGCACTATTGGAACTTTTTTCAAACTTTCTACCTATTCACTTTGAAAATCATATTGGTATCTGGTTTTATAAACTGAATTTTGATAGATGAATTATATGATGCTTGGCAGCTTTTTTTTTTACAATCCACAGAGGGAACTTCTATTTAGGCTGAGGTGGGAATAGTGATACTTATGGGATACCATTTCCTCTTCTTTCACCATTTGATAAATATATATTTTGACCAAATAGAGCTCTGGGTGTGATTAATTTACTTATATGAAACTGACAGTTTAATTTCATATGTAGTCACTTCTCTTCTTTTCTATTAAATATTCCCCTATTTCCTGCACAAACAGGTTTACTGGTGTATTTCCCCTTTAGCATGTAACCTTCTCTTATAATTTGTTTAAGGGGATATACTTTTGAAGTTCTCGCATGCATAACTTAAAGCCAAAGTCATTATTTTCTATTGTAACGTATCTCCACTATCTGTGGATGGGGAGTACTCACTTGGCTGGTAGTTGAGGAATATACTGGGACACTCAGGGTTAAAAAGTCCATTCACTTTATTAAGGCACAGCATAAACCGAAGCTCAGGTACAGTAATTGGTGATATGCAGCAGCCCGTGCACCATGCAGCAACCATTCAGCTGTACCATAGCCACGGTCCTCGCTGAGCCGTGGAGTTCCTAATACGGATTAGTATCCGTTAACTGTCCATAACGATCCTATCAGTTCCCGGATACCTCATTCCTCAACAGGATAAACCATTTTGTGCGAAGACAGTGTAGGTGCATGTCACTCAGGATAGCCACCCGCTTCACTGTGACTTCCCTTGTTGACAGTATAACCAACTGTTTAGTCTCTGGTGCCCAGTTTACTCTACATGCTTCCACCATCTTCCTAAATTCCTCATGCACAGCCTCACTGGCACAAGCTTCTTGCAAGTCCTTGGGTACCTCAACTATGCACTTGAAGAGCGAAGTCTCTCCGTCTTGGATATAGTGTTTGGTCTCCTCGCCCTGAGAGGCAGAGCATTTTTTCAAGATGTCGACCTCTGTGAGGCTGCCTGCGTGGCATTTCCCCTGCTGGATTTCTTTCTCCCTGGTCAGTCTCACCAGCTCACTCTCCTTCATTGCAATCAGATTGAGAGAGCATGACAGTTCGTTCTGTAGAGCGGAGAACTCATTTTTCCGGCCCTCCATGTATTTCTGGAGCTGGGCCTCAGCCTCCTGCTTAGCCTCCTGGTCAATCTTGAGCTCTCGGAGGACTTTATCCTGTTCCCCTGCCAGGCAGCGATGCTCATCCTCTCTCCGGAGAAGCTCCCACTGATGCTTCTCATGGGCCTCTCTGATTTATGCATACATTCTTCTCCAAGTCTGTGGACAGTTCTCAGAGGGCTTTTTCCCTTTGTGACCTTTCCGCATTATTTTTTACTCTAAAGCTACGATTCTCTCAGATTTCTGTTCTTTCAGACGCTTTAATTCGGCCTGTAAATTCGCCTCTTTTTGCTTCTCAGGAGAAAACTGTTTGGCAAGGTCCTGGAACTCCTATGCTTTGTTGCAGCAGGTCATTCCCAGCTGAGACACCTGTTCTGTGACCTCCTGCCAAGCATAGCGCAGCTTTTCCTCGGTGGAGCGGATGGTATGAAGCAGCTTCTGTTCCTGTGCTTCCTTCTCTCAGAGCCAAGCCTTGGCTGCCGAGAGCTCTGACTCCAGGTAATGCACCTGATCCAGCTTTGCAGAGTTAGCGGCTTCCATACACGACTCCTTAATCCTCTCGTTTGCCAGCTGCTGACAGACCTCATCGTGCTTTTTTTCCAAGCTTTGGACATGCGCTTTCACCTGGCAGGAGCTGTCAATTTGATCCTCTCATTGCCGAATGGCAGCGGTCGATTCGGACGGCTTCTCCTGCAGGCTCTCCATTTTTTGCTTGGAGTCCTTCCCCTACTGCGATTTTCGCTGTTGGATCTCTTCCGCCACCCTGTGTCAGTTTTATCTTCCGCACGTCATCGACTACCTCTGTGCTGGGGTTTGTCAGTGGTAAAGTGACTTCCTTGTCAAGGACGTTAACTTTGTTGGCACCTGACCCTGTCTTTTTTTTTTTCTCCCTTGTCTCAGAGGGCGAGGCTTGTCCTGCCTTTCTGCAGCCGGCAATGAGAGGAAGACTTGCCATTTGTACCCGGCTCCCCCTTACCGCACTCTTTTTCCCTCACGTCACAGTCTGAATGGGAGTCACCACTACTCACCCTGTCATCCTGGAACAACAAGTCCCCACTTATACAGGTAGTGGACCCCTCCCTTGGAGCTACCCTGCTTTCAATGGTCACACTGTTGGTCACCTCTGCTAAGTCCCAGAGTTGGTCAGACCTATATTTCCATCCGGTCACCCCTAACTCTGGACTATCGACCTTAGGGGTTGCTACCTCCTATTTATGCATCCCACCACCAGGAACCCCTACATCCTCCTGCTGCTGTGGAGCTCCCTTAGGGTCACTCCGGCTCCCTTCTGAGCAATCCGACACTCCCCTTTCCTCCCACAAGTCCCAAAACAATTCAAAATCCTGACCGATTACAATAGGGTATGGCAAATCCAGGACTGCAGGGAAGTCAAGGCTGGTTATGATCGTAGGCATCTCAATGATTACCCTGGACACCGTATAATCCCTAGGGACCCGATGGATGTAGTGGACTTCCAACTTCCTTCCGGGAATCGGAAAAAAAGAGAGTGGCGCTCACCAGAGTCTCTGGGCTCCCTGAGTCTAGAAGCCCACTCACACTAACTTCCATAGTACACCTCTGTGACATCTTGTCAGATGGAAAGGCAGTACATAATCCCGGACATGTGCTGTTTGAATGTTGTTCCCGGCTATAGTCCTTTGACACATTCGCTGCTGCCCCTTTTTGGTTGGCACCCCCTTTTGGGACTCCATCACTTTTTGGGCAACCATCCCTGTTTGGGTCACCACCCCCTTTTGGGACTCCACGTCCTTTGGGACAACCATCCCTCCTTGGGGTGTACGCCGTGGACTCCCCATGGCCCTCTCAGGCCTCCTCACTGCCCGTGCATGGCAGTCTATCTGTCCCAACAGTTCCACACAGCGAGGCACCGCACAGCTCCCCAAGGCTCTGCCCGACTTCGCACAGCGAGGCTCTGCATGGCTCCACAAGATAGGCCCCTTGCTGCAAGGCTCCACACCACTCTGTACAGCTCCACAAGGCTCTTCCAGGCTCCGCTCTGCAGATTTCATGGACCCGCCAAACCACAGCAAGCCGCCCGGAGTTCGTGGACCCGCCGATCCACAGCAAATACCTGCTGTAGTCCTCCCAGGTACCTCCTGGATCGATGCCCACATTCTCCACCAACTGTAACGTATCTCCTCTGTGGACGGGGAGCACTCACTTGGCTGGTCATTGAGGAATACGCTGGGACTCTCAGGGTTAAAAAGTCCATTCCATTTATTAAGGCACAGCATAAACCGAAGCTCAGGTAATTGGTGATATGTAGCAGCCCGTGCACCATCCGGCAACCATTCGGCTGTACAGTACCCACGGTCCTCGCTGAGCCGTGGAGTGCATAACACGGATTAGTGTCCGTTAGCTGTCCGTGACGACCGCACCAGTTCCCGGATACCTTTTATCCTCAGAGGCGTCCTCTCTGGAGGTAGTTCACAGGTCTCCTCACCCTGGCTCACTCTAGCCAGCACTGCCGTGCGTGCACAAACACACAGGCTCCATCTTGGGTGTTCAGACACACCCCTTGGAGTGGGGTATGTAGGTGACTGGACCAACCCATCTCTCCAAGTCACCAGGAAGCCTTCCCAATGTATAGTAAACTCAGCAGTAGATCTCCTGAGCAAAACAAGCCTAGGCTTCCATCACAGGGCCACCTGTTGTGAATGTGTTAGAAATGAATTCTGAGCAGAAGCTCCCTCTGGTGGTTACAAACAGTACTGAACTATTCAATGAAGATTGGCAATCAGGTGTTACAGACTGGTCTTATATAAGGGAGGTTCCCTCCCATCAGGGTTGCCGGTGATCAATTGTTCTTGTCTCAAATTTGGTTCCTGGTTCACTTGGAAGCTTGCTGTGTCTTGCCTGCATCTTCTGCTAACAGATGAGATATTTTCTGCTTTTATTTTTGTGCTTGCTTTTTGCATTTTGTCCTGCACTTCTGTGGAGTTCAGCCAGGTCCCCTCCGGGGGCTTGTGCTCCTCTCAGTTTATCTGAGCCACTGTTATTTGTTCATTTGCCTTTTCCAGTTTTTTCAGTGGCTGCTGCTTAGTTTTGTTACACCAGAGAACTAATTTAGGTGGTAGAGGTCGTGTGATCTCAGGTGTTGTTGCAATTAGTGTGTTGGTATTTTTTTAGGGTTTTTTGGATTGCAGTAAGTGTCCTTCCTATCCTTTTCTTTCTAGGAAGATTGGGCCCCAACGTTTGCTCATACTATTTTCTGTCTGTGTCTGTATTTCCTCTTGTCTAACCGCCATTACATGTTTGGGGGCTTCCTATGTTCTTTGGGGATCTGCTCCGGGGCAGATAGTTTTCCTCTTTCTATCTTTAGGTGTAGTTAGCTTCTCAGGCTGTGACGAGGCGTCTAGGACCAACGTAGGTACGCTCCACGGCTGCCTTTAGTTGTGGTGGTTAGTCAGGGTACTGCAATCCAGTAGATTCCAACCTCTCTGGTGTATTGCCTTTTTTGCCTGCTCTCCTCAGCTACCAAATCATAACAGCCATCCATCTCTGTGATACATACCTCCCATTAACCACATGGCCAGTCGCCATATCACACTATGTAAAATAGTAAAGAATTTGTGTAATGAATTGGAACCACTTTCTCATTAAAGTGTATCATGTGTTGTCTTATCATGTACTATCGAATATCCCTTATGTTTTTTAATCCCCTAACGACCACCGATACGCCTTTTAACAGCGGCAGTCAAGGGTACTTAAACCACAGTGCCGTTAATTAACGATGCTGATGAATAAGGGCATACCGCCCCCGAGAGTCGGAATTTCTCCGGGTTCTAGGCTGCTGGGGGTAGCGGAGACCCCAGAGAACATGATTCGCGTTGGTTTTTACCGACCCGATCGCACATCAGAGGAGAGAGAAATACGGTCACCCAATCTTCCCTCGGTACCTCCTAGTTTCCCTGGACCCTTCTGCTTCCCCCCACGGCTGCCGGCGTCTTCTTCCGGGCAGAAAATCGCGGGGTCATGCGCAGTGCACCCACTGAGATCTGCCGGTCGACACCAGCTAACAATAGGAAATTTTTCCTATTGGTTCATTTTGATCACTGTGATAGTTCTATTGGAAAATAAAAATTTGGGGGGTGAACAGATAATTTTTGTGGAAAAAATATGATCTTTATTTTCACGGCTCTATGTTATAAACTTCTGTGAAGCACTTGGGGGTTCAAAGTTATCACCACGCATCTAGATAAGTTCCTTGGGGGTCTAGTTTCCAAAATGGTGTAACTAGTGGGTGGTTTCCACTGTTTAGGCACATCAGGGGCTCTCCAAACGCGACTTGGCATCCGATCTCAATTCCAGCCAATTCTACGTTGAAAAAGTCAAACGGCTCTCCTTCCCTTCCAAGCTCTGCCGTGCCCCCAAACAATGGTGTACCCCCACATATGGGGTATCGACGTATTCAGTAGAAACTGCACAACAAATTTTGTTGTTCATTTTCTCTTTTTACACTTGTGAAAATAAAAAAAATTGGTTCTCAAGTAAAATGTTTGTGAGAAAAAGTTAAATGTTCATTTTTTCCTTCCACATTCCTTCAGTTGCTGTGAAGCATGTAAAGGGTTAATAAACTTCTTGAATGTGATTTTGAGCACCTTGAGGGGTGCAGTTTATAGAATGGTGTCCCTGTTGGGTATTTTCTATCATGTACACCCCTAAAAGTGACTTCAAATGTGATGTGGTCGCTAAAAAAATGGTTTTGTAAATTTTTAGAAATCGCTGGTCAAATTTTAACCCTTATAACGTCCTAACAAAAAAAAGTTTGTTTCCAAAATTGTGCTGTTGCAAAGTAGACATGTGGGAAATGTTATTTCTTAAGTATTTTGTGTGACATGTCTGTGATTTAAGGGCATAAAAATTAAAAGTTTGAAAATTGAATAATTTTAAAAATTTTCACCATATTTCCGTTTTTTTCATAAATAAACGCAAGTCATATCGATGAAATTTTACCATTAACATGAAGTACAATATGTCATGAAAATATAATCTCAGAATTGTAAAAATTGGCTTGGTCATTGAGTAGCAACTTGGCTCTGTCACTAAGAGTTAGGGTTATGGTTAGGGTTGGGATTAGGGTTAGGTTTGTGGTTAGAGTTATGGTTAGGGTTGGGATTAGGGTTAGGGATGTGTTAGGGTTAAGTTTGTGGTTGGGATTATGGTTACGGGTGTGTTGAGGTTAGGGTTGTGGTTAGGCTATGGTTGGGATGAGGGTTAGGGGTGTGTTAGGGTTAAGTTTGTGGTTAGGGGTGTGTTGGGGTTAGGGTTGTGGTTAGGTTATGGTTGGGATTAGAGTTATGGGTGTGTTAGAGTTAGGTTTGTGGTTAAGGTTATGGTTAGGGTTAGGGGTTAGGGTTAGGGTGTGTTGGGGTTAGGTTTGGAGTTAGAATTGTGGGGTTTCCACTGTTTAGGTAGATCAGGGGGTCTCCAAACGCAACATGGCGCCACCATTGATTCAAACTAATTTTGCGTTCAAGAAGTCAAATGGTGCTCCTCCCTTCCGAGCCCTGCCGTGCGCTCAAACAGTGGTTTACCCACACATATGGGGTATTGACATACTCAGTACAAATTGCACAACACCTTTGGGGGTCTAATTTCTCCTATTACTCTTGGGAAATTAAAAATTTTGGGGCGAAAAGATCATTTTTGTGGAAAAAATATGTTTTATTTTCACGGCTCTACGTTATAAACTTCTGTGAAGCACTTGGGGAATCAAAGTGCTCACCACACATCTAGATAAGTTCCTTGTGCACGCAGGGAAACAAGTAGGATGTTTTTTAAATGCTTTTCTCATGGGGGCCATGCATACAAGGATAGGGATGAGGAACCATGCATACCACGACAGGGATGAGGAGCCATGCAAACAAGGATAGGGATGAGGAGCCATGCATGTAAAGATGGGGATAGGGATGAGGAGCCATGCAGACAAGGATGGGGATAAGGAGCCATGAATACTAGAATAGGCATTAAGGGACAATGCATACCCGGATTATACTCAAGTCAATACGTTTTCCCAGTTTTTCTTGGCAAAATTAGGTGCCTCGGCTTATACTCGGGTCGGCTTATACACGAGTATATAAGGTTGTTTTATGTGAGGCCATTATACTGTATGGAGTACTATGTGAGCACATTATATAGTATGAAACAATGTGGGGCCATTATACAGTATTGATCATCACGTGGGGCCATTATACAGTGTGGAGCATCATGTGGGGCCATTATACAGTATGGAGCATCACGTGGGGCCATTATACAGTATGGAGCATTGTTTGAGGCCATTATACAGTATGGATTATTGTGATGCCGTAATACTGTATGGAGCATTGTGTGGGCCATTATACAATATGGCGCACTATGTGGGGCCATTTTACAGTATGGAGCATCGCATGGGGCCATTATACAGTATGGAGCCATTATACAGTGTGGAGCATTGTGTGGGGCCATTATACAGTATGGAGCATTGTGTGAGGAAATTATATAGTATGGATTGTTATGTGAGGCCATTGTACTGTATGGAGCATTGTATGGGGCCATTATACAGTATGGAGCACTATGTGAGGCCATTATACTTTATGGAGGACTATGTGGAGCCATTATACTTTATGGAGATCTATGTGGAGCCAATGTACTGTATGGAGAACTTTATATGACCATTATGCTGTATGGAGTGCTTTGTTAGGATTACAGTTGGAGAATCATACTGTGATGGGGTCACCAATCTTTGTTGGGGGAACTGAGGGAGGGGGTTCAGTAGGGTCATCATACTGTGCATGTGGAGGCAGAGGCATATCTAGGGGAGGCAGCCGGGGCATGTGCCCCTGGCGCAGCTGGCTGGGAGGCGCAGTGGGGCCACCTAATACGGCGGTCCGCAGTGTCTCCCCCGGCGGCTACATTCTGCTGCCCACTGGACTAGGAGTTGGCTGTTCCCTGTGCTGGCTGTCAAGCTGACAGGGATCAATTGTACTGGCATCTGTGCAGACTCGAGTACAATTGAAGCTCTGACCACCGGGTCAGAGCGACGGCAGCAGCATGATCAGGTAATGTGATCACGCTGCTGACGTCACTCACCGGCGTTCAGAAGTGCGAAGAGCATCAGTGGTAATGGTAAGTGCTCCACTTGAGCTGAAGAAACCACCAAAGATTAAGGAGGGAGGGCGAGATTTGGAGTAGGGATGGGGTAATTCAATGTGTGTGGAGATTTGGCGTGGGGATGGGTGGTAATTCAAAGTGTGGGGGGATTTGGCTTGGGGATGAGGAGTTATTTAATGTGTGGTGGGATTTGGCGTGGGGAGGGGGTTATTTAATGTCTGGGGATTTGTAGTAGGGATGGGGGGTACTTAATGTGGTGGTGATTTGGAGTAGGGATGGGGGTACTTAATGTGTGGCTGGATTTGGAGTGGGGGTACTTAATGTGTGGGGGGATTTGGAGTGGGGGTACTTAATGTGTGGGGGATTTGGCGTAGGGATGGGGGTTATTTAATGTATGGGGGGATTTGGCATGGGGATGGGGTACTTAATGGGTGAGGGGATTTGGAGTGAGGATGGGGGAATACCTAATGTGGGGAGATTTGGAGTGGGGATGGGGGAATACCTAATTGTGGGGATTTGGTGTGGGGATGGGGGTGCTTAATGTGTGTGGGGATTTGGCATGGGGATTGGGGGATTTAATGTGTGTGGGGGGGATTTGGCGTGGGGATTGGGGGATTTAATGTGTGTGGGGGGATTTGGCATGAGGATTGGGGGATTTAATGTGTTGGGGGATTTAATGTGTGTGGAGGGATTTGGAGTGGCGATGGGGGATTTAATGTGTGTGGAGGGATTTGGAGTGGGGATGGGGATTTAATGTGTGGAGGGATTTGAAGTGGGGATGGGGGGATTTAATGTGTGTGGAGGGATTTGGAGTGGGGATGGGGGATTTAATGTGTATGGAGGGATTTGGAGTGGGGATGGGGGGATTTAATGTGTGTGGAGGGATTTGGAGTGGGGATGGGGGGATTTAATGTGTGTGGAGGGATTTGGAGTGGGGATGGGAGATTTAATGTGTGTGGGGAGATTTGAGGACACAAAATGAGGAGCATGTATGTATGAGGACATGTATGAGGAAACAGTATGGTGAATGGGGGATGGGTGCATACAGTATGGGGAGCAAACGGGTGAATGTATGTGGACACAGTATGAGTAACGATGGGAAAAATATGTGTGGACACAGTATGGGGAGTTAGGGTGATGGGATGTGTGCAGACACAGTATGGGGAGTCAGGTGTATGTGTGAGCAGACAGTATGGTGAACAGGGGGATGTGAAAGGAGACAGTATGAGGAGGGAGGGGAATAGTGTGAGGCGACAGTATGGGGGAGAAAAGTGAGTGGCCAGAAGTATATAAATCACATGCTTGTGCTGACATGACCATCCACAGGCAAGGGAGAATCCTAAAAGTGTGCAGTGCATTCGTTGTGAGAATTCAGAAGCCCGGAATGTCAGGATGCAACTCTGCAGGTTCCAGTAGTTATCACATGGACACTTCACTCATATGAGATTTTCATACTTGTGGTCCTGTGACAATGAGCTTCTCTTCCTGCTTCTCTCAGTTTTTCACTGAACATTGAGAGCATTTGTGAGAGCAGCTCGTCGTACATGACTAAGTGTGCAAATCGCATGTGTGCTTTTGGGGGGGGGGGGCGCCGAACCAAATTCTTGCCCGGGTGCAAGAAAGCCTAGATACACCTCTGTGTGGAGGAGTTCACTGTATGGGTATTATACTGTGTTTGGGAGCACTTTTGTTTGCATCATACTTTATCTGTTTTATTCAAGATTTTTTTTTTATCATTTGTTATTACATATTTAAATTAGGCCATTGGGCCATATGCTTTTTACTGCTGTTACGTAACATATTATATTATTCCACTATAATTCCAAAAGTTAATCCTTTTATTTGATAAGGAGAAACTTCCTCAATTGTAGACTTTTTTTTAACAAGGTTGGCCTGCAACTTTCTGCAGGCTTTTAACTTTGGCCCTGTGTATTTGAGTTTGATATACCTGCCTTAAAGGGTTTGTTCTCATTGCTACAATTGCAAAAAGGTTGTAAAAACTAACAACTCTTTAGTTTTACTTTTGATTATAAATCCACTCTATTCTCAAGAACAGACCTTCACTACAATTGGTGGCTAGTAGAGATGAGCGAGTTTGCCTTTTTTAGGGTCAAGTCGGGTTTCGTGAAACCCGACTTTCTCAAAAGTCGAGTCGAACTAAGTCAGCCGACTAACGGAAATGGTCGGGTCGGAGTCGAAAATCCGACCCCAATGCAAGTCAATGAGGAATAAAAGTCGGCAGGGAGTGGAGGTCAGTAAACACACCTAGAGTGCCCATTTCAATGCCAACGACATCAATTCTTATTACTTAAGCTTGTTAACCTTAATTATTATTATTATTATTATTATTATTATACATTTATATAGCGCCATTTATTCCATGGCGCTTTACATATGAAAAGGGAAAAATATAGACAGATACAATAAACATGTGCTAGACAAGGGACACACAAGTACAGAAGGAGAGAGGACCCTGCCCGCGAGGGCTCACAGTCTACAGGGATGGGTGAGAATACACTAGGAGAGGGTAGAGCTGGTCGTGCGATGGTTCAGTAGACTGAGGATCATTGCAGGTTGTAGGCTTGTCGGAACAGGTGGGTCTTCAGGTTTTTCTTGAAGGTCTCCGTTGTTGGTGAAAGTCTGATGTTTTGCGGCAGGGAGTTCCAGAGTATGGGGGAAGCCCGGGAGAAGTCTTGTATGCGGTTGTGGGAAGAAGAGATGAGGGGGGAGTCGAGAAGGAGATCTTGAGAGGATCGAAGGTTGCGTGTAGGTAGGTAGCGGGAGACCATGTCACAGATGTATGGAGGAGAAAGGTTGTGGATGGCTTTGTATGTCATGGTTTAAGGTTTTAAGTTAATTAACTTTATAATAATAGTAACGCATTGAAAACTGGGGGTTATTTGGCTAAAGTTGTGGGGGGTGCAGTGCTGGCTTCAGGTTTTCGTGGGGACCGGGCCAAAGAGTCTCAGTGGGCCCCTTTAACACATATCACAATTCATGATGCTCCGATACGGCAGAGAAATATAGGTATAGTACAATGCCAAATACTTCATTTCTTATATTACAGTACATGAGTGATATCTATTTTAAATTCTACAATAGCTCAAAAAACGGACAGTATAGTCCTCCATACAGTACTATGGGCACGACATACTGCGCCATACAGAATAATAAGCCCCATATATTGCGCCATACAGAATAATGAGCCCAATATATTGCTCCATACAGAATGGGCTCCATATAATGCTCCATACAGAATAGGGCCCATATGTGCTCCATATATAAAGAACCCTATATGATGCCCCATAAATAATGTACCCCATATGATGCTCTAGTATATGATGGGCCCCATATATGATGCTCCAGTGTATGATGAACCCCATATAATGCTCCAAATATACAGTCATGGCCAAAAGTTTTGAGAATGACACAAATATTATATTTTCACATGATCTGCTGCCCTCTGGTTTTTTATGTGTTTGACAGATGTTTTTTATCACAGACAGAAATATAATTGCAAACATATGAGTAACAAACGCTTATATTGACAGTTAGAATGAGTTAATGCAGCAAGTCAATATTTTCAGTGTTGACCCTTCTTCTTCAGGACCTCTGCAATTCTCCCTGGCATGGTCTCAATCAACTTCTGGACCAAATCCTGACTGATAGCAGTCCATACTTGCACAATCAATGCTTTCATTTTGTCAGAATTTTTAGGTTTTTGTTTGTCCACCCGTCTCTTGATTGACCACAAGTTCTCAATGGGATTAAGATCTGGGGAGTTTCCAGGCCATGGACCCAAAATCTCTATGTTTTGTTCCCTGAGCCATTTAGTTATCACCTTTGCTTTATGGCAAGGTGCTCCATCATGCTGGAAAAGGCATTGTTGATCGCCAAACTGCTCTTGGAGTGTTGGGAGAAGTTGCTCTTGGAGGACATTCTGGTACCATTCTTTATTCATGGCTGTGTTTGTAGGCATGACTGTGAGAGAGCCGATTCCCTTGGCTGAGAAGCAACCCAACACATGAATGGTTTCAGGATGCTTAACAGTTGGCATGAGACAAGACTGGTGGTAGCGCTCACCTTGTCTTCTCCGAATGAGGCGTTTTCCTGATGTCCCAAACAATCGAAAAGGGGATTCATCAGAGAAAATAACTTTACCCCTGTCCTCAGCAGTCCACTGCCTGTACCTTTTGCAGAATATCAGTCTGTCCATGATGTTTTTTCTGGAGAGAAGTAGCTTCTTTGCTGCCCTCCTTGAGACCAGGCCTTGCTCCAAGAGTCTCCACCTCACAGTGCGTGCAGATGCACTCACACCTGCCTGCTGCCATTCCTGAGCAAGCTCTGCACTGCTGGTACCCCGATCCCGCAGCTGAAACACTTTTAAGAGACGGTCCTGGCGCTTGCTGGTCTTTCTTGGGCGCCCTGGAGCCTTTTTGGCAACAATGGAACCTCTCTCCTTGAAGTTCTTGATGATGCGATAGATTGTTGACTGAGGTGCAATCTTTCTAGCTGCGATACTCTTCCCTGTTAGGCCATTTTTGTGCATTGCAATGATGACTGCACGTGTTTCTTTAGAGATAACCATGGTTAACAGAAGAGAAACAATGATGCCAAGCACCAGCCTCCTTTTAAAGTGTCCAGTGGTGTCATTCTTACTTAATCATGACAGATTGATCTCCAGCCATGTCCTCATCAACACCCACACCTGTGTTAATGGAGCAATCACTGAAAAGAGGTTAACTGGTCCTTTTAAGGCAGGGCTGCAATGATGTTGAAATGTGTTTTGGGGGATAAAGTTCATTTTCTAGCCAAATATTGACTTTGTAAGTAATTGCTGTTAAGCTGATCACTCTTTATAACATTCTGGAGTATATGCAAATTGCCATTAGAAAAAGTGAAGCAGTAGACTTTGTAAAAATTAATATTTGTGTCATTCTCAAAACTTTTGTCCATGACGTAATGGTCCCCATATATAATGCTCCAAATATAATGGGCTCCATGTGATGCTCCATATATAATGTGCCCCATATGATGCGCCATATATAATGGGCCCCATATGATGCTCCAGTATATGATGTGCCCCATGGATGATGCTCCAGTGTATAATGGGCCCTATCTATAATGCTCATGTGTATGATGGGCCCCATATATAATTCTTCAGTGTATAATGCTCCCCATATATTGCTCCAACCATTAATAAAAATGAAATACCTCCCCTCGCTGGGCACTGCTCTAATTTGGACTCCTCCGCGCCGCCATCTTCCAGCTCTCTGCACTGTGACTGTTCAGGTAGAGGGCGCACAGACGTGACATTATTGCGCTCTCTGACCTGAATGTCACCGTCAGGAAACGCGGAAGACGTCACAGCGGTGGAGCAGGGAGAGGTAAATATTGCAAGTGCTGGGGCACTGAGCTAGCAGGGGGGGGCACACTCGTGGGCGCCGGGAACTGGCACAGGGCCCCTCATAGTACGCGAGTGGGCCCCCCCACCTGCTCAGGGCCCTGGCACTTGCCCGGGTGCGCCACGTGCTGACGCCGGCCCTGGGGGGGGGGACAGCCCAGTTAGGGAGGTGGAAAAAGTGGCATATGTTGAGGTGTAGGCTGGACATTCAGCAGCTGCAAATGGAGGAATTGGAGAAGTCAGAGGAAGAGGAGGACAATGCGAGCCATTTTGCTGGCAACCTATGTGTCATCAAGGGAAGGTGGTACAAAATCCTTTGAAACCCAGACATAGTTCATTTTAATGAAGGTGAGATCACCAACATTTTGGGTCAACAGCCGGGTCCTTCTTTCTGTCAGGATTGATCCAGCAGCACTGAAGACTCTTTCTGATGGCACACTACCAGCAGGGTAAGCGAGCTCCTGTAAGCCATATTGTGCCAATTCAGGCCAGGTGTCCAGTTTACAGGCCCAGTAGGCAAAGGGAAATGAACTGTGAGGGAGAACATCGATAGGAGGAGGAGAGGTAATTTTGAACCATAGTTGACAAGTGCTGTCTCCTGTCTGTTGCAATCGATTCAGTATTACCAGTCGTGTGAGCGTTACTCGAGAAATCAGACCACAACATGGTCATGAAACCCCTGTCTCCAACGCCACTTTGGCTGTGTGCACCACGAACACCTCTTCCATGTTGCCCAGTACGGCTCGTGGTAGAACCTGCACCGCTGATGTGTGCTGGGAATGCCTCTAACAAACAGTTTACCAGAGTTGCTTGTTTGTTCGCCAATATTAGCTCTAGGTTATCTTGTGGCATGATGTTATGTAATTTGCCTTTATAGCGCGGATCGAGGATGCTGGCCAACCAGTAGTCGTCATCCTTCATAATTTTGGCAATGCGGGGGTCCCTTTTTAGGATTCGCAAGACATAATCACACATGTGGGCCAATGTTCCAGGTGTCAATGATGCACTGCCAGTGGTGGGTGGAGGAGCACTTTCTGCCAAATCCACATCCCTCCAGTCACGCACAAACCCTGTACCTGACCTTGGCAAGCCAACATTTTCTCTTGCCTCCTGAGAAGCATCATCCTCTCCAAAATAATCATCCCCCTCATCCTCCTCCTCTTCTTCCTCCACCTCGTCCAGGACAGGTCTCTGAGCAGACAATGCCTGACTGTCATGAAGGCTTCCCTCCTCCTCCGCTGCAGACGCCTGATCCTTTATGTGCGTCAAAGTTTGCATGAGCAGACGCATAAGTGGGATGCTCATGCTTATGATGGCATTGTCTGCGCTTACCAGCCATGTGCATTCCTTAAAACACTGAAGGACTTTACAGAGGTCTTTCAGCTTTGACCACTGCACACCCGACAACTCCATGTCCACCCTCAAACTGACTGCCCGTGGATCCTCCCACAAATGCATTACAGCCTGCCTCTGTTCGCACAGCCTCTCAACCATGTGCGTGGTGGAGTTCCACCTTGTTGCAACGTCTATGATTAGGTGGTGATTGGGGAGGTGGAGCGATCGCTGCAGCCTCTGCATACGACTGGAGTCTACGGGCGAGCGATGGATGTGCGAGCACAGTCTTTGCACCTTATGGAGCAGGGCTGGTAACTCTGGATAATTATTTATGAAGCACTGCACCACCAGGTTCAAGGTGTGAGCCAGGCAAGGTATGTGTCTGAGTTTTGCCAGGGCTATGGCCGCCACAAAATTACGGCCATTAGCACTGACTACCTTGCCTGGCTCAAGATGTAGACTGCCCAGTCATTACTCAGTTTCTTGCTGCAAGTAGTCGGCCAGTACCTCCGCGGTGTGTCTGTTGTTGCCCAAAGACATCATCTTTAAAACAGCCTGCTGACGCTTACCACTAGCTGATCGATAGTGGGACACCTCGTGTGCAACACTGGCAGCTGCGGATGGAGTGCTCGTGCGACTGCGCTCTGCCGAAAAGCTTTTGCTTCTGGAGGAGGAGGAGGGTCGAACGCCTACAGCCAACTGTTGCCTATACCGTGAGCTAGGCAGCACTGTCCCACCACCGCTGTCCCCTGTGGAGCCTGCATCCACCACATTAACCCAGTGCGCAGTGATGGACACGTAACAGCCCTGGCCATGCCTACTGGCGCACGCATCTGTTGTGAGGTGCACCTTTCCACTCACTGATTGAGTGCATGGACAATGCGGTCTTTCACATGCAGGTGGAGCGCAGAGATGGCTTTTCTAGAAAAGAAGTGGCAACTGGGTAGGTCATAGCGTGGGACAGCATAGGTCATGAGCTCTCGTAACACTGCGCTTTCAACCAAACGGAAGGGCATCATCTCTAATGATATCAGTTTGGCAATGTAGGCGTTCAAAGCCAGTGAGGTTTTGTAGTCCGTCCACGCTTGCAAGTGCATGGTGTTTAAATGTCTAAGCATGCGACTGGTATTCCATTTTCGAAGATTTTTACCTCGGCTAAAGGTCCTTCCGCACTTCTTACAGATAACCTTTGCCTCATCAATAGGATTTTGGTCAAAAAAGTGCCACACTGCACTCTTCCTACTATGGGATAAATTTTCAGGGCTTGCACGCAGTGCTAATTTGACCGTCTGGCCAAGCTATCCTGCAACTTTTTGTTTTTTTTAACACATTTTTGGACTGCTACGGGCCTGCCAGATAACCGCAGCTGCGATGTTGATGCCTGCCGATGATCCTCCTCCTCTTCTGAGCTATTGCCAGCGGCACCCTTTTCCTCCAGTGGATGCCAATCCGGGTCAACAACTGGGTCATCCATCACCTCCTCTTCAATTTCATCTGCACCTTCCTCTGTGTCACAGTGTAAGGTGGTAAAGTATGCAGGAAGGGGCACCTGAGTTTCATCAGGGTCAGATTCTGACTCAGTAGACTGTGAGGGCAATGTAGTGCTCTGGGTGAATGTACCAGCAGAATCAGATAGCAGTGGCTGTGCATCAGTGCACTCCATGTCATATTCATCTGGGACTGGGGAATTCAGGATTTGACTTGATAACCCAGGCATGGTATGTGAAAAGAGCTCCATGGAGTAATCTGAAGTGTGGCCTGCCACATCCTTCAGTTTTGGTGGGGGTGAAGGACACAAGGAAAGGTGTCGTTCCTGACCATGAGCCTGCACTGACGACTCAGTGCTTGCATTTTTTTGAAAGTTCAGAAGAGGAGGCGATAGAGCTGGAGGCTGTTTTGGCAATGTAAGCCAAAACCTGTTCCTGTTGCTCCGGCTTTAAAAGCGGTTTACCTACACCCAGAAAAGGGAGCCTTCCAGGCCTTCTGGAGCTAGATGATGGCGCAGGCTCAACACCTCCTGCCTTAGGTGCTATTGGGCTTTTGGCACTACCAGCAGATGCACCACAACCACCATCATTCCCAGCTGGCCCCCTCCGCCCACGTCCGCGGCCTCTTCCACCATACTTCCTCATGTTTGGGAAAATGTACCAAAAATACCAGCAGATATATGGTACTGTATGAGGAGCATACAGCTGTATATGGCGTAGGAGATAATTTAAATCTCCGTATATATTTCCGGAGTCACACACAGATGTTCACTCAGTATGGATTTCACCGTAATACAAAGAGCAGATGTATGGTACTGTCTCAGAAGAGTACAGCTGTTTACGGTGTAGGGGAAAAATCTCCGTATATATTTCCGGAGTCACACACAGACAGTCAGCATATATTTGTCCGTGATACCAGCCGGTACACGGTAGTGTGTGAGTGTACAGCTCTATACGGTGTGGGAAAAAATTAACGCTCGGTAAGTGTGCAGAAAAAAAAGAATCAAAGTATTAGTGCTGTGTAAAAAGCAGTCTGCACAGCAGTGTACACACAGCTATACGGCTATCAGGCAGCCTAATACCCAGCGCTGCTGCACACAAGAAAATCCTTCCCTGTCACTGGCAGGCAGCCTAATAACCAGCGCTGCTGCACACAAGAAAATCCTCCCTGGTCACTGCACACTAACTCAGGGGTGAACCTAGCCTCTGTGCTGCCTGAGGCGAACTGCAAAACGGCGCCCCCAATTCGAGCGAGGAAGGTTGCGGTGCACATAGCGCGCCGAGGCAAATTTTAGGCCACGCCCCGACCACACCCCTTTCACAACTAGTCACACCCATGTCCACGCCCCGACCACACCCATTTAGCACTGGTGATCACACTGACTGGTACTGAGGGCACAGTGACTGGTACTATGGGCACACTGGTACTGAGTAAAAGAAAGAACAGAGAGAAAAAAGAAAACAGAAAGGAGAGAGAAAGAGGGAAAGCAAGAAAGAACAGAGAGAAAGTAGAGAGAGAAATAAATAAACAAAGAAAGGGAAAAGAAAGAACAGAGAGAGAAAGAAAGAACAGAGAAAGAAAGAAAACAGAAAAAGAAAGAGGGGACAGAAAAAAAGAACAGAGAGAAAAAAAGAAATAGGGGAAATAAAGAACAAAGAGAGAAAGAAAGAACAGATAGAGAGAAAGAAAGATGGAAAACAAAGAACAGAGAGAGAGAAACAAATAAAGAAAACAGATAGAAGGAACAGAGAGAGAGAAAGAACAGAAAGATAGAGTGGAAAGAAAAAGAAAGAAAGAACAGAGAGAAAGAAAGAACAGAGAGAGAAAGAGCAGAGATAGAAAGAAAGAAAGAGGGGAAAGAAAGAACAGAGAGAGAAAGAAAAATGGGAAAGAAAAAAAACTACTGAATAATGGCCCCATATACTGCTGCATACTGTATAATAGCCCCACATGATGCTCCATACTGAATAATGGCCCCATATACTGCTGCATACAGTTTAAATAGCCCCACATGATGCTCCATACTGAATAATGGCCCCATATACTGCTGCATACAGTATAATAGCCCCACATGATGCTCCATACTGAATAATGGCCCCATATACTGCTGCATACTGTATAATGGCCCCATATATACTGCTGCATACTGTATAATGGCCCCATATACTGCTGCATACAGTATAATAGCCCCTCATGATGCTCCATACTGAATAATGGCCCCATATACAGCTGCATACTGTATAATGGCCCCATATACTGCTGCATACTGTATAATGGCCCCATGTACTGCTGCATACAGTATAATAGCCCCACATGATGCTCCATACTGAATAATGGCCCCATATACTGCTGCATACTACTGTCATGGAAATATATATGTATTCCATATATTCAAAGTATATTCATATATATGCATTCACAGTTAGATAGATCTCACTTGCTAAAAATCCTGTGTTCACACATATCTATGCAAAAGCTGATGTCAGAAAAAGAAAGAAAGAACAGAGAGAAAGAAAGAACAGAGAGAGAAAGAACAGAGATAGAAAGAAAGAGGGGAAAGAAAGAACAGAGAGAGACAGAAAAATGGGAAAGAAAAAAAACTACTGAATAATGGCCCCATATACTGCTGCATACTGTATAATAGCCCCACATGATGCTCCATACTGAATAATGGCCCCATATACTGCTGCATACAGTATAATAGCCCCACATGATGCTCCATACTGAATAATGGCCCCATATACTGCTGCATACAGTATAATAGCCCCACATGATGCTCCATACTGAATAATGGCCCCATATACTGCTGCATACTGTATAATGGCCCCATATATACTGCTGCATACTGTATAATGGCCCCATATACTGCTGCATACAGTATAATAGCCCCTCATGATGCTCCATACTGAATAATGGCCCCATATACAGCTGCATACTGTATAATGGCCCCATATACTGCTGCATACTGTATAATGGCCCCATATACTGCTGCATACAGTATAATAGCCCCACATGATGCTCCATACTGAATAATGGCCCCATATACTGCTGCATACTACTGTCATGGAAATATATATGTATTCCATATATTCAAAGTATATTCATATATATGCATTCACAGTTAGATAGATCTCACTTGCTAAAAATCCTGTGTTCACACATATCTATGCAAAAGCTGATGTCAGCTGTAATCAGTCGTTTTAAACTAATCTGGCCTTCATAAGGAAAAAGTACAGAAAGTTTTAATAGATATCTATTGTTTACTTTATAGTCATGCAAGAAAACTAGGGCAAAAGAACATAAAACAATAAATCTGCAACTTCAGCTCTTTTATCATAATTATCATACTTACACTAGAACAGCCAATAATCTAGCAGCTTTTAATTGTATGTTAATTGACTAACCAGCCCCTTTTTGTAAACGTATAAAACCTTGAATGAATAATAAATGAGTGGTCTTGATGAACTGCTATACTGACACTTCCGTTGTGGACAGTCTCATTTCGTTCTGAGCGCTCAAAAAGACATTAAATAGAAAACTGGGAATGGCAAGCAGCAAACACTGAAGGATATATTTATCCTAATTAAATTTCCTTAACAGTTGGCGCCTGCACGCGGGGAATTGGACGAAACGCACGAGGACCCGGCCGACCGGAGAGACGGGGGTGTTGGCCCTGGCCTTGGCACACGGGATGGAGACTGCAGCTCCATCAGTAAGGTAAGAAAACTCTTGTCATCTTACCTGAATGTTCCCTGTGCCTAGTCCTAGCCTACACTTCTAGCCGGTCGGACGTGGTCATCACCGCATTCCCAGGTAGTGTAAAAAGTCCATACCCTTATCCAAAAGCCCTGGGATATAAGCCAAGTTGTTTGCTGCTGTGCTGTATATGTTTCATGTTTTGTGTGAACCGGGAGAAAGTTGGAACGGTGACTGTGTTTTTGCTTGCTGATTTCTGGGGGCTGTATAGCAAAAGACAAATTGCTGGATAAGTTCCCGCAGAAATCTTTCACACACAGGAGGGAGGCCATCCCAGAAAAAATCCAGGTGTGAGGGGCGGGAGCTTTGTTTTGGATAAGTCCACGCAGTTATTCTTCACACATTGGAGGGAGGTTATCCCAGATCCATCCAGTGTTGAGGAGCGAGGGCTTTGAATCGGTTAAGTTTCTGCAGTTATTCTTCACACATTGGAGGGAGGTTATCCCAAAAAAATCCAGGTGTGAGGGGCAGGAGCTTTGTTTGGATAAGTTCTCACAATAATCGTCCACGCAAGGGGGGAGGTCATCCCAGTCAAATCAGACGTGGATGGTGAGAATTTTGATTAAGGCTATTACAGATTACTGTGACCGGCGCACCGGCCAGGGCGTACGGTACAGAAAGCGATAGACCTTGAGCATCGCCGTGCTCAGTGCAATTGGTGAGTTATCAGTTACCAGAGCAGCTTGTATGTGTCACAGATCATCAAAAGAGGGATTCGTATTCTCCCGGGTGTCTGTCTCATTGTACATGTCACTGTCTGTCTTGCAGGTACTGTCGCTTTAAATATCATTCTGAGCAGCGAGAAACCCTTTGACCCCCCTCCTCTGCTAATCACGTTGTCACATCTGTTTCCTGGTTTTGATCTTTTTAAGATAGTTTTTTGGCTACAGGCTGAAGCGTGAAAATTCTTAGGCATTCAGACTGAACTATATTCATTTTTTGCTATTCTGAGGGATAATTTTTTATTTATTTTTTTTTTTTTTGATACGTGATTTCAGTGCCTGTAGAGACAGCAAGCAGAGATATAAGGGAGGGGGGAAGTGCTGGTAGCAGCGAGATGACATTCCAGAAGGCGCGGTAGGAAAAAGCCTACGCTACCAGACAAAAGTTTTAAAGTACTTTTCTTTTTGTTTTTATCATTTTACAATCAGTTTTTCCACCTCTTTTCTGTTTTTTTTTGTTTTTTTTTTTAATTAGCTGTTTTAGTAACAAGGGTTGTTTTTCAGAGTTTTATGATTAATACGGTTTTTCTTTTCTCCCCTTTTTGGTGAATTTATTTTTTTTCTTTTTCTAGAGTTTTTTACTAAATCTAACTTTTGTTTTTAAAGTTTTTCTTTTAAGTACATTTTTAAATGATTTTGGAGAGATTTTTTTTCTAATCAATTTATTTTAGAGTTTTATTCTCCAACCATTTTTTTTTTTCTCTACTAGCTTGCTTTAGACCAAGGTCACTCCACAGATAAGGAAAATTGCAGGCTGAGGGAGAGCACACACACAAACTGCGCAGCGGCTTGACTAGCCCCTCCCGTCAGGCATTCGGCGAGGACGCACAGAACCAGAGTGCAACAGTTTTCAGATTTTTAATCACCTTTGTTGAATAGGTTTTTGGATTAGACACAGTACGTGAGAATCGAAGGGCTAGGCATGTGAATAGAAGGTCAGAGTACGTGAGAAGCAAATAGACAGGCAGCCTTTATGCTGCATAATGAAATGTTTTTTTTCTTGTTTTTGTTATTTGAAAGGCAACGGGAAAGTTTGTTAATAGATTACCGTCTGCTATAAAAGAGCAGTGGTGCATCGTGTAGAAGGTAAAGCAAGTTAATTTGAACGGACCAGGAAGTGATTTTTTATGTGAATAAGATTGAAAAGGTGTTAAATCGTCTGTGAGAAAAAGATCACTGACATGTCACAAGAGCAGAATTCAGAGTCACACACATCACATGTCCCTCATGTGGAGACACGGGACAAGGTGTAGACTGCTCTCATTGAATAAGGAGCCTTGTACAGGGAAAAACGCTCCCCGCCTCTCTCCACAAGGAGAAGGCATTTTAGTTTCAATGGTCCCCTCTCAAGAGCCACAGGGGGGACACCCTCTCCTTTTTCTTCTCTCAGTCCCTTTCTCTCTCTTCTTCAGACTTTTCTCCTCTTTCCTCGCTGCCATCCCTCTCTATCCATCTTTCCCTATAATTCCTTCTTTCCCCTCCCTCACATCTCTGACAAATCCATTTTTTTCCTCTTCCTCTTCTATATCTTCCTCTCCAACTCTCAAATCTTCTTCTTCATCTTCTTCTACTTCTCCCCCTCCATCTTTCTCCTCTCTCTCTCCTCCATCTTTCTCTCCTTCTCCCCTTCCACTCCTCTCCCTCCCCTCCTTCATTCTCTTCCTCTTCTTCACCCTCCCCCTCCATCTCTCTCTCTCTCTCCTCCATCTTTTTCTCCTCCCCTTCCACTCTTCTCTCCCTCCCCTCCTTCATTCTCTTCCTCTTCTTCACCCTCCCCTCCATCTCTCTCCCCTCCTCTTTCTCTCGCTCCTCCCTCACACCTCCCTTCTCTTCCTCTTTTTTCTACTTCGTTATCAACTGGGTCAACGCCCAATCAAAGCAATGTGGTTTCCCTGTATTCAGTGCCTCCAGCACAGGGCACCCTGTCTATCCCAAGCACAGTACAAATATTGCCAGTCATTATATCAGGAGAAGAAAGTGCAAATCTCCCTACACAAAACGTTGCAGGTAGCCCCCAGACACAAAAACTAGCAGAGCCCACAGCTATAGCTTCACAGGGGGGTAGTGTAGCTACATACACAAATGAGGAACCTCAGTGCCGAGCAGGGCTGCCAGCATGGAACCATGACACTGATCCACCGCAGCCTCAGCAAGGAAGTGGGAAATCCCCATGCAGCAAGACAACTTTTAAGCCCAAATCTCACCCAGTGTATGCACCAAGTACACCATGTCACTTCTTATCTGATGAAGATGACGATGCAACGTCACACATGCTGCCCAATACTAGGAAAGAAAACCCACAAACACCAAGAGAGCAGGGACAGGTAGAGGCACCATCATATGAGCCCTTCATCCCAAGCCAGGTGATCAGTATGCTGCCAGACCCAGGGATACACCCCATGCCATTTTGCCAAAAAATGCAGCAGATCCAGCGAACGTATGCAGCAGCCTGGATTGATCTCTGGACAGTAATGGAAATAAAAGCAGGTGATGCATTCTGGCCAATTATGAGAGAACACTTCAAGCTTCCAACAGAGTTAGATGCGTATGCCTGGGAGACAGGACCAAAGCTAATTGAGCAACTCAGAGAATGGGCCAAAAGCAGACTGACAGGACAAACTCTCAGCCTACATGACATGAGTCAATACAAGACAGAGTCTGTGGAGAAGTTCCATGACAGAGTAATGCAAGTGTTTCAAGATTTGGGCCTCATTACCCATGATCAGACACACAGAGGATGTTGGCACAGGCTTTTGTGCATGGACTGAGAGAACCAATCAGGAAACCACTGGTAGTAGCCAGGCCTGAGTACACGTCAATAGCAATGGATACCCTGCTCGCAGTAGCAAAAAGGATTGAGTCCCGCCGGGACAGAAGGGATGTCCGGTGTTACAACTGTGGCGAGTTTGGTCATCTCCGGAACCGGTGCAGAACACCGACTTCGCAAAGAAGAAGAAGAAACACAGAAAGCAGTGAAGAACCCTGTCCATAGGACAGGAGCACACCAAGTCCACAGGGAACCCCACCAGTGGGACCAATATCCTGAGAGTGGATGGCGTAGTCAGATCTTTTCTTGTGGAACTCCGCAACCTCACCTATCTATCAGAATCTTCTGCTTCCTGCATGGGAATTGATGGTCAAGTCAGATATTTCCAGATTATGAAGCCCCTGAGCATGTGGACTCAGCCAGAACACTCCATCATGTCCCAGTTTGTTGTGTCAAAGACCTGCACCCTCAACCTATTGGGAGTGGACTTACTGCAGAAGCTGAAAGTGACCAGAGTGTTCCAGGAAGATGGGACCATGACACTTTCTTCACCCCTGACCCAAGAAGAAACAGGAACAACCACACTGCAGACCTATCACAGGAGGTGCTGGACATAGTACTAGAAAAGCCACTCCATCACCCAGAGTCAAGATGTCTCTGACCAACTGAAGGTCTAAGTGAACTCGCCTACGAAGACGGCCTGAGAACTTTGACATTGGCCAGGATATTCAACTCAAGAAGGACCCTACTCACTTCATGGAATGGCAACACCTCATCCGGCTCCAACGCCAGAGGTTCATCTTTTGCAAGCACCAGGAGGTGCCCCCTGCAATCAACCAGTTCACCCAGGCCCTAGACCGGCAAAAAGCCACTCAGCTCTTCAAACTTGTGCACAAATACTGACCTGAGACTGAGCTGGAGAAAAAGAAACAACTGATGGCCCGTGCTGAGAAAAAAGCAGCCGGTTAAGGAGACGTCCCAACAAGAAGACCCCCTGTGACCAGAGCAGGTGCTAACACAGTGACTGTCTTGGTGGAGAACAAGAATGCCAGCTGGTCGTCATCTCTCATGATGTGGATCCTAGTAGACGGCTTGTTTTCCCGCCAGCTCTGCGCCGGCAGATGGGAGTCCCCTGCCGCATACTGAAGGACAAGGCCAAACTGGGCTGCCTCGCCCATCGGAATCAATCCCAGCTTTCCACAGTGAAGAAAAAGACTGTAAACCCCACTGAGTTCAGAATGGTGCAAGGCCTGGAGGCCGTGAAAGAGGGTACAGTATTTGAAACCCCAACAGTGCTGAACCCGCACACTCTGCTCTCAAAAGTCCCAGTCACCACAACGGTATTCACGGTGATCAGCCTGGCCAGTACCTTCTTCAGGGTTTCTCCTCCACCTGGATGCCTGCCTTCACGCACCAGTGCAGTGCATATGGACAGTGTTGCCTCAAGGTGCTCAAAACAAGCCCTTCAAGTTTCACCAAGACAATGTCCTCCATCCTCGTCAACTGGATTGCAGAATATGCAAGAGTCACTCTTCTACAACACATGGATGACCTTCTCTTTTGTGTGGTTGACATCGACACCTGCACAGTCTATTCCTTGTCTCTCCTACTCTACCTGGAAGAACAGCAACGCAAGGTCTGGAAGAACAAAGTCCAGTGATGTCAGAAGCAAGTTACATCCCTGGGACACTGTATTGCCCACCAGACAAAACACATGTCAAAAGACTGGAAGACCACTGTGGAGAAGATGGCTCCCCCAACAACTCCAAGAATGCTGCAGGCCTTCCCTGGTCTAGTGTCGTATTGCAGAACCTGGATCCTGATGCAGCCTCTGTGCGCTTGCATCAACGCAACCCCGCTCCTTCTATCAGACGCAGCCCTTCAACCCATTCAGGAGATTGGAAGAACTCCACAGTCTCAGCGCCAATACCAGGCCTACCTGACTACGAGAAGTCTTTCCGTCTACCTGATGGAAGAAAGAAGGTCATGCTACTGGAGTCCTAATATGGATTCACGGGGGAAAACAGAGACTTTTAGGCTGCCTCTCAGCCCGCTTGGATCCAGTTGCAAGAGGAGCACCCTCCTGCCTGATGGCAGTATCTGCAGCACACACCCTCCTGGACAAGGTTGCTGACATCACTCTTGGACAGCCACTGGAAACTCTCACTCCACATGACATCTTGGCAATCTTCAATCAAGCTCAACCAACAATAATCTCCCCACCGCCAGACATCTTTGTGGCGCCTCTATCGCCTTTGTCTCATAATGTCACCGTCTCCAGACCTACAGTCCTCAGCCCGGCCACTCTACTCCCACTCCCAAGGGGGGATACAATATGGACTTTCTACAACAAAATTTACAGAATTTATCCTCTACTTGGATGGCTCCAGATTTGCAGATGATGAAGAAGTTTCAACACAGGAAGTGCAGTGACCAGCAATCAAGAAATCCTGTGGTCCAGAAGTCTGTCACCTAGCCTGTCAGCCCAGGAAGCAGAACTGATAGCGCTGACGAAGGCCTGCCAGATGGCAGAAGGCAAGACTGCAAACATCTACACCGACTACAGGTACTCGCATGGCATAGCACACGACTTTGGGCCCATCTGGGTTACAAGGGACTTCATCACAGCAAACGGGACAACCGTGAAACATCATGGAGCCTTCAGGGACCTGCTGGGTGTACTCCAACTTCCAAAATGGTGGCAATTTGAAAAATCAAAGCGCATGGAAAACTGAGAACAGAAGAGGCGTGAGGCAATAACATGGCGGACATGGCAGCCAAAGAAGCGGCCAAAGGAAGACAACATGGAAAAGTGGGAGAGGTCGTAGAGCCGGACGGCTACTACATGACGACTGAAGATAAGAAACCTGACAAAAAGACGTCCTGGGATCTGCTCAAGAAGTTGCAAGACCAAGCTCCAAAAGGAGAAGAAGAGCTGAATGCGAAAAAAGCAACACGTGAAGAAGGAAGGCTATCAATAATAGACTTCAAACTCTGCCTACCACAAAGTATGCACCCTATGGTGGTCCAATGGGCACATGGACCCACACCCACATATCAAAGACACAGATGAATGATCTGATTGGTGCTTACTGTTTCGCTTCAGGGATCTCCACCCTAACAGCCAAATTCACCAGCAGCTGTCTGACCTGCGGCAAATGCAAGCCTGGACGTATGGAAGAAAGTCCCCCTCACCTCATCTGGAAAGACCACTCTACCAGCCTCAAAGGATCCAGATAGACCACATCCAGATATCGCCAAGTGAAGGATTCAAATACGCCATTGTGGTCAAAGAAGTATTTCCAAGATGAACAGAAGCATTCCAAGTCAGCAAAGACTACTGCAAAGCAGCTACTTTCAGAAAATAGTGTGCAGATACGGGGTTCCAGAAATGATAGAAAGTGATCAGGGACCCGCATTCACAGCAAATCTGACACAAGAGATCTGGTTAGCAGTAGGGTCAGATTTAGGCCTACACACTCCTTACCACCCCCAGAGCAGCAGGAAGGTAGAAAAACTGAACGGAACACTTAAGAATAGAATGCTGAAAATAGCCCAAGAGACACGCAAACCATGGCATGACACACTCCCTATTGCACTGTTTAGCGTAAGGCACACTCCCAGAGACCCAGAAAAGCTGTCACCATACGAAATTTTGTTTGGGTCTAGTCCCAAGTTAGGTGCATTCTTCCCTCAGTAGCAGAATATGCAAAATGATATCTTGTTTGCTTATGTAATTGAATTGGTCAAAAACTAATGTTCATTCTCGAATTTTTCTCTTCACTGCCAGATTTGATGGTCCTGTCCAAGAGCCCCAGATGACACCAACCTCTGTGTAACTAGAGGGAAAGCCTGTTTGGATCCACGTATCGCATTGCAAGGAAGCTCCCGTACCAGGAGAGACACTTAAGCCATGAAGGTTGTCGTGGATGCTCTGACTGACCAGACAGATGACCTACCTGATGAAGAATACACACGTTTTTTTTTCTGAACATGCAGTTAAATAAAGAGACTATGATTGCAAACACATAAACCCCCGACAGGGACAGTCCTCCTGACCGCCCATTTGCGAAAAATCTGTATTCGGTGGGGGAGGCATGCGCAAGGCATATTCTCAACCCGCCGGCAGCACAAAAGAGTTGCAGCGCTTTGGGCCAGGAGCAGGTTTTTAGGGCAAGTGGTATCTAAGGGGGGACTGTCATGGAAATATATATGAATTCCATATATTCAAAGTATATTCATATATATGCATTCACAGTTAGATAGATCTCACTTGCTAAAAATCCTTTGTTCACACATATCTATGCAAAAGCTGATGTCAGCTGTAATCAGTCGTTTTAAACAAATCTGGCCTTCATAAGGAAAAAGTACAGAAAGTTTTAATAGATATCTATTGTTTACTTTATAGTCATGCAAGAAAACTAGGGCAAAAGAACATAAAACAATAAATCTGCAACTTCAGCTCTTTTATCATAATTATCATACTTACACTAGAACAGCCAATAATCTAGCAGCTTTTAATTGTATGTTAATTGACTAACCAGCCCCTTTTTGTAAACGTATAAAACCTTGAATGAATAATAAATGAGTGGTCTTGACGAACTGCTATACTGACACTTCCGTTGTGGACAGTCTCATTTCGTTCTGAGCGCTCAAAAAGACATTAAATAGAAAACTGGGAACGGCAAGCAGCAAACACTGAAGGATATATTTATCCTAATTAAATTTCCATAACAGTTGGCGCCTGCACGCGGGGCATTGGACGAAACGCACGAGGACCCGGCCGACCGGAGAGACGGGGGTGTTGGCCCTGGCCTTGGCACACGGGACGGAGACTGCAGCTCCATCAGTAAGGTAAGAAAACTCTTGTCATCTTACCTGAATGAGCGCTCAAAAAAAAATTAAATAGAAAACTGGGAACGGCAAGCAGCAAACACTGAAGGATATATTTATCCTAATTAAATTTCCATAACACTGTATAATGGCCCCATATACTGCTGCATACTGTATAATGGCCCCATATACTGCTGCATACTGTATAATGGCCCCATAAACTGCTGCATACTGTATAATGGCCCCATATACTGCTGCATACAGTATAATAGCCCCACATGATGCTCCATACTGAATAATGGCCCCATATACTGCTGCATACTGAATAATAGCCCCATATACTGCTGCATACTGTATAATGACCCCATATACTGCTGCATACAGTATAATAGCTCCACATGATGCTCCATACTGAATAATGGCCTTGCATAAAAAAAAACTACTCACCTCTGCCCGTTCGAACGCTGATATCGCTTCCTCATCTATCACACACACACACACACAGCGTCTCACACACACACACACATACATACATACACACAGCGTCACACACACACACAGCAGCTTCACACACACACACATACACACAGCGTCACACACACACATACACACACACACACACAGCAGCTTCACAGGCACAGCGGCCAGACTCACCTCTCCACGATCCGGCAGCTTCCTTCTCACTTCCTCTCACACATTGAGCGGCGCTGGTGTTATGAATTCTGCTCTGCCGGCCCCTGGCTGCCGCCGCCTGAGACAACAGCTCAGCTCGCCTCATTACAGCGGCGCCCCTGCACTAACTGTACAGCACAATTGCTATCAGCACAAGCACAGAAGAACTTCTCTTTCCTGCCTAACTCTCTCCCTACTGATAAACAGCGTCAGAAACCTCTCCCTACTGTTAATATCGGCAGAAGTAAAATGGAGGTCGGCAGTGAGGGCTTTTATAGACACTATGACGCCCCCCAAAGCAAGCCAATCACTGCAATGCCCTTCCCTAAGATGGTGGTGGACGCTGCCCATGTCATCTCGTTGCCCACAGTGTACGTCCTTGCTCATTGGCTGAAAAAAGGCGCCTGCAAGCATTATAGGAAAACCTACTTGGGCGCTAGGGTCGATGACCGCATGGCCGACTGCACGCTTTGGTCGGGTTTCAGCCAACGAAACCCAACTTTGGCGAAAGTTGGCGACTTTTGAATCTGACCGACCTGTTTCGCTCAACTCTAGTGGCTAGTATCTTATGCTTGGAGTGCAGCACTTACAAGCTCTTTGATATTGACTGTATAGCGCGCTAATGTACGAGTTGTCTTTCTATTCTAAAATCTCAGTGTTCAGGGCACTTTGCAAAAATAAGTGGGTTTTGGATTTCAGTTTGGGCACTCGGTCTCTAAAAAGTTTCACCATCACTGTTCTAGGTTGTAGGTTTAAGCTAGTATCAGACCATGCCCCTTTGAGATGGTTAAGAGAGAAGAAAGGTAAGAATGCCCGGGTGACTAGGTGGTTCTTAGCCCTTCAAGATTTCAATTTCCATGTAGAGCATAGGCCAGGGAAGTTACATGGTAACGTGGATGTTCTCTCCCAAATCCCCTGTTTGGTGTCAGAAGTTGCCAAAATCCCATCTTTGGGCAGAGGGGGGGGGAATATGTGACAGGGTCACTGGAAAATATATGAGGGGAGATATGTGTAACTGCGCATAATGACGTCAGTGATGTGAAACCAGAGTAATTTCCTCCAGCTCACTACGCGTTGTGAGGGTTAAATTAAAGTTGCATATATGGGCTGGTTTTAGGTGAACATCCATAGAGTTGGTGGAAGGATGTCCCCTCTATTTCTACCTGCAGAGTTGGCACAGCCATGTGCTGACAGGACCTGTGATATCACAGTCATGTGATCAGTCACACAATCTGGGTATAAATAGCTGGACTTGAGAGCCAGTCAGTGTGTAGTGGCTTGGAGAGAACAAGACTTCAAACGGTGGCTCCAGGTGGAGCTGAAGATACATGGTGGTCTGAAAAGGCGAATCCCTCAGACAATTGAACTTTGCTACACGTTATCTTTTGTTTTGCCTTATGCCAGAAAGGCTCGGTTTACTTTGCTGAACCCGGCTATGCTTTATGCTTTTCCATTATAAACCAGCAGGTGATTTACCACAAGAAGCGTTCCTGTGTCAACCTTGGGAAGGAGCTGAGTGAGTCAACCCCTCTGTAATGTATGTAGTACAGTTCATATAGCGTCTTGTGCTTGGGTGCGATGAAAACACAGGAGTCACAGGTTTGATATAGAAAAGTCCTGTATTACTTCATACAAGTTGGCAGAAATAGTCACACAGTTTGCAGACACAGAAACAGGAGACACAGCAGGCCAGAGTAATCCAAGCTCAGCAATCACTCTCCAATACAGATTCAGGATCTTCTTCTCTGTTACCGTAAGTCCATGCAAACGTGGGTCTTTCAAAGAGCAGGGTTCAGAGTCCACAAGTGCTTCAGAGTTCCTCAGTAGGAATAGCTGGAGTACAAGGTCCAAGGCTTACAGGAGTCAAGTCACAGGTTCACTGCAGGCTAGATTCTGAAGCACTGATTGCTCAGCTGTGGCTGCTTAAGAAGCAAAGGAGAGAATCAGGGCGGGAACATGCAAGCTGGAAACTCCATTTTGACTGAGGGCAAGATAGCTGCAGCAAGACAGAAAGTAAAATGGCTGACGAACAAACTGAGTTTCAGGAATATATACATAGAACCTTACATTACTCCCCCCTTAAGGACAACCTCCGGATGACCTCAGACCAGGCTTGTGTGGGTACCTCTGATGAAACTGACGGAGCAAGCGAGGAGCATTAACGTTATTGACCGGTTCCCATGAGTTGTCCTCCACTGGGTAGCCCTGCCATTTAATCAGATATTGTAACTGATTTCTATACAACCTGGAATCTAAAATCCTTTCCACCACAAATTCTTCCTGACCATCGACTAGCACTGGGTCAGGGCAAGGAGAGGAACGTCCAGGAAACGTATTGGGTGTCGCAGCCTTTAGTAGGGATACATGAAAGACAGGGTGGATTCTCATAGTTCTGGGCAGTTAAAGACGACAAGCAACGGCACTTATAATTTTACTGATTTTATAGGGTCCAATGTACTTATGTCCCAACTTAGACGATGGAATCCTTAACTTAAGATTTCTGGTTGACAGCCAGACCAAGTCTCCTACCTTGAAAGCTGGTGCAGGTTTGCGAAATTTATCTGCTGCTTTCTTGTACCTTTCTTGAGCCGATTCCAGATTTTCCTTTAGAAGATCCATATTCTTCTGTAAAGACGTGATTCTTTCAGCCACTGCTGGTAAAGGCGTTTCTATGGGAAATCATGGTAGAATGTTAGGATGATAACCTAGATTAGAGTAAAAAGGAGACTGTTTAGTGGAGGCACTCTGAGAGTTGTTATACGAGAACTCAGCTAATGGAAGTAGATCCACCCAATCATCCTGTAGGTGGCAGATAAAGCAGCGGAGATACTGCTCCAGGGTTTGATTGGTTTGTTCAGTCTGTCCATTAGTCTGGGGATGAAAAGCAGAAGAAAGGTTTACTTTAATGTCCAATGCTGCACAGAAATTTTGCCAAAACCTAGAAGTGAATTGCACCCCTCGATCCGAAATAACCTCATCCGGTACTCCATGTAAGCGAAACACATCTTTAATCATCAAATCTGATGTCTGTTTTGCAGTGGGTAAGCCGACACAAGGGATAAAATGAGCTGCCTTTGTTAGACGGTCAACCACCACTAGAATGGTGTTCTTCCCCTGAGAGGTTGGTAACTCCACAATGAAGTCCATAGAAATGGATCCCCACGGGCGGGACGGGGTGGGAAGAGGCTGTAACAGACCAGTTGGTGAGGAGCGAGGTGTTTTGCATCTTGCACAGACCTCACATGAAGTGACATAATTCAAAACATCCTTCCTGCAAGTGGGCCACCAAAAGAAACGAGAAAGAAATTCCTGTGTCTTTAGAATTCCTCTATGCCCAGCTATCTTGGAATCGTGAATGAGTTGCAATACTCTTAATCTGACTGTTTCAGGAATATACAGACGTTGTCCTGAATCCACACACCATTCTTAAAGACAAGACTTACGTCCCTTGGGGGTTGTGCCAAAAAGGAATCCGCATGGTATGCTTCCTTGATGTCCTTAAGTAGGTCTTGATTATGAATTACTCCTAGGAATCTAGAGTCAGGAAGAATAGTCTTAGGAGGAGTAATTGGACGTGTCTCTGCTGAGTAAATCCTAGAGAGTGCATCAGCCTTTCCATTGCGCGATCCTGGTCTATAAGAGATGATAAAATTAAATTGGTTTAAGAAAAGATTCCAGCGAGCCTGGCGAGGAGTCAGGCACTTAGCCGACCTGATAAACTCAAGGTTACGATGGTCTGTCAGGACGACTATTTGCTGTGCAGCTCCCTGAAGAAGGTGTCTCCATTCTTTGAAGGCGGCAATAATGGCCAACAACTCTCTATTGCCCACATCGTAGTTCCTCTCAGTCGAAGACAACTGCTGGGAAAAGAAGGCACAGGGATGCAAGACATTCTTCTCACCTGTTCTCTGAGAGAGTATAGCTCCAACGGCACAGTCTGAAGCATCCACCTCTATTATGAAGGCAAGCTCGGGGTTGGGATGTACTAGGATAGGTGCAGTGGTAAATTTATCTTTTAGACGGGAAAATGCTTCCTGGGCTTGGGGAGTCCAGGAGAACCTAGACTCTTTCCGGGTAAGTTGGGTGATAGGTGACACTACCTCAGAGAAATTTCTAATGAAACGTCTATAGAAGTTGGCAAACCCGATGAAGCGCTGTACCTCCTTCACATTTCTAGGACTTGGCCAATCCTTGATGGCTTGGGTTTTGCTTCCATCCATACTAATTCCTTGTGTAGACAGTACATACCCCAGAAATTGAATTTCGGTCCTATGGAATTCACACTTTTCAAGTTTGATGTAAAGATGATTTTGTCTTAGACGTTCCAAGACCATTCTCACATGTCCATGATGTTCCTCTGTGGAGTTAGAAAAAATTAGAATATCATCCAAATAAATTACCACGAATGTATCTAGGAGATCCCTGAAGATGTCATTCACCAAGTGTTGGAAAGTGGCTGGGGCGGTACTCAGACCAAAAGGCATAACTAGATATTCAAAGTGTCCATAGCGTGACCTGAATGCAGTCTTCCATTCATCCCCAGGTCTAATACGGACGAAGTTATAGGCCCCACGAAGATCTAGTTTAGAAAAAATTTTGGCATGTCGCACTCTCTCCAATAACTCAGGGATTAAAGGCAATGGATAACGGTTTCTAATAGTAACCTTATTGAGTTCCCTATAGTCTACGCATGGTCTCAGAGATCCATCTTTCTTCTTTACAAAGAAAATGGGTGCACCTGCAGGAGATGAAGAGGGGCGTATGAAGCCCTTGGCTAGATTTTCATCTATGTAATCCTTTAAAGCCTTTAGCTCGGGCCCCGCCAGGGGGTAGATCTTACCAAAAGGTATCTCTGCTCCAGGCAATAATTCAATTGGACAATCATATGGACGGTGAGGAGGAAGCTGGTCAGCGTTCTTCTTGTCACATAAATCCACATAGTCCTGGTATACAGCTGGTAGTTCAGGGACTGACATGATTCCTTTAGGAACAGAGCAAGCTGAAACTTTTGGACTCATCTGTTTCTCTGGAAAGTGTAATTCCTTGGTCTCCCAGTTAATGGTAGGATTCTGAGCCTGCAGCCATGGTAGCCCTAGAATAATGGGAAAGTGGGGAGAAGAGATAAGCATAAAGGACAGTTTCTCTTGATGATCTTTACCCATAAGAATCCTCAAAGGCTCTGTTTCCTGATCCACTGGTCCAGAGGTCAGCAGGGAGCCATCCACAGTTTCCATCTGTACTGGAGTAGCCTTCTTCACTGAACGTATTCCCTGTTTCAGAGCAAAGGAGACATCCATAAAATTTCCACTTGCCCCTGAGTCGATCATAGCAGAGCTAGACACCCAAGCTGAGTCAACCCAGAGTTTGATGGAAAGAAAGCAATGAGAATTGTTTTTCTTACAACTCAGCTGGGACACCGCTGAGGAAACTTGAAAAATGGCAGCGTTTACACAGTCAACGTCCTCAGAGGTAACGGAGTTTAAGTCCGAGAAATCAAGATCTGTTGCTGCAGATCTCTCTGGAGCCTGAGGCTCGGACCTGACAGATCCCCTCTCGCAACACTCACAATGAATGAGTGCTGCAGTAGTCTTACGAGAACGGCTGGGGCAGTTTATAATGAAGTGCCCTGACTTACCACAATAGAAACATAGATTCTCCTTAAAACGATGTTCCTTGCGTGCATCACTAACCCGTCGTTGTAAAGAGTCTACCTGCATGGGTTCAGGTTCCCGTGTAATCCTACTCAAAGGTTCCTTAGCTGGAGAGGAAGGTAGGAAAAGGTTAGTACGATTGCTTTCGAACCATCTCTCTTGCCTGCGTTCAGTCAGACGAGTATCAATACGGATGCAGTAGTTAATAAAGTCACCTAACGCAGTGGGAGGGTCGGCACGAGCAAGTTCATCCTTAATCAGTGGAGATAACCCCTTTCGAAAAATAGATTTTTTGGCGGAACTGTCCCAGGTGGTATCAAGGGCCCATCTCCTAAAATCCAAGGCATATTCAGCTACCGAGTGCTTACCTTGGCGCAAAGCTAACATGGCTGCTTCAGCTGTTGCACCTCGATTGGGGTCATCAAACACCTGCCCCATGGCTGAAATGAAAGCATCAAGATGATTCAAACAATCGTCCTCAGTCTCAATCAGAGGGTTTGCCCACATTAAAGCCTTGTTGGTAAGCAACATAATTATAGTAAGCACCTTAGATCGTTCAGTGGGAAATTGTGAAGCATGTGCAGAAAAAAAAAGATTGCATTGATTAATAAATCCCCTGAATTTCTCACGTTCACCGCCAAAACGAAAAGGGGGCAACTTGGGAATCCCAGCACTCGGGGCTACGGCAGGACTCGCCTCTCTAGAACCTCAATCCTGGCTCGCAAATCCTGGGTAGTCTGTCCAACCACTTGCAAATTGTGATTATTGAGGTCCTGTAGATTTGTAAAACGGGTCTTTATATTCTGCAAATCTGCAAGGATATTATCAGTCACTCCGCAAAGTTCCTTTATGCGGGCCTCCATTTTCCAGATCTTTTAAGACAGGATTACTGGAAGAAGAGGAAGAGAAAAAAAAAATAGTGTTCACCTGTGGCAACACTGCAGAGAGAAAAAAAAATTAAGGGAACTGCTCACCTGGAATGGTTGTGAGAAGTCACAACCACTATCATCACAGAAAGTTTCAACCAGACATCTGATATCCAGAGTTACAGCAGACAAAAAAGAGAAAAGAAAGGAAAAAAAAAAAACAATAGTGTTTACCTGTGGTAACACTGCAAAAAGAAAAAACTTAAGGGAATTGCTCACCTGGAATGGTTGTGAGAAGTCACAACCACTGTCATCACAGAAAGTACAACCGGACGTCTGATATCCACAGTACAGCAGACACAGCCTTCCAGACCCAGCAGACACTAACGTTTTGGCTTCAGAATCTTGTAATGTATGTAGTACAGTTCATATAGCGTCTTGTGCTTGGGTGCGATGAAAACACAGGAGTCACAGGTTTGATATAGAAAAGTCCTGTATTACTTCATACAAGTTGGCAGAAATAGTCACACAGTTTGCAGACACAGAAACAGGAGACACAGCAGGCCAGAGTAATCCAAGCTCAGCAATCACTCTCCAATACAGATTCAGGATCTTCTTCTCTGTTACCGTAAGTCCATGCAAACGTGGGTCTTTCAAAGAGCAGGGTTCAGAGTCCACAAGTGCTTCAGAGTTCCTCAGTAGGAATAGCTGGAGTACAAGGTCCAAGGCTTACAGGAGTCAAGTCACAGGTTCACTGCAGGCTAGATTCTGAAGCACTGATTGCTCAGCTGTGGCTGCTTAAGAAGCAAAGGAGAGAATCAGGGCGGGAACATGCAAGCTGGAAACTCCATTTTGACTGAGGGCAAGATAGCTGCAGCAAGACAGAAAGTAAAATGGCTGACGAACAAACTGAGTTTCAGGAATATATACATAGAACCTTACACCCTCACAGTCTATAATTATCCTTGCAACTGTTACAATGATGTCATTGTGGGTGTGGGTATTTAAGGCAGGTAACACTTACCTGCTGGATACACAAGGACCACCTGTTGAAGCACCAGTTGGTGAGAAACAGCGGTTGTCCTGAAAGCCATTCAACCCTGCAAACCATGTTTTAATTTTCCAATAAAGAAGAAATGTTTTAACCCCTTCCCGACCTATGATGCCTACGTAGGCGTCATGAAAACCTGTGCCATTACGACCTGTGACGCCTACGTAGGCGTCATGGTATAAATCGCATTCCTGCGGGTCGGGTCAACCGGGTCACTGAAAGGTCACCCAACCCGCAGGCACAGGACTCTTTGTGCTTCACCCCGGGGGGGTGGATTTTGCCCCCGTGGCTACGGTCGCTCTGATTGGCTGTTGAAAGTGAAACAGCCAATCAGAGCGATTTGTAATATTTCACCAATGAAACTTGGTGAAATATTACAATCCAGCCATGGCCGATGCTGCATATATCATGGCTGGAGACAGTAATATGACCCTCCACACTGACTGACGGGGCAATCTGCCCCGCCACCAACTGATGGCGGCGATCTACCGCCGCCGTCACAATCTGCTCCCCCTCTGCTTCCCTCCGCTGCCCCCTGCCTTCCGATCACCCCCCCCTCACCTTCCCCGGGACCTTAGGACTCCCGGTGTCCCTCCCTGTGTCCTTCCTCACTCCTGCATGGGCGCCGCCATCTTCCAAAATGGTGGGCGCATGAGCAGTGCACCCGCCAAATCAGCCGGCTGGCAGATTCATTCATTCAGGGATATTTTGATCACTGTGATAGACCCTATCGCAATGATCAAAATAATAAAAATAGTAAATAACCTCCCCTTTACCACCCCCATAGGTAGGGACAAATAATAAAATAAAGAAAATATTTTTTTCTATTTTTCTATTAGGGTTAGGGTTAGAATTAGGGTTAGGCTTGGCGTTTGAATTAGGGTTAGGGATAGAATTAGGGTTAGAATTAGGGATAGGGTTAGAATATAGGTTAGGGTTGGAATTAGGGTTGGAATTAGGGTTAGGGTTGGAATTAGGGTTAAGATTAGGATTAGGGGTGTGTTGGGGTTAGGGTTGGGATTAGGGTTAGGTTTGCAATTAGGGTTAGGGTTGGAATTAGGGTTAGAGTTGGGATTAGGGTTAGGGGTGTGTTGTGGTTAGGGTTGGAGTTAGAATTGGGGGGCTTTCCACTGTTTAGGCACATCAAGGGGTCTCCAAATGCAACATGGCGCCACCATTGATTACAGCCAATTTTGCGTTCAAAAAGTCAAACTGTGCTCCTTCCCTTCTGAGTTATGCTATGCGCCCAAACAGTGGTTTACCCCAACATATGGGGTATCAGCATATTCAGGAGAAATTGCACAACAGCTTTGAGCATCTAATTTCTCCTTATACCCTTGGGAAAATAAAAAATTGGGGGCTAAAAAATGATTTTTGTGGAAAAAAAATGATTTTTTTTATTTTCACGGCTCTGCGTTATAAACTTCTGTGAAGCACTTGGGGTTCAAATTGCTCACCACACACCTAGATAAGTTCCTTGGGGGGTCTAGTTTCCAAAATGGGATCACTTGTGGGGGGTTTCCACTGTTTAGGCACATCAGGGGCTCTGTAAACGTAACATGACGCCGCAGACCATTCTATCAAAGTCTGCATTTCAAAACGTCACTACTTCCCTTCCCAGCCCCGACAAGTGCTCACACAGTAGTTTTCTCCCACATATGGGGTATCAGCGTACTCAGGAAAAATTGGACAACAACTTTTGGGGTCCAATTTCTCCTGTTACCCTTGGGAAAATAAAAAGTTGGGGACTAAAAAAATCATGTTTGTGGAAAAAATATGATTTTTTTATTTTCACGCTAGGGCATTCTAAACTTTAGTGAAACACTTGGAGGTTCAAAGTTCTCACCACACATCTAGATAAGTTCCTTGGGGGGGGTCTAGTTTCCAAAATGGTGTCACTTGTGGGGGGTTTCCACTGTTTAGGCACATCAGGGGCTCTCCAAACGCGACACGGCGTCCAGCCAATTCGGCATTGAAAAAGTCAAACGGCGCTCCTTCCCTTCCAAGCTCTGCCATACACCCAAACAGTGGTTTAGCCCCACATATGGAGTATCAGCGTACTCAGGACAAATTGCACAATAACTTTAGGGGTCCTGTTACCCTTGGGAAAAAAATATGAGTGAAAAGATCATTTTGTGGAAAAAATATGATTTTTTTAATTTTACGACTCTACGTTATGAACTTATGTGAAGCATAAAATGGGGTCACTTGTAGAGGGTTTCCACTATTTAGGCACATCAGGGGCTCTCCAAATGCGACATGACACCCGCAGACCATTACATGAAAATCTGCATTACAAAACGTCAATACTTCTCTTCCCAGCACCGACATGTGCTCACACAGTAGTTTTCTCCACATATGGGGTATCAGCGTACTCGGGACAAATTGGACATCAACTTTTGGTGTCCAATTTCTCCTGTTAACCTTGGGGAAAAAAAAATTGGCTACTAAAAAATCATTTTTGTGGGAAAAATATAAGATTTTTTAACTTCATGCCCGGGCATTATAAACTTGTGTGAAGCACTTGGTGGTTCAAAGTGCTCACCACAGGTCTAGATAAGTTCCTTAGGGGGTCTAGTTTCCAAAATGGGGTCACTTGTGGGGGGTTTCCACTGTTTAGGCACATCAGGGGCTCTGCAAACTGATCATGACACCTGTTATGTTTAGGTAGCTGAGGAGAAAAAGCAAAACGGCAATACACCAGAGAGGCTGGAACCTATTGGATTGCAGTAACCTGAACTAACCACACAACTAGAGGTAGCCGTGGAGCGTTCCTACGTTGATCCTAGACTCCTTGTCACAGCCTGAGAGATAACTACACCTAAAGGCAGAAAGATGAAAGCTATCTGCCCCGGAGCAGATCCCCAAAGAAAATAGGAAGCCCCCAAACATGTAATGGCGGTTAGACAAGAAGAAGCACGGACACAGACAGAAAATAGAATGAGCAAACGCTGGGGCCCAATCTGTCTAGACAAAAGTACAGGAAAGAATTCTGACTGCAATCCAACAAAAAACCCTAAAAAATACCAACTCTTCTGTTTGCAAAACACCTGAGATCACACGATCTCCACCACCTAAATCAGATCTCTGGTGTAACAAAACTAAGCCGCAGCCACTGAAAAAACAGGAAAAAGCAAATGAACAAATAACAGTGGCTACAGATAAACTGAGAGGAGCACAGGCCCCAGAAGGGGACCCGGCTGACCTCCACAAAAGTGCATAAAATTATGCAAAAAGCAAGCACAAAAAGAAAAGCTGAAAATATCTCATCTGAAAGCAGCAGATGCATGCAAGACTCCAGCAGGCTTCCAAATGAACCAGGAACCACAATTGAGACAAGAACAACTGATCACCGGCGACCATCATGGGAGGGAACCTCCCTTATATCAGTCCAGTCCGTGATCCCAGATTGCCATTTCTCGCTGTAAGGTTCAGTACTGTCTGCAACCACCAGAGGGAGTCTCTGCTCAGAAACCATCTCCAGCACATTCATAACAGTACCCCCCCTTGAGGAGGGGTCACCGAACCCTCACCTGCGCAACCAGGCCGATCAGGATGAGCTCTGTGATAGGCACGGATCAGTCTCCTAGCATGGATGTCCGAAGCAAACACCCAAGAATTGTCCTCCTGACCATAACCTCTCCACTTAACCAAATACTGGAGTTTCCGTCTAGAAAAACGAGAATCCAATATTTTCTCAACCACATACTCCAGATTGCCCTCAACCAAAACAGGGTCAGGAGGCGCAGCCATAGGAACCACTGGCTCGACAAACCTCTTCAATAAGGACTTGTGGAACACGTTATGGATCTTAAATGTCCCTGGAAGAAATAAACGAAAGGAAACAGGATTAAGAATCTCCATGATCTTATAAGGTCCAATGAACCTAGGCTTGAACTATGGAGATGCAACCCTCATTGGGATATTTCTTGAGGACAACCAAATCAAGTCCCCCACTTTAAACCGAGGACCATCAGTCCTATGCCGGTTGGCAAACCGTTGCGCCTTCTCCTGAGAGAGAGACAACCTCTCCACTACCTGGTCCCAAATCTGCTGCATACGCTCCACAACAAAGTCAACACCCGGACAGACAGAAGCTTCCGCCTGTCCCGAAGAAAATCGAGGGTGAAACCCAGAATTGCAGGAAAATGGAGACATCAAGGTGTCAGAGCTAGCCCTATTATTAAGAGCAAACTCAGCCAAAGGCAAAAAAGAGACCCAGTCATCTTGATCAGCAGACACAAAACATCTCAAACAAGTCTCCAAGGTCTGGTTTGTTCTCTCGGTTTGTCCATTGGTCTGAGGATGAAATGCAGAGGAGAAAAATAATTGAACACCAAGTTTAGAACAAAATGTCCTCCAAAATCTGGAAACAAACTGGACTCCTCTGTCAGACACAATGTTCTCTGGAATGCCATGTAACCAAACCACGTGCTGAAGGAACAAAGGTACCAATTCTGAGGAGGAAGGTAACTTAGGTAATGGCACAAGATGTATCATCTTGGAAAACCTATCACAGATTACCCAGATAACGGTCATTTTCAGAGAAACGGAGGTCGGAAATAAAATCCATAGAGATATGGGTCCATGGCCTCTTGGGCACAGGTAATGGCATTAACAAACCACTAGAGGAGAGCAAGGCTTGGAACGAGAGCAAGTCCCACAGGACTGAACAAATTCCCTTAGGTCACGAGACAACGTAGGCCACCAAAAGGACCGACTCACCAAGTCTCTGGTACCAAAAATCCCGGGATGACCAGCCAACGCAGAACAATGAATCTCAGACATCACACTCTTCTTCCACTGGTCTGGGACAAACAATTTCCTAATAGGGCAGCGCTCAGGTTTATCCTCCTGACACCTTTCCAGAGCCAGTCTCAAATTGGGCGAGATGGCGGAAAGTACTACACCCTCTTTCAAAATAACAGCAGGATCAGATAACTCAGGAGAGTCCGCAAAGAAACTCCGAGAGGGCATCCGCCTTAACATTCTTAGTGCCAGGAAGAATAGAAACCACAAAATTAAAATGTGTGAAAAACAAGGCCCACCTGGCTTGTCTAGGATTAAGTCGCTTGGCTGATTCGAGATAAACCAGGTTCTTATGGTCCGTGAGGACCACCACCTGATGTTTGGCTCCTTCCAGCCAATGTCTCCACTCTTCAAAGGCCCACTTCATGGCCAATAACTCCCGATTACCCACGTCATAATTACGTTCAGTTGGAGAAAATTTTCGAGAGAAAAAGGAACAAGGGTTACTCTTAGAGGTCTCTGGATCTCTTTGGGACAAAACGGCACCTGCCCCAATTTCAGAGGCATCAACCTCCACCTGAAACGGTAGAGAAACATCAGGCTGCCGTAGAACAGGAGCAGAAGTGAATCTCTGCTTAAGTTCCTGAAACGCAGAAACTGCCTCAGGAGGCCAATTCACCACATCAGAACCCTTTTTGGTCAAATCAGTCAATGGTTTAACCATACCGGAGAAATTACCAATAAATTTACGATAAAAATTGGCAAAACCCAAAAATCTCTGAAGAGCCTTTAATGAAGTAGGTTGTACCCAATCATAATCTATAGCACCACCTATTGGAAGTAGCGATCCTACAAGTCACAATCAACCCTTTAACGAGTCTTGTAATATGACTTAGGATAAAAGCCAAATCAGTATCTCCATTTGCAGACACGGTGTTTCGATTTATTGGTCCTTGTCAGTGCAAAGTAGGAGAGATCTGATTTGGCTAGATGAGAGGCTCTGGACTAGGGTCTAAGGGGTAAGGTCTCTCCTTGTGGAGAGTGACATACCAGCTTTGCGAATAAGCCTCCTTACCTCGACACGCTAGAGCTGGTATGTCACTCTCCACAAGGAGAGACCTTACCCCTTAGACCCTAGTCCAGAGCCTCTCATCTAGCCAAATCAGATCTCTCCTACTTTGCACTGACGAGGACCAATAGTCCGAAACACCGTGTCTGCAAATGGAGATACTGATTTGGCTTTTATCCTAAGTCATATTACAAGACTCGTTAAAGGGTTGATTGTGACTTGTAGGATCGCTACTTCCAATAGGTAGCACTATAGAGTACAAGTCCTCTTTTTTTGAAGAGGCAATTTGCATATTAAATTTCCCAGAGGAGCATTGCACGGCGAATAAGCCTCCTTACCTCGACACACCAGAGCTGGTATGTCACTCTCCACAAGGAGAGACCTTACCCCTTAGACCCTAGTCCAGAGCCTCTCATCTAGCCAAATCAAATCTCTCCTACTTTGCACTGACGAGGACCAATAGTCCGAAACACCGTGTCTGCAAATGGAGATACTGATTTGGCTTTTATCCTAAGTCATATTACAAGACTCGTTAAAGGGTTGATTGTGACTTGTAGGATCGCTACTTCCAATAGGTGGCGCTATAGAGTACAAGTCCTCTTTTTTTGAAGAGGCAATTTGCATATTAAATTTCCCAGAGGAGCATTGCACGGCGAATAAGCCTCCTTACCTCGACACGCCAGAGCTGGTATGTCACTCTCCACAAGGAGAGACCTTACCCCTTAGACCCTAGTCCAGAGCCTCTCATCTAGCCAAATCAGATCTCTCCTACTTTGCACTGACGAGGACCAATAGTCCGAAACACCGTGTCTGCAAATGGAGATACTGATTTGGCTTTTATCCTAAGTCATATTACAAGACTCGTTAAAGGGTTGATTGTGACTTGTAGGATCGCTACTTCCAATAGGTAGCACTATAGAGTACAAGTCCTCTTTTTTTGAAGAGGCAATTTGCATATTAAATTTCCCAGAGGAGCATTGCACGGCGAATAAGCCTCCTTACCTCGACACACCAGAGCTGGTATGTCACTCTCCACAAGGAGAGACCTTACCCCTTAGACCCTAGTCCAGAGCCTCTCATCTAGCCAAATCAAATCTCTCCTACTTTGCACTGACGAGGACCAATAGTCCGAAACACCGTGTCTGCAAATGGAGATACTGATTTGGCTTTTATCCTAAGTCATATTACAAGACTCGTTAAAGGGTTGATTGTGACTTGTAGGATCGCTACTTCCAATAGGTGGCGCTATAGAGTACAAGTCCTCTTTTTTTGAAGAGGCAATTTGCATATTAAATTTCCCAGAGGAGCATTGCACGGCGAATAAGCCTCCTTACCTCGACACGCCAGAGCTGGTATGTCACTCTCCACAAGGAGAGACCTTACCCCTTAGACCCAAGTCAAATCAGGAATTCACCAGTCCAAGATGAATGTGACATGGAGTGCACTGATGCACAGCCACTCATAGATGATTCTGCTGGTACATTCCCACAGAGCACTACATTGCCCTTGCAGTGTACAGAGCCAGAATATGACCCTGATGAAAACTCAGGTGCCCGTTCCCTCATACTATACCACCTTACACGGTGACACAGAGGAAAGTGCAGATGAAATTGAAGAGGAGGTGATGGATGACCCAGTTGTTGACACGGATTGGCATCCATTGGGGGAAGAGGGTGCCGCTGGCAATAGCTCAGAAGAGGAGAAGGATCCGCAAGGTTGTCGCAAGGCCAAAGCAGTCAGGGAATCAGTATGTTTTTGCAACGAAAGACTGCATCTAGGCCATCGCCACCACCACCATCAACATCACCAACCGCCTCTCAGTCCGTCATGTCCACCGCTAGTTCACCCATATGCAGCTCTCAAGTCCAGCTCACCCTACCAGACACTCTGAGTAGGTCCAAAAAGTACTCGCCCTCATCCGCGTACACTGTTTTTGAACGCCTACATTGCCAAACTGATCGCATTAGAGATTATGCCCTTCCGTTTGGTTAAAAGCGCTGCATTCAGAGACCTTATGGCCTACGCTGTCCCACGCTATGACCTCCCCAGTCAGCACTTTTTTTCTCGAAAAGCCATCCCTGCCCTCCACCTGCATGTGAAAGACCGCATTGTCTATGCACTCAAACAATCAGTGAGTGCAAAGGTGCACCTCACAACAGATGCATGGTCCAGTAAGCATGGCCAGGGCCGTTACGTGTCCATCACTGTGCACTGGGTGAATGTGGTGGATGCAGGGTCCACAGGGGACAGCAGCGGTGAGACAGTTCTGCCTAGTCCACGGTATAGTAAACAGTTGGCTGTAGGCGTTCCACCCTCCTCCTCCTCCAGAAGCGAAAGCTCGTCAACAGAGCGCAGTCGCACCAGCACTCCATCCGCAGCTGCCAGTGTTGCAAATGAGGTGTCACAGTATCGAACAGCTGGTGGTAAGCGTCAGCAGGCTGTTTTAAAAATGATGTTTTTGGGCGATAACAGACATACCGCGGAGGTACTGGCCGACTATTTGCAGCGGCAAACTGAGTCATGGCTGGCCAGTCTACATCTTGAGGCAGGCAAACTAGTTAGTGATAACGGGGGTAATTTTGTGACGGCCATAGCCCTGGGAAAACTCCGACACATACATTGCCTGGCTCACACCTTGAAACTGGTGGTGCAGTGCTTCCTAAATAATTATCCCGACTTGGCAGCCCTGCTCAATAAGGTGTGAAGACTGTTCTCGCACAGCCGTCGATCGCCCGTAGACTCCAGTCGTATGTAGAGGCTGCAGCGATCGCTCCACCTCCTCAAGCACCGCCTAATCATAGACGCTGCAACAAGGTGGAACTCCACCATGCATATGGTTGAAAGGCTGTGCGAACAGAGGCAGGCTGTAATGCATTTGTGGCAGGATACACGGGCAGGCAGTTTGAGGGCTGACATGGAGTTGTTGGGTTTACAGTGGTCGAAGTTCAAAGATCTCTGTAAAGTCCTTCAGTGTTTTGAGGAATGCACACGGCTGGTAAGCGCAGATGACGCCATCATAAGTATTAGCATCCCACTTATGCGTCTGCTCATGCAAACTTTGACGCACATTAAGGATCAGGCGTGTGCAGCGCAGGAGTAAGAGGAGGAGGAGGACGAGGAGGAGGGAAGCCTTGATGCCAGTCAGCCATTGTCTCCTCAGGGAAATGTTCAGGATGAGGAGGACGAAGAGGACGAGGAGGAGGAGGATGAGGGGGATGATTATTTTGGGGAAGAGGATGCTTCTCAGGGGGCAAGATCAAATGTTGGCGTGCCAACGTCAGGTACAGGGTTTGTGCGGGACTGGAGGGATGTGGATTTTGCAGATAGTGCTCCTCCACCCACCAGTGTCAGTGCATCATTGACACCTGGAACATTGGCCCACATGTGTGATTATGCCTTGCGTATCCTAAAAAGGGACCCCCGCATTGCCAAAATGATGAACGATGACGACTACTGGTTGGCCAGCATCCTTGATCCACGCTATAAAGGAAAATTACAGAACATCATGCCACAGGAGAAACTAGAGCTAATATTGGTGAACAAACAAGCAACTCTGGTAAACCGTTTGTTAGAGGCATTCCATCACATAGCAGCGTTGCTGGTTCTACAACGAGCCCTAGTGGGCCAAATGGAAGAGGTGTTCGTGCTGCACACAGCCGAAGTGGGGCTGGAGACAGGGATTTTATGACCATGTTGTGGACTGATTTCTCAAGTACCGCTCACACGACTGGTCATCAATGTGAATCGATTGCAACTGACAGGAGACAGCATTTGTCAACTATGGTTAAAAACTACTTCTCCTCCCATATTGATGTTCTCCCTCACAGGTCATTCCCCTTTGACTACTGGGCCTGTAAAGTGGACACCTGACCTGAATTGGCACAATATGCCTTACAGGAGCTCACTTGCCCTGCTGGTGGTGTGTTATCTGAAAGAGTGTTCAGTGCTGCTGGATCAATCCTGACAGAAAGAAGGACCCGTCTGTCAACCCAAAGTGTGGATGATCTAACCTTCATTAAAATGAACCATGCATGGATTTCAAATGATTTTGTCCCACCTTCCCCTGATGACACATAGGTTGGAAGTATAATGGCTCACTTTCTCCACCTCTTGATCGTATTCCTCCAATTACTCCATTTGCAGCAGCTTAACGTCTAGCCTCCAGCTCAACATATGCAATTTTTTAAACCTCCCTAACTGTCCTGCCCCCCCCAGGTCTGGTATCACCAACTTGTGCACCCTGCCAAGTGACGGTGCTCTGAGCAGGTGGTGGGGCCCCTGTTGGGCGACGGCACTGGCATAGGGCCCCTCATAGTACAAAAAGTGTGTCTGACTGTGGGGTGCACATTGGCCGTTAGACACAACTCTGTACTAGGAGCGGCCCTGTGCCAGTGCCGTCACCCACAAGTAGGCACAACATGCTTGCTCTGGGCCCCAGCACTTAAATACTTTATCTTTTTTTCTCTTACATATACATCTTGACCAAAAACATAATCCAAACTTTGGCGATTTGCCCTATAGGGTCCTGCAAGTGGATCGACCGCCAGGGCACTGTGGTCCTTGGTACCGGGACAGTCTCTTAAAGGGATGTGTCACGTCAGCGACACGGTACGTGGCCCTGGGCATCCAATAAAAAGTGGAAATATTTGCATGGGATCATGAGATTTAGTATTGAAATGTTTATGCCACCTTTGCTTTCTGGTCAAAGTTGACCAGCGCTGCAGTGCAGAGCCTCAGAGACTGGTGTTGATGCAGCAGAGTTTGAATAGCTCTCCACAGGCCACTGTTGTGAATACCCTGGAGGCGACTTCGGAGCTGAGGTTCCCTCCAGGGTTACTGAGTGTAATGAACTAATTGCTGAATGGCCTTCAGCTGGGTCTGAATGGTCTGATATAAGTGACCTGAACTCCCTTCAGCCTTGCCGGTAATCAATTGTTCTTCCAGGTCTTGCTTGGAGCTCAGCTTGCATTCCTGCTTTGATTCAGATAAGTGATTTGCTGTTTTTTTTCCCCTGGTTGGATTTTCCTTGCTGGTTTGCTGCCTTGCAGTGGACTTCAGCCTGGTCCCCTTTTGGGGCCTGGCGCTGCAATTGTGCTCAGTTTGTGTTTGCACTTTTGCTCTGTTCCTGTGTCACTTTTTATTTGCTGAATTGCTGTGTATTACACCAGAGATCTGATTTAGGTGGTAGAGATCGTGTGATCTCAGGTTATTTGTTAATCAGAAGTGTTGGTATTTTTGTCAGGGTTTTTTTTGGGTTGCAGTCAGAATTCTTTCCTATACTTTTCTATCTAGACAGATTGGGCCCCAGCGTTTGCTCATTCTATTTTCTGTCTGTGTTCGTATTTTCTTCTTGTCTAAACGCCATTACATGTTTGGGGGCTTCCTATTTCTTTGAGGATTCTGCTACGAGGCAGATAGCTTTCATCTTTCTGCCCTTAGGTGTAGCTATCTCTCCGGCTGTGACGAGGCATCTAGGATCACCGTAGGTACGCTCCACGGCTACTTCTAGTTTTACGGTTAGTTTAGGGTCCTGTAATCCAATAGTTTCCAGCCTCTCTGGTGTATTGCTTCTTTGGCTATTTTGCAATTTCTCCTCAGTTACCGAAACATAACATGCCACACTTGTTGGATCAGGGCAGAAGTATGTATTGGAAGATGAATGGTGCTGTTAGATGTAGTAGTGTGTACAAGGTGCTGCAGGAAGAAATTGAGATCACACATTCAGGTGCGTTTCTAAGGCTTTACTCCGAGTTCAGGTGTGCACACAAGCCCGCTTGGTGCAGTGTCCTCCAGGTGAGGGGCTCAGCAAACTCACAGGTAGATTTCCAGGACTCCTTAAAATAAGTTCCTTTCTCTGTCATCTGATGTTGTACAATTACTCGGCTCTCCGTCCTGCCAACACCTCGAAATCATTGTCCCAAGCCAGTAGCCGCGTATCTTAGTCACTAAATGCTCCCTTCCTACTTGCCCCCGCTGCCCCCACCTTCCGATCACCCCCTTACTTTCCGACCCCCCCCTACTCACCTCTCCCGGTCCTCCGATGTCCCTGGATCCGTCCTGGCGTCCGTCCGGGATGTTTCATGGGCGCCACCATCATGCGCAGTGTGCCCTCCAGAGTCCAGAAATTTATTTTGATCACTGTGATAAACTCTCACAGTGATCCAATTAAAAAAAAAGTAAATAAACGCCACATTTATCACCCCTATAGGTAGGGACAAATAAAATAAAAAAATATATATATATTTTTTAATCTTTTTATTAGAGTCAGGGTTACGATTATAAGGCTGTTCATATTGCGTTATGGCAGTCCGTTAGATGGACTGCGTTACACCGCGGTATAACGCGGTGTAACGCAATCCGTTAACGCTGCCATTCACCCCCATTTGCGGGCACATCGCGTCACATGCCGTAAAGTGGCATGCGTTCGCGACTTGCCGTCATTCAGTGACGGAGCCTCGGACGCGGCCTGCAGTGTCTGGGCTCCGTCACCGCTAGCGCAGATGAATCATCTGCTGATTCATCTGCGCTAGCGGGTATAGCATAATGCGATCGCATAATGCTATACCGTTACCCGCCCGTCATCGCTATGTGTTGAACGGGCTGGTAAAACGCAATATGAACCCAGCCTTAGGGTTAGGGTTAGAATTAGGGTTAGTGTTAGAACTAGGGTTAGGGTTAGCCTTAGGGTTAGCATTAGGGTTAGAATTAGGGTTAGAATTTTCACTGTTTAGGCACACAGGGGCTCTCCATGGTGTCCGCTAACGATTGGAGCTAATTTTCCATTCAAAAAGTCAAATGGCGCTCCTTCCCTTCTGAGCCCTACCGTGCACCCAAACAGTAGTTTATGACCACATATGAGGTATCTGTGTACTCAGGAGAAATTGCCCAACAAATTTTAGGAGCTATTTTATCCTGTTGCCCATGTGAAAATGAAAAAACTGAGGCTAAAATAAAATTTGTAAAAAAAAAGTACTTTATTTTTTTTACGGATCAGTTTGTGAAACACCTGGGGATTCAAAGTGCTCACTATGCATCTAGATAAGTTCCTTGGGGGGTCTATTTTCCAAAATGGGGTCACTTGTGGGGGAACTCCAATGTTTAGGCACACAGGAACTCTCCAAATGCAACATGGCAACCACTAAATATTCCAGCATATTTTCCATTCAAAAAGTCAAATGGCGCTCCTTCACTTCTGAGCCCTGCCGTGCGCCCAAACAGTGGTTTATGACCACATATGAGGTATCTGTGTACTCAGGAGAAATTGCCCAACAAATTTTAGGAACCATTTTATCCTGTTGCCCATGTGAAAATGAAAAAATTGATGCTAAAATAAAATTTTTGTTGGAAAAGTTAAAATGTCCATTTTTTCCTTCCACGTTGCTTTAGTTCCCGTGAAGCACCTGAAGGGTTAATAATCTTCTTGAATGTAGTTTTGAGTAGCTTGAGGGGTGCAGTTTTTTAATGGTGTCACTTTTGGATATTTTCTACCATATAGACCCCTCAAAGTGACTTCAAATGTGAGGTGGTCCCTAAAAAAAATGGTTTTGTAAATTTTGCTGTAAAAATGAGAAATCGCTGGTTAACTTTTAACCCTTATAACTTCCTAACAAAAAAAAAAATTTTGTTTCCAAAATTGTGCTGATGTAAAGTAGACATGTGGGAAATGTTATTTATTAACTATTTTGTGTCACATAACTCTCTGGTTTAACAGAATAAAAATTCAAAAATTTGAAAATTGCAAAATTTTCCAAATTTTGGCCAAATTTCCATTTTTTTTCACAAATAAACGCAAAAATTATCGACCTTAATTTACCACTAACATGAAACCCAATATGTCACGAAAAAACTATTTCAGAATCGCTAGGATCCGTTGAAGCGTTCCTGAGTTATTACCTCATAAAGGGACCCTGGTCAGAATTGCAAAAAATGGCAAGGTCATGAAGGGGTTAACCTACACTGTATACAGCAGTACAGTCCTCATACAGTACCGTATATCTGCTGTTTGTATTAGGCTCAAGTACATAATCAGTGAGCGTCTGTGTGTGAGTCTACAAATTAAATTTCATCCCTATCGATGTTCGCCCCCACTATTCATTCCCCTTTCACTACTGGGCCTGTAAAGTGGACACCTGGCCTGAATTGCCAGAATATCCCTTACAGCAGGGTTCCCCAACCCCAGTCCTCAAGGCCCACCAACAGGTCATGATTTCAGGATTTCCTTAGTATTGCCCAGTTGATAATTGCATCACCTGTGCAATACAAAGGAAATCCTGAAAACATGATCTGTTGGTGGGCCTTGAGGACTGGGGTTGGGGACCACTGCCTTACAGGACCTCGCTTGCCCTGCTGCTAGTGTGCTATCTGAAAGAGTCTTCACTGAGTACTGCTGGATAAATCCAGATCCAAAACACGACCCGCCTGTCACCAAAAAATGTTGGTGATCTCACCTTCATAATAATAGGCCATGCCTGGGTTTCTAAGGATTTGTTACCACGTTCCCCAAATGACACATACAGGGGTTTGCCGAAATAATGGAAACACCTGGAAACTGCAAGCAAAGTTAGTTAAATATGGTGTTGTTCCACCTTTTGCGGCGATAACAGCATCAATTCTCCAAGGTATGGATTCATACAAGGTGTGAATTGTTTCACAAATAAATTTGAGCACATTCTTCAGTTTAAACACCCTCCAGTAATTTGAGCGACGATGGTGGCGGAAATAGATGGTTAACTTGAATCTGTTAAATCAACCATAAATGCTCAATAATGTTTAGGTCTGCGGATTGTGGGGGCCAGATGAGATGCTCGACTTCATTACAATGTTCCTCGTGCCATGCTTTAACGCTTCTAGCTGTATGAATTGCTGCATTATCATCCTGAAAGATGGCGTTCCCTCCAGAAACAGCTTGAACCATAGGATGCACTTGTTTGACCAAAATGACAAAATAATCGCTGCTATGAATTCTTCCATGAAGGGATATCATTGGCCCAGCGGATGTACACGTAATTGCACCACAGATCATCACAAAACCTCCACCTTTTTTACGGTTGGGAGAAGGCAGTCTGGATGGAATGCTTCTTTCGGCTGGCTCCAAACGTTGACTCGGACAGAGGTCGGACATAGGGTAAACGATGATTCATCTGAGAATATCACAGGTTTACACTGCTCGAGGGAACAATTATGGTGGTTTAAACACCACTCTAACCGCTTGGAAACATTTGCCATTGAGAACAGCATTTTTCAAATTGCATCTCTTCCATGGAATCCAGATTGTGCACACAGACAAGTGACGTTGCCCTGAGCAGGTGGGGGGGCCCAATCTTGGGCAACGGCAATGGCACAGGGCCCCTCATTGTACCAAAAAGTGTCTGACGGTGGGCGGCGCCCCTCGCCGTTAGACACATCAGCATACTATGAGGGGCCCTGTGCCAGTGCCGTCACCTACCAGTGGGCCCACCCTGCTTGCTAAGGGAACAGCACTTGTAATACTCACCTCTCCCTGCTCCACCGCTGTGACGTGTTCCGCGTTTCATGACAGTGACATTCAGGTTACAGAGCGCGATGACGTCACGTCTGTACGCCCTCTGCCTAAACAGTCCAAGTGCAGAGAGCTGCAAGATGGCGACGCTGAGGAGTCCAGAGTACAGTAGTGCCCATCAAGGAGAGGTATTTCCTTTGTTGAAAATGTTTGGAGCAATGTATGGGGAGCATTATACACTGGAGAATGATATATGGGGCCCATCATACACTGGAGCATCATCCATGGGCCCATCATTCACTGTAGCATCATCCATGGGGCCCACTGACACTTTTTGGCCGGGGGCACACGAAAAACCTGAGCCAGCCTTGCCACCCACCCACAACTTTAGCCAAATAACCCTCCGTTTTCAATGCATTACTATTGTTATAAAGTAAATGAAGGTTGCTAAACTTAAGGAATAAGAATTTATGTTGTTGGCATTGAAATGGGCACTGTAGGTGTGTTTACTGCCCCTCACTGCATGACTACTTTGCTTCCCCATTGACTTCTATTGGGTTTCGTGTTTCGGTCGAAACCCCGACTTTTCAGTCAAGTCGGGCGATTTCGTTTCATGAAACCCGACTTGACCCTAAAAATGGCAAAGTCGCTCATCTCTAGCTAGGACATTTTTCAATGATGGAGCTCTCTGAAATGTCAAATGGGGATTTCTAGGTGATGTTTTTCCCACTCCAGCAGTCTGACATGCTCATGATGCTTCTCTAGAGTATGTCATCCAGGTAAATTACCACAAATCTATCCACCATTGAGACATAAATATAATTTATGAAATTTTCAAAGACTGATGGAGCATTGGTTAACCCCAATGACATCACTAAATTTTCAATATGACCCTCAGGTGTATTGAATGCGGTCTTCCATTTGTCACCATGGCGTATATGTATAAGGTTATATGCCCCTCTCACGATGAGTTTGTGAAACATTTAGCTCCAGATAATTGGTTACACAGGTCAGGTATAAAGGGTAAAGGATAGGGATTGTGCACCGTGATTTTATTAATCTATCTAAAATCCAAGCACGGATGCCGCCCTCCATCCTTTTAACAAAAAACACCCACAGCGACTGGAGAGGTGGATGGCCGTATATAACCCTTAGCCGGACTCTGGAAGGGGTTAGGTAAACAAGATTTCGGCATTTTAGCTCCTGGTGTGGAGTCGATAGCACAATCATATGCCGCCATATAGGAGCCGTCCGGTCACTGGTGATAATTCCCTCATGTGTGGGGTCTATTTGTCTCCAGAGAAATCACACGTTACATTCCACACATAACACTGTGTAGAAAAGGCGGCGCGGGGGAATTGTGCCAGTAGTGAGGGGAATAATGGCGGGAATGTCACTGACTGAGGAGAAGTCTCCATGTAGCGTCTGCACTCCGGATATCATGTGACCCCTGACTCCTCCCCTCCTGTGACCTCATCACAGGTCCTGTGCACAGAGCAGCCATATATGTGGAGTGCGGCTCTGCAGGTGGAGGTAGGTGCTGGAGATTCCCTATTACTGAGAGGGGGGTAGAAAGGGGGGTGACATTCTGGCCCCCACACAATGTAATGCCCCCACTATGCCCCTGTAAGGAGGGTTCTGCCGCCATAAACAACTGCCTCAGGCACTGTACCATGGCCTGGTAACTCAGATTCTTATCCGACCCCCTGATCTTTTGTTTGGTGCCAAATCTGTTCTCCCTTTGGAGCTATAGCCTTTATAATAACAGGAAACTGCGTCATCAAGGTTACCTGACTTGGTGTACTTTCTAGATCAGGGGTCTCAAACTGCATGCCTCGAGGGCCGCAAACCATGCGTGTTTTCAAGATTTCCTTAGCATTGCACTAGGTGCTGGAATCATTATCTGTGCAGGTGATTAACCCCTTCATGACCCAGCCTATTTTGACCTTAAAGACCTTGCCATTTTTTGCAATTCTGACCAGTGTCCCTTTATGAGGTAATAACTCAGGAACGCTTCAACGGATCCTAGCGATTCTGAGAATGTTTTTTGTGACATATTGGGCTTCATGTTAGTGGTAAATTTAGGTCGATAATTTTTGCGTTTATTTGTGAAAAAAATGGAAATTTGGCGAAACTTTTGAAAATTTTCAAATTTTGAATTTTTATTCTGTTAAACCAGAGAGTTATGTGACACAAAATAGTTAATAAATAACATTTCCCACATGTCTACTTTACATCAGCACAATTTTGGAAACAAAATTTTTTTTTGTTAGGAAGTTATAAGGGTTAAAAGTTGACCAGCGATTTCTCATTTTTACAACAAAATTTACAAAACCATGTTTTTCAGGGACCTCCTCACATTTGAAGTCACTTTGAGGGGTCTATATAACAGAAAATACCCAAAAGTGACACCATTATAAAAACTGCACCCCTCAAGCTACTCAAAACTACATTCAAGAAGATTATTAACCCTTCAGGTGCTTCACAGGAACTAAAGCAACGTGGAAGGAAAAAATGGACATTTTAATTTTTCCAACAAAAATTTTCTTTTAGCATCAATTTTTTAATTTTTACATGGGCAACAGGATAAAATGGATCCTAAAATTTGTTGGGCAATTTCTCCTGAGTACACAGATACCTCATATGTGGTCATAAACCACTGTTTGGGCGCACGGCAGGGCTCAGAAGGGAAGGAGCGCCATTTGACTTTTTGAATGGAAAATATGCTGGAATATTTAGCGGTTGCCATGTCGCATTTGGAGAGTCCCTGTGTGCCTAAACATTGGAGCTTCCCCACAAGTGACCCCATTTTGGAAACTAGACCCCCCCCAAGGAACTTATCTAGATGCATAGTGAGCACTTTGAACCCCCAGGTGCTTCACAAATTGATCCGTAAAAAAAGAAAGTACTTTTTTTTCACAAAAAATTTATTTTAGCCTCAGTTTTTTCATTTTCACATGGGCAACAGGATAAAATAGCTCCTAAAATTTGTTGGGCAATTTCTCCTGAGTACACAGATACCTCATATATGGTCATAAACCACTGTTTGGGCGCACGGCAGGGCCCAGAAGGGAAGGAGCGCCGTTTGACTTTTTTAATAGAAAATTAGCTCCAATCGTTAGCGGACACCATGACGCGTTTGGAGAGCCCCTGTGTGCCTAAACAGTGAAAAAACCCCACATGTGACACCATTTTGCTTCACAAAAGTTTATAACGCAGACCTGTGAAAATAAAAAAATCATTTTTTTCCTCAAAAATGATTTTTTAGCCCGCTATTTTTTATTTTCACAAGGGTAACAGGAGAAATTGGACCACAAAAGTTGTTGTGCAATTTGTCCTGAGTACACCAATACCACATATGTGGGGGAACCACTGTTTTGGCGCATGGGAGAGCTCAGAAGGGAAGGAGCGCCAATTTGGAATGCAGACTTGATGGAATGTTCTGCAGGCGTCATGTTGTGTTTGCAGAGCCACTGATGTGCCTAAACAGTAGAAACACCCCACAAGTGACCCCATTTTGGAAACTAGACCCCCAAGGAGCATATCTAGATGTGTAGTGAGCACTTTGAACCCCCAAGTGCTTCACAGAAGTTTATAAACGCAGAGCAGTGAAAATAAAAAATCATTTTTGTTTCTCAAAAATAATTTTTTAGAACTCTATTTTTTATTTTCCCAAGGGTAACAGGATAAATTGAACCCCAAAAGTTGTTGTCCAGTTTTTCCTGAGTACACTGGTGCCCCATATGTGTGGGGGAACCACTGTTTGGGCGCACGGCAGGGCTCAGAATGGAAGGAGCGCCATTTGACTTTTTTAATGAAAAATTTGCTTCAATCGTGTTTGGAGAGCCCCTGTGTGCCTAAACTTTGGAGCTCCCCCACAAATGACCCCCTAAGGAACTTATCTAGATGCACAGTGAGCACTTTGAACCCCCAGGTGCTTCACAGAAGTTTATAACGCAGAGCCGTGAAAATAAAAAATCATTTTTTTTCTCAAAAATGTTTTTTTTAGCCCCCTATTTTTTATTTTCACAATGGTTACAGGAGAAATTGGACCCCAAAAGTTGTCCAGTTTGTCCTGAGTACGCTGGTACCACATATGTGGGGGGAAACCACTGTTGGGCACACGTCAGGGCTCGGAAGGGATGTAGTGACGCTTTGAAATGCCTACTTGATGGAGTGGTCTGCGGGCATCTTGTTACGTTTGCAGAGCCCTGATGTGCCTAAACAGTAGAAACCCCCCACAAGTGACCCCATTTTGTAAACTAGACTCCGCAAGGAACTTATCCAAATGTGTGGTGAGCACCTTGAACCCCCACGTGCTTCACAGAAGTTTATAATGCAGAGCCATGAAAATAACAAAAATAATTTATTTCCTCAAAAACTTATTTTTTTAACCTGCAATTTTTTTTATTTTCACAAGGGTAACAGGAGAAATTAGACACCAAAAGTTGTTGTCCAATTTGTCCTGAGTACGCTGATATTCCATATGTGGGAGAAAACTACTGTATAGGCACACGTCGGGGGTTCGGAAGGGAAGTAGTGACGTTTTGAAATGCCGACTTAATGGAATGGTCTGCGGGCGTCATGTTACGTTTGCAGAGCCCTGATGAGTCTAAACAGTAGAAACTCCCCACAAGTGACCCCATTTTGGAAACTAGACCCCACAAGGAACTTATATAGATGTGTCCTGAGCACTTTGAACCTCCAAGGGCTACACAGAAGTTTATAGCGCCCGGGCATGAAAATAAAAAATCATATTTTTTCCACAAACATGATCTTTTAGTCCCCAATTTTTTTATTTTTCCTAGGGTAACAGGAGAAATTAGACACCAAAAGTTGTCCAATTTGTCCTGAGTACGCTGATATCCCATATGTGGGAGAAAACTACTGTATGGGCACACGTCGGGGTTCGGAAGGAAAGTAGTGACGTTTTGAAATGCCGACTTTATGGAATGGTCTGCGGGCGTCATGTTACGTTTGCAGAGCCCCTGATGAGCCTAAACAGTAGAAACTCCCCACAAGTGACCCCATTTTGGAAACTAGACCCCACAAGGAACTTATCTAGATGTGTCGTGAGCACTTTGAACCCCCAAGGGCTACACAGAAGTTTATAACGCCCGGACATGAAAATAAAAAAATCATATTTTTTCCACAAACATGATCTTTTAGTCCCCAATTTTTTTATTTTTCCTAGGGTAACAGGAGAAATTAGACACCAAAAGTTGTCCAATTTGTCCTGAGTACGCTGATATCCCATATGTGGGAGAAAACTACTGTATGGGCACACGTCGGGGTTCGGAAGGGAAGTAGTGACGTTTTGAAATGCCGACTTTACGGAATGGTCTGCGGGCGTCATGTTACGTTTGCAGAGCCCCTGATGAGCCTAAACAGTAGAAACTCCCCACAAGTGACCCCATTTTGGAAACTAGACCCCACAAGGAACTTATCTAGATGTGTCGTGAGCACTTTGAACCCCCAAGGGCTACACAGAAGTTTATAACGCCCGGGCATGAAAATAAAAAAATCATATTTTTTCCACAAACATGATCTTTTAGTTCCCAAATTTTTTATTTTTCCTAGGGTAACAGGAGAAATTAGACACCAAAAGTTGTCCAATTTGTCCTGAGCACGCTGATATCCTATATGTGGGGAGAAACTACTGTATGGGCACACGTCGGGGTTCGGAAGGGAAGTAGTGACGTTTTGAAATGCCGACTTTATGGAAAGGTCTGCGGGCGTCATGTTACGTTTGCAGAGCCCCTGATGAGCCTAAACAGTAGAAACTCCCCACAAGTGACCCCATTTTGGAAACTAGACCCCACAAGGAACTTATCTAGATGTGTCGTGAGCACTTTGAACCCCCAAGGGCTACACAGAAGTTTATAACGCCCGGGCATGAAAATAAAAAAATCATATTTTTTTCCACAAACATGATCTTTTAGTCCCCAATTTTTTTATTTTTCCTAGGGTAACAGGAGAAATTAGACACCAAAAGTTGTCCAATTTGTCCTGAGTACTCTGATATCCCATATGTGGGAGAAAACTACTGTATGGGCACACGTCGGGGTTCGGAAGGGAAGTAGTGACGTTTTGAAATGCCGACTTTATGGAATGGTCTGCGGGCGTCATGTTACGTTTGCAGAGCCCCTGATGAGCCTAAACAGTAGAAACTCCCCACAAGTGACCCCATTTTGGAAACTAGACCCCACAAGGAACTTATCTAGATGTGTCGTGAGCACTTTGAACCCCCAAGGGCTACACAGAAGTTTATAACGCCCGGGCATGAAAATAAAAAAAATCATATTTTTTCCACAAACATGATCTTTTAGTCCCCAAATTTTTTATTTTTCCTAGGGTAACAGGAGAAATTAGACACCAAAAGTTGTCCAATTTGTCCTGAGCATGCTGATATCCTATATGTGGGAGAAAACTACTGTATAGGCACACGTCGGGGTTCGGAAGGGAAGTAGTGATGTTTTGAAATGCCGACTTTATGGAATGGTCTGCGGGCGTCATGTTACGTTTGCAGAGTCCCTGATGAGCCTAAACAGTAGAAACTCCCCACAAGTGACCCCATTTTGGAAACTAGACCCCACAAGGAACTTATCTAGATGTGTCGTGAGCACTTTGAACCCCCAAGGGCTACACAGAAGTTTATAACGCCCGGGCATGAAAATAAAAAAAATCATATTTTTTCCACAAACATGATCTTTTAGTCCCCAATTTTTTTATTTTTCCTAGGGTAACAGGAGAAATTAGACACCAAAAGTTGTCCAATTTGTCCTGAGTACGCTGATATCCCATATGTGGGAGAAAACTACTGTATGGGCACACGTCGGGGTTCGGAAGGGAAGTAGTGACGTTTTGAAATGCCGACTTGATGGAATGGTCTGCGGGCGTCATGTTACGTTTGCAGAGCCCCTGATGAGCCTAAACAGTAGAAACTCCCACAAGTGACCCCATTTTGGAAACTAGACCCCACAAGGAACTTATCTAGATGTGTCGTGAGCACTTTGAACCCCCAAGGGCTACACAGAAGTTTATAACGCCCGGGCATGAAAATAAAAAAATCATATTTTTTCCACAAACATGATCTTTTAGTCCCCAAATTTTTTATTTTTCCTAGGGTAACAGGAGAAATTAGACACCAAAAGTTGTCCAATTTGTCCTGAGCACGCTGATATCCTATATGTGGGAGAAAACTACTGTATGGGCACACGTCGGGGTTCGGAAGGGAAGTAGTGACGTTTTGAAATGCCAACTTTATGGAATGGTCTGCGGGCGTCATGTTACGTTTGCAGAGCCCCTGATGAGCCTAAACAGTAGAAACTCCCCACAAGTGACCCCATTTTGGAAACTAGACCCCACAAGGAACTTATCTAGATGTTCGTGAGCCCTTTGAACCCCCAAGGGCTACACAGAAGTTTATAACGCCCGGGCATGAAAATAAAAAAATCATATTTTTTCCACAAACATGATCTTTTAGTCCCCAAATTTTTTATTTTTCCTAGGGTAACAGGAGAAATTAGACACCAAAAGTTGTCCAATTTGTCCTGAGCACACTGATATCCTATATGTGGGAGAAAACTACTGTATGGGCACACGTCGGGGCTCGGAAGGGAAGTAGTGACGTTTTGAAATGCCGACTTGATGGAATGGTCTGCGGGCGTCATGTTATGTTTGCAGTGCCCATGATGTGCCTACACAGTAGAAACCCCCCCCCCCCAAGTGACCCCATTTTGGAAACTAGATCCCCCAAGGAACTCCTCTAGATGTGTGGTGAGCACTTTGAATCTCCAAGTTCATCACAGAAGTTTATAACGCAGAGCCGTGAAAATAAAAAATCATTTTTTTTTCCACAAAAATAAATTTTTTAGTCCCCAATTTTTTTTTCCCAAGAGTAAAAGGGGAAATTAGACCCCCAAAGTTGTTGTGCAATTTTTCCTGAGTACGCTGATACCCCATATGTGGGGGTAAACCACTGTTTGGGCACACGTCGGGGCTCGAAATAAAGGGAGCATTGTTTGACTTTTTGAACGTAAAATTTGCAGAAATCAGTGGTGGCGCCATGTAGTGTATGTTCTTAAATAGTGGAAACCCCTCAATTCTAACTCCAACCCTAACCCCTACACACCCCTAACCCCAACCATAACCCTAACCACAAGCCTAACCCTAATCGCAACCCTAACCCCAAAACACCCCTAACACTTATTCTATCTCTAACCCTATCCACAAACCTAACCCTAATTCCAACCCTAACCCTAATTCCAACCCTAACCCTAATTCTAACCCTGACCCAAATTCTAACTCTGACCCAAATTCCAACCCTAACCCAAATTCTAACCCTAACCCTAATTCTAACCCTAATGTTAACCCTAATGCTAACCCTAGTTCTAACTCTAACCCTAAGGCTGGGTTCATATTGCATTTTACCAGCCCGTTCAACACATAGCGTTGACGGGCTGGTAACGGTATAGCATAACGCGAATGCGTTATGCTTTACCCGCTAGCTCAGATTAATCAGCAGATAATTCATCTGTGCCCAGACGCTGCAGCCCGTGTCCGAGGCTCCGTCACTGAATGACGGCACTGTGCGAAGGCATGCCGCTTTACGGCATGCGTTGCGATGCGCCCACAAATGGGGGTAAATAGCAGCGATAAAGGACTGCGTTACACCGTGTTATACCGCGGTGTAACGCAGTCCGTCTAACGGACTGCCATAACACAATATGAACCCAGCCTAACCCTAAGGCCCCGTACACACGTTGCAGATTCACTTGTGGATTTTTCCGCGTGGATTTTGCTAAATCCACAGGTAAAATGACCTGCGTTTTACCTGCGGATTTAAGGCGGATTAAGGTCCTGTGCACACGTTGCGGATTTACTGTGGTTTTTGTGCGGATTTGCCCTGCGATATACCCCTTTAATGGAATAGGTGTAAAAACGCTGCAGAATCCACACAAAGAATTGACATGCCGCGGATTTAAAACCGCACCAAATCCGCGCGGAAAAATCCGCAGCATGTGCACAGCGTTTTTTTTTTTTTTTACCATTTATTTACATTGTACTGTACATGGTTTACGGATCTGCTGCGGATCCGCAACCCTCCCTGTCTCTCCACCTCAGCGGTTCACATTCAGCAATCACGTTGCTGGCTATCCTCTTGTGTGTGCACGGTATTGTGCAGGACTCTGCTGTGCTGGTTGTCATGGTGCTGGATGAGGGTAAGTTTATATGTGGGGTTAGGAGGGATTTACAGTGTGGATGTAGCAGTGCTGTAGTGTGTACGAGGTGTACGGAGCGGAGCCGTGTGTTTATGAGGTGTACGGAGCGGAGCCGAGTGTGTACGAGGTGTACGGCAAACCTACCAACTTTTGAAGAAGGGACAGACAGTGCGGCGCACACGCAGCCCCGCTCCGTACACCTCGTACACACGCGGCTCCGCTTCGTACACCTCGTACACACGCGGCTCCGCTCCGTACACCTCGCCCACACGCGGCTCCGCTCCTTACACCTCACACACACGGCTTCGCTCCGCACACCTCGTACACACGCGGCCCCGCTCCGTACACCTCGTACACACGGCTCTGCTACATCCACACTGTAAATCCCTCCTGATCCCTCACACATAAACTTACCTGCTCATCCAGCACCATGACAACCAGCACAGCAGAGACCTGCACAAACGAGGAGCCTGACCATGTGACACCTAACTCCTCCCCACCTGTGACCTCATCACAGGTCCTGCTCGCACATTTACAGAGGACAGCACAGCAATGGTAAATGCTGGCTGTGAGAATCTGGAGAGCTGGGAGGGCAGGAAGGTGTGCATGGGGGGCGTGGCGGCTTCTCTCACTGCGGGACACATAGTGTCCCGACCGTGACAGCGGGTGGGAGGGATAGAATCGGGACTGTTCCGGTCAATTCAGGACAGTTGGGAGGTGTGGTGTACGGAACGGAGCCGTGTGTGTACGAGGTGTACGGAGCGGAGCCGTGTGTGTACGAGGTGTGCGGAGCAGTGTGTGTACAAGGTGTACGGAGCAAAGCCATGTGTGTACGATGTGTACGGAGCGGAGCCGTGTGTGTACGAGGTGTACGGAGTGGAGCCTTGTGTGTACAAGTTGGATGTAGCAGAGCCTTGTGTGTACGAGTTGGATGTAGCGGAGCCGTGTATGTACGAGTTGGATGTAGCAGAGCCGTGTGTGTACGAGGTGTATGGAGCGGAGCCGTGTGTGTACGAAGTGTATGGAGCCGAACCGTGTGTCTGTACGAGGTGTACGGAGCCAAGCCACACATGTACGGAGCCGAGCTGCGCGTGTACAAGGTGTACGGAGCCGAGCTGCGCGTGTACAAGGTGTACGTAGCCGAGCTGCGCGTGTACGAGTTTTATGGAGTGGAGCCATGTGTACGAGGTGGATGTAGCAGTCCTGTGTGTGTACGAAATGGAGCCCTGTGTGTACGAAGTGTACGGAGCTGAGCCGCTCAGCTCCATACACACAGGGCTCCGTGCTTGAGCTGTGTGTGTACAGAGCGGAGCAGAGCCGTGTGTGTACGGGGTGTACGGAGTGGAGCCTTGTGTGTATGTAGCGGAGCCGTGTGTGTACGAGGTGTATGCAGCAAAGCCGCATGTGTACAAGGTTTACGGAGTGGAGTCGTGTGTGTACAAGGTGTGTACAAGGTTTTCGCTCTAATCTTTATTTCTCTCTTTCTGTTCTTCCTTTTACTCTCTGTTCTTTCTTTTTATCTTTCTTTTATCTTTCTTTTTTTCTTTCTTTCTTTCTTTCTTTCTTTCTTTCTTTCTTTCTTTCTTTCTTTTCTTTCTTTCTTTCTTTCTTTCTTTCTTTCTTCTTCTTTCTTCTCTCTCTCTCTCTCCCTCTCTGTTCTTTCTTTCTTTACCCTCTTTCTTTTCTCTCTGTTCTTTTTTTCTGTCCCCTCTTTCTCGCTCTCTGTTCTTTCTTTCTTTCCCCTCTTTCTTTTTCTCTCTCTGTTCTTTCTTTCTCTCTGTTCCTTCTTTACCATCTTTCTTTCTATCTCTCTGTTCTTTCTTTCTTTCTTTCTTTCTTTTCTTTCTTTCTTTCTTTCTTTCTTTGCTCTTGCTTTCCCTTCTTTCACTCTCTCTCTCCCTCTGTTCTTTCTTTCTTTAACCTCTTTCTTTTTTCTCTCTCTGTTCTTTTTTTCTGTCCCCTCTTTCTTTCTCTGTTCTTTCTCTCTCTCTGTTTCTTTCTTTCTCTCTCTGTGTTTCTTTCTTTCTCTGTTCTTTCTTTCCCCTCTTTCTTTTTCTCTCTCTCTGTTCTTTCTTTCTCTGTTCTTTCTTTCTCTCTCTGTTCTTTCTTTCTCTCTCTCTCTGTTCTTTGTTATGAATGTGCTAGAGATGGTTTCTGAGCAGAGGCTCCCTCTGGTGGTTACAGACAGTACTGAACCTTTTAGTGAGGAATGGCAATCTGGGTTCACCGACTGGTCTGATATAAGGGAGGTTCCCTCCCATGATAGTTGCCGGTGATCAATTGTTCTTGTCTCAATTGTGGTTCCTGGTTCATTTGGAAGTTTGCTGAGTCTTGCCTGCATCTTCTGCTATCAGATAAGATATTTTCTGCTTTTATTTTTGTGCTTGCTTTTTGCATTGTTCCCTGCACTTCTGTGGAGGTCAGCCAGGTCCCCTCCGGGGGCTTGTGCTCCTCTCAGTTTATCTGAAGCCACTGTTATTTGTTCATTTTCTTTTTACTGTTTTTTCAGTGGCTGCGGCTTGGTTTTGTTCACACTGAGATCTGATTTAGTGGGTGACGAGATTGTGTGATCTCAGTATTTTTGTAATCAGAATTGTTGGATTTTTGTAGGGTTTTCTGGGTTGCAGAAAGTAATCTCTCCTGTCCTATCCTATTTAGTTAGCTTGTGGCCCCAGCGTTTGCTCATTCTATTTTCTGTCTGTGTTCGTGCTTTCTTCTTGTCTAACCGCCATTACATGTTTGGGGGCTTCCTATTTTCTTTGGGGATCTGCTCCGGGGCAGAAAGCTTTCATCTTTCTGCCTTTAGGTGTAGTTATCTCTCAGGCTGTGACGAGGCGTCTAGGATCAACATAGGAACGCTCCACGGCTACCTCTAGTTGTGTGGTTAGTTTAGGAATCTGCAACCCATTAGTTACCAACATCTCAGGTGTTCGGCTGCCCGGCTGTTGTTCCTGTCCTCCTCAGCTACCTAACAGTATCACCGGCCAAACTGAAAATTATATGGTACTCACAGAAGGGAAAAATAGTGTGGAAAGAAAAAAGTTGTCAGAGTTGTCAGAGATTTTTTTTTTTTCTGTTTGTTGCATTTTTCCCTCTTTTTCTCTGGGTGCTGAGGAGGAATTTTTTTTCTCTCTCAATGGAGTTTGCACAGTTGTCTGGCCGTGTGGATCAGCTTGCCACTGAGGTTCGGAGTATTGCTACCTATCTTGCTAGGTTTCCGGTTGTTGAACCTAGGATTCCCATGCCAGATTTGTTTTTGGGGATCGGGCTAAATTTCTGAATTTCAAAAATAACTGTAAGTTGTCTTTTGCCTTAAAGCCTAAGTCCTCAGGGAACGCAGCACAGCAGGTTCAAATTGTCATCTCTCTCCTGCGCGGTGATCCTCAGGATTGGGCTTTTTCCCTGACACCTGGGGATCCTGTTTTGAATGATATTGATGCATTTTTTCTGGCTCTGGGATTATTGTATGATGAACCTAATGTCACTGATCAAGCTGAAAAAACCTTGTTGGCATTAAATCAGGGTCTTGAAGACACTGAGTTGTACTGTCAAATTCCGAAAGTGGGCAGTCCTGACCAAATGGAATGATGATGCTTTGGCAGCCCTTTTTCGGAAGGGGCTGTCAGAGAATGTAAAGAATGTTATGGTGGGATTCCCTGCTCCCTCTGGTCTCAATGATTCTATGTCATTGGCTATTTAAATTGACAGACGTTTGCTGGCGTAGAGGTATGCGTGAGATAGTGTTGCCTTGTGAGACAGTTTCTGAGCCCATGTAGTGTGATAGAGTGACTTCTGGGGCACAGCGTCATGAGTTTCGAAAGCGCAATGGGTTATGTTTCTACTGTGGTGACGCCTCTCATGCTATTTCAGTCTGCCCTAAGCGGGGAAGATGTTTTGCACGCTCAGTTGTTGTCACGGGTGTGTCGCTACGAAGATCGTCGCGATTGCACACCCTGACTTCTCACAGCTGAGTTTCTGGTGCTGGGTGTTTTTCGGCAGTGAGGGAGTTAATTTTCCCTCTCTCTGTGCTAGACAAGGCCAGCCTCGCCCAGCTGCAATTAATGTTGCTGTAATTGGATTCCTTCAAATACCTGCCAGTCTGCTAGGGAAGTGTCGGTGAAAGCATTCATGCAGACCAGCAGAGCGGATCGTGGTGTTGTTAAGTCTGAAGTGAAGAGTACTTGGTGTGGTCTTTTTCCCCTCCTCGCTTTATCATTTATCTCCGTACCCGTTTGTGTTCCCTCTGTGTTTTGTGGTGAGAGTTTTGTATGCAAGGTGGATTTTAGTTTACCCCTTGTGCTGTCTTGTTCGTCTATTACTGTGTCTAGGCATATACCTTCCAGTCCCCGGTGTTGTGATCAGGGTCCTTCTCAGGACTAGATCACTGAGGTTCAGGGATCCTCAGGAGGTAGGGATTACGCTGGCGGCCTGGACCTCTGTACCATCAACAGTACCTCCAGGTAGAGGGATTAGTCAGGACCCCAGCTTAGGGTCAGCATAGACCCCGGACCTCATGTATGCAGTAACAGCGTGACAGTTGTCTTGGGTAATGTTCAGACTAAATTTCTGTTGACTGTTGCCCTGATTTGCTCCCTGTCCACTTTTTCTGCTCAGGCTTTTGTTGATTCAGGAGCAGCTATTAACCTGATGGATTTTGACTTTGCCAAACGTTGTGGGTTTCCCATGATACCCCTGCAGAAGTCTATTCCCTACTGGGCATTGATTCTACCCCTTTGGCGGAGAATAAACCCCAGTTTTCTACTCAGGTGATAATGAGGGTTGAACCACATCATCAGGAGAGTTGCAAATTTCTGGTGCTGTATAATCTGCATGACATTATTGTACTAGGTTTCCCTTGGTTACAGTCTCATAATCTTGTTTTTGATTGGAAATCTATGTCTGTGACCAGTTGGGGCTGCCAATGTGTTAATGCCGACACTCCTGTTTTTTCTGCCTCTCCCCAGTCTCAGGATGTTCCTGACTTTTTGACTGATTTTTCGGATGTATTTAGTGAAAGTAAATCTGCATCCTTGCCCCCTCACAGGAGCTATGATTGCGCTATTGAATTAGTGCCTGGTGGTAAATTTCCTAAAGGTCGCCTTTTTAACTTGTCTGTACCTGAACACGATGCTATGCGATCTTATATCAAGGAGACATTGGAGAAGGGTCATATCAGACCATCCTCTTCACCCTTGGGTGCCGGTTTTTTCTTTGTGGCCAAAAAGGATGGTTCATTGAGGCCGTGTATTGATTATCGTCTCTTGAATAAGATCACTGTGAAGTATCAATATCTGTTACCCTTGATTTCTGACCTGTTTTCCAGAGTGAAAAGTGCTAGTTGGTTTACCAAGCTTGACCTCAGGGGGGTGTATAACCTTATTCGCATTAAGTACGGGGATGAATGGAAGACGGCGTTTAATAGCCCAGAGGTGCATTTTGAGTACCTAGTGATGCCCTTTGGGCTCACTAATGCTCCTTCAGTCTCCCAATCCTTCATGAATGATATTTTCAGGGATTTTGTGGATAAATTTCTGATTGTTTATTTGGATGATATCTTGATTTTTTCCAATGACTGGGACTCTCATGTGAAACATGTTCGGACTGTGTTCCAGCTTTTGAGAGAGAATGCACTGTATGTGAAGGGATCAAAGTGTCTTTTTGGCGTACAGAAGGTCTCATTTCTGGGATTCATTTTGTCTCCGTCTGTTATTCAAATGGACCCGGTCAAGGTTCAGGCCATCTGTGATTGGGTCCAACCTACTTCATTAAAGGCTCTTCAGAGATTTTTGGGTTTTGCCAATTTTTATCGTAAATTTATTGGTAATTTCTCCGGTATTGTTAAACCATTGACTGAATTGACCAAAAAGGGTTCTGATGTGGTGAATTGGCCTCCTGAGGCAGTCTCTGCGTTTCAGGAACTTAAGCAGAGATTCACTTCTGCTCCTGTTCTACGGCAGCCTGATGTTTCTCTACTGTTTCAGGTGGAGGTTGATGCCTCTGAAATTGAGGCAGGTGCCGTTTTGTCCCAAAGAGATCCAGAGACCTCTAGGAGTAACCCTTGTTCCTTTTTCTCTCGAAAATTTTCTCCAACTGAACGTAATTATGACGTGGGTAATCGGGAGTTATTGGCCATGAAGTGGGCCTTTGAAGAGTGGAGACATTGGCTGGAAGGAGCCAAACATCAGGTGGTGGTCCTCACGGACCATAAGAATCTGGTTTATCTCGAATCAGCCAAGCGACTTAATCCTAGACAGGCCAGGTGGGCCTTGTTTTTCACACGTTTTAATTTTGTGGTTTCTTTTCTTCCTGGCACTAAGAATGTTAAGGCGGATGCCCTCTCGAGGAGTTTCTTTGCGGACTCTCCTGAGTTATCTGATCCTACTGTTATTTTGAAAGAGGGTGTAGTTCTTTCCGCCATCTCGCCCAATTTGAGACTGGCTCTGGAAGGGTGTCAGGAGGATAAACCTGAGCGCTGCCCTATTGGGAAATTGTTTGTCCCAGACCAGTGGAAGAAGAGTGTGATGTCTGAGATTCATTGTTCCGCGTTGGCTGGTCATCCCGGGATTTTTGGTACCAGAGACTTGGTGAGTCGGTCCTTTTGGTGGCCTACTTTGTCTCGTGACGTCAGGGAATTTATGCAGTCCTGTCGGACTTGCTCTCGCTCCAAGCCTTGCTCTCGCTCTAGTGGTTTGTTAATGCCATTACCTGTGCCCAAGAAGCCATGGACCCATATCTCTATGGATTTTATTTCCGACCTCCCTGTTTCTCAGAGAATGACCGTTATCTGGGTAATCTGTGATAGGTTTTCCAAGATGATACATCTTGTGCCATTACCTAAGTTACCTTCCTCCTCCGAATTGGTGCCTTTGTTCCTTCAGCACGTGGTTCGGTTACGTGGCATTCCGGAGAACATTGTGTCTGACAGAGGAGTCCAGTTTGTTTCCAGATTTTGGAGACATTTTGTTCTAAACTTGGTGTTCAATTATCTTTCTCATCTGCTTTTCATCCTCAGACCAATGGACAAACCGAGTGAACAAACCAAACCTTGGAGACTTATTTGAGATGTTTTGTGTCTGCTGATCAAGATGACTGGGTCTCTTTTTTGCCTTTGGCTGAGTTTGCTCTTAATAATAGGGCTAGCTGTCACGCTGTATAGCAGATATATATATGTGATGACAATAATCTATATCAAAAGGGCAACATACTATATAACATGCGCATAGCTATATGATAACATAGATTTACCTGACAGAAAGTCCAGTGGGTCAAAACGGAATCCGTTATACGCTGTCTCCGGCTAGAGGGTGACCGGGGTCTAAGCTGACCCTAAACTGGGGTCCTAACTAATCCCTCAACCTGGAGGTACTGTTAAAGGTACAGAGGTCCAGGCCACCAGCGTAAACCCTGTCTCCTATCAATCCCTGCCAACTGTATTCTAGTCCTAAGAAGGACCCTGAATACCACCAAAGGGAATGAACAGGTAACGGTTAATGAACAGAAAGACATACAAGAAAGACAAGAAATAAAGTAAATAAAGTCTTACATACAACACTCACACACAGTAGGAACACCTAAGGTCTCAGAGATAAACTATAAGCTGTAAGAGTAAAAACAACTAAGGAGCTCTTAGCTTAAGTATTCTCAGAACCGATCCAGTCTGCTAAACTATATGAATGCTTTCACCGGCATCAAACACCCAGACTGGCAGGAATATAAAGGAAACTAATTAGAACATAATCCAAAGCAGCCGGGCGAGGCTGGACCTAGTCTTAGCAAAGAGCTAGGTAAAATTAACTCTCTCATTACCAAACACAAAGAAACAGCAGCTCAGCTGTGAGAAGTCAGAATGTGCAATCGCGACGATCTTCGTGGCGATGCACCCATGACAGTACCCCCCCTTCTACGAGGGGCCTCCGGACCCTCATGACCAGGTCTGTCTGGGTTAATTGTGTGAAAGGTCCGAACCAATCGATCTGCGTTATCATCAGACGCAGGGACCCACGTCCTCTCCTCAGGACCATACCCCCTCCAATGAACTTCCACGTTATCATTGACTACCACTGAAGGAGGAGGTAGAGGTGACGGTATGACTGGTGCCACATACTTTTTAAGTAATGACTTGTGAAACACATTATGAATTTTAAACGTAGGAGGGAGGTCCAGACGAAATGCCACAGGATTAATTATGGAACTGATCCTGTATGGCCCGATGAATCTGGGACCCAACCTCCAGGAGGGAACTTTAAGTTTTATATTCCTGGTAGACAACCACACCAGATCGTTCACCCTCAGATCTAGACCAGAAACTCTCCTCCTATCAGCCATCCGTTTGTAAGGGTTCTCCGTAACCTTCAGTCTTAAGCGATCTGGAACTATCAGTCTCCCTGGAAGTCCCACAGGGGCGTCCCCCTGAGCCCCCAATACCTCCCCCTCAAGCTCAGAGCATACAGCTGACACTACAACTCCCTCCTGAGGAATAGGAACCGGATCATCCGTCTTCCCGACCCCTGGGAAAGTACGAGATAAGGCATCAGGAAGCAACTTTATTGAGCAGTCATATGTGCGATGAGGAGGTAACTCTTTACACCCCTCCTCTGAGAACTTCTCCCAAAAGTCCTCCAGAAAAGGAGGCAAAGTCCTAGGCACAACCGCACCGATGACCGTGCTCATGCAGTTATTCTTGCAAAATTCACCCCACTGGCTTATCTTTCTGGATTGCCAATCAATCACTGGGTTATGTTTAGCCAACCAAGGAAGTCCCAACACAATAGGAGCAGGCAGACCCTCCAACACATAACAAGACAATTGCTCTTTATGTATTGCCCCTACTCGAAGATCTATGTTATGAACAGCTTGTACCAAGCTACCTTGACCAAGAGGTCTAGAATCAATAGAGAGTATAGGGACCGGTTTGGCCAATACACTCAGTTGCATACCATGCACCTGGGCAAACCGAGTGTCCACCAAATTAGCCCCGGACCCACTATCAAGAAAAACAGAAATCCTCTCAGTTCTAGTACCAATCACCACCTCCGCAGGCACGAGAAACTGAGAGGGATTTGGGGACGAAATACACACTCCCAGGTTAACTCCTTGGTTCAAAGAGGTCCTGGATGGACACCCCCCAACAAAATGTCCCTCTCTCCCGCAAAAGAAACACCTTCTAGTCTTGCGGCGCACCGCTGATTCCCTCCTACAAAATGATGTCCCTCCCAACTGCATGGGTTCCTCAGAACAGACCAGGGGAACCTCAGTATAAGGGACTTTAGTAGTAGGTGGAGTCATCACGGGGGGCGGAGTTACCTCGCGTCTTCCCCGAAGACGTCTATCAATGCGAATAGCGAGGGCCATAGCAGCCTCCAGTGATGGAGGAGAATCATACTGAGCCAACACATCTTTTAATTTGTCAGACAACCCTTGACAAAACTGGCTCCTAAGAGCTGGGTCATTCCACTGAGTATCTGTTGCCCATCTACGGAACTCAGAAGAATATTCCTCCGCTGGACGATTTCCTTGCCGTATTTTACGCAACCTTGTTTCAGCAAGGGAGACTCGATCCGGATCATCATATACCAGACCCAGGGCAGTAAAAAATCGATCCACTGACTGGAGATCTGGGGAGCCTGGAGGAATAGAGAACGCCCAAGATTGAGGATCCCCTTGTAAGAGCGAGATAACAATTCCCACCCTCTGCTCTTCACTCCCAGATGACCGAGGCCGCAGCCGAAAGTACAATTTACATGCCTCCCGGAAAGTAAAAAATTTGTCCCGCCCACCAGTGAACCTGTCCGGGAGAGCAACCTTAGGTTCAGATCTGGTTTGCTCCGGGGGGGACAGAACCTTGGACTTAATGTCTGCCAACTCCATGGACAATCCCTGCAACTGCCGGGCCAGCTGGGCTACTGGATCCATGATAGCTGGGGAGAATCTTTAGTATAGGCCGGTGAAAATGTCACGCTGTATAGCAGATATATATATGTGATGACAATAATCTATATCAAAAGGGCAACATACTATATAACATGCGCATAGCTATATGATAACATAGATTTACCTGACAGAAAGTCCAGTGGGTCAAAACGGAATCCGTTATACGCTGTCTCCGGCTAGAGGGTGACCGGGGTCTAAGCTGACCCTAAACTGGGGTCCTAACTAATCCCTCAACCTGGAGGTACTGTTAAAGGTACAGAGGTCCAGGCCACCAGCGTAAACCCTGTCTCCTATCAATCCCTGCCAACTGTATTCTAGTCCTAAGAAGGACCCTGAATACCACCAAAGGGAATGAACAGGTAACGGTTAATGAACAGAAAGACATACAAGAAAGACAAGAAATAAAGTAAATAAAGTCTTACATACAACACTCACACACAGTAGGAACACCTAAGGTCTCAGAGATAAACTATAAGCTGTAAGAGTAAAAACAACTAAGGAGCTCTTAGCTTAAGTATTCTCAGAACCGATCCAGTCTGCTAAACTATATGAATGCTTTCACCGGCATCAAACACCCAGACTGGCAGGAATATAAAGGAAACTAATTAGAACATAATCCAAAGCAGCCGGGCGAGGCTGGACCTAGTCTTAGCAAAGAGCTAGGTAAAATTAACTCTCTCATTACCAAACACAAAGAAACAGCAGCTCAGCTGTGAGAAGTCAGAATGTGCAATCGCGACGATCTTCGTGGCGATGCACCCATGACACTAGCTCTGCCACCTTGATGTCTCCATTTTTCTGCAATTTTGGGTTTCACCCTCGATTTTCTTCAGGACAGGCGGAGGCTTCTGTCTGTCCAGGTGTTGACTCTGTTGTGGAGCGAATGCAGCAGATTTGGGACCAGGTAGTGGAGAGGTTGTCTCTCTCTCAGGAGAATGCCCAATGGTTTGCCAACCGGCATAGGACTGATGGTCCTCGGTTTAAAGTGGGGGACTTGATTTGGTTGTCCTCAAGAAATATCCCAATGAGGGTTGCATCTCCATAGTTTAAGCCTAGGTTCATTGGACCTTATAAGATCATGGAGATTCTTAATCCTGTTTCCTTTCGTTTACTTCTTCCAGGGACATTTAAGATCCATAACGTGTTCCACAAGTCCTTATTATTGAAGGTTTGTCGAGCCAGTGGTTCCTATGGCTGTGCCTCCTGACCCTGTTTTGGTTGAGGGCAATCTGGAGTATGTGGTTGAGAAAATATTGGATTCTCGTTTTTCTAGACGGAAACTCCAGTATTTGGTTAAGTGGAGAGGTTATGGTCAGGAGGACAATTCTTGGGTGTTTGCTTCGGACATCCATGCTAGGAGACTGATCCGTGCCTATCACTGAGCTCATCCTGATCGGCCTGGTTGCACAAGTGAGGGTTCGGTGACCCTTCCTCAAGGGGGGGTACTGTTATGAATGTGCTAGAGATGGTTTCTGAGCAGAGGCTCCCTCTGGTGGTTACAGACAGTACTGAACCTTTCAGTGAGGAATGGCAATCTGGGTTCACTGACTGGTCTGATATAAGGGAGGTTCCCTCCCATGATGGTTGCCGGTGATCAATTGTTCTTGTCTCAATTGTGGTTCCTGGTTCATTTGGAAGTTTGCTGAGTCTTGCCTGCATCTTCTGCTATCAGATAAGATATTTTCTGCTTTTATTTTTGTGCTTGCTTTTTGTATTGTTCCCTGCACTTCTGTGAAGGTCAGCCAGGTCCCCTCCGGGAGGCTTGTGCTCCTCTCAGTTTATCTAAAGCCACTGTTATTTGTTCATTTTCTTTTTCCTGTCTTTTCAGTGGCTGCGGCTTGGTTTTGTTGACACTGAGATCTGATTTAGTGGGTGGCGAGATCGTGTGATCTCAGTATTTTTGTAATCAGAATTGTTGGATATTTGTAGGGTTTTCTGGGTTGCAGAAAGTAATCTCTCCTGTCCTATCCTATTTAGTCAGCTTGTGGCCCCAGCGTTTGCTCATTCTATTTTCTGTCTGTGTTAGTGCTTTCTTCTTGTCTAACTGCCATTACATGTTTGGGGGCTTCCTATTTTCTTTGGGGATCTGCTCCGGGCAGATAGCTTTCATCTTTCTGCCTTTAGGTGTAGTTATCTCTCAGGCTGTGACGAGGCGTCCAGGATCAACGTAGGAACGCTCCACGGCTACCTCTAGTTGTGTGTTTAGTTTAGGAATCTGCAACCCATTAGTTACCAACATCTCAGGTGTTCGGCTGCCCGGCTGTTGTTCCTGTCCTCCTCAGCTACCTAACATAACAGTTCTTTCTTTCTCTCTCTCTCTCTGTGTTCTTTCCCCTCTTTCTTTCTTTCTTTCTTTCTTTCTCTCTCTCTGTTCTTTCTTTCCCCTATTTCTTTCTCAGTTCTTTCTTTCCCCTCTTTCTTTCTCTCTCTGTTCTTTCTTTCCCCTCTTTCTCTCTCCATCTCTATTCTTTCTTTCTTTCCCTTCTCTTTTTCTCTCTCTGTTCTTTCTTTCTTTCTCCCTCTCTGTTCTTTCTTTCCCCTCTTTCTTTTTTCTCTCTCTGTTCTTTTTTTCTGTCCCCTCTTTCTTTCTCTGTTCTTTCTTTCTCTTTTCTTTCTTTCCCCTCTTTCTTTCTCTCTGTCTCTGTTCTTTCTTTCCCCTCTTTCTTTTTTTTCTCTCTCTGTTCTTTTTTTCTGTCCCCTCTTTCTTTCTCTCTGTTCTTTCTTTCTCTCTGTTCTTTCCCCTCTTTCTCTCTCTATTCTTTCTTTCTTTCTCTCTGTTCTTTCTTTCCCCCTCTTTCTTTCTTTCTTTCTGTTCTTTCTTTCCCCTCTTTCTTTCTCTCTGTTCTTTCTTTCTCTGTTCTTTCTCTGTTCTTTCTTTCTCTCTGTTCTTTCTTTCCTCTCTTTCTCTCTCTGTTCTTTCTTTCCCCCTCTGTCTTTCTTTCTTTCCCCTCTTTCTTTCTCTCTCCCTCTGTTCTTTCTTTCCCCTCTTTCTTTTTTTTCTGTCCCCTCTTTCTTTCTCTTTGTTCTTTCTTTCTTTCCCATCTTTCTTTCTTTCTCTCTCTGTTCTTTCTTTCCCCGCTTTCTTTCTTTCTCTCTCTGTTCTTTCTTTCTCCCTCCCTCTCCGTTCTTCTTTCTTTCCCCTCTTTCTTTCTCCATCTCTGTTCTTTCTTTCCCCCTTTCCTTTTTTTTCTCTGTTCTTTCTTTTCCCTTTCTTTCTTTGTTTCTTTCTTTCTCTCTCTCTGTTCTTTCTTGCTTTCCCCTCTTTCTTTCTGTCTCTGTTCTTTCTCTCTCTCCTTTCTTTCTCTCTGTTCTTTCTTTCTTTTACTCAGTACCAGTGTGCCCACAGTGTCAGCCACTGTGCCCTCAATACCAGTCAGTGTGATCACCAGTGCTAAATGGGTGTGGTTGGAGCGTGGACATGGGTATGACTAGTTGTGAAATGGGTGTGGTCGGGCGTGGCCTAAAATTTGCGGCTGCGTGCTCGCCGCAGCCTTTGTCCCTCTTTCCCGTCTTCAAAAGTTGGGAGGTATGCTTTTTGTACAAATGCTGCACAGTCCTGAGGATTCTTTCTTATGACACACAATTTTACACCCTTTATGCAGTATATATGATGCCCCTCACACAGTAAAATGTTTCCACAGTACTGGCATCTGTTACTCAAAAGATATTTCCACACTACCGCCATACCCCACACACAGTCCCACAGTACCTCCATCCCACTACATACAGTATAATCGCACAGTACCGCCATTCCCTCCACACAGTATAATGTTCCCACAGTACCACCATCCCACCACACACAGTATAATCTTCTCACAGTACCGCCATTCCCTCCACACACAGTATAATGTTCCCACAGTACCCCCATCCCCCACACACAGTATAGTGTTTCTCCAGTACCGTCATCCCCCACACACAGTATAATGTTCCCACAGTACCACCATCCCACCACACACAGTATAATCTTCTCACAGTACCACCATCCCACCACTTACAGTATTTTGTTCCCACCATAGCGGCTTTCCACACACACACAGAATAATGTTTCCACAGGGCTGACATCCCCCTCACACACAGTATAATGTCCTGACAGTACTGTCATCCTCCCAATTTCTAATGTTCCCACAGTACTGCCCCCTACATGCACAATCATCCACTTCACCAACTACCTCCGACCACCGACAGCTAATTAACAAATTAAATTCTCACTGAGCCTAATTCTTGGTGCAGACACTAATAAACCTAAGACCTATGAGATATTTACCACACGATAGTTGGATAAGCATGAGTGTATCATCCAAAACGGTAGCCTACTTGGTCGCTATGATGCCCATGAATTGAGAAGGCTCGGTGCGGTTTGGCACTGGTCACCCTCTCCTTCCCATCATTGCAGTTTCAGCGATATCCACATTCCCATGACGGTGATACCATTGAATAGAATAGTGAATGATGGAGTCGAAAGCTCCTGATCCACCATTCAGCCTTCGCCTGTGAGTCTGAGACTACGAGCACTGCAGATACAAGGACATCACTACATCACACCTGTTGTATGGAGCCTCAGTACTCACACTGCACAGACTGGAGCAGTGCACCTAGGGAACAGGGTTGATGAGTAGTGTGTGTGTGTGTTTTTTTTAAATATCAGAAATTGTGAGAGCATAATATTAAGAGAAGAACTGTTTGGGCTCTCATACTGAATGTATGGCTGGTAAGGGCCATTATACTGAGTAAGGGGCTGTGGTGAACTGTAAATGCCTCCATACTGAGTGGGAGTCCTTATTTCATGTAGCAAGTTGTGATGGCCATAATACTGTGTGAGGTTCTATGGGGGCCATCATATTGTGTGGGGTCTGTGGTGGCCATAATACTGTTTGAGGAGCTGTGGGAGCCATCATACTGTGTGTCAGGAGGGAGACATCAGATAGTATGTTCTGAAGAAATGCAAAGATATAATGGGAGTGGGAATCTGGATTCCAGGCAGAAATCATAGCAGAGACATAGACAGCGTCGGACTGGAACACCTTGGGCCCACCAGAGAAAATCATTCTTGGGGCCCACTATGTAGCTACATAGAAATAAATACAAGACCACCAATTGTGCAGTAAAACACACTAATATCAGGGTATAATATAAGGTAGTACATGTCTTAATTATGTAGCAGGAGTTGTGGTAGCCTCCCTCATAGATTATAAAGCAGCCCCCCTCATAGGGGATAATGCTGCCCCCCTCATAGAGGATAATGCTGCCCCCCCTCATAGGGTATAATGCTATATATATATAGATAGATAGATAATAGATAGATACCATATATACTCGAGTATAAGCCGACCCCCCTAATTTTGCCACAAAAAACTGGGAAAACGTATCGACTCGAGTATAAGCCTAGGGTGGAAAATGAGATTATGCCCCATATGCTGCCCATGTATTATGCCCCCATAGATGCTCCATAGATTGTGCCCTCATAGATGCTCCATAGATTATGCCCCCATAGATGCTCCATAGATTATGCCCCCATAGATTATGCCCCCATAGATGCTCCATAGATTATTCCCCCATAGATGCTCCTTAGATTATGCCCCATAGAAGCTCCATAGATTGTGCCCCATAGATGCTCCTTAGATTATGCCCCCATAGAAGCTCCATAGATTGTGCCCCCATAGATTATGCCCCTATAGATGCTCCATAGATTATGCCCCCATAAATGCTCCTTAGATTATGCCCCCATAGATTATGCCCCCATAGATGCTCCTTAGATTATGCCCCCATAGATTATGTCCCCATAGATGCTCCTTAGATTATGCCCCCATAGAAGCTCCATAGATTATGCCCCCATAGAAGCTCCATAGATTATGCCCCCATAGAAGCTCCATAGATTATGCCCCCATAGATGCTCCATAGATTAAGCCCCCATAGATGCTCCATAGATTATGCCCCCATAGAAGCTCCATAGATTATGCCCCCATAGATGCTCCATAGATTATGCCCCCATAAATGCTCCACAGATTATGCCCCCATAGATTATGCCCCCATAAATGCTCCACAGATTATGCCCCCATAGAAGCTCCATAGATTGTGCCCCCATAAATGCTCCTTAGATTATTGCCCCATAGATGCTCCATAGATTATGCCCCCATAAATGCTCCACAGATTATGCCCCCATAGATTATGCCCCCATAAATGCTCCACAGATTATGCCCCCATAGATTATGCCCCCATAAATGCTCCACAGATTATGCCCCATAGATTATGCCCCCATAAATGCTCCACAGATTATGCCCCCATAGATTGTGCCCCCATAGATGCTCCTTAGATTATGCCCCCATAGATGCTTCATAGATTGTGCCCCCATAAATGCTCCTTAGATTATGCCCCCATAGATGCTCAATATATTATGCCCCCACAGATTATGCCCCCATAAATGCTCCGCAGATTATGCCCCATAGATTGTGCCCCCATAAATGCTCCTTAGATTATTGCCCCATAGATGCTCCATAGATTATGCCCCCATAAATGCTCCACAGATTATGCCCCCATAGATTATGCCCCCATAAATGCTCCACAGATTATGCCCCATAGATTATGCCCCCATAAATGCTCCACAGATTATGCCCCCATAGATTATGCCCCCATAAATGCTCCACAGATTATGCCCCCATAGATTGTGCCCCATAGATGCTCCTTAGATTATGCCCCCATAGATGCTCCATAGATTGTGCCCCCATAAATGCTCCTTAGATTATGCCCCCATAGATGCTCCTTAGATTATGCCCCCATAGATGCTCCATAGATTATGCCCCCATAAATGCTCCACAGATTATGCCCCCATAAATGCTCCACAGATTATGCCCCCACAGATTATGCCCCCATAAATGCTCCACAGATTATGCCCCCATAGATTATGCCCCATAAATGCTCCAGATTATGCCCCCACAGATTATGCCCCCATAAATGCTCCACAGATTATGCCCCCATAGATTATGCCCCCAAAGATGCTCCACTGTGCCCCCATAGATGCTGCAAAAAAAAAAAAAAAAAAAGACATACTCACCTCTCGTCGCTGGGGGCCAGGTGCTGGTGTCCTGGGCACCTGCGATATTTACCTGTCACCGGGTCCACTGCTGAGCGCCGCTGTCTTCGGTCCTCCGGCAGTGAATGATCAGGCAGAGGGAGCGGCGCTCAATAATGACGTCATCGCGCCCTCTGCCTGAACATCGCAGCAAGAGAGGATGCGATGACACAGCGGAGCTCAGCGGTTGGAGCGGGTGACTGGTAAGTAATGATATTTACTGCTTCCCACGCCCATGTGGGCGTGGGAAGCAGTGAATATTCATTTCTCTTTAGCAGCGGGGACAGGGGCTCCTGCCTCCTGTCACCCGCTGCTGCTCCGCTGGCACGGGGCCCCCTTGGCAGCTGCGTGGTGTGCCGCTATTAGCGACACGCCACCGGCTGGGGGCCCCTGGAGCAGCGGGGGCCCTAGGCAACTGGCCTCTGTATGCCAGCAGGTGCCAGGGCCCCCCAGATGCCAGGGCCCACCGGAGAATCCTCCGGTTCTCCGGTGGGCCAGTCCGACCCTGGACATAGAACAGGGAGAGGTCCTTCGCTCAGGTTTGCTAGACTATTGTGGCTTGTAACAAAAGTTACGTACTGCCTCATGTAACTGGAAACTTCCTGACTCTGCATAATGCAGAAGCATTTATAAAGTGTTGTGCCTGCTATCTGGTGTAACTACAAGTGCTTCTCACAAAATTAGAACATCATCAAAAAGTTAATTTATTTCAGTTCTTCAATACAAAAAAGTGAAACTTATATTTTATATAGAGTCATTACAAACAAAGTGATCTATTTCACGTGTTTATTTCTGTTATTTCATCTAAATAAGATTAAAATAGACAAATCTCCGGGTCCAAATGACATACACCCTCGAGTACTAAGAGAACTAAGTAATATAATAGGCAAACCATTATTTCTTATATTTAGGGACGCTATAGCAACGGACCCCGTTCCACAAGACTGGCGCATAGCAAATGTGGTAGCAATATTCAAAAAGGGCTCTAAAAGTGAACCTGGAAATTATAGGCCAGTAAGTCTAACCTCTATTGTTGGTAAAATATTTGAAGGGTTTCTGAGGGATGCTATTCTGGATTATCTCAATGAGAATAACATTTAACTCCATATCAGCATGGTTTATGAGGAATCACTCCTGTTAAACCCAAATTTAATCAGTTTTTATGAAGAGGTAAGCTGTAGAATGGACCAAGGTGAGTCATTGGACGTGGTATATCTTGATTCTTCCAAAGCATTTGATACCGTGCCACACAAGAGGTTGGTACACAAAATGAGAATGCTGGGTCTGGGGGAAAATGTGTGTAAATGGGTAAGTAACTGGCTCAGTGATAGAAAGCAGAGGGTGGTTATAAATTCTCTAACTGGGTCACTGTGACCAGTGGGGACCCCAAGGGTCGGTGTTGGGACCTGTTCTCTTCAACATATTTATTAACGATCTGGTAGAAGATTTACACAGTAAAATATCGATATTTGCAGATGATATAAAACTATGTAAAGCAGAAAATACAAGAGAAGATAGTATTCTGCTACAGATGCATCTGGATAAGTTGGAAACTTAGGCCGAAAGGTGGCAGAGGGGGTTTAACCCCTTTCTGACATCTGATGTACTATCCCGTCCAGGTGACCCGGGCCCGTATGACCGTGGACGGGATAGTACGTAATCACGATCACCTGCGCTCACGGGGGGAGCGCAGCTGATCGCGGCCGGGTGTCAGCTGATTATCGGCACTTTAACCCCCAGCACACTGCGATCAAGGATGATCGCAGTGTTCCGGCGGCATAGGGAAGCATCGGGCAGGGAGGGGGCTCCCTGCATGCTTCCCTGAGACCCTCAGAACAACACGATGTGATTGCGTTGCTCCGAGGACCTCGTCCCTGCAGGCCCCCGGTTCCAAGATGGCCCGGGGTCCTTCCGGTTCCTGCAGGGAGATGGCTTCTCAGTGCCTACAAAGAGTAGGCGCTGAGAAGCCTACTGCACTGCCTGTCAGATCCCTGATCTGACACAGTGCTCTGCACTTGTCAGATCAGCAATCTGACACTATACAGTGATGTCCCAACCTGGGACAAAGTAAAAGAGTATAAAAAAAAATTAACATGTGTAAAAATAATTTTAAAAAAATTCCCAGATAAAAAAAAATATTCCCCAATAAATTCGTTTTCTTTATGTAAATAAAAAAAGGCTATAAAAGTACACATATTTAGCATTGCCGCATCCGTAACGACCCGCCCTATAAAACTCTCACTAGTTAACCCCCTTTAGTGAACCCCTTAAAAAAAAGGCAAAAAAACAATGCTTTATCATTATGCTGCCGAACAAAAAGTGGAATAACACACGATCAAAAAGACGGATATAAATAAACATGGTACCGCTGAAAACGTCATCTTGTCCCACAAAAAACGAGCCACCATACAGCGACATCAGCGAAAAAATAAAAAAGTTATAGCTCGCAGAATAAAGTGATGCAAAAATAATTATTTTTATATAAAATTGTTTTTATTTTATAAAAGCTCCAAAACATAAAAAATGATATAAATGAGGTATCACCGTAATCGTACTGACCCGAAGAATAAAACCACTTTATCAATTTTACCGCATGCGGAACAGTATAAACGCCTCCCCCAAAAGAAATTCATGAATTGCTGGTTTTTGTTCATTCTGCCTCCCAAAAATCGTAATAAAAAGCGATCAAAAAATGTTATGTGCGCAATAATGGTACCAATAAAAACATCAACTCGTCCTGCAAAAAATAAGACCTCACATGACTCTGTGGCCAAAATATGGAAAAATTAACGCTCTCAAAATGTGGTGATGCAAAAACTATTTTTTGCAATAAAAAAGCATCTTTTAGCGTGTGACAGCTGCCAAACATAAAAACCTGCTATAAAAACCCGCTATAAATAGTAAATAAAATCCCCTTTATCACCCCCTTAGTTAGTGAAAAATAATAAAATTAAAAAAATGCATTTATTTCCATTTTCCCGTTAGAGTTGGGGTTAGGGCTAGGGTTAGGTCTAGGGTTGGGATTAGGGTTAGGGGTGTATTGGGGTTAGGGTTGGAGTTAGAATTGGGAGTTTTCCACTGTTTAGGCACATCAGGGGCTCTCCAAACGTGACATGGTGTCCGATCTCAATTCCAGCCAATTTTGCATTGAAAAAGTCAAACAGCGCTCCATCCCTTCCATGCTGTGCCATGCGCAGAAACAGTGGTTCCCCCCACATATGGGGTATCAGTGTACTCAGGACAAATTGCACAATATCTTTTGGGGTCCAAATTCTCCTGTTACCTTTGGGAAAATAAAAAAATTGGAAATGAAATAATTTTTTTGTGAAAAAAGTTATATGTTCATAATATGTTAATAAATTTCTTGAATGTGGTTTTGAGCACCTGGAGAGGTGCAGTTTTTAGAATGGTGTCACTTTTGGGTATTTTCTATCATTTAGACCCCTCAAAGTGACTTCAAATGTGATGTGGTCCCTCTAAAAAAATGATGTTGTAAAATTGAGAAATCGCTGGTTAACTTTTAACCCTTATAACTTCCTAACAAAAAAATTTTGGTTCCAAAATTGTGCTGATGTAAAGTAGACATGTGGGAAATGTTACTTTTTAAGTATTTTGTGTGCCATATCTCTGTGATTTAAGGGCATGAAAATTCAAAGTTGAAAAATTGCGAAATTTTCAAAATTTTTGCCAAAGTTCCGTTTTTTTCACAAATAAACGCAAGTTATATCAAATAAATTTTACCACTAACATGAAGTACAATATGTCACGAGAAAACAAGGTCAGAATCACCAGGATCCATGCAAGCGTTCCAGAGTTACTACCTCATAAAGGGACAGTGGTCAGAATTGTAAAAATTGGCCCGGTCATTAATGTACAAACCACCCTTGGGGGTAAAGGGGTTAACAATGATAAATGTAAGGGTAAACACATGGGAAGAGGGAATCAATATCAGCATTACACACTGAACAGGAAACCACTGGTTAAATCTGAAAAATAGAAAAGGACATGGGGATCCTATTTAATGATAAACTTACCTGTGGCAGCCATTGCCAGGCAGCGGCAGCCAAGGCAAACAGAATCATGGGGTGCATTAAAAGAAGTCTGGATACACATGATGAGAGCATTATACTGCCTCTGTACAAATCCCTGGTTAGACCACAAATGGAGTACTTTGTACAGTTATGCCTAATACACAATTGCTGCTCAATAATCAGGGTATTAACACTAATCACAATTTGCCATATGGTAACTAATCCCTAACTAAAGATCATAATAACACGTAACTTTTAATAAACTAGTAGGACTTTAAAATCTCAAGCAAATGTGCAATATCCACTGTAAGGCCGGCGTCACACTGCCGAGTTTGATGCGAGTTAGTCGCACGACTTTCTCGCATCAACACCCGGCATGGCCGCCCGCTCTCGGACCCGAGTGCGCGGCGGCATAGAAATACATGCCGCCGCACACTCGGGTCCGAGAATGGGCAGCCGTGTTGGATGTTGATGCGAGAAAGTCGTGCGACTAACTCGCATCAAACTCGGCAGTGTGACGCCGGCCTAAGGGAAATTTCCTACCTACAATCAATCCTTCACCATCATAGCAGTCATCACTATACTCTCATTCCTCAGCAGTGATATTATCAATTGTTATGGGATCGGCGCGGCCTCTGCCTATGTCCCTATTATGATTGCACTATTGACTTATTATTAAAACAATTCTTTAGACCTCCTCGACATGTTTCGCCAGCATGATTGACTTCATCAGGGTTAGAGGCTAGACTCTAGGATTATTTAGTATAGAAAAAAAGACGAGTGAGGGGCGATCTAATAACCATGTGTAAGTATATAAGGGGACAATACAAATATCTCTCAGAGGATCTGTTTATACCAAGGAAGGTTAAAATACACAAGGGGGCATTCTCTGCATCTGGAGGAGAGAAGGTTTTTCCACCAACATAGAAGAGGTTTCTTTACTGTTAGGGCAGTGAGAATCTGGAATTCCTTGCTTGAGGAGGTAGCGATGGCGAACTCAGTCGAGGGGTTCAAGAGAGGCCTGGATATCTTCCTGGAGCGTAACAATATTGTATCTTATAGTTATTAGGTTCTTTAGAAGGACGTAGATCTGGGGATTTATTCTGATTTATTCTGACAGAATATAGGCTGAACTGGATGGACAAATGTCTTTTTTCGGCCTTGCTAACTATGTTACTATGATTATGGCTTACAGCCAATGAAAATCCAAAAGTCATTATCTCAGTAGATTAGAATAATTAACAAAAAACACCTGTAAAGGCTTTCTAAGCGTTTAAAAAGGACCCTTAGTCTGTTTCAATTGGTTCCACAATCATGGGAAAGACCGCTAACTTGATAGATGTCTAGAGGGCAGTCATTGGCACACTCCACAAAGAGGTTAAGCCACAAAAGTTCATTGCTAAAAAACTGGCTGTTCACAGAGTGCTGTATCCAAGCATATTAATGGAAAGTTGACTGGAAGGAAAAAGTGTGGTAGAAAAAGGTGCACAAGCAACTGGGATAACCTCAGCCTTGAAAGGATTGTTAAGAAAAGGCCATTCAAAAATTTGGGGGAGATTCACAAGGAGTGGACTGCTGCTGAGTCATTGCTTCAAGAGCCACCACACACAGACGTATCCAGTACATGGGCTACAAGTGTCGCATCCCTTGTGTCAAGCCACTCATGACCAATAGACAACACCAGAAACATCTTACCTGGACCAAGAAGAAAAACAACTGGACTGTTGCTCATTGGTCCAAAGTGTTGTTCTCAGATGAAACTAAATTTTGCATTTCATTTTGAAATCAAGGTCCCAGAGTCTAGAGGAAGAGTGAAGAGGCACACAATCCAAGCTGCTTGAGGTGTAGTGTGAAGTTTCCACAATCAGTGATGGTTTGGGGAGCCATGTGTCATGTGTGCATTGCCACGAAGATCGTCGCGGTTGCACATTTTGACTTCTCACAGCTGAGTTGCTGTTTCTTTGTGTTTGGCAGCTAGGGAGTTAATTCTGTCTGTGCTCGGTGCTGGGACTGGGTGCAGTTTCTCCCAGCTGCAATTGATTATTTGTTGATTGGTCTCCTTTAAATTTCTGGTTGTCTGCTTGGGGAGTTGCCAGTGAAACCTTCATGCAGACCACAGATAGGAATGAATCTGCATAGACTTTAGTTGTGAGCTCCTTAGTTGTTCTAAGCTCAACTTGGTTAGAGTTTATTTCCCAGACCATTTATGTTCCTTTGATGTTTGAGTGTGTATGCAAGCGAGTGTTATCCTGTCTGTCTTATATGTCTAATCTGTGTATTTAGCTAAGATCAGCCCATATCCCTTTGGTGGTAGTCAGGATCCTTCTTAGGACTGATTACAGGGTTCAGGGTCTGATAGGAGACAGGGTTAGGTTGGAGACTTGGACCTCTGAACCATTATCAGTACCTCCAAGGTGAGGGATTAGTTAGGACCCCAGTTTAGGGTCAGGTTAGATCCCGGTCCACCTCTTTCCTGTTTCAGCTCATCAAGTCCTCAAGATTAACCCTGAGTTCAGCAGATATCGTGTCAGGTAAATCTATTCTATACTTACATGCTGATGTTGCTATACTAGTTGTTGTATAGAGTGTTGTTCCTGTATTAATAGTTTACTGACATTGTATACATATCATTAGACAGCGTGACATTTTCACTGGCCATAAAAATTATCTCCAGTTACCATGGATCCAGTAGCCCAGCTGGCTCTGCAGTTGCAGGGATTATCCATGGAGCTGACGGACATTAAGTCCAAAGTTTTGTCTCCCCTGGAGCAAACCAGAGTTGAACCTAAGGTTGCTCTCCCGGACAGGTTCACTGGTGGGCGAGACAAATTTTTCACCTTCCGGGAGGCATGTAAATTGTATTTTCGGCTTCGGCCTCGATCATCAGGGAGTGAGGAGCAGAGAGTGGGAATTGTTATCTCACTTCTGCAAGGGGACCCTCAATCCTGGGCATTTTCCCTTCCTCCGGGATCCCCGGCTCTACTGTCTGTAGATCAATTTTTTACTGCCCTGGGATTGGTATATGATGACCCAGATCGGGTCTCTCTTGCTGAGACAAAATTACGTAAGATACAGCAGGGAGATCGTCCGGCAGAGGAATTTGCTTCTGAGTTTCGTAGATGGGCCACAGATACTCAGTGGAATGACCCAGCTCTTAGGAGCCAGTTTTGTCATGGGCTTTCTGATAAATTAAAAGACGTTTTGGCTCAGTATGAGTCTCCTCCTTCTCTGGAGGCTGCTATGGCCTTAGCTATCCGTACTGATAGACGGCTTCGGGAGAGGGGTGAGGTAACCCCACTCCCTGTTGTTTCTCCACCTACCACTAAAGTCCCTTATGTTGAGGTTCCCCTTGTCTGTTCGGATGAGCCTATGCAGTTGGGAGGGACATCATTTAGTAGGAGGGGATTGGCGGTACGCCGCAGGACTAGAAGATGTTTTTTCTGCGGGAAAGAGGGACATTTTGTTGGAGAATGTCCATCCCGTGCCTTGTTGAGCCAAAAGTCGCCGGAAAACTGTTAATCCCAGGTTGTGTGGTGGACGACAACCTGGGAGTATGTATTTCATCCGCCAGTTCTTCTCAGTTCCTTGTACCAGTGGAGGTGGTAGTTGGTACGAGAGTGGAGAGATTGTCTGTTCTTCTTGATAGTGGTTCCGGGGCTAATCTGGTTGACGCTCAGTTTGCTCAGGCTCAAGGTATGCATCTGAGTGTATTGGTCAAACCGATCCCTATATTCTCCATTGACGCCAGGCCTCTCGGCCAAGGTAGCTTTGTTTATGAGGTTCATAACATTGACCTTCGGGTAGGGGCAATACATAGGGAACAATTATCTTGTTATGTGTTGGAGGGTCTACCTACTCCCATTGTGTTGGGACTTCCTTGGTTGGTTAAACATAACCCTGTGATTAATTGGCAGTCCAGAGAAATAAGCCAATGGGGTGAGTTTTGCAAAAGCAACTGCATGAACACAGTCATCAGTGCGGTCGTGCCTAGTACATTGCCTCCTTTTTTGGAGGATTTTGGGGATGTTTTCTCTGAGGAGGGGTGTCAGGAGTTGCCTCCTCATCGCGTGTATGACTGCTCTATTAATCTCCTTCCTGATGCTAAGTTGCCTAAAGCTAGGTTGTATAATCTTTCTGGTCCTGAGAGGCAGGCTATGAAAGATTATATTTCTGAAAGTCTGGCCAAAGGGCATATTAGACCTTCATCTTCCCCAGTAGCCGCGGGGTTCTTCTTTGTGAAGAAGAAAGATGGAGGCCTACGCCCTTGCTTGGATTTCCGCGAACTTAATCGGATTACTGTTCGAGATCCGTATCCACTCCCTCTTATTCCTGATCTCTTCAATCAAATTGTTGGCGCCAAATGGTTTTCTAAATTGGATCTCAGGGGGGCGTTAATCTGATTAGGATAAAAGAGGGGGATGAGTGGAAAACGGCGTTTAACACGCCAGAGGGACATTATGAGAACCTAGTCATGCCTTTTGGTCTGACTACTGCACCAGCAGTATTCCAACATTTTGTTAATGACATTTTTCGTCACCTTGTAGGGCTGTTTGTGGTTGTATATTTGGACGACATTTTAATTTACTCGCCAGATCTTGTGTCTCATCAGGAGCATGTGAGACAGGTGTTGCAGATCTTGCGAGACAATAAATTATACGCCAAACTGGAGAAGTGTGTATTTGCCGTACAGGAACTTCAGTTTTTGGGTTTTTTGGTGTCAGCCTCCGGTTTCCGTATGGACCCTGAAAAGGTGAGAGCAGTGCTTGAATGGGATCAGCCAGGGGATCTTAAGGCTCTGCAGCGTTTTTTGGGGTTTGCTAACTACTACCGGAAATTTATTTGTAATTTCTCATCTGTCGTCAAACCTCTCACTGACATGACAAGAAAAGGGACGGATTTTTCTAAATGGTCGGACAAAGCTTGCCAAGCCTTTTCCTCTTTGAAGAAATGTTTTGCTTCGGCACCCGTTCTCATCCAACCAGATGCATCTCAGCCGTTCATTGTGGAGGTGGATGCGTCTGACGTAGGGGTGGGTGCTATATTGTCCCAGGGTCCGTCCCCTGGTAAATGGCATCCGTGCGCTTTCTTTTCTAAGAAATTGTCGTCCGCAAAAAGGAATTATGATATCGGCAATAGGGAACTTTTGGCCATTAAGTTAGCTTTTGAAGAATGGCGTCACTTTTTGGAGGGGGCAGTCCACCCGGTTACCGTTATTACTGATCACAAGAACCTGTTGTATTTGGAATCCGCTAAGCGTCTGAATTCCAGACAAGCTCGATGGTCGTTGTTTTTATTAGGTTTAATTTGTCGTCACTTATCGCCCGGGGTCTAAGAATGTAAAGGCTGATGCCTTGTCTCGCAGTTTCCCAGGGGCCGGGAAAACGGATGACCCGATTCCTATCCTTCAGGAGGGGGTGGTAGTGTCGGCTGTATTTTCTGAGCTTGAGGAGGAGGTGTTAGAGGCTCAGGGGGACGCCCCTGCAGGACCTCCAGGGAGACTGTTTGTCCCAAATCTGTTGAGACAAAAGGTTATTGAGGCACATCATAATTCTGCTCTAGCAGGACATCCAGGGAGTAAGGCTACTTTAGATCTCCTTTCTCGCCGGTTTTGGTGGCCTAATGCTAATAAAGATGTTATAACTTTTGTCGCGTCATGTGGGGTGTGTGCTCGCTCTAAAACCCCTCATACCCGTCCGTCTGGGACCCTTTTACCCTTGAAACTTCCGGAGCGTCCATGGACTCATTTATCTATGGACTTCATTACGCACCTTCCTCCGTCGTCAGGGAATACTGTCATACTGGTGGTTGTTGACAGGTTCAGTAAGATGGCACATTTCGTTGATCTTCCTGCACTCCCTAATGCTAAAACTCTGGCGCAGGTGTTCATTAGGGAGATCGTTAGACTTCATGGGTTGCCTTCTGATGTGGTGTCAGATAGGGGGTCTCAGTTTGTGTCCAAATTTTGGAGGGCATTTTGTTTACGTCGGGGGATGCAATTGTCATTTTCCTCGGCTTTTCATCCGCAGACCAATGGTCAGACAGAGCGTCTGAATCAGAGCTTAGAGACATATCTCCGGTGTTTTGTCTCAGAGAACCAAGAGGACTGGTCTTCTTTCTTGCCTCTGGCAGAGTTCGCTCTTAACAACAGGCGGAGCGAGTCCACTGGTAAGTCCCCGTTTTTTGGGGCATATGGTTTTCATCCCCAGTTTTGTACTTTCAATGGGGGGGGCCCTTCTGGGGTTCCTGAGGAGGAGCGTTTCTCGTCGTCACTTGCTTCTGTGTGGAGAGGTGTATTGAATAATCTGAGTGTGATGGGGAACCGTTACAAACGTATGGCTGATAGGAGGAGAGTTTCTGGTCCAGATCTGAATGTGAACGATCTGGTATGGTTGTCTACCAGGAATATAAAACTTAAAGTGCCCTCCTGGAAACTGGGTCCCAGATTCATCGGGCCGTACAGGATCAGTTCCATAATTAATCCTGTGGCATTTCGTCTGGACCTCCCTCCTACGTTTAAAATTCATAATGTGTTCCACAAGTCATTACTTAAAAGGTATGTGGCACCAGTCATACCGTCACCTCTACCTCCTCCTCCTGTGTTGGTCAATGGTAACTTGGAATTTCAAGTATCAAAGATCATTGACTCACGTCTGAATCGCCGGTCCCTTCAGTACTTGGTGCATTGGAAGGGGTATGGTCCAGAGGAGAGGACGTGGGTCCCTGCGTCTGATGTTAACGCAGATCGTTTGGTTCGGACCTTCCACAGAACTCACCCGGGCAGGCCTGGCCCTGAGGGTCCGGAGGCCCCTCGTAGAAGGGGGGGGTACTGTCATGTGTGCATTGCCACGAAGATCGTCGCGGTTGCACATTTTGACTTCTCACAGCTGAGTTGCTGTTTCTTTGTGTTTGGCAGCTAGGGAGTTAATTCTGTCTGTGCTCGGTGCTGGGACTGGGTGCAGTTTCTCCCAGCTGCAATTGATTATTTGTTGATTGGTCTCCTTTAAATTTCTGGTTGTCTGCTTGGGGAGTTGCCAGTGAAACCTTCATGCAGACCACAGATAGGAATGAATCTGTATAGACTTTAGTTGTGAGCTCCTTAGTTGTTCTAAGCTCAACTTGGTTAGAGTTTATTTCCCAGACCATTTATGTTCCTTTGGTGTTTGAGTGTGTATGCAAGCGAGTGTTATCCTGTCTGTCTTATATGTCTAATCTGTGTATTTAGCTAAGATCAGCCCATATCCCTTTGGTGGTAGTCAGGATCCTTCTTAGGACTGATTACAGGGTTCAGGGTCTGATAGGAGACAGGGTTAGGTTGGAGACTTGGACCTCTGAACCATTATCAGTACCTCCAAGGTGAGGGATTAGTTAGGACCCCAGTTTAGGGTCAGGTTAGATCCCGGTCCACCTCTTTCCTGTTTCAGCTCATCAAGTCCTCAAGATTGACCCTGAGTTCAGCAGATATCGTGTCAGGTAAATCTATTCTATACTTACATGCTGATGTTGCTATACTAGTTGTTGTATAGAGTGTTGTTCCTGTATTAATAGTTTACTGACATTGTATACATATCATTAGACAGCGTGACATTATGTCATCTGCTGGTGTAGGTCCACTGTGTTTTATCGAGACCAAAGTCAGCGCAGCCGTCTACCAGGGAATTTTAGAGCAGTTCATGCTTCCCTCTGCCGACAAGCTTTTTACAGATGGAAATTTCATTCTCCAGCAGGACTTGGCACCTGTCCACACTGCCAAAAGTACCAATACCTGGTTTTAAAACAACAGTATCACTGTGCTTGAGTGGCCATCAAACTCGTCTGACCTTAACCTCATAGAGAATCTATGGGGTATTGTCAAGAGGAAGATGAGAAACACCAGACCCAACAATGGAGATGAGCTGAAGGGCTGCTATCATACCAACTTAGGCTTCCATAACACCTTAACAGTGCCACAGGCTGATCGCTTCCATGCCACACCGCATTGATGCAGTAATTGATGCAAAATGAGATTCTCAAAGCACAATCCCGAAAAGAGGGAAGAATAGGAAGCATTTATGGAAACCAGGATGGATGAACACTGAACTTAACCCCTTCACCCCAAGGGTGGTTTGCACGTTAATGACCGGGCCAATTTTTACAATTCTGACCACTGTCTCTTTATGAGGTTATAACTCTGGAACGCTTCAACGGATCTTCGCGATTCTGAGAATGTTTTCTCGTGACATATTGTACTTCACGTTAGAAGTAAAATTTCTTCGATATAACTTGCGTTTATTTTTGAAAAAAACGCAAATATGGTGAAAATTTTTAAAATTTTGCAATTTTCAAACTTTGAATTTTTATTTCCTTAAAACAGAGAAATATGTCACATAAAATAGTTAAGAAATAACATTTCCCACATGTCTACTTTACATCAGCACAATTTTGGAACCAAAATTTTTTTTTGTTAGGAAGTTATAAGGGTTAAAAGTTGACCAGCGATTTCTCATTTTTACAACAAAATTTACAAAGCCATTTTTTTTAGGGACCACCTCTCATTTGAAGTCACTTTGAGGGGTCTATATGGCAGAAAATACCCAAAAGTGACACCATTCTAAAAACTGCACCCCTCAAGGTACTCAAAACCACATTCAAGAAGATTATTAACCCTTCAGGTGCTTCACAGGAACTAAAGCAACGTGGAAGGAAAAAATGAATATTTAACTTTTTAGCCACAAAAATGATCTTTTACAAACTTTTTTTTATTTTCACAAGGGTAAAAGGAGAAAATGGACAGATAAGGTTGTTATGCAATTTCTCCTGAGTACGCCAATACCCAATATGTGGGGGAAAACCACTGTTTGGGCACACGGCAGAGCTCGTAAGGGAAGGAGCGCCGTTTGACTTTTTCAAACTAAAATTGGCTGGAATTGAGATTGGACGCCATGTCGTGTTTGGAGAGCCCCTGATGCGCCTAAACAGTGGAAACCCCCACAAGTGACACCATTTTGGAAACTAGACCCCCTAAGGTACTTATCTAGATCTGTTGTGAGCACTTTGAACTCCCAAGTGTTTCACAAAAGCTTATAATGCCTGGGTGTGAAAAAAAAAAAAAAACAATTTTCCACAAAAATGATTTTTTAGTCCCAAATTTTTGAATTTTCCCAAGGAAATTGGACCCCAAAAGTTGTTGTCCAATTTGTCCTGAGTACGCTGATACCCCATGTGTGGGGGGGGGGGGAACTGTTTGGGTGCACGGCAGGGCTTGGAAAGGAAGTAGTAACGTTTTGGAATGCAGACGTTGATGGGGGTCATGTTCCGTTTGCAGTGCCCCAGATGAGCCTAAACAGTGGAAACCCCCACAAGTGACCCCATTTTGGAAACTATACCCCTAAGGAACTTATCTAGATCTTTGGTGAGCACTTTGAACCCCAAGTGCTTCACACAAGTTTATAATGCCCAGGCATGAAAATAAAAAATCCTATTTTTTTCCCACAAAAATTATCTTTTAGTCACTAATTTTTTATTTTCTCAAGGGTAACAGGAGAAATTGGACCACATAAGTTGTTGTCCAATTTGTCCTGAGTACACTGATACCCCATATGTGGGTGGGAACCACTGTTTGGGCGCACGGCAGAGCTCGGAATGGAAGGAGCACCATTTGACTTTTTCCAACCAAAATTGGCTGGAATTGAGATTGGATGCCATGTTGCATTTGGAGAGCCCCTGATGTGCCTAAACAGTGGAAACCCCCCACAAATGACCCATTTTGGAAACTAGACCCCTAAGGAACTTTTCTAGATCTTTGGTGAGCAATTTGAACCCCCAAGTGCTTCACACAAGTTTATAACGTAGAGCCGTAAAATTTAAAAATCATATTTTTTCCACAAAAATGATCTTTTCACCCCAATTTTTATTTTTCCAAGGGTAACAAGACTCCAAAAGTTATTGTGCAATTTGTCCTGAGTGCGCTGATACCCCATATGTGGGGGTAAACCACTGTTTGGGTGCATGGCAGAGTTTGGAAGGGAAGGAGCGCCGTCTGACTTTTTCAACGCAGAATTGGCTGGACGCCATGTCGTGTTTGGAGAGCTCCTGATCTGCCTAAACAGTGGAAACCCCCATAAATGACGCCATTTTGGAAACTAGACCCCTCAAGGAACTTATCTAGATGTGTGGTGAGAACTTTTAACCCCCAGGTGTTTCACTAAAGTTTATAACGTACAGCCGTAAAATAAAAAATCTTTTTTTTTTTTACAAAAATGATTTTTTCGTCCCCAATATTTTATTTTCACAAGGGTAACAGAAGAAATTGGAACCCAAAAGTTGTTGTCCAATTTGTCCTGAGTACGCTGATACCCAATATGTGGGAGAAAACTACTGTATGGGCGCACGTCAGGGCTCGGAAGGGAAGTAGTGACGTTTTGGATTGCAGACTTTGATGGAATGGTCTGGGGGCGTCATGTCACATTTGGAGAGCCCCTGATGCACCTATACAGTGGAAACCCCCCACAAGTGACCCCATTTTGGCAAATAGACCCCACAAGGAACTTATCTAGATGTGTGGTGAGCACTTTGAACCCCGAAGTGCTTCACAGAAGTTTATAACGCACAGCCGTAAAAATAAAAAATCCTTTTTTTTTTTGCAAAAATGATTTTTTTGCCCCAATATTTTATTTTTACAAGTGTAACAGGAGAAATTGGACCCCAAAAGTTGTTTTACAATTTGTCCTGAGTACGCTGATATCCAATATGTGGGAGAAAACTACTGTATGGGTACACGTTGGGGCTCGGAAGGGAAGTAGTGACGTTTTGGATTGCAGACTTTGATGGAATGGTCTGGGGGCGTCATGTCGCATTTGGAGAGCCCCTGATGCGCCTAAACAGTGGAAATCCCCAACAAGTGACCCCATTTTGGAAAATAGACCCCACAAGGAACTTATCTAGATGTGTGGTGAGCGCTATGAAGCCCCAAGTGCTTCACAGAAGTTTATAATGTACAGCCGTAAAAACAAAAAAATATTTTTTTTTGTACAAAAATGATATTTTCGCCCCCAGTTTTTTATTTCCCAAGGGTAGCAGAAGAAATAGGACAAATTGCACAATAACTCTTGGGGTCCAGAGTACGCTGATACCCCATATGTGGGGATAAACTACTGTTTGGACGCATGGCAGAGCTGAGAAGTGAAGGAGCACCGTTTGACTTTTTCAACGCAGAATTGGCTGGAATTGAGATCAGACGCCATGTCACATTTGGAGAGCCCCTGATGTGCCTAAACAGCTGAAACCCCCCAATTCTAACTCCAACCCTAACCCCAACACACCCCTAACCCTAGTCCCAACCCTAACCACAAACCTAACCCTAACACACCCCTAATCCCAACCCTAACCCTAATCCTAACTTTAGCGACAACCCTAACCCTAACTTTAGCCGCAACCCTAACCCTAACCCTAATGGGAAAATGGAAATAAATACTTTTTTTTAATTTTATTATTTTTCCCTTACTAAGGGAGTGATAAAGGGGGGTTTGATTTACTATTTATAGCGGGTTTTTATGATTGGCAGCTGTCACGCTAAAAGACGCTTTTTATTGCAAAAATAGTTTTTGCATCATCACATTTTGAGAGCTATAATTTTTGCATATTTTGACCCACAGAGTCATGTGAGGTCTTATTTTTTGCGGGACAAGTTGACGTTTTTATTGGTACCATTTTTGAGCACGTGATGTTCTTTGATCACTTTTTATTTCGATTTTTGGGAGGTTAGAATGAACAAAAATCAGCAATTCATGAATTTCTTTTGGGGGAGGCGTTTATACCGTTCCGCGTGTGGTAAAATTGATAAAGCAGTTTTATTCTTCGGGTCAGTATGATTATGGCGATACCTCATTTATATCATTTTTTCATGTTTTGGCGCTTTTACAGAATAAAAACAATTTTATATAAAAAATAATTATTTTTGCATCGCTTTATTCTGTGAGCTATAACTTTTTTATTTTTTCGCTGATGATGCTTTATGACGGCTCGTTTTTTGCGGGACAAGATGACGTTTTCAGCGGTACCATTATTTTTTATATTGGTCTTTTTGATCGCGTGTTATTCCACTTTTTGTTCGGCGGTATGATGATAAAGCATTGATTTTTTGCTTCGTTTTTTTTTTTTTTTAAGGGGTTCACTAAAGGGGTTAACTAGTGGGACAATTTTATAGGGGGGGTCGTTACGGACGCGGCGATACCAAATATGTGTACTTTTATTGTTTTTTTTTTATTTACAGGAAGAAGTGAATTTATTGGGGAATATTTTTTTTTTTTTTATTTATTTTGGATTTTTTTTTTACACATGTTTATTTTTACTTTTTTAACTTTTTTTACTTTGTCCCAGGGTGGGACATCACAGTATTTTATCAGATCGCTGGTGTGACAGTGTGCACAGCACTCTGTCACACCAGCGATCGCACAGGCATAGATGCAGGCTTCTCAGTGCCTGCTCTTGGCAGGCACTGAGGTAGCCGCCTCCCTCCAGGACCCCGGCGCCATCTTGGATCCGGGTCCTGGGAGGGAGGAAGCCCTCAGAACAGCGCGATCACATCGCGCTGCTCTGAGGGTCTCAGGGGGGCGCGCAGGGAGCCCCCACCCTGCGCGATCCTCCCCTGTGCCCTGTAATGTGTATAGTACAGTTCATATAGCGTCTTGTGCTTGGGTGCGATGAAAATACATGAGACACAGGTTTGATATAGAAAGTCTTGTATTACTTCATACAAGTTGGCAAAAATAGTCACACAGTTTGCAGACACAGAAGCAGGAGACACAGCAGGCCAGAGTAATCTAAGCTCAGCAATCACTCTCCACAACAGGTTCAGGATCTTCTTCTCTGTTACCGTAAGTCCATGCAAACGTGGGTCTTTCAAAGAGCAGGGTTCAGAGTCCACAAGTGCTTCAGAGTTCCTCAGTAGGAATAGCTGGAGTACAAGGTCCAAGGCTTCAGGAGTCAGGGCACAGGTTCACTGCAGGCTAGGTTCTGAAGCACTGATTGCTCAGCTGTGGCTGCTTAAGAAGCAAAAGGAGAGAATCAGGGCGGGAACATGCAAGCTGAAAACTCCATATTGACTGAGGGCAAGATAGCTGCAGCAAGACAGAAAGTAAAATGGCTGACGAACAAACTGAGTTTCAGGAACATGTACACAGAATCTTACATTACTCCCCCCTTAGGGACAACCTCCGGATGACCTCAGACCAGGCTTGTGTGGGTACCTCTGATGAAACTGACGGAGCAAGCGAGGAGCATTAACGTTATTGACTGGTTCCCATGAGTTGTCCTCCACTGGGTAGCCCTGCCATTTAATCAGATATTGTAACTGATTTCTATACAACCTGGAATCTAAAATCCTTTCCACCACAAATTCTTCCTGACCATCGACTAGCACTGGGTCAGGGCAAGGAGAAGAACGTCCAGGAAACGTATTGGGTGTCGCAGCCTTTAGTAGGGATACATGAAAGACAGGGTGGATTCTCATAGTTCTGGGCAGTTGAAGACGACAAGCAACGGCACTTATAATTTTACTGATTTTATAGGGTCCAATGTACTTATGTCCCAACTTAGACGATGGAATCCTTAACTTAAGATTTCTGGTTGACAGCCAGACCAAGTCTCCTACCTTGAAAGCTGGTGCAGGTTTACGAAATTTATCTGCTGCTTTCTTGTACCTTTCCTGAGCCGATTCCAGATTCTCCTTTAGAAGATCCATATTCTTCTGTAAAGACGTGATTCTTTCAGCCACTGCTGGTAAAGGCGTTTCTATGAGAAATCGTGGTAGAATGTTAGGATGATAACCTAGATTAGAGTAAAAAGGAGACTGCTTAGTGGACGCACTCTGAGAGTTGTTATAAGAGAACTCAGCTAATGGAAGTAGATCCACCCAATCATCCTGTAGGTGGCAGATAAAGCAGCGGAGATACTGCTCCAGGGTTTGATTGGTTCGTTCGGTCTGTCCATTAGTCTGGGGATGAAAAGCAGAAGAAAGGTTTACTTTAATGTCCAATGCTGCACAGAAATTTTGCCAAAACCTAGAAGTGAATTGCACCCCTCGATCCGAAATAACCTCATCCGGTACTCCATGTAAGCGAAACACATCTTTAATCATCAAATCTGATGTCTGTTTTGCGGTGGGTAAGCCGACACAAGGGATAAAATGAGCTGCCTTTGTTAGACGGTCAACCACCACTAGAATGGTGTTCTTCCCTTGAGAGGTTGGTAACTCCACAATGAAGTCCATAGAAATG
>JARQOD010000003.1:18955993-19104806 GCA_033576555.1 Oophaga sylvatica
CTCCAGCACTACCTCACCGCAGAGCACACTCCACATAGAGAATAATGGAGCCTCCAGCACCTGACCTCCACCCGCAGAGCCGCACTCACATGAGAATAATGGAGCCTAGCACCTACCTCCACCCGCAGAGCCGCACTCCACATAGAGAATAATGGAGCCTCCAGCACCGACCTCCACCCGCAGAGCCACACTCCACATAGAGAATAATGGAGCCTCCAGCACCGACCTCCACCCGCAGAGCCGCACTCCACATAGAGAATAATGGAGCCTCCAGCACCGACCTCACCCGCAGAGCCGCACTCCACATAGAGAATAATGGAGCCTCCAGCACCGACCTCCACCCGCAGAGCCGCACTCCACATAGATAATAATGGAGCCTCCAGCACCTACCTCCACCCGCAGATCCGCACTCCACATAGAGAATAATGGAGCCTCCAGCACCGACCTCCACCCGCAGAGCCGCACTCCACATAGAGAATAATGGAGCCTCCAGCACCTACCTCCACCCGCAGATCCGCACTCCACATAGAGAATAATGGAGCCTCCAGCACCGACCTCCACCCGCAGAGCCGCACTCCACATAGAGAATAATGGAGCCTCCAGCACCGACCTCCACCCGCAGAGCCACACTCCACATAGAGAATAATGGAGCCTCCAGCACCGACCTCCACCCGCAGAGCCGCACTCCACATAGAGAATAATGGAGCCTCCAGCACCGACCTCCACCCGCAGAGCCGCACTCCACATAGAGAATAATGGAGCCTCCAGCACCTACCTCCACCCGCAGAGCCACACTCCACATAGAGAATAATGGAGCCTCCAGCACCGACCTCCACCCGCAGAGCCGCACTCCACATAGAGAATGGAGCCTCCAGCACCGACCTCCACCCGCAGAGCCACACTCCACATAGAGAATGGAGCCTCCAGCACCTACCTCCACCCGCAGAGCCGCACACCACATAGAGAATAATGGAGCCTCCAGCACCGACCTCCACAAGCAGAGCCGCACTCCACATAGAGAATAATGGAGCCTCCAGCACCGACCTCCACCCGCAGAGCCACACTCCACATAGAGAATAATGGAGCCTCCAGCACCGACCTCCACCCGCAGAGCCGCACTCCACATAGAGAATAATGGAGCCTCCAGCACCTACCTCCACCCGCAGAGCCACACTCCACATAGAGAATAATGGAGCCTCCAGCACCTACCTCCACCCGCAGAGCCACACTCCACATAGAGAATAATGGAGCCTCCAGCACTTACCTCCACCCGCAGAGCCTCACTCCACATAGAGAATAATGGAGCCTCCAGCACCGACCTCCACCCGCAGAGCCACCCTCCACATAGAGAATAATGGAGCCTCCAGCACCGACCTCCACCCGCAGAGCCGCACTCCACATAGAGAATAATGGAGCCTCCAGGACCGACCTCCACCCGCAGAGCCGCACTCCACATAGAGAATAATGGAGCCTCCAGCACCGACCTCCACCCGCAGAGCCGCACTCCACATAGAGAATAATGGAGCCTCCAGCACCTACCTCCACCCGCAGAGCCACCCTCCACATAGAGAATAATGGAGCCTCCAGCACCTACCTCCACCCGCAGAGCCGCACTCCACATAGAGAATAATGGAGCCTCCAGCACCGACCTCCACCCGCAGAGCCACACTCCACATAGAGAATAATGGAGCCTCCAGCACCTACCTTCACCCGCAGAGCCGCACTCCACATAGAGAATAATGGAGCCTCCAGCACCTACCTCCACCCGCAGAGCCGCACTCCACATAGAGAATAATGGAGCCTCCAGCACCGACCTCCACCCGCAGAGCCGCACTCCACATAGAGAATAATGGAGCCTCCAGCACCGACCTCCACCCGCAGAGCCACACTCCACATAGAGAATAATGGAGCCTCCAGCACCTACCTCCACCCGCAGAGCCGCACTCCACATAGAGAATAATGGAGCCTCCAGCACCGACCTCCACCCGCAGAGCCGCACTCCACATAGAGAATAATGGAGCCTCCAGCACCGACCTCCACCTGCAGAGCCGAACTCCACATGGAGAATAATGGAGCCTCCAGTACCTACCTCCACCGCCAGAGCCACACTCCACATAGAGAATAATGGAGCCTCCAGCACCGACCTCCACCCGCAGAGCCGCACTCCACATAGAGAATAATGGAGCCTCCAGCACCGACCTCCACCCGCAGAGCCACACTCCACATAGAGAATAATGGAGCCTCCAGCACCGACCTCCACCCGCAGAGCAGCACTCCACATAGAGAATAATGGAGCCTCCAGCACCTACCTCCACCGCAGAGCCACACTCTACATAGATAATAATGGAGCCTCCAGCACCGACCTCCACCCGCAGAGCAGCACTCCACATAGAGAATAATGGAGCCTCCAGCACCGACCTCCACCCGCAGAGCAGCACTCCACATAGATAATAATGGAGCCTCCAGCACCGACCTTCACCGCAGAGCCACACTCCACATAGAGAATAATGGAGCCTCCAGCACCGACCTCCACCCGCAGAGCAGCACTCCACATAGAGAATAATGGAGCCTCCAGCACCTACCTCCACCCGCAGAGCCACACTCTACATAGATAATAATGGAGCCTCCAGCACCGACCTCCACCCGCAGAGCAGCACTCCACATAGAGAATAATGGAGCCTCCAGCACCGACCTCCACCCGCAGAGCAGCACTCCACATAGATAATAATGGAGCCTCCAGCACCGACCTCCACCCGCAGACTCCACATAGAGAATAATGGAGCCTCCAGCACCTACCTCCACCCGCAGAGCCGCACTCCACATAGAGAATAATGGAGCCTCCAGCACCTACCTCCACCTGCAGAGCCACACTCTACATAGATAATAATGGAGCCTCCAGCACCGACCTCCACCCGCAGAGCCACACTCCACATAGAGAATAATGGAGCCTCCAGCACCGACCTCCACCCGCAGAGCAGCACTCCACATAGAGAATAATGGAGCCTCCAGCACCTACCTCCACCCGCAGAGCCACACTCTACATAGATAATAATGGAGCCTCCAGCACCGACCTCCACCCGCAGAGCCGCACTCCACATAGAGAATAATGGAGCCTCCAGCACCTACCTCCACATGCAGAGCCGCACTTCACATGGTAGCGGCTAGTTTGGAGTTGATTTGTTGAGGGGGGAGGAGTGATTCTTTAAAAATCATGACGTCACCGGAAGAGGCGGAGCCTCTTCAGTCCCGCGCTAAGCTGCAGCAGGGTGCACATTGTGCCGGGACAGGAGGCTGTGAGGAGGATCCTGGAGTTGTGCTGTGGATCCTGTACTGAGCTGTGTGCACTGTGCCCTGGGAGGACGCTGCTGTGAGGACTGATGCTGATCCTGAGCTCGTCTGGACTGAGGTGGGGAGACCACGTGAATAAATGTTGTAGAGGCATCCAGGGGACTGCTGTGAGGGGGCATGGGGTATGCACAGGGGCATCCAGGGGACTGTGTGAGGAGGCATGAGTTGTGCAGAGGGGCATCCAGTGGGCTGGTGTGAGGATGCATGGGGTACGTACTGGGGGCATCCAGGGGGCTGCAGTGAGGAGGCATGGGGTATGTGGAGGGGCATCCAGTGGGCTGGTGTGAGGAGGCATGGGGTATGTAGGGGGGCATCCAGAGGGCTGATGTGAGGAGGCATGGGTTATGTACGGGGGGCTGCTGTGAGGAGGCATGGGGTATGTGGAGGGGCATCCAGAGGGCTGATGTGAGGAGGCATGGGGTATGTACGGGGGGCTGCTGTGAGGAGGCATGGGGTATGTGGAGGGGCATCCAGAGGGCTGATGTGAGGAGGCATGGGGTATGTACAGGGGGCTGATGTGGGGGGGCATGGGGTATGTGGAGGGGTATCCAGAGGGCTGATGTGAGGAGGCATGGGGTATGTACGGGGGGCTGCTGTGAGGAGGCATGGGGTATGTGGAGGGGCATCCAGAGGGCTGATGTGAGGAGGCATGGGGTATGTACAGGGGGCTGCTGTGAGGAGGCATGGGGTATGTGGAGGGGCATCCAGAGGGCTGATGTGAGGAGGCATGGGGTATGTACGGGGGGCTGCTGTGAGGAGGCATGGGGTATGTGGAGGGGCATCCAGAGGGCTGATGTGAGGAGGCATGGGGTATGTACGGGGGGCTGCTGTGAGGAGGCATGGGGTATGTGGAGGGGCATCCAGAGGGCTGATGTGAGGAGGCATGGGGTATGTACAGGGGGCTGATGTGGGGGGGCATCCAGGGGGCTGCTGTGAGGAGGCATGGGGTTTGTACAGGGGGCTGATGTGGGGGGGCATCCAGGGGGCTGCTGTGAGGAGGCATGGTGTATGTAGGGGGGCATCCAGAGGGCTGATGTGAGGAGGCATGGGGTATGTACAGGGGGCTGCTGTGAGGAGGCATGGGGTATGTGGAGGGGCATCCAGAGGGCTGATGTGAGGAGGCATGGGGTATGTACGGGGGGCTGCTGTGAGGAGGCATGGGGTATGTGGAGGGGCATCCAGAGGGCTGATGTGAGGAGGCATGGGGTATGTACGGGGGGCTGCTGTGAGGAGGCATGGGGTATGTGGAGGGGCATCCAGAGGGCTGATGTGAGGAGGCATGGGGTATGTACAGGGGGCTGATGTGGGGGGGCATCCAGGGGGCTGCTGTGAGGAGGCATGGGGTTTGTACAGGGGGCTGATTGTGGGGGGCATCCAGGGGGCTGCTGTGAGGAGGCATGGTGTATGTAGGGGGGCATCCAGAGGGCTGCTGTGAGGAGGCATGGGATATGTACAGGGGGCTGATGTGGGGGGCATCCAGGGGGCTGCTGTGAGGAGGCATGGGGTATGTACAGGGGGCTTCCAGAGGGCTGCTGTGAGGAGGCATGGGTATGTACAGGGGGCTGATGTCGGGGGGCATGGGGTATGTAGGGGGGCATCCAGAGGGGCTGCTGTGAGGAGGCATGGGGTATGTACAGGGGCTGATGTAGGGGGGCATCTAGGGGGCTGCTGTGAGGAGGCATGGGGTATGTACAGGGGCTGATGTGGGGGGGCATGGGGTGTGTAGGGGGCATCCAGAAGGCTGCTGTGAGGAGGCATGGGATATGTACAGGGGGCTGATGTGGGGGGGCATCCAGGGGGCTGCTGCGAGGGGGCATGGGGTACATAGGGGAGCATCCAGGGGGCTGATGTGAGGAGGCATGGGGTGTGCAGAGGGGCATCCAGAGGGCTGCTGTGAGGGGGCATGGGGTACGTAGGGGGGCATCCAGGGGGCGGCTGTGAGGAGGTATGTAGGGGGGCATCCAGAGGGCTGCTGTGAGGGGGCCTGGGGTATGTAGAGGGCATCCAGGAGGCTGGTGTGAGGGGGTATGTAAATAATCATCAAGGGGGCTAGTGTGATGTTGTGGGCGTGTTCTATGTTAGCAAGGCGTGACGCCATTAACTTGCGAGACGCCATGGCTCATAGAGGTTAGTGTTTCAGGGCGGAAAGCGTGCGATCCTGTGGTGGAGTTTTCGGGGTGACCCGCAAAAACGTGCAACCCTGTGCTAGAATTTGGGGGTGAGTGTTTTGGGTGGTGACCCACGTGTTCTGTTTTAGCAAGGTGCAGCACACCATTACCAGAGGTGATGGGGTTCGGGGGGACCCCTGTGGTGGATCCCTGTGGTTGGGTTTCGGGGGGGCCATCTGCTGTTGGCAATTGGGGGGACCCTTCTGGTGGGGTTGGGTGGGGGTGACCTGCTGCTTACTGGTTGTACCCCTTTTAGTGCGGGGTGACCTGCTGCTGGCTATTAGGGGGACCCCCTGTGGTGGGATTTGAGGGCAACCTTCTGATGGCTATTGAGGGGACCCCTGTGGTGGGATTTGGTGGTGATCTGTTTGGGGGGGGCCACCAGCTACTGGTTATTGTGGGACCCCTTTTAGTGGGGGCGACCTGTTTGGGGTGGGTGACCTGCTGCTGGTTATTGTGGTGGGGACCTGCTGCTTACGTAGTGGACCCATTTTAGTGTGGGGCGACCTGCTTGTGGTGAGGTGTGGGGGGGGTGACCTGCTGCTGGCTTTTGAGGGACCCCCGTGTGTGGGATATGGAGGTGACCTGCTTACGGAGTGGACCCCTTATAGTGGGGGGGCAACCTGCTTGTGGTGGGTTTTGGGGGTACCCCTGTGGTGGGATTTGGGTGTGATCTGCTGCTTACGGAGTGGCCCCTTTTAGTGGGGGGCTACCTGCTTGTTTGGGGGTGACCTGGGGGAGATTAATGCACGCTTGTGGAGTCTTGTTGGGCCCTGGGAGGGGGTTAATGCATGCTTGTGGAGTCTGGTTGTGTCCTGGGGGGAGATAATGCACACTTGCGGGGTCTGGTTGGCCCCGGGGGGGTAGAGATTTGGTTTGCGGGGTCTTGTTGGACCCTGGGGAGAAGGGTGATTAATTCACGCTTGTGGGATCTTGTTAGGCCCTGGGGGGGTTAATGCACGCTTGCCGGGTCTGTTTGGGCTCCGAGGGGAGAGTTAATGCACGCTTGCTGGGTCTGGTTGGACCCCAGGGATAGAGATTTAATGCACGCTTGCCGGGTCTGGTTTATGCTTGGGGAGGGTAGGTCCGATGGGGTTTTATGCTTAGGGAGGGTGGGTCCGATGGGGGGTTTTATGCTGGGGGAGTGGATGTCCGATAAGGGTTTATGCTTGGGTGGCGTCCAATATGAGTAATGCTTTGGGGGGGTGGACGTCTTATGGTGTTTATGCTTGAGGGGGGGTGGTTGTCCGATGGGGGTTTATGCTGGGGGGGGAGTGGTTGTCCGATGGGGGTTTATGCGGGGGGGTGGAGTGGATGTCTGATGAGGATTTATGCTGGGGGTTTATGCTTGGGAAGCGGGGTGGGTGGCGTCCAATGGGAGTAATGCTTGGGTGGGTGGACATCCGATGGGGAGATTTATACTTGGGGACGGGTGGTGGGCATCTGAGATTTATGCTTGGGGGTGGGGGCATATGTGGATTTGCGCTTGGTGGAGGGGGCGTCGTGAGTGCTTTGTTGGGTTTATACTGTGGGGTCCACTGATTAGTGTGAGGTGGAAGTTCATGATCGTGGGGGTTATGCTGCGTCCCTCTGGTTTGTATATGGGGTTTAATGCTTCACTGCGGCACACAAAAAAACATGGGTGTAAGTTGCTTATGCTATGCAAAAAAAAATGCAGGTCTCCCCCCCACGTAGAGGATAGTACCACCAACTGGCATGAAGCTTATCTGTTTTAGCTTAGTGTCAGGAGGCAGGCACGGATCTGGACAGCCCAGGCCGGTTTCTGCCTTAGGTTTTATTTTTTTTTATTAATGATTTCCCTTTTTCTTTTCAGATACGGCTTTTGAGGGCGACAGAGTGGAATTGTCACTTTGATCTCCCACCTAGAATTGTCACTACCATATCATCTGTGGTCTACGAGGCAGGGCCCTAACACCTCAAGTGTTTGGGGTCCTGCGAGTTCACGACCAATGCCCTCATCATCTGCAAAAGAGGTAAAAAAAAAAGAACTATATTTCTCACCTTTCTGCAGAGATGCTTTTAATCCATTATCCATTTGCTCACGACGGGTCTAGCTCTGCTACATCTAGATGGCAAGCTGCATGGAAGCATGGTGCGTCCATACAGCCTGTCATCCACTAGACACTGAGCACTGTGTGCTCAGTGTCTCCCTGTGAACTGCTATTCCTTCTCTGAGGGCACCGTGAGCGTGATAAAGTTCTCCTGCTCGCGGTGCCGTCTGACAGATCCTGCGAGTTCATAGCCAATGAACCCACTTCACCTATGTGATGTTGGCACGAGCGAAGTGGGAAATCTTCCCACGGCGCTCGCATTGACATCAGAAAGGTGAAGTGAGTTCATTGGCTGTGAACTCGCAAGACCTGTCAGACGGCACCGCGAGCAGGAGAACTTTCTCACGCTTGTGGTGCCCTCACAGGGAATTGCAGTTCACAGCCAGTGTCTACTGGATGACAGGCTACATATGGACCCTTCGTGGGACAAATGGATTAAAAGCATCTCTGCGAAAAGGTGAGGAATATTGTTCTTTTTTTTTTTTTTTTTTTTTACCTCTTTTGCAGATGACGAGGGCATTGGGGGAATAGGTGAGGTCGTATGTATGGTTTAATTAAGAATATGACATAGTGGTCATGGGAGATTTCAACTATCCAGACATTTGTTGGGAATCTCTCTCAGGCAAAACTAACAGGTCCAGGAAATTCTTATCCTCTCTTGCTGACAACTTTATCTTCCAAAAGGTAATGGAGAAAACAAGGGGATCTGCTACCTTGGATCTAATCCTCATAAACAGGGAGGAAATGGTGGAGGAGGTAAGAGTGGCTGGGACCCTAGGAGGTAGTGACCATGCTATTTTAGAATTTTGGATAACAAGAGGAGGAAGACCTGTGAAGACTCAGACGTCAAGGTTAGATTTCAGAAAGGCAGATTTTAAGGAACTCAGAAAGAGAATTGGAGGGATCCAATGGCTGGATATCCTTAAGGACAAAAATGTCCAGGAAGGATGGAAAATCTTGAAAAATGAGATTCTCAAAGCACAATCGTTAACAATTCCGAAAAGAGGGAAGAATGGGAAGCATTTAAGGAAACCAGGATGGATGAACATAGAACTTAAACACATGCTAAAAAGGAAGAAAGAAATGTTTATCAAATGGAAAGAGGGAGGCATATCTAAAGAAGAATATAATGCCGTCTGCAGAACCTGCAGGGCACAAATCAGATTATCTAAAGCTGACAATGAATTAAGGCTTGCAAGTGACGTCAAAAGCAACAAAAAAGGATTTTGGGGATACGTCAAAAGTAAAAGAAAAGTCAAAGATGCTATAGGATTTTTACAGGATGAAAATGATGAAATGTTAAGTCAGGATGTTGAGAAGGCTGAACTTTTAAATTCCTATTTTGCATCTGTTTTCTCTCAGAAAGGAAATGTAACATCAACTGATCTTCACTGTCCTATTAAAGGAATAGAAGAATCCAGGATATCTATAAACAGAAAGACAGTGAGGAAACACTTAGCTAACCTAAATGAATTCAAGTCTCCAGGTCCAGATGAATTACACCCCAGGGTACTGAAGGAGATAGCAGAAGAAATTCTTGAACCACTGTCCATAATCTTTGAAAATTCTTGGAGAACAGGAGAAGTCCCAGAAGACTGGAGAAGAGCAAATGTTGTTCCTATCTTCAAAAAGGGTAAGAAGGTGGACCCAGGGAACTACAGGCCGGTGAGTCTGACTTCTATACCAGGAAAGATCTTTGAACAAATTATTAAAGAACATGTATGCAAGTACCTGGATAAGAATGAAGTGATTAAACAGAGTCAGCATGGGTTTGTAACTAATAAGTCATGTCAGACTAACTTAATTTCCTTCTATGACAGAATCACTGACTGGGTGGATCAGGGAAATGCTGTAGATATAGTATATCTTGACTTCAGCAAAGCATTTGACAACGTATCTCACACAATCCTTATTGAAAAAATGACTAAGTATGGAATGGACAAGGCAACTGTTAGGTGGATTCATAACTGGCTTAGTGATCGGACCCAAAGAGTGGTTGTAAATGGCTGCACATCCAGTTGGAAGAATGTCTCAAGTGGGGTACCACAAGGCTCTGTTTTGGGCCCTGTATTGTTCAACATCTTTATCAATGATTTAGATGAAGGAATTGAGGGTAAACTGATCAAATTTGCTGATGACACAAAGCTAGGAGGGGTAGCTAATACTAGAGAAGAGAGAGAGAGGATTCAAAAAGATATACATAAACTGGAGCAGTGGGCAGCAACTAACAGAATGGATTTTAACAGGGAAAAATGCAAAGTACTACATCTGGGCAATAAAAATGAAAAAAGCATATACAAAATGGGAGGAATAGGGCTAAGTAACAGCACATGTGAAAAAGACTTGGGTATACTAATTGATCACAGACTTAACATGAGTCAACAGTGTGATGCAGCAGCAAAAAAGGCAAATGCAATTCTAGGATGTATCAACAGAAGCATACAGTCTAGATCACGTGAGGTCATTATTGCCCTCTACTCCTCTTTGGTCAGACCTCATCTGGAATACTGTGTCCAGTTTTGGGCACCACATTTTAAAAAAGACATCAACAAACTGGAGCAAGTTCAGAGAAGAGCCACCAGAATGGTGACCGGTCTGCTAACCATGTCCTATGAGGAACGGTTGCAGGAATTGGGAATGTTTAGCTTGCAAAAAAGAAGACTGAGAGGAGACTTAATAGCTGTCTACAAATATCTCAAGGGCTGTCACATTGTAGAAGGATCATCTTTATTCTCATTTGCGCAAGGAAAGACTAGAAGCAATGGGATGAAACTGAATGGGAGGAGACACAGATTAGATATTAGAAAAAACTTTTTGACAGTTAGGGTGATCAATGAGTGGAACAGGCTGCCACAAGAGGTGGTGAGTTCTCCTTCAATGGAAGTCTTCAAACAGAGGCTGGATAGACATCTGTCTGGGATGATTTAGAGAATCCTGCTTTGAGCAGGGGGTTGGACCAGATGACCCAGGAGGTCCCTTCCAACTCTACCATTCTATGATTCTATGATTCTATGAAGTCTGTGTCATTCTTTCAATTAAAGGGCTTTTTTTCTGGGTGTCTGTTTTTTCTTACAATGTGATTATGGGGTTAGTAATGGGGGCTTCTTATTGACTTCTCTCTATAACTAACCTCAGGGCTTGATGTCACCTGACAATACAAGGGTGGCATCAACCCCCCCTCCCAACTATCACCCCACTTGCCATCCCTACAGGCCAAGTGGGAAGAGCGAGGCTAAGTGCCAGAATTGTCGTATCTTAGAGATGTGCCTTTTCTGGGGTGACTTGAGAGGTGATGTTTTTATCCCTGGGGGACATTGTCCTAGGCTATTAATATCAGCCCCCAATTGTCTGCCTAGCCTTTGCTGGTTATTATATGGAGACCCCACATCATTTTTTTTTTTTTTTTTTGTGGCCCTCATTTTAACCCCTTACTGCCATCGGACGTACTATCCCGTCCATGGTACCTGGGCCCGTATGACCATGGACGGGATAGTACGTCTCGTGCGATCGGACGCGCAGCCGATCGCGGCCGGGTGTCAGCTGATTATCACAGCTGACACCCATGACTGTGTGTCAGGAGCGGTCACGGACCGCTCCCGGCACATTAACCCCTTGCACACCGCGATCAAACATGATCGCGGTGTACTGGGGGCACAGGGGAGAATCGCGCAGTGTGGGGGCTCCCTGCGCGCCCCCCTGAGACCCTCAGAGCAGCGCGATGTGATCGCGCTGTTCTGAGGGCTTCCTCCCTCCCAGGACCCGGATCCAAGATGGCGCCAGGGTCCTGGAGGAGGCGGCTACCTCAGTGCCTGCCGAGAGCAGGCACTGAGAAGCCTGCTGCACTGCCTGAGCGATCGCTGGTGTGACAGAGTGCTGTGCACACTGTCACACCAGCGATCTGATAAAATACAGTGATGTCCCACCCTGGGACAAAGTAAAAAAGTTAAAAAAATAAAAATAAACATGTTTTAAAAAAAAATCCAAAATAAATAAAAAAAGAAAAATATATATTCCCCAATAAATTCACTTCTTCCTGTAAATAAAAAAAACAAAGCAATAAAAGTACACATATTTGGTATAGCCGCGTCCGTAACGACCCCCCCTATAAAATTGTCCCACTAGTTAACCCCTTTAGTGAACCCCTTAAAAAAAAAAAAAACGAAGCAAAAAATCAATGCTTTATCATCATACCGCCGAACAAAAAGTGGAATAACACGCGATCAAAAAGACCGATATAAAAAAACATGGTACCGCTGAAAACGTCATCTTGTCCCGCAAAAAACGAGCCGTCATACAGCATCATCAGCGAAAAAATAAAAAAGTTATAGCTCGCAGAATAAAGCGATGCAAAAATAATTATTTTTTATATAAAATTGTTTTTATTCTATAAAAGCGCCAAAACATGAAAAAATGATATAAATGAGGTATCGCCATAATCGTACTGACCCGAAGAATAAAACTGCTTTATCAATTTTACCACACGCGGAACGGTATAAACGCCTCCCCCAAAAGAAATTCATGAATTGCTGATTTTTGTTCATTCTAACCTCCCAAAAATCGAAATAAAAAGCGATCAAAAAACGTCACGTGCTCAAAAATGGTACCAATAAAAACGTCAACTCGTCCTGCAAAAAATAAGACCTCACATGACTGTGGGCCAAAATATGCAAAAATTATAGCTCTCAAAATGTGATGATGCAAAAACTATTTTTGCAATAAAAAGCGTCTTTTAGCGTGACAGCTGCCAATCATAAAAACCCGCTATAAATAGTAAATCAAACCCCCCTTTATCACCCCCTTAGTAAGGGAAAAATAATAAAATTAAAAAAAAAGTATTTATTTCCATTTTCCCATTAGGGTTAGGGTTGGCGCTAAAGTTAGGGTTAGGGGTGTGTTAGGGTTAGGTTTGTGGTTAGGGTTGGGACTAGGGTTAGGGGTGTGTTGGGGTTAGGGTTGGAGTTAGAATTGGGTTTCCGCTGTTTAGGCACATCAGGGGCTCTCCAAATGTGACATGGCATCTGATCTCAATTCCAGCCAATTCTGCGTTGAAAAAGTCAAACGGTGCTCTTTCACTTCTCAGCTCTGCCATGCGTCCAAACAGTAGTTTATCCCCACATATGGGGTATCAGCGTACTCTGGACCCCAAGAGTTATTGTGCAATTTGTCCTATTTCTTCTGTTACCCTTGGGAAAATAAAAAACTGGGGGTGAAAATATTTTTGTACAAAAAAAAATATTTTTTGTTTTTACGGCTGTACATTATAAACTTCTGTGAAGCACTTGGGGCTTCATAGCGCTCACCACACACCTAGATAAGTTCCTTGTGGGGTCTATTTTCCAAAATGGGGTCACTTGTTGGGGATTTCCACTGTTTAGGCGCATCAGGGGCTCTCCAAATGCGACATGACGCCCCCAGACCATTCCATCAAAGTCTGCAATCCAATACGTCACTACTTCCCTTCCGAGCCCCAACGTGTACCCATACAGTAGTTTTCTCCCACATATTGGATATCAGCGTACTCAGGACAAATTGGACAACAACTTTTGGGGTCCAATTTCTCCTGTTACCCTTGTAAAAATAAAATATTGGGGCAAAAAAATCATTTTTGCAAAAAAAAAATTTATTTTTACGGCTGTGCGTTATAAACTTCTGTGAAGCACTTCGGGGTTCAAAGTGCTCACCACACATCTAGACAAGTTCCTTTTAGGGTCTATTTTCCAAAATGGGGTCACTTGTGGGGGGTTTCCACTGTTTAGGCGCATCAGGGGCTCTCCAAATGCGACATGACGCCCCCAGACCATTCCATCAAAGTCTGCAATCCAAAACGTCACTACTTCCCTTCCGAGCCCTGACGTGCGCCCATACAGTAGTTTTCTCCCACATATTGGGTATCAGCGTACTCAGGACAAATTGGACGACTTTTGGGTTCCAATTTCTTCTGTTACCCTTGTGAAAATAAAATATTGGGGGCGAAAAATCATTTTTGTAAAAAAAAAAAAAGATTTTTTATTTTACGGCTGTACGTTATAAACTTTAGTGAAACACCTGGGGGTTAAAAGTTCTCACCACACATCTAGATAAGTTCCTTGAGGGGTCTAGTTTCCAAAATGGTGTCATTTATGGGGGTTTCCACTGTTTAGGCAGATCAGGAGCTCTCCAAACACGACATGGCGTCCAGCCAATTCTGCGTTGAAAAAGTCAGACGGCGCTCCTTCCCTTCCAAACTCTGCCATGCACCCAAACAGTGGTTTACCCCCACATATGGGGTATCAGCGCACTCAGGACAAATTGCACAATAACTTTTGGAGTCTTGTTACCCTTGGAAAAATAAAAATTGGGGTGAAAAGATCATTTTTGTGGAAAAAATATGATTTTTAAATTTTACGGCTCTACATTATAAACTTGTGTGAAGCACTTGGGGGTTCAAATTGCTCACCAAAGATCTAGAAAAGTTCCTTAGGGGGTCTAGTTTCCCAAATGGGGTCATTTGTGGGGGGTTTCCACTGTTTAGGCACATTAAGGGCTCTCCAAATGCAACATGGCATCCAATCTCAATTCCAGCCAATTTTGGTTGGAAAAAGTCAAATGGTGCTCCTTCCATTCCGAGCTCTGCCGTGTGCCCAAACAGTGGTTCCCCCCCACATATGGGGTATCAGCGTACTCAGGACAAATTGGACAACAACTTATGTGGTCCAATTTCTCCTGTTACCCTTGGGAAAATAAAAAATTAGTGACTAAAAGATAATTTTTGTGGGAAAAAATAGGATTTTTTATTTTCATGCCTGGGCATTATAAACTTGTGTGAAGCACTTGGGGGTTCAAAGTGCTCACCAAAGATCTAGATAAGTTCCTTAGGGGGTCTAGTTTCCAAAATGGGGTCACTTGTGGGGGGTTTCCACTGTTTAGGCTCATCTGGGGCACTGCAAACGGAACATGACCCCCATCAACGTCTGCATTCCAAAACGTTACTACTTCCTTTCCAAGCCCTGCCGTGCACCCAAACAGTTTCCCCCCCCCCCACATATGGGGTATCAGCGTACTCCGGACAAATTGGACAACAACTTTTGGGGTCCAATTTCCTTGGGAAAATTCAAAAATTTGGGACTAAAAAATCATTTTTGTGGAAAATTGTTTTTTGTTTTTTTTTTCACACCCAGGCATTATAAGCTTTTGTGAAACACTTGGGGGTTCAAAGTGCTCACAACAGATCTAGATAAGTACCTTAGGGGGTCTAGTTTCCAAAATGGTGTCACTTGTGGGGGTTTCCACTGTTTAGGCGCATCAGGGGCTCTCCAAACACAACATGGCGTCCAATCTCAATTCCAGCCAATTTTAGTTTGAAAAAGTCAAACGGCGCTCCTTCCCTTACGAGCTCTGCCGTGTGCCCAAACAGTGGTTTTCCCCCACATATTGGGTATTGGCGTACTCAGGAGAAATTGCATAACAACCTTATCTGTCTATTTTCTCCTTTTACCCTTGTGAAAATAAAAAAAAAGTTTGTAAAAGATCATTTTTGTGGCTAAAAAGTTAAATATTCATTTTTTCCTTCCACGTTGCTTTAGTTCCTGTGAAGCACCTGAAGGGTTAATAATCTTCTTGAATGTGGTTTTGAGTACCTTGAGGGGTGCAGTTTTTAGAATGGTGTCACTTTTGGGTATTTTCTGCCATATAGACCCCTCAAAGTGACTTCAAATGAGAGGTGGTCCCTAAAAAAAAAATGGCTTTGTAAATTTTGTTGTAAAAATGAGAAATCGCTGGTCAACTTTTAACCCTTATAACTTCCTAACAAAAAAAAAATTTTGGTTCCAAAATTGTGCTGATGTAAAGTAGACATGTGGGAAATGTTATTTCTTAACTATTTTGTGTGATATATTTCTCTGTTTTAAGGGAATAAAAATTCAAAGTTTGAAAATTGCAAAATTTTAAAAATTTTCGCCATATTTGCGTTTTTTTCAAAAATAAACGCAAGTTATATCGAAGAAATTTTACTTCTAACGTGAAGTACAATATGTCACGAGAAAACAATCTCAGAATCGCGAAGATCCGTTGAAGCGTTCCAGAGTTATAACCTCATAAAGAGACAGTGGTCAGAATTGTAAAAATTGGCCCGGTCATTAACGTGCAAACCACCCTTGGGGGTGAAGGGGTTAATAGCCAGTGAAGGCTAAGTATACAGTTGTGACTGAGCTGATATTAATAACCTGGGAAGCTCCATGGGTATTACCCCCTTTCCAGGCTATAAACATCTGACCCCAGCCATCGGCTTTCCCTCTGCTGGTTACGAAAATTGTGCTGGAGCCCACGCCATTTTTTTTTAAAAAATCGTTTATTAAATACGTACAGTAAGCTGCACTCACTGTACTAATTGTATTTGTGACAGACATCTATATATCTACCTTTTCTATTTATTGTATGTAATCCATCTCTTTTGTCAGCTCCTGCAGTGATTTTACATTTTTTCTTGTATCTATGTGATATAAATACATGTAGTTGTGTGTGTCACCGACATCTAGATATCTATGTATTCTATTTGTATATATCTATTCTGTCTTTTCTATACTAACCTGTCACTGTGATTCTCATTGTATACTTTGTTCTGTTCAAAGTTGAATGTGCTGACAACACAATCACAAAAATCATCAATGGAAATCAAATTTTATAATTTAATTTGTAGTCACCCACAAAATTAAAGTAGAATGTAATGTCCTTAACACAAGTCAAAATGGTGCTCAGTAGTGTGTGTGGCCTCCAGGTACCTACAGGTCCTTCTCAAAAAATTAGCATATAGTGCTAAATTTCATTATTTTCCATAATGTAATGATTAAAATTAAACTTTCATATATTTTAGATTCATTACACACCAACTGAAATTTGTCAGGTCTTTTATTGTTTTAATACTCATGATTTTGGCATACAACTCCTGATAACCCAAAAAACCTGTCTCAAAAAATTAGCATATCAAGAAAAGGTTCTCTAAACGACCTATTACCCTAATCTTCTGAATCAACTAATTAACTCTAAACACATGCAAAAGATTCCTGAGGCTTTTAAAAACTCCCTGCCTGGTTTATTACTCAAAACCCCCATCATGGGTAAGACTAGCGACCTGACTGATGTCAAGAAGGCCATCATTGACACCCTCAAGCAAGAGGGTAAGACCCAGAAAGAAATTTCTCAACAAATAGGCTGTTCCCAGAGTGCTGTATCAAGGCACCTCAATGGGAAGTCTGTTGGAAGGAAACAATGTGGCAGAAAACGCTGTACAACGAGAAGAGGTGACCGGACCCTGAGGAAGATTGTGGAGAAGGACCGATTCCAGACCTTGGGGGACCTGAGGAAGCAGTGGACTGAGTCTGGTGTAGAAACATCCAGAGCCACCGTGCACAGGCGTGTGCAGGAAATGGGCTACAGGTGCCGCATTCCCCAGGTAAAGCCACTTTTGAACCATAAACAGCGGCAGAAGCGCCTGACCTGGGCTACAGAGAAGCAGCACTGGACTGTTGCTAAGTGGTCCCAAGTACTTTTTTCTGATGAAAGCAAATTTTGCATGTCATTTGGAAATCAAGGTGCCAGAGTCTGGAGGAAGACTGGGGAGAAGGAAATGCCAAAATGCCTGAAGTCCAGTGTCAAGTACCCACAGTCAGTGATGGTGTGGGGTGCCATGTCAGCTGCTGGTGTTGGTCCACTGTGTTTCATCAAGGGCAGGGTCAATGCAGCTAGCTATCAGGAGATTTTGGAGCACTTCATGCTTCCATCGGCTGAAATGCTTTATGGAGATGAAGATTTCATTTTTCAGCACGACCTGGCACCTGCTCACAGTGCCAAAACCACTGGTAAATGGTTTACTGACCATGGTATTACTGTGCTCAATTGGCCTGCCAACTCTCCTGACCTGAACCCCATAGAGAATCTGTGGGATATTGTGAAGAGAAAGTTGAGAGACGCAAGACCCAACACTCTGGATGAGCTTAAGGCCGCTATCGAAGCATCATGGGCCTCCATAACACCTCAGCAGTGTCACAGGCTGATTGCCTCCATGCCACGCCGCATTGAAGCAGTCATTTCTGCAAAAGGATTCCCGACCAAGTATTGAGTGCATAACTGAACTTTATTATTTGATGGTTTTTTTGTTTGTTTTTAAAAAACACTTTTATTTTTTTGGATGGTTGAAATATGTTAATTTTTTGAGACAGGTTTTTTGGGTTATCAGGAGTTGTATGCCAAAATCATCAGTATTAAAACAATAAAAGACCTGACAAATTTCAGTTGGTGTGTAATGAATCTAAAATATATGAAAGTTTAATTGTAATCATTACATTATGGAAAATAATGAAATTTAGCACTATATGCTAATTTTTTTGAGAAGGACCTGTATATGACCTCCCTACAATTCCTGGGCATGCTCCTGATGAGGCGACGGATGGTCTCCTTAGGGATCTCCTCCCAGACCTGGACTAAAGCATCCGCTAACTCCTGGACAGTCTGTGGTGTAATGTAATGTGACTTTGGTGGATGGAGTAAGTCATGATGTCCCATATCTGCTCAATCGGATTCAGGTCTGGGGAACGGGCGGGCCAGTCCATAGCTTCAATGCCTTCATCTTGCAGGAACTGCTGACACACTCCAGCCACATAAGGTCTGGCATTGTCCTGCATTAGGAGGAACCTAGGGCCAACCGCACCAGCATATGTCTGACAAGGGATCTGAAGATCTCTCTGTACCTAATGGCAGTCCGGCTAACTCGGGCGAGCACATGGAGGGCTGTGCAACCCTCCAAAGAAATACCACCCCACACCATTACTGACCCACTGCCAAACCGGTCATGCTAAGGGATGTTGCAGGCAGCAGATTGTTCTCCACGGCGTCTCCAGGTTCTATCATGTCTGTCACGTGCTCAGTGTGAACCTCCTTTCATCTGTGAAGAGCACAGGGTGCCAGCTGCGAATTTGCCAATCCTGGTGTTCTGTGGCAAATCCAAGCGTCCTGCACAATGTTGGGCTGTGAGCACAATCCCCATCTGTGGATGTCGGGCACTCAGACCATCATGGAGTCGGTTTCTAATTGATTGTGCAGACACATGCACATTTGTGGCCTGCTGGAGGTCATTTTGCAGGGCTCTGGCAGTGCTCCTGTTCCTCCTTGCACAAAGGCTGAGGTAGTGGTCCTGCTGCTGGGTTGTTGCCCTACGGCCCCCTCCATGTCTCCTGGTGCACTGGGCCTGTCTCCTGATAGCGCCTCCAGCCTCTTGACGCTACGCTGACAGCCACAGCAAACCTTGCCACAGCCCGCATTGATGTGCCATTCTGGATGAGCTGCACTACCTGAGCCACTTGTGTGGGTTGTAGAGTCTGTCTCATGCTACCACGAATGTGAAAGCACAACCAACATTCAAAAGTGACCAAAACATCAGCCAGAAAGCATTGGTACTGAGATGTGGTCTGTAGGCCCCACCTGCAGAACCACTCCATTACTGAATGTGTCTTGATAATTGCCAATAATTTTCATCTGTTGTCTATTCTATATACCTGACAGGAGCCCGTACAGTCTATGTACAATAATATATACCTGACAGGAGCCTGTACAGTCTATACAGTAATATATACCTGACAGGAGCCCGTACAGTCTATCTACAGTAAAATATACCTAACAGGAGCCTGTACAGTCTATATCTACAGTAATATATACCTGACAGGAGCTCATACAGTCTATATATACAATAATATATACCTGACAGGAGCCCATACAGTCTATATCTACAGTAATATATACCTGACAGGAGCCCATACAGTCTATACAGTAATATATACCTGACAGGAGCCCATACAGTCTATACAGTAATATATACCTGACAGGAGCCCATACAGTCTGTATCTACAGTAATATATACCTGACAGGGGCCCATACAGTCTATATCTACAGTAATATATACCTGACAGGAGCCCATACAGTCTATACAGTAATATATACCTGACAGGAGCCCGTACAGTCTATATCTACAATAATATATACCTGACAGGAGCCCATACAGTCTATATCTACAATAATATATCGATAACACAAGAATGAGTAGTCTAAATTGCAAAAAATGACAAAATATTTATTACAAATGACATAAAAACACATATATAAAACAATATGAATGACAATGATTAGGGAATCTGCTAAATCCAAGAAACGGGGAACAAGTAAATGGCATGTGGTCCCTTTAAATACCTATGTTAGCGTGGGGCATTAACTGCATATGGGAGTAAAAGACTTCCCTTAGAGCAACGAGATCCCACAACAATGTAACATACTATCGTTATCGTTGGTCCATACAGGAACCGAAAGTGTAAATAAACATTGCTAATGCATGGTAACTAAAGCGCATTGCTCAGGACACTTACATGGCATGTATAGTACGCTTGCTGCCCCGTCGCCCCATAATAATATATACCTGACAGGAGCCCGTACAGTCTATATCTACAGTAATATATACCTGACAGGAGCCCGTACAGTCTATATCTACAGTAATACATACCTGACAGGAGCCCATACAGTCTATATCTACAGTAATATATACCTGACAGGAGCCTGTACAGTCTATATCTACAGTAATATATACCTGACAGGAGCCCATACAGTCTATATCTACAGTAATATATACCTGACAGGAGCCCGTACAGTCTATATCTACAGTAATATATACCTGACAGGAGCCCATACAGTCTATATCTACAGTAATATATACCTGACAGGAGCCCGTACAGTCTATATCTACAGTAATATATACCTGACAGGAGCCCACAGTCTATACCAGTAATATATACCTGACAGGAGCCCATACAGTCTATACAGTAATATATACCTGACAGGAGCCCATACAGTCTATATCTACAGTAATATATACCTGACAGGAGCCCGTACAGTCTATATCTACAGTAATATATACCTGACAGGAGCCCGTACAGTCTATATCTACAGTAATATATACCTGACAGGAGCCCGTACAGTCTATATCTACAGTAATATATACCTGACAGGAGCCCATACAGTCTATATCTACAGTAATATATACCTGACAGGAGCCCGTACAGTCTATATCTACAGTAATATAACCTGACAGGAGCCCGTACAGTCTATATCTACAGTAATATATACCTGACAGGAGCCCGTACAGTCTATATCTACAGTAATATATACTGACAGGAGCCCATACAGTCTATATCTACAGTAATTATACCTGACAGGAGCCCGTACAGTCTATATCTACAGTAATATATACCTGACAGGAGCCATACAGTCTATATCTACAGTAATATATACCTGACAGGAGCCTGTACAGTCTATATCTACAGTAATATATACCTGACAGGAGCCCGTACAGTCTATATCTACAGTAATATATACCTGACAGGACCCGTACAGTCTATCTACAGTAATATATACCTGACAGGAGCCCATACAGTCTATATCTACAGTAATATATACCTGACAGGAGCCAGTACAGTCTATATCTACTAGTAATATATACCTGACAGGAGCCCTGTACAGTCTATATCTACATAATATATACCTGACAGGAGCCCGTACAGTCTATATCTACAGTAATATATACCTGACAGGAGCCCGTACAGTCTATATCTACAGTAATATATACCTGACAGGAGCCCATACAGTCTATATCTACAGTAATATATACCTGACAGGAGCCCGTACAGTCTATATCTACAGTAATATACACCTGACAGGAGCCCGTACAGTCTATACAGTAATATATACCTGACAGGAGCCCGTACAGTCTATATCTACAGTAATATATCTGACAGGAGCCCATACAGTCTATATCTACAGTAATATATACCTGACAGGAGCCATACAGTCTATATCTACAGTAATATATACCTGACAGGAGCCCGTACAGTCTATATCTACAGTAATATATACCTGACAGGAGCCATTACAGTCTATATCTACAGTACATATATACCTGACAGGAGCCGTACAGTCTATATCTACAGTAATATATACCTGACAGGAGCCGTACAGTCTATATCTACAGTAATATATACCTGACAGGAGCCCATACAGTCTATATCTACAGTAATATATACCTGACAGGAGCCCTACAGTCTATATCTACATAATATATATACTGACAGGAGCCCATACAGTCTATATCTACAGTAATATATACCTGACAGGAGCCCGTACAGTCTATACAGTAATATATACCTGACAGGAGCCTGTACAGTCTATATCTACAGTAATATATACTGACAGGAGCCCTACAGTCTATATCTACAGTAATATATACCTGACAGGAGCCCATACAGTCTATATCTACAGTAATATATACCTGACAGGAGCCCATACAGTCTATATCTACAGTAATATATACCTGACAGGAGCCCGTACAGTCTATACAGTAATATATACCTGACAGGAGCCGTACAGTCTATATCTACAGTAATATATCTGACAGGAGCCCATACAGTCTATATCTACAGTAATATATACTGACAGGAGCCCATACAGTCTATATCTACAATAATATATACCTGACAGGAGCCCATACAGTCTATATCTACAGTAATATATACCTGACAGGAGCCAGTACAGTCTATATCTACAGTAATATAACCTGACAGGAGCCGTACAGTCTATATCTACAGTAATATATACCTGACAGGAGCCTGTACAGTCTATATCTACAGTAATATATACCTGACAGGAGCCGTACAGTCTATATCTACTATAATATATACCTGACAGGAGCCCATACAGTCTATATCTACAGTATATATATATACTGACAGGAGCCCGTACAGTCTATATCTACAGTAATATATACCTGACAGGAGCCCATACAGTCTATATCTACAGTAATATATATACCTGACAGGAGCCTGTACAGTCTATATTCTACAGTAATATATTACTGACAGGAGCCCATACAGTCTATATCTACAGTATATATACCTGACAGGAGCCATACAGTCTATATCTACAATAATATATATCTGACAGGAGCCCATACAGTCTTATCTACAGTAATATATACCTGACAGGAGCCCGTACAGTCTTATTACAGTAATATATACCTGACTGAGAGCCATTACAGTCTATATCTACAGTAATATATACTGACAGGAGCCCATACAGTCTATATCTACAGTAATATATACCTGACAGGAGCCCATACAGTCTATATCTACAGATAATATATACCTGACAGGAGCCCTACAGTCTATATCTACAGTAATATATACCTGACAGGAGCCTGTACAGTCTATATCTACAGTAATATAACCTGACAGGAGCCCGTACAGTCTATATCTACAGTAATATATACCTGACAGGAGCCTGTACAGTCTATATCTACAGTAATATACCTGACAGGAGCCTGTACAGTCTATATCTACTATAATATATACCTGACAGGAGCCCGTACAGTCTATATCTACAGTAATATATACCTGACAGGAGCCCGTACAGTCTATATCTACAGTAATATATACCTGACAGGAGCCCATACAGTCATATCTACAGTAATATATACCTGACAGGAGCCCGTACAGTCTATATCTACAGTAATATATACCTGACAGGAGCCCGTACAGTCTATATCTACAATAATATATATCTGACAGGAGCCCATACAGTCTATATCTACAGTAATATATACCTGACAGGAGCCGTACAGTCTATACAGTAATATATACCTGACAGGAGCCTGTACAGTCTATATCTACAGTAATATATATCTGACAGGAGCCCATACAGTCTATATCTACAGTAATATATACCTGACAGGAGCCCATACAGTCTATATCTACAATAATATATACCTGACAGGAGCCCATACAGTCTATATCTACAGTAATATATACCTGACAGGAGCCTGTACAGTCTATATCTACAGTAATATACACTGACAGGAGCCCGTACAGTCTATATCTACAGTAATATATACCTGACAGGAGCCTGTACAGTCTATATCTACAGTAATATACACCTGACAGGAGCCTGTACAGTCTATATCTACTATAATATATCCCTGACAGGAGCCCGTACAGTCTATATCTACAGTAATATATACCTGACAGGAGCCCGTACAGTCTATATCTACAGTAATATATACCTGACAGGAGCCCATACAGTCCATATCTACAGTAATATATACCTGACAGGAGCCTGTACAGTCTATATCTACAGTAATATATACCTGACAGGAGCCCGTACAGTCTATACAGTAATATATACCTGACAGGAGCCTGTACAGTCTATATCTACAGTAATATATATCTGACAGGAGCCCATACAGTCTATATCTACAGTAATATATACCTGACAGGAGCCCATACAGTCTATATCTACATATATATATATCTGACAGGAGCCCATACAGTCTATATCTACAGTAATATATACCTGACAGGAGCCGTACAGTCTATACAGTGATATATACCTGACAGGAGCCTGTACAGTCTATATCTACAGTAATATATATCTGACAGGAGCCCATACAGTCTATACAGTAATATATACCTGACAGGAGCCCATACAGTCTATATCTACAGTAATATATACCTGACAGGAGCCCATACAGTCTATATCTACAGTAATATATACCTGACAGGAGCCTGTACAGTCTATATCTACAGTAATATAAACCTGACAGGAGCCCGTACAGTCTATATCTACAGTAATATATACCTGACAGGAGCCTGTACAGTCTATATCTACAGTAATATACACCTGACAGGAGCCTGTACAGTCTATATCTACTATAATATATACCTGACAGGAGCCCGTACAGTCTATATCTACAGTAATTATACCTGACAGGAGCCCGTACAGTCTATATCTACAGTAATATATACCTGACAGGAGCCATACAGTCATATCTACAGTAATATATACCTGACAGGAGCCTGTACAGTCTATATCTACAGTAATATATACCTGACAGGAGCCCATACAGTCTATATTCTACAGTAATATATACTGACAGGAGCCCGTACAGTCTGTATTACAGTAATATATACCTGACAGGAGCCCATACAGTCTGTATCTACAGTAATATATACCTGACAGGAGCCCCTACAGTCTATATCTACAGTAATATATACCTGACAGGAGCACATACAGTCTATATCTACAGTAATATATACCTGACAGGAGCCCATACAGTCTATATCTACAGTAATATATACCTGACAGGAGCCCATACAGTCTATATCTACAGTAATATATACCTGACAGGAGCCTGTACAGTCTATATCTACAGTATATACACCTGACAGAGACCGTACAGTCTTTACAGTAATATATACCTGACAGGAGCCCATACAGTCTGTATCTACAGTAATATATACCTGACAGGAGCCCCTACAGTCTATATCTACAGTAATATATACCTGACAGGAGCCCGTACAGTCTATATCTACAGTAATATATACCTGACAGGAGCCTGTACAGTCTATATCTACAGTAATATATACCTGACAGGAGCCCATACAGTCTATATCTACAGTAATATATACCTGACAGGAGCCCGTACAGTCTGTATCTACAGTAATATATACCTGACAGGAGCCCATACAGTCTGTATCTACAGTAATATATACCTGACAGGAGCCCTACAGTCTATATCTACAGTAATATATACCTGACAGGAGCCATACAGTCTATATCTACAGTAATATATACCTGACAGGAGCCCATACAGTCTATATCTACAGTAATATATACCTGACAGGAGCCCATACAGTCTATATCTACAGTAATATATACCTGACAGGAGCCTGTACAGTCTATATCTACAGTAATATACACCTGACAGGAGACCGTACAGTCTTTTACAGTAATATATACCTGACAGGAGCCCATACAGTCTGTATCTACAGTAATATATACCTGACAGGAGCCCCTACAGTCTATATCTACAGTAATATATACCTGACAGGAGCACATATACAGTCTATATCTACAGTAATATATACCTGACAGGAGCCCGTACAGTCTATATCTACAGTAATATATCTGACAGGAGCCCATACAGTCTATATCTACAGTAATATATACCTGACAGGAGCCAATACAGTCTATATCTACAGTAATTATACCTGCCAGGAGCCCGTACTGTCTATATCTACAATAATATATACCTGACAGGAGCACATAACAGTCTATATCTACAGTACTTATACCTGACAGGAGCCGTACAGTCTATACAGTAATTATACCTGACAGGAGCCTGTACAGTCTATATCTACAGTAATATATACCTGACAGGAGCCCGTACAGTCTATATCTACAGTAATATATACCTGACAGGAGCCATACAGTCTATATCTACAGTAATATATACCTGACAGGAGCCCATACAGTCTATATCTACAGTAATATATACCTGACAGGAGCCATACAGTCTATATCTACAGTAATATATACCTGACAGGAGCCTGTACAGTCTATATCTACAGTAATATACACCTGACAGGAGCCCGTACAGTCTATATCTACAGTAATATATACCTGACAGGAGCCTGTACAGTCTATATCTACAGTAATATACACCTGACAGGAGCCTGTACAGTCTATATCTACTATAATATATACCTGACAGGAGCCCGTACAGTCTATATCTACAGTAATATATACCTGACAGGAGCCCGTACAGTCTATATCTACAGTAATATATATCTGACAGGAGCCCATACGTCTATATCTACAATAATTTATACCTGACAGGAGCCCATACAGTCTATATCTACAATAATATATATCTGACAGGAGCCCATACAGTCTATATCTACAGTAATATATACCTGACAGGAGCCTGTACCGTCTATATCTACAGTAATATATATCTGACAGGAGCCCATACAGTCTATATCTACAGTAATATATACCTGACAGGAGCCCATACAGTCTATATCTACAATAATATATATCTGACAGGAGCCCATACAGTCTATATCTACAGTAATATATACCTGACAGGAGCCTGTACCGTCTATATCTACAGTAATATATATCTGACAGGAGCCCATACAGTCTATATCTAAAGTAATATATACTGACAGGAGCCCGTACAGTCTATATCTACAATAATATATACCTGACAGGAGCCCATACAGTCTATATCTACAGTAATATATACCTGACAGGAGCCCATACAGTCTATATCTAAAGTAATATATACCTGACAGGAGCCCGTACAGTCTATAGCTACAATAATATATATCTGACAGGAGCCCATACAGTCTATACAGTAATATATACCTGACAGGAGCCCATACAGTCTATATCTACAGTAATATATACCTGACAGGAGCCCATACAGTCTATATCTACAGTAATATATACCTGACAGGAGCCTGTACAGTCTATATCTACAGTAATATATATCTGACAGGAGCCCATACAGTCTATATCTACAGTAATATATACCTGACAGGAGCCTGTACAGTCTATATCTACAGTAATATATACCTGACAGGAGCCCGTACAGTCTATATCTACAGTAATATATACCTGACAGGAGCCCGTACAGTCTATATCTACAATAATATATACCTGACAGGAGCCCATACAGTCTATATCTAAAGTAATATATACCTGACAGGAGCCCATACAGTCTATATCTACAGTAATATATACCTGACAGGAGCCCATACAGTCTATATCTACAGTAATATATACCTGACAGGAGCCCGTACAGTCTATATCTACAGTAATATATACCTGACAGGAGCCCATACAGTCTATATCTACAGTAATATATACCTGACAGGAGCCCGTACAGTCTATATCTTCAGTAATATATACCTGACAGGAGCCCATACAGTCTATATCTACAGTAATATATACCTGACAGGAGCCCATACAGTCTATATCTACAGTAATATATACCTGACAGGAGCCCATACAGTCTATATCTACAGTAATATATACCTGACAGGAGCCCATACAGTCTATATCTAAAGTAATATATACCTGACAGGAGCCCATACAGTCTATATCTACAATAATATATAACTACAGATTGGAGCCTACGAGGAGGTCCTCAAAAAATCCACTCCGATCTAGATGACTCAATGCTGAATCAGCTAGAACGGAGTTGCTAAAATGAGGTCCTCAAAAAATCCACTACAGTCCAATGTTGTAAATTATGAGGGCTCTGATGCTGCGCTCTGTTATGTTTCTCGTTGCGAAGCTACAATCACTGTTTTAAAAACTCGATTTCCGTCACCTCAGCACCAAACTGTACAGAATGGAGGCTACAGGGAGATCCTCAAAAAATCCACTCCGATCTAGAAGGCTCTTTAGTGAATCAGCTATAACGGAGTTGCTAAAATGAGGTCCTCAAAAAATCCACTACAGTCCAATGTTGTAAATTATGAGGACTCTGCTGCTGCGCTCTGTTATATTTCTGTCACGCGGTCTTATGATATGTGTACGATGTCAGTAAACTATTCTTAAAAGAACAACACTCTATACAACATATAGATTAGCAACATCAGCATGTAAATATAGAATAGATTTACCTGACACGATATCCGTTGAACTCAGGGTTAATCTTGAGGACTTGATACACTGTCACAGGAAAGAGGAGGACCGGGGGTCTAACCTGACCCTAAACTGGGGTCCTAACTAATCCCTCACCTTGGAGGTACTGATAATGGTTCAGAGGTCCAAGTCTCCAGCCTAACCCTGTCTCCTATCAGTCCCTGAACCCTGTAATCAGTCCTAAGAAGGATTCTGATTACCACCAAAGGGATATGGGCTGATCTCTGCTAAATACACAGATTAGACATATAAGACAGACTGGAGAAAACACAGACTTGCATACACACTCAAACACAGAAGGAACATAAATGATCTGGGATATTAAACTCTAAGCAAGGTGAGCTTAAAACAACTAAGGAGCTCTTTAACTTAAGTCTATACAGATACAATCCTATCTGTGGTCTGCATGAAGAATTTCACTGGCAACTCCCAACACAGACAACCAGAGATTTAAAGGAAACCAATCAACAAATAATTAATTGCAGCCGGGAGAAAACTGCACCCAGTCCCAGAACTGAGCACAGACAGAATTAACTCCCTAACTGCCAAACACAAAGAAACAGCAACTCAGCTGTGAGAAGTCAGAATGTGCAACCGCGACGATCTTCGTGGCGATGCACACATGACAGTACCCCCCCTTCTACGAGGGGCCTCCGGACCCTCAGGGCCAGGTTTGCCCGGGTGAGTTCTGTGGAAGGTCCGCACCAAACGATCTGCGTTAATGTCAGACGCAGGAACCCACGTCCTCTCCTCTGGACCATACCCCTTCCAATGCACCAAGTACTGAAGGGACCGGCGATTCAGACGTGAGTCAATGATCTTTGACACTTGAAACTCCAAGTTACCATTGACCACCACTGGAGGAGGAGGTAGAGGTGATGGTATGACTGGTGCCACGTACCTCTTAAGTAATGACTTGTGGAACACATTATGAATTTTAAACGTAGGAGGGAGGTCCAGACGAAATGCCACAGGATTAATTATGGAACTGATCCTGTACGGCCCGATGAATCTGGGGCCCAGCTTCCAGGAGGGAACTTTAAGTTTTATATTCCTGGTAGACAACCATACCAGATCGTTCACATTAAGATCTGGACCAGAAACTCTCCTCCTATCAGCCATACGTTTATAACGGTTCCCCATAGCACTCAGATTATTCAATACACCTCTCCACACTGAAGCAAGTGACGACGAGAAACGCTCCTCCTCAGGAACACCAGAAGGGCCCCCCCCATTGAATGTACAAAACTGGGGATGAAAACCATATGCCCCAAAAAACGGGGACTTACCAGTGGACTCGCTCCGCCTGTTGTTAAGAGCGAACTCTGCCAGAGGCAAGAAAGAAGACCAGTCCTCCTGGTTCTCTGAGACAAAACACCGAAGATAAGTCTCTAGGCTTTGATTCAGACGCTCTGTCTGACCATTGGTCTGCGGATGAAAAGCCGAGGAAAATGACAATTGCATCCCCCGACGTAAACAAAATGCCCTCCAAAACTTGGACACAAACTGAGACCCCCTATCTGACACCACATCAGAAGGCAACCCATGAAGTCTCACAATCTCCCCAATGAACACCTGCGCCAGAGTTTTAGCATTAGGGAGGGCAGGAAGAGCAATGAAATGTGCCATCTTACTGAACCTGTCAACAACCACCAGTATGACAGTCTTCCCTGACGACTGAGGAAGGTCCGTGATGAAGTCCATAGACAAATGAGTCCATGGACGCTCCGGAAGTTTCAAGGGTAAGAGGGTCCCAGACGGACGGGTATGAGGGGTCTTAGAGCGAGCACAAACCCCACAGGACGCGACAAAAGTTAAAACATCTTTATTAACGTTAGGCCACCAAAACCGGCGAGAAAGGAGATCTAAAGTAGCCTTACTCCCTGGATGTCCTGCTAAAGCAGAATTATGATGTGCCTCAATAACCTTTTGTCTCAACTGATTTGGGACAAACAGTCTCCCTGGAGGTCCTGCAGGGGCGTCCCCCTGAGCCTCTAACACCTCCTCCTCAAGCTCAGAACATACAGCCGACACTACCACCCCCTCCTGAAGGATAGGAATCGGGTCATCCATTTTCCCGGCCCCTGGGAAACTGCGAGACAAGGCATCCGCCTTAACATTCTTAGATCCAGGGTGATAAGTGACAACAAAATTAAACCTGGTAAAAAACAACGACCATCGAGCTTGTCTGGAATTCAGACGCTTAGCAGATTCCAAATACAGCAGGTTCTTGTGATCAGTAATGACGGTGACCGGGTGGACTGCCCCCTCCAAAAGTGACGCCATTCTTCAAAAGCCAACTTAATGGCCAAAAGTTCCCTATTGCCGATATCATAATTCCTTTCGGCGGACGACAATTTTTTAGAAAAGAAAGCGCACGGATGCCATTTACCAGGGGACGGACCCTGGGACAATATTGCACCCACCCCTACGTCAGACGCGTCCACCTCCACAACGAACGGCTGTGATGCATCTGGTTGGATGAGAACGGGTGCCGAAGCAAAACATTTTTTCAAAGAGGAAAAAGCTTGGCAAGCTTTGTCCGACCATTTAGAAAAATCCGTCCCTTTTCTTGTCATGTCAGTGAGAGGTTTGACAACAGATGAGAAATTACAAATAAATTTCCGGTAGTAGTTAGCAAACCCCAGAAAACGCTGCAGAGCCTTAAGATCCTCTGGCTGATCCCATTCAAGCACTGCTCTCACCTTTTCAGGGTCCATACGGAAACCGGAGGCTGACACCAAGAAACCCAAAAACTGAAGTTCCTGTACGGCGAATACACACTTTTCCAGTTTGGCGTATAGTTTATTGTCTCGCAAGATCTGCAACACCTGTCTCACATGCTCCTGGTGAGACACAAGATCTGGTGAGTAAATTAAAATGTCATCCAAATATACGACCACAAACAGCCCCACCAGATGACGAAAAATGTCATTAACAAAATGTTGGAATACTGCTGGTGCAGTAGTCAGACCAAAAGGCATGACAAGGTTCTCATAATGTCCCTCCGGCGTGTTAAACGCCGTTTTCCACTCATCCCCCTCTTTTATCCTAATCAGATTATACGCCCCCCTGAGATCCAATTTAGAGAACCATTTGGCGCCAACAATTTGATTGAAGAGATCAGGAATCAGAGGGAGTGGATACGGATCTCGAACAGTAATCCGATTAAGTTTGCGGAAATCCAAGCAAGGGCGTAGGCCTCCATCTTTTTTCTTCACAAAGAAGAACCCCGCGGCCACTGGGGAAGATGAAGGTCTAATATGCCCTTTGGCCAGACTTTCCGAAATATAATCTTTCATAGCCTGCCTCTCAGGACCAGAAAGGTTATATAACCTAGCTTTAGGTAACTTAGCATCAGGAAGTAAATTAATAGAGCAGTCATACACGCGATGAGGAGGCAACTCCTGACACCCCTCCTCAGAGAACACATCCCCAAAGTCCTCCAAAAAAGGAGGCAAAGTACTAGGCACGACCGCACTGATGACTGTGTTCATGCAGTTACTTTTGCAAAACTCCCCCCATTGGCTTATATCTCTGGACTGCCAATTAATCACAGGGTTATGTTTAACCAACCAAGGAAGTCCCAACACAATAGGAATAGGTAGACCCTCCAACACATAACAAGATAATAGTTCCCTATGTATTGCCCCTACCCGAAGGTCAATGTTATGAACCTCATGAACAAAGCTACCTTGGCCGAGAGGCCTGGCGTCAATGGAGAATATAGGGATCGGTTTGACCAATACACTCAGATGCATACCTTGAGCCTGAGCAAACTGAGCGTCAACCAGATTAGCCCCGGACCCACTATCAAGAAGAACAGAAAATCTCTCCACTCTCGTACCAACCACCACCTCCACTGGTACAAGGAACTGAGAAGAACTAGCGGACGAAATACATACTCCCAGGTTGTCGTCCACCACACAACCTGGGATTAACAGTTTTCCGGCGACTTTTTGCTCAACAAGGCACGGGATGGACATCCCCCAACAAAATGTCCCTCTTTCCCGCAGAAGAAACACCTTCTAGTCCTGCGGCGTACCGCCAATCCCCTCCTACGAAATGATGTCCCTCCCAACTGCATAGGCTCCTCCGAACAGACAAGGGGAACCTCAACATAAGGGACTTTAGTAGTAAGTGGAGTAACAACAGGGGGCGGAGTTACCTCGCACCTCTCCCGGAGCCGTCTATCAGTACGGATAGCTAGGGCCATAGCAGCCTCCAGTGATGGAGGAGAATCATACTGAGCCAAAACGTCCTTTAATTTGTCAGAAAGCCCATGACAAAACTGGCTCCTAAGAGCTGGGTCATTCCACTGAGTATCTGTGGCCCATCTACGGAACTCAGAAGCAAATTCCTCCGCCGGACGATCTCCCTGCTGTATCTTACGTAATTTTGTCTCAGCAAGAGAGACCCGATCTGGGTCATCATATACCAAACCCAGGGCAGTAAAAAATCGATCTACTGACTGTAGAGCCGGGGATCCCGGAGGAAGGGAGAAGGCCCAGGATTGAGGGTCCCCTTGTAGGAGCGAGATAACAATTCCCACTCTCTGCTCTTCACTCCCTGATGATCGAGGCCGAAGCCGAAAATACAATTTACATGCTTCCCTGAAGGTAAAAAATTTGTCTCGCCCACCAGTGAACCTGTCCGGGAGAGCTACTTTAGGTTCAAATCTGGTTTGCTCCGAGGGAGACAAAACTTTGGACTTAATGTCCGTCAGCTCCATGGATAATCCCTGCAACTGCAGAGCCAGCTGGGCTACTGGATCCATGGCAACTGGGAATAATTTTATTGGCCAGTGAAAATGTCACGCGGTCTTATGATATGTGTACGATGTCAGTAAACTATTCTTAAAAGAACAACACTCTATACAACATATAGATTAGCAACATCAGCATGTAAATATAGAATAGATTTACCTGACACGATATCCGTTGAACTCAGGGTTAATCTTGAGGACTTGATACACTGTCACAGGAAAGAGGAGGACCGGGGTCTAACCTGACCCTAAACTGGGGTCCTAACTAATCCTTCACCTTGGAGGTACTGATAATGGTTCAGAGGTCCAAGTCTCCAGCCTAACCCTGTCTCCTATTGTCTCGACCACGCACCACAATTGTGGGTTTCCAGGGCAATGGGGTACTCAGAGCCGAGCCCGTAGAAGTCTATGGGATTGTCACAGGTAGCGGTGGCTCGGTCTGTGGCCCTGGCGGTCAGGCGTATGTTGGGGGGTATATTTACAGGGGATATATATATACAGTTCGTGACGCCACCTGTAGTCTCTGGTAATTTGTACCAGCGCTGCTGTAGATCTCTGAGGGGATGGTGAGGCAGCTAGATGTCGGGTCCCCTACAGGTGGGACTCTTCCCTCAGGTCGATAGTTATGATGGGGTAGTGCAGGGACGCAATCAAATAACACAGTCTCACACATCAGCGTCTTTCCATACCTTTACTTGTAAGATGGTAAGGCAGGTCCCAGGGAGGCTGATCCAAGGAGAATGTATTTCGAGATAGCAGCTGGACAAGTTAGGGGCCTCCTTTACTTTCACAAAGATGAGTCCAACCAGCATGAAGCGTAGTTCCCTCATAAACTCCAGCTATTCCAAAGCTGTACTGCCCGGTCAGTTTTGTGGTTGGAGCCTTCTTCTGAGAGAGCTGAGTTCCAATTCCTGTCGTGCACTGACTCAAGGTTCTCACTCCCCCTGACCCCAGTTACGTACCGACTATTTAGGGGCTGCTTGCCGCGACCTAAGGTCCGATAAGCCTCTGGTTTTCTTACCACTAAGCTTGAAACTATAGTGATCCTTCGGTCCCCAGTGACCGGTAACAATGTGCAGGACTTCTCCAATCCAAAAGCACCTTTAAATATTCCTTCCACTGTGCCTTTCGCCTTGTCCGCGCTTGTAGCATAAACACTCACACTTGCAAAAAGTCATATAATCACTCCCTTCTTTTCTTCCTTCAGAGTTAGTTGACAGACTCTCAGTAATCTTCTAGGCAGGAGCACGTCTCTGAACCTTCACTGTCCTTGAGACAGGAGACTGAAGTATTTCTGTACTAAACTCTTCCTTCTTTATCAATGTCTTCAGTGAGGTACAGCTCTGACCAGGCTGAGGTGATCTATATCTCGCCCTTACTGGCCTCCACTTGCTGAACTGCTGATAGAACCAAGCTGGACTGCTTCCTCCCTCCAAGTCCCAGCTAGACTCCACACGTCTGCCCTGTCCGAAGACAGGAAACTGACTATCAAATCACTCAACGAATCTACACTGACCACTCCCTACGAGTCACTACACTACCCTAAGGGTGTGTCTAGTGTATATTGAGTGAATGGGTATAGAGCATTGAACTGCTATCTCTCCACACACTCTCCAGGGTACTGCGCGTGCCTTCACACCAGGGCTACACATTCCCCCATGGTAAAAGACAGCACTCCCGGGCTGTAAAATACAAAGAGACAGAAATTTTGTTTATGCATTAAACATCAACATTAAACATTAATTCGTCCCATCCGGGAGGTAAGGATGTCTTGAACGTTGCAAACAAAACATTATATATAGAAAAATACAATATTAAATAACATTTTCATATAAATAGACAATATGCTTGTGAAGGACCCGCACCAAACCTTCAACATGGGTCCTGAGTGGGCTGCAGGACATATGAATGCAGACCTCACTCAGTGCCACACCACACGGGTTTTATTATTCAGAGGTAGTTGTGGTGGTTTTATGTAAAACCAAGATAATGCACTAGGTGCAACTATTTACAAAATCAGTTCTTGGGCTGGCTCAGTCCTCAACCTCGAAGTCCATTGTAAAACAAAGACACATTATATCAAATCACATCACAATAAAGTGCAAAAACTTTTTATCTGATTACCCAGCCGGGCATTCTTCTTTTGGCAATATATATATACACTATATACTCATAGAAACTGTACAAACTATCTTTACTTTTATAAAAACTTATGTACATCTTCTTAGTTGCGGTAAACCCTGTCTGGGTCCTACCGTTCTTCACATTCTCTTGACTTCAATGACATCTTCCACCCCGGGGGCTGGAACAATGCGATGGTCCCTAGATCCCATGACTAACAAGTCGTGTGCTGCTATTAGGGTCTGGGTCGCCACAGTTCTCGTGCGAACCTCTAGGGGCGCAACGGGTACTTTCTCCTTGCGAGACACCGATTGCGTTTCAATTTGCGTTACAGTTAGCGATATCGATCGTGTCATAGATTGCGATGGAAACTGGGTCGCAAGTTGCGATGTAGAAGGATGACTAGGTAATGTAGAGTATGTAGACGTTACTTCCATTTGCGAGGAGCCTGCAGGGGGCGATGCTGGGGCACGGCCTGGTGCCGTTTGAGCTGGAGACGGGGACGCTGCGGTAGTGGTGACGTTACCAGCGTCGTGGACGGGGTCACGGACGATTGTGACATTAAGGGCATACCATCCCTTCATACCCCAGTGTCGTGTATAGGTGACAATGTCTCCATTAACTAGGTCCCTCCCGGGATGACCTTGCGGTAGGTGGGATTCTACATCACGTCTGCTGACAAAGACCCCTGGGTAGAGGCCCGGTTCTCTGATGAAGCCCCAGCCCTTCCGGAGCTGGAACTCTGTCACACACCCCTGCCGCCGCGGTTCCCTTAGAGTACCTTTTTCTCGACGGACACTCTCCTTGTCCGCGATCAGCTCTGCATGTTGCCGCTGTCGGTTCCGCTGAGCTTCCCGCTCTTCCTCCTGCTGGCGTTGTTGTTTCTCCTCACGACGCTGCCACCCACATTCCCACTGGGCGGTATAGGCGACGTCATCCAGGCGCGCCATCTCGTCCCAGTCCACGTCTGGTAATGACGGACAGGACCCCTCCGGTGTCGGGGATCGATCATCTGCTGCGGCCTCCTGGCCGGGCGGGCGTTCCGGAACTGGCGGTACCTCCTCAACCTCCTTCGCCTCCACCGCTTCACCGGTGGGATCAGGATCGGTACTTTCGGGGGCAGCCTCCGGTTGCTCCTTTGCCTTGGGCAGCAGAAGTTTTGGTAACTCCAGACGTAGGGGATCATCGAAGGGAGAGATCACCGCGTCCCACAGCCGCCGCTGCTCCAGGGTACGCCGGCGTCTCTCGATCTCCTCAAATCCAGGTTGTGGCAAAATCATCTTTTTCAGTCGTGCATTTTCTTCCTTGATTTCCAGCAATGCTTGCTGCAGGTGCAGGACCACGGATGACTCCGGTTCTAGTGGCAGCTTGGCTGGGGAACGGGGCCTGCCTTCCTCCGCTTCCCTGCTCGGCTGCACACGTCCTGCTTCCATGATGTTCCAGAGCGTTCTCTCATCTTCTTCCAGAGACGTCCGGTCTCTTCCGTGGAGGCGGGGTTTGCGTCTCCTCCTCTTTGCAGGAAAGGTGAAGAGGAGGCGGACCTCCTTTGCTGTAGGGCAGGATCGCATGTTGTAATAGCACTTTGAGAGGGCAGGCATTTTCTTCGCGCCACAGGGGGGTACACGCCCACGAAGGTACGCCCACCTTCTTCTCCAGCGCCTGAGGGCGCGAATATGGCGACAAAGATGGCGATTTTTGGCGCCAAAATTGCAAACAGTTCTTTTTCACAAAAACAATTCCATAGGCACACAGGGCTCGCAATTTTGCGAGTTTCGTATCCTGTTCGTGACGCCAATTTTTGTCTCGACCACGCACCACAATTGTGGGTTTCCAGGGCAATGGGGTACTCAGAGCCGAGCCCGTAGAAGTCTATGGGATTGTCACAGGTAGCGGTGGCTCGGTCTGTGGCCCTGGCGGTCAGGCGTATGTTGGGGGGTATATTTACAGGGGATATATATATACAGTTCGTGACGCCACCTGTAGTCTCTGGTAATTTGTACCAGCGCTGCTGTAGATCTCTGAGGGGATGGTGAGGCAGCTAGATGTCGGGTCCCCTACAGGTGGGACTCTTCCCTCAGGTCGATAGTTATGATGGGGTAGTGCAGGGACGCAATCAAATAACACAGTCTCACACATCAGCGTCTTTCCATACCTTTACTTGTAAGATGGTAAGGCAGGTCCCAGGGAGGCTGATCCAAGGAGAATGTATTTCGAGATAGCAGCTGGACAAGTTAGGGGCCTCCTTTACTTTCACAAAGATGAGTCCAACCAGCATGAAGCGTAGTTCCCTCATAAACTCCAGCTATTCCAAAGCTGTACTGCCCGGTCAGTTTTGTGGTTGGAGCCTTCTTCTGAGAGAGCTGAGTTCCAATTCCTGTTGTGCACTGACTCAAGGTTCTCACTCCCCCTGACCCCAGTTACGTACCGACTATTTAGGGGCTGCTTGCCGCGACCTAAGGTCCGATAAGCCTCTGGTTTTCTTACCACTAAGCTTGAAACTATAGTGATCCTTCGGTCCCCAGTGACCGGTAACAATGTGCAGGACTTCTCCAATCCAAAAGCACCTTTAAATATTCCTTCCACTGTGCCTTTCGCCTTGTCCGCGCTTGTAGCATAAACACTCACACTTGCAAAAAGTCATATAATCACTCCCTTCTTTTCTTCCTTCAGAGTTAGTTGACAGACTCTCAGTAATCTTCTAGGCAGGAGCACGTCTCTGAACCTTCACTGTCCTTGAGACAGGAGACTGAAGTATTTCTGTACTAAACTCTTCCTTCTTTATCAATGTCTTCAGTGAGGTACAGCTCTGACCAGGCTGAGGTGATCTATATCTCGCCCTTACTGGCCTCCACTTGCTGAACTGCTGATAGAACCAAGCTGGACTGCTTCCTCCCTCCAAGTCCCAGCTAGACTCCACACGTCTGCCCTGTCCGAAGACAGGAAACTGACTACCAAATCACTCAACGAATCTACACTGACCACTCCCTACGAGTCACTACACTACCCTAAGGGTGTGTCTAGTGTATATTGAGTGAATGGGTATAGAGCATTGAACTGCTATCTCTCCACACACTCTCCAGGGTACTGCGTGTGCCTTCACACCAGGGCTACACACTATCAGTCCCTGAACCCTGTAATCAGTCCTAAGAAGGATTCTGATTACCACCAAAGGGATATGGGCTGATCTCTGCTAAATACACAGATTAGACATATAAGACAGACTGGAGAAAACACAGACTTGCATACACACTCAAACACAGAAGGAACATAAATGATCTGGGATATTAAACTCTAAGCAAGGTGAGCTTAAAACAACTAAGGAGCTCTTTAACTTAAGTCTATACAGATACAATCCTATCTGTGGTCTGCATGAAGAATTTCACTGGCAACTCCCAACACAGACAACCAGAGATTTAAAGGAAACCAATCAACAAATAATTAATTGCAGCCGGGAGAAAACTGCACCCAGTCCCAGAACTGAGCACAGACAGAATTAACTCCCTAACTGCCAAACACAAAGAAACAGCAACTCAGCTGTGAGAAGTCAGAATGTGCAACCGCGACGATCTTCGTGGCGATGCACACATGACAATTTCTCGTTGTGAAGCTCCACTCACTCATTGAAAAACTTGATTCCAGGCACCTCAGCACCAAACTGTACAGAATGGAGGCTACAGGGAGATCCTCAAAAAATCCACTCCGATCTAGACGGCTCAATGCTGAATCAGCTAGAACGGAGTTGCTAAAATGAGGTCCTCAAAAAATCCACTACAGTCCTATGTTGTAAATTATGAGGACTCTGCTGCTGCGCTCTGTTATGTTTCTCGTTGCGAAGCTCCACTCACTCTTTTAAAAACTCGATTTCCGTCACCTCAGCACCAAACTGTGCAGATCGGAGGCTACAAGGAGGTTGTCAAAAAATCCACTCCACTCAAAAAATCCACTCCAATGCTATGTTGTAAATTATGAGGACTCTGTTGCTGCGCTCTGTTATTTTTCTCGCTGCGAAGCTCCACTCACTCTTTTAAAAACTCGATTTCCGTCACCTCAGCACCAAACTGTACAGAATGGAGGCTACAGGGAGGTCCTCAAAAAATCCACTCCGATCTAGATGGCTCTATAGTGAATCAGCTAGAACGGAGTTGCTAAAATGAGGTCCTCAAAAAATCCACTACAGTCCTATGTTGTAAATTATGAGGACTCTGCTGCTGCGCTCTGTTATGTTTTTCCCCGTGAGGCTCCGCTCACTCATGCAATGTCGAAATACAGTAAAAGTAAAATTCTGGCAAATCTGAACAATCAGCGCTATGTGTAATTATTTATATTACAAAGAACGATAAAATGCAAGTTTGATTAATCATGATAATTGTATGCCCATTGGAAATAAATATTAAATATAACAGTTTGAGCAAGTAGATAAAAACTAAAAACATTAAATCATTACAATTATAAAGCTGATATATATACAGTGTGTGTACATTGCAGTGTATGAGGAGCCTGGAATCAGCTCCATTCTGAACACTGGAGTGGGTTTTTTGAGGAACATCACTGTAAGGCTACTTTCACACTTGCGTTTTTTAGCGCTGCGCATCGTGCGCTATTGGTCGCATGTGCAATGTTCCCCTATCATTAACATGGCGGGCGCAGTGTCTTGCGCTTGCACGCGCTCATTAGCGTTTGACGTGCGCAGCGCATTTTCCAGGTGTGCGCCCAGACGCGCTAGACGCTACATGTTGCATTTTTTTTTTTCAGCACACCAATTTAAAAAGGCGCATGCGCACGTGTGCGCACGCTATGCGCATAAAAATATTATTGCCGTCTATGTGGGCGCTGGCGTGCGTGTGGCTGTGCGCTTGTCAGCGCTTGTGCGCGCACGCGATTTTTTAGTAAACAATGTCTAGACACTTGTCAAATGACCCCCTAGACAAGATACATTGTTTGTGAGGAGCCGCTTTCCAGCCGCTCTTCATCTCTGCACACCCCCAGAGTATCGAAATCACCACCAAAACGTCATTCGCAATAAAAATTTGTAATATTATCTGTACAAATCACATTTCTATCCAACTTCTGGGGCAGTGACTATACCAATTGCATCTTGTACACTCATTGTACTAATCTGATTTTTCTATTACTTATGGGCCAGTGACTATACCAATTTTTATATTGTACACAAACACTGTACTAATCTGATTTTTCTATTACTTATGGGCCAGTGACTATACCAATTTTTATCTTGTACACAAACACTGTACTAATCTGATTTTTCTATTACTTATGGGCCAGTGACAATAACAATGGCTAGTTGTACACATATTGTACTAATCTTAATTTTCTATTACTTATGGGGCAGTGACAATACCATCGTCATGTTGGACACAAATTGTAGTAATCTGATGTATCCAAAACCTTTGTGTGAATATCAATAATTTTTTTTTTTACTCAAAAAAGTCCTAATGTGATCTCTAGAAATGTAATCCAAAAAAATTTTGGCAATTCAAATGTTGTTTTCCTGTTGTAGAAAATAAATGTGCCAATCTTCTTTTAGTAATTTTGGTTTGCTTTGTGTTTATTTCGCCGCCTACACACTGCGCCGTACACACACTGCGCCGTACACTTTGGGTTTTGGACTACACATAACTCCAGGAATGACACATGTTTGTGTACTTCATGGAGATATGTTTACTCCAAAACACAAATATATTCTTTTTTTTTTCACAACCAGTCTGTCAGTATGCTAATATTGCACAGACTGAATAGAGGATGGTGTTGAGTGCAAGGCATATCTATTTAACCTTGCCAGATATACTAAAAAGTTAAATGAGTGTGGTGTGTTTTTGACATTATTTCACTTTGTGATACAAGGCCAGGGATTCTAGATATAGCTTGTAATTGAGCACATCCTCTATTCAGTGTGTGTTGAAGAAATAGAGGAGATGATGGTGAAAATAGACTTTATATGTACAATACCCTGACCTTGTATCATTACTATCAGTCTGCATTAATTTGAAGCATACTGTAGCGATGCTGCTGTTTAGAACTGATGTGTACTCACCTGCCCAGGCCTGATACATTCTGAAGTGACGATGCGTTATTTGGGGCATCACCACTTCAGCATGCCACCAGGCATTGGTATAGAACAAGATGTATAATCTTTATTATCTCTGCGTTCCAAATCAAGTCACAGTGACACAAATAATTGTTGTGTTATCTCCACCGTCACTGAAATTGGAAGCAAAAGTGGATAAATAATAAAGGTTATACAACTTGTGTGCATGTATATTTAACTACATAGTCAGGATTACAAATAAATTCATGATGCAGCCAAAAATATGCATCATGAATTCACTGGTAAACCTGGCCATTTCATAATTGTTTTTTAATTTAAAAACAGACTGCACGTGGTAAAGGTATAAACAGAGGTATTTTATTAACATAAAAAAAAAAAATTATTAACATACAGACAAGAACATTATTTTACACCATTTGTTCTTGCCAGTCCACCCGTCCTACATTTGACATGAAGTAGGCCGCAAATTGGTCTCTCATTTGGCTGACTTCAACAGAAGACCTGAGAGGGTGCTGAGTGAACTCAGGCAATGGGTTAGGAGCTGCATCATCAAGTTCAAAGTTTGGGTGTTCTTTCGACATGACAAAGTTATGTAGCACCACACAGGCCTTCACAACTTCATCCACTGTTTGCACTTTCAGATGAATGGCTGTGCCCAGAATGCGCCATCTGGAAACCAGTATACCGAAGGCACACTCTACAGTTCTTCTTGCCCTGGTCAGCCTGTAATTGAAAATTTTTTTGGTGTGGTCCAAGTCCCGGCTGGAGTAGGGTTTTAGCAGGTGTTGGCTCATCTGGAATGCCTCATCCCCAACCATGACAAATGGCATTGCTGGACCTTCGGTGTGGGGAAGAGGCCGTGGCATGGGGAAATTAAACTGGTTGCCATACAACCTCCGTCCCATGTCCGAGTTCTTAAACGCCTGTGAGTCATTCCCACGGCCAAATGCCCCAATGTCCACCGCAACAAACATACAGTCTGCATCCGCAATGGCCATAAGAACTGTAGAATAGTACTTCTTGTAATTATAGTACTCCGAGCCTGTTCTTTTGGGTTTGATGATGCGTATGTGTTTCCCATCAACTGCTCCCAAACAGTTGGGGAAATTGCAGGCTGTCCAGAATTTCTCGGCTATTTCTAGCCACTTTTCTGTGGTGGGCAGGGGCATAAATTCCGGACAGAGAACAGTCCACAATGCCCGGCAGGTGTCCACAACAATTCCTGACAACGTGGAGATACCAATCCTGTACTGGAAGTGAAGTGAAGACAGGCTCTCTCCAGTAGCAAGGAATCTAGAGAAATAACAAAACAAATATTATTGTATATGTTTTTGTAAAACATTAATAAAATAAAAAATGGCATAAAAAAATTCTGCAGGTCTTTGTTTAATAGCTGGCAGAACATAATTCTGTCATCTTTGGAATAGTACATGGCATATACAATTATGCAGGCATTGGTTTCTCAATAATACATACCGTAATGTCACCAGGAGTCTTTCCTCTGGAGGAATCGCCCGACGGAGCTGGGTGTCCTGTCTCCTTATTAATTGTTGGACCCGAGCAAGTAAATCCATGAAGGATTGTTGTGACATCCGGGTGTAGTCGGTAAATTTCTCCGTGTTTGACTGCAGCTCACTGTAGAGAGTGTGGTACGCTCCACGGCTCTCCCGGAGTTCTACAATGGGATGTACCCACAAACGCTGCCGCTGCCGTCTCCGCTGTCTATCTCTCTCCCTTTGTTCATGGCAAGCAACGGCATAAGACTGAGCCATAGCCATGACCACATCAAGGTTGAAGAAGAAAGTCTGCATAAGCTGATCCATGTTCATCAAGGCAAATCCAAGCAAATGTAAAAAAGGGCTGTGAACAGGCTCTATTTATATTTTAAATAAGACACCCCCACTGGTATCCCATTGGTGGGTTCTGTTGCAACAATTTTTCAAGGATTTTCATCATGTGTTTTGCACAGAAAAAAAGGAAACGCATACAAAAACGCTTTAAATCGCATACAATCGCTGCGTTTTTTAGAAGCAATGCGCACTCTTCGACTGCAAAATATTTGCAGCGATTACACGCGTTTGCACGTGGTTTTTTTATGCGTTTCATGTGCGCTCGATGCGCAGCGCTAAAAAACGCAAGTGTGAAAGTAGCCTAAGCTGCAGAGAGATCATCAAAAAATCCACTCCGATCTAGTCCCCTCACCAGTGAGTCAGCTACAGTGGAGCTGATAAAATGAGGTCCTCAAGAACATGTGACTACAGTGAGGCCTCAAGAATTCAACTCCGATCTAGACGGCTCAGTAGTGAGTCAGCTACAGTGGAGTTCCTGGAATGAGGACCACAAAATCTCCACTCCGATCTAGTCACCTCAGTAGTGAGCCGTCTACAGTGGAGCTGCTGGAATGAGGACCACAAAATCTCCACTCCGATCTAGTCACCTCAGTAGTGAGCCATCTACAGTGGAGTTCCTGGAATGAGGACCACAAAATCTCCACTCCGATCTAGTCACTTCAGTAGTGAGCCGTCTACAGTGGAGTTCCTGGAATGAGGACCACAAAATCTCCACTCCGATCTAGTCACTTCAGTAGTGAGCCGTCTACAGTGGAGTTCCTGGAATGAGGACCACAAAATCTCCACTCCGATCTAGTCACTTCAGTAGTGAGCCGTCTACAGTGGAGTTCCTGGAATGAGGACCACAAAATCTCCACTCCGATCTAGTCACCTCAGTAGTGAGTCAGCTACAGTGGAGTTCCTGGAATGAGGACCACAAAATCTCCACTCCGATCTAGTCACTTCAGTAGTGAGCCGTCTACAGTGGAGTTCCTGGAATGAGGACCACAAAATCTCCACTCCGATCTAGTCACCTCAGTAGTGAGCCGTCTACAGTGGAGCTGCTGGAATGAGGACCACAAAATCTCCACTCCGATCTAGTCACCTCAGTAGTGAGCCGTCTACAGTGGAGCTGCTGGAATGAGGACCACAAAATCTCCACTCCGATCTAGTCACCTCAGTAGTGAGCCGTCTACAGTGGAGTTCCTGGAATGAGGACCACAAAATCTCCACTCCGATCTAGTCACTTCAGTAGTGAGCCGTCTACAGTGGAGTTCCTGGAATGAGGACCACAAAATCTCCACTCCGATCTAGTCACTTCAGTAGTGAGCCGTCTACAGTGGAGTTCCTGGAATGAGGACCACAAAATCTCCACTCCGATCTAGTCACTTCAGTAGTGAGCCGTCTACAGTGGAGTTCCTGGAATGAGGACCACAAAATCTCCACTCCGATCTAGTCACCTCAGTAGTGAGTCAGCTACAGTGGAGTTCCTGGAATGAGGACCACAAAATCTCCACTCCGATCTAGTCACTTCAGTAGTGAGCCGTCTACAGTGGAGTTCTGGAATGAGGACCACAAAATCTCCACTCCGATCTAGTCACCTCAGTAGTGAGTCAGCTACAGTGGAGTTCCTGGAATGAGGACCACAAAATCTCCACTCCGATCTAGTCACTTCAGTAGTGAGCCGTCTACAGTGGAGTTCCTGGAATGAGGACCACAAAATCTCCACTCCGATCTAGTCACCTCAGTAGTGAGCCATCTACAGTGGAGCTGCTGGAATGAGGACCACAAAATCTCCACTCCGATCTAGTCACCTCAGTAGTGAGCCGTCTACAGTGGAGCTGCTGGAATGAGGACCACAAAATCTCCACTCCGATCTAGTCACCTCAGTAGTGAGCCGTCTACAGTGGAGTTCCTGGAATGAGGACCACAAAATCTCCACTCCGATCTAGTCACTTCAGTAGTGAGCCGTCTACAGTGGAGTTCCTGGAATGAGGACCACAAAATCTCCACTCCGATCTAGTCACTTCAGTAGTGAGCCGTCTACAGTGGAGTTCCTGGAATGAGGACCACAAAATCTCCACTCCGATCTAGTCACCTCAGTAGTGAGTCAGCTACAGTGGAGTTCCTGGAATGAGGACCACAAAATCTCCACTCCGATCTAGTCACTTCAGTAGTGAGCCGTATACAGTGGAGTTCCTGGAATGAGGACCACAAAATCTCCACTCCGATCTAGTCACCTCAGTAGTGAGTCAGCTACAGTGGAGCTGATAAAATGAGGTCCTCAAGAACATGTGACTACAGTGAGGCCTCAAGAATTCAACTCCGATCTAGACGGCTCAGTAGTGAATCAGCTAGAATGGAGTTGATTTTTTGTGAACCACAAAAAGTCAACTCCGAACTAGATGCAACCCACACTCCACATATATGGCTGCTCTGTGCGCACAGGACCTGTGATGAGGTCACAGGAGGGGAGGAGTCAGGGGTCACATGATCAGGGGCCTCAGTGGATGCAACTCTATTTTATTATAAAATTATAAACAATACATACATCATAATAAATAATAAACTGTACAGAAATAAAACATAGCTAAAATAAGTAGCGGAAACAAAAGAAATCAGCATCAAATAAACCAAAAAGTCCAGAGTCCTTCTCTTAAAGCTATTGCAGCTTCCAAAGGAACATTACCCCTAACCAAAATTATATATAAAACATAAAAGAAACATGCACACACACTGACACACACTCACACACCGCAAAAGAAAGAAAAAAGGCCTCACCTGGCCATACATACAACTTCAACCTATATATACTACTATATACACAATAAAGGTACTGCCACACTAAACAATCCCGCTAGTGATCTCGTTAACGTCGCATACTAATGAGATCGCTAGCGGGATTGTTTTAACATCGCTAGTAGCTGCCTAATTTAGCGATGTCGTTAAGGACGCTATCGCGGTTAGCGATCTCCTTAACGACTTTGGCGGTACAAAAACACCGCACATCACTAAAAAAAAGGTGCCACACTCAGCGATATATGCTCACCAGCGGGACGCCAACGATAAAAATACGGTCCAGAACGCTGTGAACGATGGACGAGATCACAGCAGGGGCCACGTCATTGCTGCATGCCACACACACCGGCGTCACTAACGAGATCGCTAAATAGTGACGTATTTTAGCGATCTCGTTAGCGACGCTGTTTAGTGTGGCATACCCTTAAGACATGCACAAAAATTTTTTTTTCTTTTTTTTTTTTTTTTTTTCTCTTTTTTGCTTTTTTTTCCCCCCACCACACCACAGGTCCATGAGTTCATGCCCTTTTCACAGCAAGCCTAACGAGTCCATGAAAGTTTATGCCCTTAGAAATTTACAACCTTTGGGTCCATGGCAAGTTCCATGCCCTCCCCCCACACACAAAAACCCCCACCCAACCTAAACTATACCCCCCAAACATATAACTATTCACACTTATATACAATACATAACATTAACAGACCTACCACACAAGAACACTACATTACATTACATTACTATAAACACAACATTATAAACATTTATAAACATTAACACTATACACTGACCACATAACTTACAAGACCCAAGTTCAGCGCCTGCAAGCCCAATATCCATTATTTCCTGAATTTACAAAACAAAAAGCTAAGTGTGCCACACACCAGCCCACCACCGGGAAACTGGAGTCCTAAGAGGCCCCATCCCTAACCACCAACACACGCACCCTGTCCCTCACCAACTAAATCTGTCCCTAAAAGAAAAGAAACTGACCCTAACTATCCCTACCTGTCCCTACCTATCCCTACTCTACCTAGCTTATCAAAACTAACTATCTAGCTATCCCTAAACTTGCCCTCCCTGTCCCTGTCTGTCATTACTTTTCTCTCCCTCAACACCCACCACCTTATCTTACCCTACCAACAATCTCACACAGACCAGCTCTCCCTAGGGCATGTTAAAGGAGAAACCCCTCCAAAGCCAAGAGGCCAAGAGGCCCTCCTCGCACCCAGTCTCTCGAACTCCAAAGAGCGCACCTTCCCCAGGTCACCCAAGATGTTTCTAACCACCTCATCCCGGGGTAGGACTTTCCGCTGCTTGGAAACTAAACTCTGTGCATTCCAAGTGTGGAACATAATGACTACACTAACTAGGAATAAAGTGCTCTGTTCTCGGCCACCCAGGGATCTGAATGCCAGCCTATGGAAGCACCTACCCTGTTGTAGACCACGGTATTAAAGGGACACTGAAGGAGGAAGTGCTCCATGCTTTCCAACATGTCGCCACACTCCTCACAGGGACAACCCCGATCATCGAAGCTCCTGCACTCCAGGTTGTCCCTTACATACAGCCTCCCATGGAAGCAGCGCCAGGCCAAGTCCCAAAACTTCAAGGGGATCCGTTTGGAATTTAATAACCCAAGCCCAACCTCCAGATCCCGGCCTGGGCAAGCCTTGAGCACCAGGGGCTTCTGGAAATGGGTCAACAGAACCCTGCTGTCAAGGAATTTCCTCGACATGGTCCTGATTTCCCACATTCCCAGACCCCACCGGCGGATCACCTTCAGAACCGGGGTAGCATAAGCCGGGAGATGTCCATGTGGTTCTTCACCTGCCCTCCTGGGCGGCGATCTTAAGTCTGCCCTCCCAATTTTGCTGGGGGTAGTCCCCGGGGCTAAATTCGATGCCTAGGATTTTGGCGGAGGTCTGGGGCCCTGGAAGGGTGTCCGGGAGATCAAAACTAGGATCTCCCCCTCCCAACCAGAGACCTTTGCACTTTTCCAGGTTGATCATGGACCCGGACGCCTCCGAGTAGCGCTCGACCTCAGACATGACCCAATCCGCCTCCTCTCTCGAGGACACAAAGAGGGAGACATCGTCAGCATACGCTACCACCCACAGAGTGGCCCCCGGCTCCGCCCGGTCCATCCCGACTTCCACCAACGGTCCACGATCTACCCTCCTCAAGAAGGGATCGATCGTGAACACGTATAAAAGTGGGCTCAGAGGACAACCCTGGCGGACCCCGGAAGTCACCTCAAAAGGGTGACCAGCCCAACCATTCACAAGTGGAAAAGTCTCAGCCCCCTGGTATAAGGTCTCTAACCAATTTACAAACCTCCCAGGCAGACCGTACCTCAAAAGGACAGACCAGAGGTACTCGTGATTCACCCGGTCAAAGGCCTTCGCTTGATCTAAGGACAGCAAGTACCCCTTCCAGCGACCCACCCTGCCCTGCTCCACTGCCTCCCGGACACCGAGCACTACACTAAATGTACTGCGGACTGGAACAGAGCAGTGCTGAGCCCCGAAAGGAGCTGGGGTGCAAACTTCACCAGCCGATTAAACAGCACCTTTGCCAGAACCTTCCGGTCTGTATTGACAAGCGCTATGGGACGCCAATTCTCAATACGGGATGAGTCCTTACCCTTTGATAGGATAATCAGAGCTGACCTCCTCATTGAGCTGGGAAGAGCGCCCGAGGAATGACACTCATTAAACACCTCAGTCAGGAGGGGGATGTTATGATTCGGTAGCTGAGGAGTGCAGGCAAAAAGGCAATACACCAGAGCAGTTGGAATCTATGAGATTGCAGTACCCTGACTAACCACCACAACTAGAGGCAGCCGTGGAGCGTTCCTACGTTGGTCCTAGACGCCTCGTCACAACCTGAGAAACTAACTACACCTAAAGATAGAAATAGGAAAGCTATCTGCCCCGGAGCAGAACCCCAAAGATAATAGCAAGCCCCCAAACATGTAATGGCGGTTAGACAAGACGAAATACTGACACAGACAGAAAATAGTATGAGCAAACGTTGGGGCCCAAACTAACTAAATAGAAAAGGATAGGAAGGGTACTTACTGCAATCCCAAAAAAAACCCTGAAAGCACCAACTCTACTAATTTCAAAAACACCTGAGATCACACGACCTCTACCACCTAAATTAGTTCTCTGGTGTAACAAAATCAAAACAGCAGCCACTGAAAAAACTGGAAAAAGCAAAAGTACAAACATCAGTGGCTGAACTAAACTGAGAGGGCAAAAGCCCCCTGAGGGGACCCAGAAGGCCCCCACAGAAGTACAGGACAAAATGCAAAAATTAAGCACAGAAACAAAAAGAAGAAAAAGTCTTATCTGTTAGCAGGAGATGCAGACACGACACAGCAGGCTACAAGGGAAACAGGAATCAAGGATTGAGACCCGAACAATTGATCACCGGCAACCCTGATGGGAAGGTGACTCCCTTATATAAGACCAGTCAGTAACACCTGATTCCCAGTCCTCACAATCTTCACTGAACAGACCAGTACCGCTTGTAACCACCAGAGGGAGCCTCTGCTCAGAACTCATCTCAAGCCCATTCTGTCATGGGTGCATCGCCATGAAGATCGTCGCGATTGCACATTCTGACTTCTCGCAGCTGAGTTGCTGTTTCTTTGTGTTTGGTAATGAGGGAGTTAATTTTACCTAGCTCTTTGCTAAGACTAGGTCCAGCCTCGCCCGGCTGCTTTTGATTATGTTCTAATTAGCTTCCTTTATATACCTGCCAGTCTGCTGGTTAGATGCCGGTGAAAGCATTCATACAGACTGCAGATAGGATCGGTTCTGAGAAGACTTAAGCTAAGAGCTCCTTTGTTGTTTCTCCTCTCCTTGCTTATAGTTTATCTCCTAGACCTTTGGTGTTCCCTCTGTGTTTATATGTTGTATGAAAGACAGTATTTACTTTATCCCCTGTCTGTCTCGTTTGTCTATACTGTTTGTTTACCTTTACCTGTCCATTCCCTATGGTGGTAATCAGGGTCCTTCTAAGGACTAGATTACAGTGGTCAGGGATTTATAGGAGACAGGGTTTACGCTGGTGGCCTGGACCTCTGTACCATTAACAGTACCTCCAGGTAGAGGGACTAGTCAGGACCCCAGTTTAGGGTCAGCATAGACCCCGGTCCACCTCTAGCCAGAGACAGCGTGAAAAGGATTCAGTATTGACCCACAGGATATTATGTCAGGTAATACTATGCTATATATACACATGTTAATGTTACCTATTTATATGTTATATAGAATGTTGTCCCACTTGATAGATTACTGACATTATTTATTTATATATCTGCTAGACAGCGTGACACATTCACAACAGGGGGACCAAGGAGTCCCTAAAGGTCTTGTAAAACTCGGATGTTAAGCCATCCGGACCTGGCGATTTTTTGGGCCGAAGCCCATCAATGGCCAGTCTCACTTCCTCTTCCCTGATTGCCTCTACCAAAACATCATGAGAGGGGTCATCTCCTGGCTCAGTAATGGTCTCAGCCAGGAAAGCCGACATCCCGTCTCGATCCAGATCCCTCTTTCCCAAGAGGCGTGAGTAAAAGGATCTGACCACCTCCAGGATCCCTGATTTGGATCAGTTCAGGGAACCCGTACTGTCGATCAGTCCTGTCAGCATCTTACAATTCACTGACATCTTACAGTTTCTGTAAGGGTCGGGTGAGCGGTACCTCCCAAAATCCCTCTCAAAAACCAAAGATGTGTGCCTATCATATTGACACCTCTTGAGCAAAGACTTCACCCTGGAGATCTCCTCATGGTCACCCCCAGTCGAGACGAGCTGCTCGAGTTTCCTCCTCAAGGCCTGATACAAGCGGTGCCTGTTCAGACTCCTGAGGCTCGAGAGCTGACGGAAGAACCCCGCCACCCTCTCTTTGAAGATCTCCCACCACTCAGACTTACTGCTACAGAGATCCAAAAGCGGTACCTGGCTCTGAAGATGTTAAAAAAGCTTATTTTCGTATATTTTTCCAGGACTTGTTACCAGATGCGATACTCTAAAGGAAATGTCACAATGTTTCTTATAAAAAAATGTAGTGGTTTACTGGACTGTCCACCAAAAAACATCATTGAACAAAAAACATAAAACGAGTGAACTAGTTACGAAGAGATTGTCCATTTGTCCATAGCCAAAGCTTGTACACTTCTTTCCTTGGTGTCCTGAATGGTAAATGACATCTGTCTCTGTCAGGAGCATCTCAGGGAAGCAACACGTGGTTACATAGCAGCTGTCCATTCATCGTAGTGTCCTCGTAAGATGTCCCTTGTGTCTGAAGAGAGTGAAGGAGAGAGAGAGAGCCCCTCCCTTTGTGTATCTATATAGAAGTCCCTTAGATCACGTGGTCTCTATAAATGGGGTTGCCACTTTACCATACAGAAATAGCATATGTAATGTCAGCGAAAATCAATGTACTCGGTACAGAATTGAGTGTATAAAGAATAAATCCATAACCAATAATTAATATTTAACAGAAGAAAAGCCTCAAAGGATTGTCTCACCTCCGCTTCTTCCAAGAGGGATGAATTCAGCTTCCACAGCCCTCTTCCCATCCGTACCTACAGCTACCTCTATGAAAGGTGAAACCCCCGTGACCTGGGGTGTGCCGGATGTGGACATCCACCAGGCGAGCTTCGCCACCTATACTATTTAATGCTGTACTATCATAAGCCAGGTGGCCTCCGGGACCCCCCCATCACGGGATCTCGAAATGGTGTTAAAATCCCCACCGAAGACCACCTGCCGGCTTGTAAAAAGAAAGGGCTTGATCTTCATGAAGAGACATTTACGGTCCCACCTGGATTGTGGACCATAGATGTTTATGAGCTGAAGCTCCTGTCCCCTCATGAAAACGTCTAAGACCAGGCACCCCCCCATTTCTATCTCAATAACCCGTCGGCATTCCACCTCCGTGGTCTTAAAAAGGACCGCCACCACGCTATACGGCTCGGCCGCAAGAGACCAGTATGAGGGCCCACACCTCCACTCCCTCCTGGCTTTATGGATGGCCCCATGTCTGTTAGGCTGGTCTCTTGCAAAAACAAAATTTCAGCCTCAAATCGGGTGAAAAAATCAAAGGCCGCAAATCTGGCCGCATCTGAATACTGGTGACATTAATGGACGCCAGAGTCAACGGAGTGAGTTCCGCCATCATGTGTGATTGGGTTAGATGGCCTTCTTCCTCCCCACCCCGTCTTCCCCATCTTTCCCCTCCAAAGAGGGGTCTGACCCCTTCCGTTTTAGGGAAGACGAGGTATCCATCCCCATGGTCTCCTTGCCTCCGGGATCCAGGTCTGTCCCCCCAGAGGAAACGGTGTCACAGAGGGACGGACTCCGCCATCCCCTGAAGGCCCCCCAGATGCCGCCCCCGGCACCTCACCCCCGACCTCCATCTCAGCAGGGGCCAAATTCGATGCCTAGGATTTTGGCGGAGGTCTGGGGCCCTGGAAGGGTGTCCGGGAGATCAAAACTAGGATCTCCCCCTCCCAGCCAGAGACCTTCGCACTTTTCCAGGTTGATCATGGAACCGGACGCCTCCAAGCAGTGCTCGACCTCAGACATGACCCAATCCGCCTCCTCTCTCGAGGACACAAAGAGGGAGATGTCGTCAGCGTACGCTACTACCCACAGAGTGCCCCCGGCTCCGCCTGGTCCATCCTGACTCCCACCAACGGTCCACGATCTACCCTCCTCAAGAAGGAATCGATCGTGAACACGTATAAAAGTGGGCTCAGAGGACAACCCTGGCGGACCCCGGAAGTCACATCAAAAGGGTGACCAGCCCAACCATTCATAAGTGGAAAAGTCTCAGCCCCCTGGTATAAGGTCTCTAACCAATTTACAAACCTCCCAGGCAGACTGTACCTCAAAAGGACAGACCAGAGGTACTCGTGATTCACCCTGTCAAAGGCCTTCGCTTGATCTAAGGACAGCAAGTACCCCTTCCAGCGACCCACCCTGCCCTGCTCCACTGCCTCCCGGACACCGAGCACAGCACTAAATGTACTGCGGCCTGGAACAGAGAAGTGCTGAGCCCACAAAAGGAGCCGGGGTGCAAACTTCACCAGCCGATTAAACAGCACCTTTGCCAGAACCTTCCGGTCTGTATTGAGAAGCACTATGGGACGCCAATTCTCAATACGGGACGAGTCCTTACCCTTTGATAGGATAATCAGGACTGACCTCATTGAGCTGGGAAGAGGGCCAGAGGAAAGGCACTCATTAAACACCTCAGTCAAGAGGGGGACCAAGGAGTCCCTAAAGGTCTTGAAAAACTCGGATGTTAAGCCATCTCAGCAGAGTCGTCGAGGGCTTGGTACCGGTTGGAGAGGGCGATCAGAGGGGAGCCGGTGAGCCCTTCCGTTAGCATACTTACGGTCGGGGAGGAGGTTTCGAAGGCTCAACCACCTTCTTCCTCCTTCTGGTATTCTTTTTATCACCCCTCTCTCCTGTAGGCTGATCCGTGACCTCCTCATCCACACTTTCATATTGAGAGGAGTTGTCGGAGTCAGTCAGGTTTTCCTCCCTCTCCATCCTCCTGATCTCCTCGCATACCTCTTCCTCCCCCGGGGCCTCAGAGACACCGGCCACCGGCCTAGAGGGGGGGCAGGCATCACCCCAGTTGCCTGAGGCTCTCCCCGCCCCTTACCCCGTGGCGCTTTTCCTGTCTCCTCTGGTAAGAGGGACCTCTATTGGCCTTGTCCTTCCTCACCGGCCCCTTAGCCCCTCTCCCGCCACCACCACCTGCCACAGCAGAGGTCGCACCGCCAGTGGTTGCCCCCTCACGGTCTCCCTCCACCGCGCCTGAAGCGGCATTGGTAAAGGAGCGAGGGCAGCGGCTATACGAGTGACCTAGATCACCACACAGGTGGCACCAAATGTCCTTGGAAGATGCGGTGAGATGACCTACCCCACCACACAAGGCACATTTCTGCACCTTGCAGCTTGCTCTGAAGTGGCGGGGATCACCGCACTTGTGGCAGACCTTCGGCTGCCCCTGGTAGAAGACCAGGATCCTGTCCCTCCCTAGGAACGCCGAGGAAGGGATGTGGGTGACGGTACCCCCTGAGACCTTCAACTTCATCATGAAGGTCCAGCCCCCCGACCAGATACCGAACTCCGATTTTTTTGGGGGACGTCTGTGACCTCCCCATAACAGGAAAGCCACGTCATGATGTCAACGCGGAGAGTAACTCGTTACAAGTCACCACAGTCACTCTCTCAACGGCATTTTGGTGAGACACCGCCTGTACAGCGAAGTCTCGCCATCCGGGCTCCCCCTTCACCAGCTCGTAATTCGACTAGAAGAGCTCTAGCCCCTCCGGCCGGACGAAACTGATGTCGAATAATAGGGTGGCCGAGGGATGGATCAGGGCAAAGATGTCCATTGCCCTGAAGCCCATTTTCAGGAGGAGCTCCACCACCCTACTCCTGGGTGGGCAAGCTTCACCGCCCCTCCAACGAAGACGGACCACTTTCCTCCTGGCCGGCCCTTGCCTGGCTGTTGGGAGGGACCAAACGGTTTCCCCCTCCCTTCTATCTTGGAAGGCGGCCAGGCCATGTCTCTCCAACCAGAAAGACAGGTCCACCTCTCTTCCCTCTACATTGACCAACCGCTCTCCTTTTTTAAGGGCCTCCAGAAAACGGCGATGCAAAACGCCGTCCCCAGAGTCCGGAGTGTTATGAATGTGCTAGAGATGGTTTCTGAGCAGAGGCTCCCTCTGGTGGTTACAGACAGTACTGAGCCTTTCAGTGAGGAATGGCAATCTGGGATCGCTGACTGGTCTGATATAAGGGAGGTTACCTCCCATGATGGTTGCCGGTGATCAATTGTTCTTTTTTCAATTGTGGTTCCTGGTTCATTTGGAAGTTTGCTGAGTCTTGCCTGCATCTTCTGCTATCAGATAAGATATTTTCTGCTTTTATTTTTGTGCTTGCTTTTTGCATTTTTCCCTGCACTTCTGTGGAGGTCAGCCATGTCCCATCCAGGGGCTTGTGCTCCTCTCAGTTTATCTGAAGCCACTGTTATTTGTTCATTTGCTTTTTCCTGTTTTTGCAGTGGCTGCGGCTTAGTTTTGTTACACCAGAGATCTGATTTTAGGTGGTAGAGATCGTGTGATCTCAGGTGTTTTTGCAATCAGAAGAGTTGGTATTTTTTAGGGTTTTTTTGGATAGCAGTGAGTATCCTTTTCTGTACTTTTCTGTCTAGACAGATTGAGCCCCAGCATTTGCTCATTCTATTTTCTGTCTGTGTCCGTGCTTCTTCTTGTCTAACCGCCATTACATGTTTGGGGGCTTCCTATTTTCTTTGGGGATCTGCTCCGGGGCAGATAGCTTTCATCTTTCTGCCTTTAGGTGTAGTTATCTCTCAGGCTGTGACGAGGCATCTAGGATCAACGTAGGAACGCTCCACGGCTACCTCTAGTTGTGTGGTTAGTTCAGGGTACTGCAATCCAATAGATTCCAGCCTCTCTGGTGTATTGCCGTTTTTGCTTTTTCTCCTCAGCTACCAAAATACAACACCGAAGGCAAGGATACCCCCCGAGAACCTCCTGGAACCCCAGCTGTGACCCCCGCAAAAGTACGGGGTCACACAGCTGTGGGGCCAGATGGGCCAGCCCCCCTCACCACCCGTGCTCGCACTTGCACCAACACTCACTCCCTCGGCATTAACTCCCACATCCACTCCCATATCCCTGTCACTCACCTCACTCATACCATTCACCTCAGTCAATTCTTCAAAAATATCAATGTTATTTTCTTTGCAGATTCTTTTTTTACCTGCTGGGGGCCCTGGCTGATCAGTGTTCTGCCCCGCATTGTTTTTGCCCAGGAGTGCTGCTGCCCCTTTAAGAGCCACAGAACATAGCCCACTCAGTAAGCTCTGCCTGGGCTCAGGAGCAGCAGCAGCCAGACGCGACAGTAGCGGGTGGGACAGCGGCCGAGGAGGACACGCCACCCTCGCTGGCCACCACCACCTTCTTGTACCCACCACTCGCGTTTGGCAAGTTTGGCCACTCCCCCTCGGTGTCCAGCAGCGTTGGGGCCCCCGGCGTGGACCCCTTATTGGATCTACGCGCAGAGGACCCCGACCCTGCCGCAGACACCGACAGGGGAGCGACCAACAACTTGCACTTCTTTACTTGCTGTCTTACGGCAGACTCCCCCCTTTCTAGGTCTCTGGACCCCCAAAAGTGATCCAGTCTTAGCGGATCCGTGTGTGGGGGGCCCAGAGACCCCAGCTCCCGCCGTCGGAGATGCGGCCCGGCTGTATAGACTCCAGGTGCCGGGCCAGCCCCCCTGCCACAGAGGACTGGGCCCGAGCACCACCATCATCAACAACACCGGCACCGACACTCTCCATATCGCTGCCTGAGTCCGAGCTGCCATCACTAGGCATGGCACCCAGACCCGGGCAGACTCTCCTCTCCCCGCTCCCTTGCTGCGGACCCACCACAGGGCCTGAGCCGGGGTGGGTAGCGGGTTCCACACAACGGGACAGGGGGGCCCCAAGAAGGGGGGGCATAGACGAATTTGTCTATGGTGGTGACCTCTGTGTTTTTTTCCTTTTCTTCCCCTTCCCGGTTGCCCCATCCTCGCAGATTTCATCCCCAAACAACAGCTCACCAAACCGTGCTGGGGACTCGATCTGCCTCACTTTTTGCAGGATGAGGCAGCCCCCTCACTGCTGCTACCACTTTCTCCATCCTCCCCTCGCTCCCACTTTCCTCGGAATTACTGGAGTCCGGTGGGAGGGCCACTTGCTCTGGGGCTATCCCGCTGCATGATACCTGGGCGTTTCCACTCACCAGGTCTTCAGGTGGGACTGGCGCAGATGCCTCACAGCCGCCATCTTCCTCCTTCTCCTCCTCCACCTGGCTGGGGCCTCCTGACCCCCCAGGAGACCCACCGGTCAGGGCCCTGAACAAGTCGTTGTTTTTTAGCTTCTCTTCAAAGGGGCTGCTTCCTGCCAGGATCTCTGCCCTCCACTGTTCCAGAGCTTTAATGGGGGGGCTCCGCCAGAATTTTGCGAAAGCCCGGAGCCCCCCGCTTATCCATTACTGCGATGCGGTGGCCTCCGGGAAAATGGCCGCTGGTCGGCGCATGCTCATATTGAAATCTCAGCAACGAAATCTTGGAACTCGAGAACTCGTTGCAGAGAACTCAATCTGAGCATGCGCCGCCTAGTGGCCATTTTCCCGGAGGCCACCGCATCGCAGTAATGGATATTCACAAAATTCTGGCGGAGCCCCCCTGCACCACAGAGCAACGCAGCCATTTTCTCCCCCAGCAGCGCACATCGGAACACCCCCTCATCCCAGCATGCAGCAACGCGCCACTCTTGCCACCTCCAGCCGCGACCCTGGGACCCGCTTCACCGCAGCCACAACCTCCAGTAAGCAATAAGATGCATGGATTATAAGAGGTACCACCATTTTATTAAAAAAAGTTATTTTTCCTATTTTTCTCCTCAAAATTTGGAATTCGTCTTATAATCTGCAAAATATGGTACGTAGGTGTAACTTGTGTTAATAAAAGAAAATGCCAAACTACACACGTGGTCAAAATTGTTGGTGACCGAAGAACCCACAATGGTCACAGAAATAACTTGAATCTGACAAAAATAATAATAAATCAAAAATCTCTGAAAATGATCAAATGAAAGTCAGACATTGCTTTCCAGCCATGCTTCCACAGAATTTAAAAAAATAAATAAAACTCATAATATAGACCTGGACAGAAATTATGATACCCTTAACTTAATATTTTGTTGCACAACCTTTTGCGGCAATCACTGCAATCAAACGATTCCTGTAACTGTCAATGAGACTTCTGCACCTCTCGACAGGTATTTTGGCCCACTCCTCAAGAGCAAACTACTCCAGTTGTCTCGTGTTTGAAGGTTGCCTTTTCCAGACGGCATGTTTCAGCTCTTTCCAAAGATGCTCAATAGGATTTAGGTCAGGGCTCATAGAAGGCCACTTCAGAATCGTCCACTGTTTTCCTCTTAGCCATTCTTGGGTGTTTTTAGCTGTATGTTTTGGGTCATTATCCTGCTGCAAGACCCATGACCTGCGATTGAGACCAAGCTTTCTGACACTGGGCAGCACATTTCTCTCTAGAATCCCTTGATAATCTAGGGTTGGGCAAGGGTTAGGGTTGGGGCTAGGGTTGGGTTAAGGTTGGGGTTAGGGTTGTGATGTTGGGGTTGGGATTAGTGTTAGGGGTGTGTTGGGGTTAGGGCTGTGCTAGGGTTGGAGTTAGAATTGGGGGGGTTTCCACTGTTTAGGTACATCAGGGGGTCTCCAAATGCAACATGGCCCCGCCATTGAGTCCAGCCAATTTTGTGCTCAAAAAGTCAAATGGTGCGCTCTACCTTCTGAGCCCTGCCATGCACCCAAACAGTGGCTTTCTCCCACATATGGAGTATCGGCGTACTCAGGAGAAATTGCATAACAAATTTTTCAGTTCATTTTCTCCTGATAGCCTTGTGAAAATAAAAAGTTTGGTTCCAAAGTAAACAAAGTAATATTTTTGTGAAAAAAGTAAAATGTTCATTTTTCCTTCCACATTGCTTTAGTACTGGTGAAGCACCTGAAGGGTTAATAAACTTCTTGAATGTGGTTTTGTGTACCTTGAGGGGTACAGTTTTAAGAATGGTGTGACTTTTGGGTATTTTCTGTTATATTGACCCCCCAAACTTATTTCAAATAAGAGGTGGTCCCTAAAAAAATGGTTTTGTAAATTTTGTTGGAAAATTGAGAAATCGCTGGTCAACTTTTAACCATTATAACGTCCTAACAAAAAAAATTATGTTTCCAAAATTCTACTGATGTAAAGTACACATGTCGAAAATGTTATTTATTAACAATTTTGTGCGATATGACTCTCTGATTTAAGGGCACAAAAATTAAAAGTTTGAAAATTGCAAAATTTCCAACATTTTGACCAAATTTCAGTTTTTGTTATAAATAAGCACAAGTTATATCGAAGAAATTTTACCACTAACATGAAGTACAATATGTCTCGAAAAACAATCTGAGTCAACAAAATACGTTGAAGCATTTCAGAGCTTTAACCTCATAAAGAGACAGTGGTCAGAATTGTAAAAATTGGCTTGGTCATTAAGTACAAAATTGGATCTGTCACTAAGGGGTTAATATTTTACCCATGTGGACTCAAAATTTTGAAAAGCATTTCCAAAAAATTATATGATATTACATTTTCAAAAATTTCCCATGTGCCTCCTATGCTCCTAGCCACATCTGTGCCAAAATTCAAGTAGGAATTTCAAAGGGATCATATTTCAAAAAATGACTATCTGAGCAGTGTCAAGTTGAAAATCTTGAATTCAGATCTGCTCAGCCTGTGATCTGAAAGTGTAGGGTCTATATTTTCCAAATAAAAAAGTTTCATGACTTGTCCTGATTGAAAACCAGGCAAATCATTACATAAATCTATAATGGTTTCAGTGACAGGTTTTTACAATAGTGATGACGTGAGACGGATTATACCTGGCAGGAAAGACTGCGTGTCTTCCAAAGTGAACGGTGAGAAAGTTCATGTCGATGTGACTCTGCTTCTTGCCAATTTGAAAGATATCTATGAATTTATTTTTTTTTATTCAAAATCTGCTAAAATAGGATTTTCAAAATGTTCTGCCCTGCGACCTAAGAATTGTGTCCTGGCTGGTGGTAGTTGTTACAATCTATTCAGTTTGACCATCGCCATCTTGTTGTGGTTTCTGGCTGCTGGTCTTTTTCCCCTGGTGCTGGGCTTGTCATTGGTCAGGTGATTGTATAACCCTTTATTACCCTGCACCTGCCACCCAGTCCTTGCTGGACATCAGTGTTAATCCGCTTGAGTTCTGGCTAGGAGCCTTGATAGCTTTGTGTTATACTCTGTGCAGTTCTGGGAACTCTAGTTCTGCTTGCTTAGTCTTTTTGTATTTTCCTTTTGTTTCTGCAGCTTCCTTTGTTTCCCTGCTAGGAGGTTACCAGTGTTTTGCTCCCAGTCCCTAGATCTTTCAGGGATCCCCTTCCCCCACCTTCAGGTCTTCGCTTGAGTCTAGACTAGGATCGTCGGTGGGTCTATTCGCAAAGAATAGGTCGCCCGCTTTATCGTAGGCATCTAGTCTAGTGCAGGGTCAGATTCACCCCCGCTCTATTCCTGAGTTGCAGACCCATAACAGTATGTCCAGCCAGACTCTCGGAGTCCTTCAATATGAACAGAGTCCAAGAACTTACTCAACACTTGCAAGGGTTAACTTTGAAGGTAGCCAGCCTGCAACAGCACGTGAGTAATTGTCCTGGAGTACGCTGTGAAGAGCCTAAGGTAGGACTACCTGAGTTTTTTTCTGGTAAACGGCAGGAATTTTTTAAGTTTAAAAATGCTTGTTTACTATATTTTCGGCTTAGACCTGGATCCTCAGGGAGTGAATCACAGTGTGTGGGGATTATTATGTGTAATGATTTGGTAGCTGAGGAGAGCAGGCAAAAAAGGAAATACACCAGAGAGGTTGGAATCTATGGGATTGCAGTACCCTGACTAACCACCACAACTAAAGGCAGCCGTGGAGCGTACCTACGTTGGTCCTAGACGCCTCGTCACAGCCTGAGAAGCTAACTACACCTAAAGACAGAAAGAGGAAAACTATCTGCCCCGGAGCAGATCCCCAAAGAACATAGAAAGCCCCCAAACATGTAATGGCGGTTAGACAAGAGGAAATACAGACAAAGACAGAAAATAGTATGAGCAAACGTTGGGGCCCAAACTTCCTAAATAGAAAAGGATAGGAAGAACACTTACTGCAATCCCAAAAACCCTGAAAAGTACCAACTCTACTAATTACAAAAATACCTGAGATCACACGACCTCTACCACCTAAATTAGTTCTCTGGTGTAACAAAAACTAAACAGCAGCCACTGAAAAAACTGGAAAAGGCAAATGAACAAACAACAGTGGCTGAACTAAACTGAGAGGAGCACAAGCCCCCGGAGGGGACCCGGCAGACCCCCACAGAAGTGCAGGACAAAATGCAAAAAGCAAGCACAAAAAACTAAAAGAAGAAAATGTCTTATCTGTTAGCAGAAGATGCAGGCACGAAACAGCAAGCTACAAAGTGAACAGGAATCAAAGATGAGACCAGAACAATTGATCACCGGCAACCCTGATGGGAGGGAACTTCCCTTATATAAGACCAGTCAGTAACACCTGATTGCCAATCTTCACAATCTTCATTGGATAGTTCAGTACTGTTTGTAACCACCAGAGGGAGCTTCTGCTCAGAATTCATTTCTAGCACATTATGTCTTTAATTTATAGCAACAATTATGTCTTTGTTGCGAAGTGATCCCCAAATCTGGGAATTTTCGTTACCACTTAATGATCTTTGACGCCAGTAGAAGCATTTCTTACTGCTATGGGGCTGTTATATGATGATCCGGATCGAGTCACTACAGCTGAGGCAGAGCTCAGATGGCTTAAACAGGGTTCTGGTGATGCTGAGAGGTATTGTACCCTGTTCAGACGATGGTCCGCAGAGGTCAGGTGGAATGACCCAGCGCTCAAGAGTCAGTTTTTAGCAGGTTTGAGTGAAAGGGTTAAAGATTTGCTCAATGCTTATCCTGCACCTGATACTTTTGAATCTGCTATGCAGTTAGCTATCCGTAAGGCAGAATAATGAGAAGCCTCCTATAATGCTGGACCCAGTCTCTCAGGATAGCCCCGTCGACAGCAGGGAGCCAATACAACTTGAGGCGATGTCCTCTCGTTCCCAGGAGAGGGAGAGGAGGTTCTCTGAGGGGCTATGCTTGTATTGTGGTAAGGCTGATCATTTGATTAAGCAATGCGAGGTTCGCATAAAGAAAGAAAAGAAAAAATAGGTCAGTAGGAGCAACACTCCGGTTCGTATTGCACTTTTACGGTCCGCAGGAGTTTTCTTTTCTGGTAATTCCACCTATCGTGGTCATTACATTGATTTTCAGGTCATGGTGGATTGTGGTTCTGCACTGAACTTGATTAATCAACAATTTCTAGACAAATATAAATTTGATTCTGAACTATTGTCATCTCCTTTCCCTGTTGTGGTGATTGATAACACTCCCCTGGAGCATGGGTGCGTGTCTCGAAAGGTCACTGGGTTCCCACTTATTGTCAATATGGAACATCAGGAGTGCATTGACTTGTTTGTACTGGATAAATTGCCTGTTCCAGTCGTCCTGGGTTTACCCTGATTAAAAATCAGAACTGGTGGAAAACCCACAAAAACACGACCAGAGATCCATATTAGCAAAAATTAGAAATATTTATTATAAAGGAAATACATACAGGTAAAATGCAATCACGAAACTAGATGGCAAGACACACTGCAACCACCAGCAAACAATGAGCATTACATAAGAAATTATGGTGGGGGGCTGAAGGTACCGAATATTAAGAAATGCTCATATAAGATGGTAATGGAATGGTATACGATGCATATAATACAAATGATCGCCAAAGCTGGTAAACCTATATCATTAGCGCGGTACCTCTAACATGACAGCTCCACACGGTCAGTAAATAAAGAGTGTCTCTAGCAAATGTATACCTTAGTGGAATGTTCGGAGGGCACGCTCAGAGGTGCTGGTGGCCCGTGCGTCTGCCCCAACGCACGTTTCAGATCTCGTCCTTCGTCAGGGAGCGTGGCTAGAACGGGAGGCTGGCGGCTATAAAAATGCCCCCGGATCGGAAATATGCTCATCGCAGACCGGATGTGACGCATGCAGTGCCATGGCAACAGGGAACACCGAGCCACGCCGACGTCACACGATGGCAAGCAACAGGCACAAGGTCCCATGGCAACCCAACGCTACAGACACCGGAAGCAGCGTGGCTCCCCTGAGAATGACACGCATGCGTGCAGGCATGCAATCGTAAATAGGTGAGGAATATCATTATATATATATATATATATATATATATATATATACACACATAGAAAAGGACCTAATGGGTAGGCAAAAAAACATCAATATGTCTAATAAGTAACGGTCATAACAATCTCATATATAGATACTGCCCTCTGGTTACAAGTATAACTGCAACAATAGTGATCTATGGTTACAAATGCAGCTATACTATCGAATGGGAACATATTGCTATATAAAGAGGGAAATAGGGGAATACACCCCCACACACATACACACACACATACACACACACACACACATGTAAACCCCCACTGGTACATGTAACACCCAAGAATTTATATAGCTTGCAAGATGGGCATATCGCAAATATTATTCAAGGCAAAATTGCCGCACCATCCTGCAAGATCAGCAAAAATCAGGCAAGAAAATCATCACCATACAAGGTATACATCTGACCAGGTGGAAAAAAAAAACCTCATCCAATAAATCATACATTTAAATATGCTGTACTAGACAAAATACAATTACATGTATCTACATGTGTGTACATGTGCAGGGTGTGACCACTCCATGTGCCAGTATCACCCATATAAGGCTCAACTACATAAACAAACATGATGATACTAAAGAAATAATAAAACACCTAACACAAGACAAATAGGAAAAAAAGAAAATAATTATATATATGTGTATGTGAATCCCCTTGTAGCTCCTCAATCTCGAAGACTGTCTTGATAGCGATGTCCTCCATCAAGAATATAAGTCAATCCGGCCGGGGGAAAAAAGTAAGTGAAGACGTACACCAAACCTAAAAACAATACAATACAAACATAGTTAAAACCCGTAAAAACTACCAGAGTGGCACGTGAGCCCACACAAAGCCAAATAACAGCAGGCCAGCGATCACAAAAAAGAGGCAAAATTGAAGTTCTCATTTAGTCCACAAGGATGGACCGTATTCAAGGTCCAAATCCATCGAGATTCCAATTGGGCCAGACGTTGTGAAATTTTACCCCTCGTATCCCCATATTTAGACAGTCTATACCCTATATCTGTAGTAATCTAATATCGCATTGATGATGTAGCTTGAAGTGGTTAGGTATAGTTTTAAGCCCATTCACGTCATCCTCAGTAGCTGCTGCTTCAATGCCCAACACGTGCTCCCTGATCCTGACTTTAAATTGACATGTGGTAAGTCCTACATAGATCAGGGAGCACCGGCATGTGGCATAGTAGATTAAGTTTTCTTGTAGTACATGTAATATACTTTCGAATTCTAAACGTCCTTGTATTAGTAGAATCCATGAACCTTATCACTACGATCCACATTAGCGCAGGCCACACATTGCCCGCATTTAAAGCACCCTAGCTGCCTATTCCCTACATCCAAAAAGGTTTTGGGGGGGTTGCCCATGTAGTGGCTACGGGTTAAATGCCCCCGTAAATTTTTTGACCGTCTGTAGGCAATCATGGGTCTGTCGGGGATGATTTTGGTGAGGATGGGGTCCGTTTTTAAAATAGGCTATGATTTAGTCATTAATTTCCTGATAGTATCAGATTGGGAATGAAAAGTAGTGATGAACCTAACAGGATCAGACTTAGACAGGTGAATTATCAGATTTATATAGTAGAGAATTTCTCTGACTATATTTGGCTGTATTAAAAGCCTTTTTAATGGCCCTATTACTATATCCCTCTCAGAAAAACGTTTCTTAAGATCCTCTGCTTGTCTCTCATACTCAACATCAGTGGAGCAGATCCGGCGCAACCACAGGAACTGCCCCACTGGTATTGCGTGTGTCATGTGAGAGGGGTGGGAGGAGGAGGCATGCAAAAGTACTTTTGTTGCAGTAGAATTTTGAAAAACGCTCGTTTGAATCATGTGATCAGAATATCTCCTCAGGGTAACGTCCAGGAAATCTATTTGATTCAAGTCATAATTAAAAGTCAATTTAATATTGCGGTTGTTGTTGTTGAGCTGTTGAAAGAATAATTCAAGAGCAGTACTGGAATCCTTCCAGATCAACAGGATATCATCTATGTACCACGTCCAGAAGGGGACGCGGTCCATAGAATCCCGTTGATCTGACAGGAAGAGGTCCCTCTCCCACAGATCCAGAAACAGATTAGCATAGGAGGGCGCGAACTCCGCCCCATGGCTGTTCCCTGGGTCTGCAGGAAGAAGGACCCCTTAAAAACAAAAAAATTATGAGTCAAAGTGAACTCAAGTAATTCCAGTAAAAATAGTGTCATATCTGCAGATATGCTGGAGGACTGCAGAAAGAAACTGATAGCACATAAGCCATCACAGTGCTTAATACTGGTGTACAGCGACTCCACGTCTGCTGTCACCAGTATTGACCCAGCATCTAGGGACAGCCCATCGACCCTATGCAGCAGCTGGTTGGTGTCTTTAAGAAAAGAAGGTAATACCTCAACCAAAGGCTGCAGCATAGAATCGATCCAGAGATTCACCCGCTCCAGAGGGCAGTATCTATATATGAGATTGTTATGACCGTTATTTATTAGACATATTGATGTTTTTTTGCCTACCCATTAGGTCCTTTTCTATGTGTGTATATATATATATATATATATATATATATATATATATATATAATATTCCTCACCTATTTGCGATCACATGCCTGCATGCATGCGTGTCGTTCTCAGGGGAGCCGCGCAGCTTCCGGGGTCTGTAGTGTTGGGTTGCCATGGGACCTTGTGCCTGTTGCTTCCCATCGTGTGACGTCGGCGCGGCTCGGCGTTCCCTGTGCCACGGCATTGCATGCGTCACATCCGGTCTGCGATGAGCAAATTTCCGGTCCGGGGGTATTTTTATAGCCTCCGGCCTCCCGTTCTAGCCACACCCCTGACGAAGGACGAGATCCGAAACGTGATTGGGGCAGACGCACGGGCCACCAGCAACTCTGAGCGTGCCCTCCGAACATTCCACTAAGGTATACATTTGCTAGAGGCACTCTTTATTTACTGACCATGTGGAGCTGTCATGTTAGAGGTACCGCGCTAATGATATAGGTTTACCAGCTTTGGCGATCATTTGTATTATATGCATCGTATACCATTCCATTACCATCTTATATGAGCATTTCTTAATATTCTGTACCTTCAGCCCCGCACCATAATTTCTTATGTAATGCTCATTGTTTGCTGGTGGTTGCAGTGTGTCCCTATCCAGTGTTGCACGATTTTCTACATCTTGCCATCTAGTTTCGTGATTGCATTTTACCTGTATGTATTTCCTGTATAATAAATATTTCTAATTTTTGCTAATATGGATCTGTGGTCGTGTTTTTGTGGATTTTCCACCAGTTCTGGTCTATTATTATCACGATAAATCCGAGTATACTAGTCCACCACTGCAACCTGAATTGTTATCATTTGATACAATATGCATATTCTTTGGTTGCTAATAGTGTTGAGCGATACGATACCGCAAGTATCGGGTATCGGCCGATATTAGCTCTATCGGCCTTTCGATACTTCGTTTCGATATTTTCGTCTTATCGGATACCGGAATCGGAAGTTCCCATAATTCTTTGAGAGGCAATGTGATTATAGTCAGCCAATGAGGAATCCTAAGAAGTGTGGGCACATCCTGTACTGCTGCGGTCATGTTAACTAATGGCATGGCTGTGATTGGATGCTGAAATGATGTCAGAATGCACTATAAAAGGCGCCGCCGCCATTTTAGCGTCACTGTGCTGTGAATTCAGTAAGGGACAGAACGCTGCTGTGCTGACTCTGAGGGACAGTTAGAGATTGCGATTTAGTGTACTGTGCTGTAGGCAGGCTATCACCAACCGCTGTGTAAAGCTTCCTTTTGCCTGCAGTGTTTTTTTAACAGCTCTGCAAGGTGTGTGTGAGTGCAGGTGACGCTGCAGTTTGCTCTGCATGCAACGCTGTCTGTAGGCATCTGCACGTGTCACTCACAGACTCTTTTTTTTTTCCTCAGTGTAATTCTTGCAGCTCCATGCAATTTAACTATTAGTGTGACGCGCTTCCATCCGTATCCAATACATTGGTTGCAAACACTATAGAAGTAGACAAAGGAGTAGCCTTTTACAGATTGTGAACAGTTGTGTTTCAGTGTTCACTTCAGTCTGTGTTTTTTATTTTTTGAGTGCACATCACGCTCCAGTTACTTGTTCAAGCACTGCTGCTTGTACTCTGCTGAGCGTGTCTCAGTGCCTCATCCTTTTAATTTATCTCCAATTGGTTCTGCTCCATTCCATTTAAAATATAATCTATTAGTGTGACGCGCTTCCATCCGTATCCAATACATTGGTTGCAAACACTATAGAAGTAGACAAAGGAGTAGCCTTTCACAGATTGTGAACAGTTGTGTTTCAGTGTTCACTTCAGTCTCTGCGTAATAACCACACTTAGGCCTTATAACTTTTCTGACTTTCTTTATCAATCTACCAAGATGAAGAAGTCAGTGAGTAAGGCACGTGGTCGTGGAGTTTCAGCAGGGAGAGGACGTGGGGATTCTGTGGCTGCTGCCGCCCTCAGTGACACAGCATCCACCAGTTTTCCCCGTGAGCGTTCCTTTATGCGCACTTTGGTAGGAGCTTGGCGTGCCCCCCTGCTGCGGGAAGAACAAATTGAAGCCGTTGTTGGTTGGATGGCAGCCAATGCATCGACTTCAATTCCTTCCACCTCCTCTCAGGAACACAACACTGTTGAGCAACCATCTGTCTGTTCACCGCCTGTCAAATTGCCCAGGCAGTCAGAGAGTTCTGTACAGGAGCCGCTGAGTCTCTGCTTCTGTTCTCAGAATCTGTTGGCTCGCAAACACGGGCACAGGCAAGCAGCATTCTGCAATTTGAAGAAGAGGGAGTATGCAGTGATGCGCAACAGCTGTGTCTCTCTCAATCTGAAGAGGCGGGTGAGCCAGTGCCGATGGACAGCACACCGCAGAACGCATCTTATGATGATGATGAGACTCAGGTGCCAGGTTTTGTGGAGCATGGTGCTGCCCAGACCATCCAACAGCAGCAGGTGTTGGAAGAGGGTAGTGGAGATGATGAAGTCCGAGACCCAACATGGCGTGAGCAACAGGAAGGTGGTGGGAGCAGCTCTGAGGAAGAGATTGTCCCAACGGTACAAAGAGGAGGGAGAGGTAGGCTGCAGACTCGCTTGCCTGTAGCCTCCAGTTTGGCACCTGTTGGGAGCAGTTCTCTTAGAAATGTCAAAATTGGCGCTCCCATGACTTGCACTGCGTGGTCCTTTTTTGACAGACTTGTAGATGATATTTGCTATGTTCAATGCAAGCTGTGTAAGCAAAAAGTTAAAAGAGGTAAAAATATCAGTAACCTGAATACCACAAATATGTGGAAACATGTACGGACAAAGCACGTAGCTGAGTTACAAAGACACACTGGAGATGTAGGCCAACCTACAGCAGTACCTACATCTTTAGGTCGTGTTCGAGCCTCTACCTCCAGCTCTCACACACCTGGTTCGGCTTCCTGACAGGATCTCCATGGAAGAACCTCGGTCACTGTTGTCCATAGACAAACTGTTATTCCACCCACAGCAGCAAGTTCACAGTCATCGTCACACTCCCAGAACAAAAAACAGCCATCGGTAACACAGGCATGGGATAAAAGACGGCCATACTCGGCAAACCATCCACGAGCACAGGCTCTGAATGCTGGCCTTGCAAAACTCCTGTCCCTTGAAATGCTGTCATTCAGGCTGGTGGAGACTGACAGTTTCAGGAACTTTATGGCATTGGCAGTCCCACAATATAATGTGCCAAGCCGATTTTATTTCAGCAGGCAAGCTGTCCCTGCTCTGCAAAAACATGTTGAGGGAAACATTAAACATGCGCTACTAAACGCCGTCAGTAGCAGGGTCCACCTGACCACCGATGCGTGGACCAGTACCCATGGCCAGGGACGATACCTTTCCCTCACTGCCCATTGGGTCAATGTTGTGGAGCCGGGTACAGATCTTGCCAGTGGCGCTGTACGTGTTCTGCCAACTCCAAGGATTGCAGGAATCCAGTCTGTGCACATTGATTCCTCCTCCTACTCCAGTTCCTCAGAATCATCGCTGCACGAGCCGTCACGGTATACCTCCACATGGACCCGTGAATGCTTACCTGTTGCGACCGATATGAGCACAGCCGTGGCCAAACGTCAACAGGCCATCCTGAAATTAATTCCCATGGGGAATCGAAGCCACACAGCGCAGGAGCTCTGGGATGCCATCAAGCAGGAGAGCGACGTGTGGTTTTTGTCAGCTAATCTCCAGCCAGGCTTGGTAGTGTGTGACAATGGCCGAAATCTGGTGGCAGCTCTGGGCCTTGGCAACCTCACTCACATACCATGTCTGGCACATGTGCTCAACTTGGTCGTGCAGAGTTTTTTGAGGGACTATCCGGATCTTGATGCACTGCTGCACAAGGTCCGCCTAGAGTGCGCTCACTTGCGACGTTCCAGCATGGCCAGATCGCGCATTGCAGCTCTGCAAGTCAGATTTCGCCTTCCTGAACATCGCATCATATGTGACGTACCCACCAGGTGGAATTCCACGTTACATATGTTGGAGCGGTTGTGTGAGCAGCAGCCAGCAGTAATGGAGTATCAGCTGCAACAGGCGCAATCAACTCGCAATTTGCGCCGTTCACACTTCACCACTACTGAGTGGGCCTCTATGAAGGACATCTGTGACGTTTTGCGTGCGTTTGATGTCTCAACGCGGATGGCGAGTGCAGATGATGCACTAGTCAGCATGACTGTCCCCCTTATCTGCCTGCTTCAGAAATCACTGAAAGCACTAAAGGAAGAGGTTTTGGAAGAGGTGGAGGATGAGGAGTCACAAATTCAATTACCTTCAGGACAGTCAGCGCAACGTGGTTCCTCACAAAGGGCTGGGCAGGGCTCACTTTGTGAGGAGGATGAGGAGGAGGAGGAGGAGTCAATGGAGGAGGAAGAAATCCCTACAGAGGGAGGTACACAACGCTGTAGTCAGTATGTAGAGCGAGGGTGGGGTGATGCAGAGGAGACAGAGATGACGCCTCTTCCAGAGGACAGCCTTTGTTGGCCAGTTGGGAGTCTGCAGCACATGGTTGATTTCATGCTTCAGTGCCTGAGAAACGACCGTCGCATCGCCCACATTCTCAGCACGTCAGATTATTGGGTGTACACCCTCCTAGACCCTCGCTACCGGGACAACTTACAAACCCTCATCACACCGGTGAACCGGGACCGTAAAATGCAGGAGTACCAAGACACACTGGTGCAATCCATACTGTTGTACATTCCAGCCGAGAGAGCTGCTGCTGCTGCTGCTACTGCTTTACAAAGCAGCTCTGTGCGTCAAGGCAGTGTACACACCTCTACAACAAGAGGGAGCAGAAGCAGCGCCTCTGCACAGGGCAAGAACTGTATGTTACAAATGTGGCAAAGTTTTGTGACAGCGCCAGCAAGGTCTACACCATCCGAGACGGCTCCAGTCACCAGGAAGAAACGTTTCCGTAAGATGGTGACAGACTACTTGGCTTTCCCTCTAAGTGTACTCCCAGATGCCTCTTCCCCTTTCAAATTTTGGGTCTCTAAGTTGGATACATGGCCAGAGCTTAGCCAGTATGCATTGGAGGTGCTGGCTTGCCCTGCTGCCAGTGTATTATCTGAGCGTGTCTTTAGTGCTGCAGGTGGTGTAGTAACAGACCGTCGCATGCGACTATCCTCAGAGAATGTAGACCGGCTTACTTTTCTGAAAATGAACAAGGCATGGATCTCACCTGAATTTGCCTGTCCGTTTTCAGATTAAATAACTGTTTGGCAACGTTTTCCATGTCTCCTGTTATGTTCATCTTTCTACCACCTGAACTCTACTCCCTGGGCTACAACACCGCCATTTGTTGCTCGTAAGTAATTGGCAGGGGTACTGACTCCTGGCCAGCCTGGTTACAGCACGACAGCTGTTTCCTGGCAGTGTGAACGTCAATTATCCTCCAATAAGTTGTGCTGTCGTGTTGCATTCGGGTTAGCCGACTCTATGGTGCCTGCAGTTTAGGTGATTCCTATGTGTGCTGTGGGATATGTAAATAAAGGCGATTTCCATTGTGACAATAGGACAAGCACCCACTGTAGGACTGTGTGATTCGGTAACTGCGGACGGCTTGCGTCCTGTCAACTTACATTTTCATGGGTGCGTTCTTCTACCCGTCCGGGGTCCAGTACCGTCAAGTGGTTCTCCCCAGTGCCTTTGGCCTAGGTGCCTCCATCTCCGTATCCGAGTTCCACCAACGTCTGCTGGTCCTTGGTAGTGCTTTGGAGCACAGGTACCTCCTGCTTAGTAACCATGTCACAGTAACGTCAGCTGGTACTCGGTTGTGACATTGCCTCTTTTCCTTCTGCTACCCGTCCGGGGTCCAGTACCGTCAAGTGGTTCTCCCCAGTGCCTTTGGCCTAGGTGCCTCCATCTCCGTATCCGAGTTCCACCAACGTCTGCTGGTCCTTGGTAGTGCTTTGGAGCACAGGTACCTCCTGCTTAGTAACCGTGTCACAGTAACGTCAGCTGGTACTCGGTTGTGACATTGCCTCTTTTCCTTCTGCTACCCGTCCGGGGTCCAGCACAGTCAGCTGGTCCTCGTTACTTCCATTGTCTCTTGCTCCATCTGATACCCGTCAGGGTTCCAGTAACGTCAGCTGTTTCTCGGAAATTAGACGACCTTAAAGACCACCCAGAAGAAGATGACGACAACAAGGACGACGAGCATGAAGCCAACCAGCCTGAACACCATCACAAAGAAAAAATAAAAGATTACCCAGAAGAAGATCACCAACAGGACAAAGAAGGTTAAGACAAACTACAAGATACAGAACAAGAGACAGAAGAACAATAAGCAAAAGATCAAAAAGCAGAAGAACATGAAGTATAAGACCAAAATGAAGAGCAAAATATATGCTCTAAATTCTAAGCAGAAGAAGACTAAGCAGTGTATGGGGGTGAGTCCGTTCCTCCTCGTGGTGCCCCTGGAAAATGCCTGCTGCTGCTGCAGGCTAAACTGAACACGGACAAATACTGTTGTAATTTAAATCTTTTGTGACAGCAAGACCGGAAGGATGAACAATTCATACTTTTACAGATTACAAGTACAGGAATCTCTGTCACAAATAAGAATATGATGAAGAAGATGAAGAGGAAGAAGAATTTGAATATAAAGAAGATTAATTAGTTTAATAATAACAATATGAGTAATGTAAACAAAAACATGAATAGCAAGAAGTTTAAGAAGAAGATTAAGAAGGTGAAGATGAAGAATAATTTGATGAGAAAGATGATGCTGCTGCTGAAGATTATGAAGGAGAAAGTGTGGCACTGGCAAAAGTTAAAAAGGTGAAGAGCATGGAAGTTGTGAAACATACATATTTGCCAAAATAGAAAAAAGGTTAACAACATTGTCAATTTGTTAGTCAATCCAAACGTATTTCCAAAAAAAAAATATATTAATGCTATTCCAATGCATTGGGTTAAACATGTATGCCTTTATTGTCTCCTCAACCTCCCCCAATACATTCTACATTAGTCTTTGTTGTTTTCCTTCATGTACAATTAACCAACAAGGCAAGAATGTTTTTTTTTAATGTCGATATTTGGTTCCCATAGACTTACATGGGACTTCCGGTATCGGAATCGGATATCGACGATATTTAGTGATATCGGCGATACCATTCCGATCCGATATTTTTAGATATCGAGCAGTATCGCTCAACACTAGTTGCTAATCATTAGTCTGTTGTATGATTTTCCTGATAAAAATTGCACAATCCTTTGCTGGACTGGTCGTCTGGTATTATAAGGTCCTGGGGTCACGGGTGTTATGGTAAATGTTGTAATGTTCACATTGCTGCTGTTGTGAAGAAAGAGCTACCTGCACCCATTCAGGATTACTGGAAGGTATTTTCAGAAGTTGAATCGCAAGCTCTACCACCCATAGAGATTACAATTGCGCTATTGAGTTTGTCCCAGGTGCTACATTAGAGTCGTTTATATAATCTGACGATTCCCAAGAGGGAGGCCTTAAAGGGAATCTGTCACCCCAATTTTGCCATATCAACTAAAGATATGGCTGAATAGTGCGTCCCATAACAAAGCTATCGGTATTTACCTTATATCATGATACCCCCGTTTTCATATCAAAATACCTTAGTAAAGTTCGTATTTGGTGCTGTCAATCAAGGCTTGCCTTGGACGACTTCCAGGGCAAGGAAAGAGTAGCGCATGCGCTGTAATGATTTTATGCTTTGCCCACTGTTGGGCAAAGCACACTGCGTATGCGCGGGGACGAATTTGAAATGCGCAATTGCGGGAAGCTGAACGCCGTCTGTGGGATTCACAGACGGCCCTACGCAAGTGATGCCGAGGAGCGGTGGGGGAGGACATAGAAAACGCCACCCTCCTGACCTGACCGCCTTGATTGACAGCGCCAAATACAAACTTTACTAAGGTATTTTGATATGAAAACGGGGGTATCATGATATAAGGTAAATACCGATAGCTTTGTTATGGGACGCACTATTCAGCCATATCTTTAGTTGATATGGCACAATTGGGGTGACAGATTGCCTTTAAAGGAATACCTGCAGACTAGTTTGGCTGCAGGTCATATAAGGCCCTCTAAGTCTCCTGTGGCGGTAGGATTTTTTTTTGTCAAAAAGAAGGATGGGGGCCTTAGACCGTGTCTGGATTTTCGGGAGATTAATAAGATCTCTGTGTGAAATCCTTACCCGCTGCCGCTAATTCCCGATTTGCTTAACCAATTAACCGGAGCTAAGTGGTTCTCTAAAACTGACCTTCGTGGGGCATATTATTTGCTGCGGGTAAAGGAGGGCAATGAATGGAAAACAGCCTTTACTACCCTGGAGCAGGGTTCCCCAACTCCAGGCCTCAAGGCCCACCAACAAATCATGTTTTCAGGATTTCCTTAGTATTGCTCAGGTGATTATTGCATCACCTGTGCAATACAAAGGAAATCCTGAAAACATGATCTGTTGGTGGGCCTTGAGGACTGGAGTTGGGGAACCCTGCCCTGGAGGGTTATTTTGAGTGTCTGGTGATGCCTTTTGGCCTTACTAATGCACCTGCATTTTTTCAAAATTTCATTACTGACATTCTGAGGCCGTTGATCGGTAGGAGTGTTATTGTTTATTTGGGCGATATTTTGATCTATTCACCTGATCTGGAGTCGCAATGGCAGAGAGTCCGCGAAGTTCTTCAGATTTTGAGCGAAAACAACCTCTTTGCTAAATTGGAGAAGTGCGAGTTTGCGGTACAGAAAATTATTTTTTTGGGGTATTTGGTCTCCAGTGATTGGTTTGAGATGGACCCGGTAAAGGTTCAGGCAGTACTGGGGATTGGCCTAGGCCTGAATGTTTAAAATCTGTCCAAAGATTTTTAGGGTTTGCCAATTATTATAGAAAATTCATAAAGAATTTTTCTGTTATCACTAAACCCATAACTGATCTCACCAAGAAGGGTTCTAATACTATCCAATGGTCCACTGAGGCAGTGGAGGCTTTTGAACATCTCAAGGAGAAGTTTAGCTCTGCTCCTGTTTTGAACCAGACAGATGAGACCAAGCCTTTTCTGGTGGAGGTTGATGCCTCATCAGCAGGGGTGGGGGCAGTTCTGTCCCAGGAGGGAGAGCATGGGGTGCATCCCTGTGCTTTCTTTTCTAAAATTTTTTCGGAGACTGAGCTAAACTATGATGTTGGGAACCGAGAGTTACTGGCTATTAAGCTCGAGTTTGAGCATTGGCGACATTTTTTGGAGGGGGCTAGACATCAGATACAGGTTTTTACTGATCATAAAAATCTGATTTATCTGGATGCTGCTAAACGTTTGAATGCCCGTCAAGCCAGGTGGGCACTGCTTTTTGCCCCGTTCCATTTCTCCGTAACATATATCCCTGGTACAAAGAATATTAAAGCGGATGCTTTGTCTCGTAGTTTCTCTCCAGCAGTTAATACTGAGAACGGGGAATGTATTTTGCAGAGAGGGGTGGTGGTGGCAGCATTGGGTTCTGAGTTGGAGAATAACATCCTAGAAGCCAGAATTCTGCACCAACAAACACTCCGTATGGTAAATTATTTGTGCCCAAAGCCTTGAGGAGAGCTTTGTTTGCTGAATGTCATGATTCTTGGTTGGCGGGTCATCCAGGGATTTCGGAAACTAGAAAGTCAATCGGTCGAAGTTTCTGGTGGCCGGGGTGGCATAGAGAAATCATCAAGTGGGGTGCGTCAGTGTTCGGTGTGCACTAGGTCGAAGGCCTCTCATGCCCCAGCTGCAGGATTGCTGTGCCCTTTGGAGGTTCCTAGCTCGCCATGGACACATCTTGCTATGGATTTTATCACCGATCTGCCGGTTTCTGAAGGTTTTTCTGTCATCTGGGTTGTTGTGGACCAGTTTAGTAAGATGTGTCATCTGGTCCCGTCAATAAATTGCCCTGCACCAAGACTCTAGCTAAGGCATTTGTCAAAGAGATTGTCAGACTCCATGGTGTTCCCACAGACATTGTTTCCGACAGAGGACCACAGTTTGTGGCTCGCTTCTGGCGTGCTTTTTGTGACAGATTAAAGGTTCATTTGTCATTTTCATCAGGTTATCATCCGGAGTCCAATGGACAGACCGAAAGGAAGAACCAGGACGTTGAGCAGTTTTTGAGATGTTTTCCAGCAGACAATTAGGAGATGTGGTTGGAATATCTACCACTAGCCGAGTTTGCTCTTAATAATCATATGTCTGCCTCGGCTGGATGTTCTTTTTTTTGCTGTACAGGGAGACATCCATCTTTTGGTCCACTTTCAAAGATTGGGGCGGCTGTGCCTGAGGAGGAGAGTTTTTCTGGAAGTTTGGAAATGGTTTGGACCAATGTACGCCATAATCTGAAAGAGGCGAATAGGAGGTCTAAGAAATATTTTGACAGGAAAAGAAGGGAGGCGTTGTTCACAGTTGGGGACATGGTCTGGTTGTCCTCTAGGAATCTGCGTTTGAAGATCCCTTCTAAAAAACTGGGGCCTAAATTAGTAGGACCCTTCAAAGTGGTTCAGGTTGTCAACTCTGCAGCTGTGAGATTAGACATACCCTCGTCCTGGAGAATTAATTCAGTTTTTCATGTATGTATACTGAAGAAAGTTGACACGCCAGATAAGGAGGCGATGCCAACTGTTCCTCCAATTGATGAGGATGGCGAGTTTGAGATTTCTCGCATATTGGATTCCAGGTGGCACAGAAGAAGGTTGCAGTATCTCGTGTCCTGGAAGAAACCCTCTTATTCTTGGTCACGAGGATAATTCATGGGTGAAAGCTGAGAATATCTCGGCCTCAAGTCTGATTAAGGCTTTTCGCAGGAGATTTGTGAATAAGGCTCGGCCAAGAGGATCCGGAGGATCCTCATAAAAGGGGAGGTACTGTTAGAATCTATTCAGTTTGACCATCCGCCATCTTGTTGTGGTTTCCGGCAGCTGGTCTTTTTCCCCTTGTGCTGGGCTTGTCGTTGGTCAGCCTTTATTAAGCTGCACCTGCCTCCCAGTCCTTGCGGGATATCAGTGTTAATCTGCTTGAGTTCTGACTAGGAGCCTTGATAGCTTTGTGTTATACTTTGAGCAATTCTGGGAACTCTAGTTCTGCTTGCTTAGTCTTTTTGTTTTTTCCTTTTGTTTCTGCAGCTTCCTCCGTTTCCCTGCTAGGAGGTTACCAGTGTTTTGTTCCCAGTCCCTAGATCTTTCAGGGATCCCCTTCCCCCCACCTTCAGGACTTCGCTTGAGTCTAGACTAGGATCGTCGGTGGGTCTATTCGCAAGGAATAGGTCGCCCGCTCCATCATAGGGATCTAGTCTAGTCCTAGTGCAGGGTCAGATTCCCCCCGCTCTATTCCTGAGTTGCAGATGCAGACCCATAACAGTAGTCGTGCACATTCAGTAGTTGCATGTACTGTGCACCAGAACATTAAGCTTATGATTGAAGGAGGTAAACTGAAAGATACTAAGATTAGCGAGTCCAATCTTTGTGATTACAAAGTATGTTTCTCAAATAATGTGTCCAGAAAAGATTTCAATCTGTTACTTAAATATCTGCAAAACCTGTCCACAAGTAATGGCTCTCCAAAAGAAATTTACATAATTTTGAGGAGACCATGGTAGATAGTATAACTTATAAACAGTGGATAACTGGTGACAGACTTTTGACACTCGTTCTAAAAGTGCAGAAAAGTTTGTAGAGCGTTTTTGTGACCAGCTGATAGTTCTTAAAGGGTTAGCTCAAAACCCAGAAGTACATTTCAATTTATACATCTTTATAAACTAATAACTTTTGTAATTCAAGTCATTGTTAAATTCCCCACCATTCACTCTACAGAATTTAGGGTTCTGCTTATATTACCCACTTCCTATGATGATTCATTTGAGAATCCTCAGTGCATAATGGAATACTCAAACAATTCATCTGCTGGCTGAAACTGCTTTCACTCCCCTTTCCACCCTGCAATGAAGCAACATTGAAGGGGAGGGGACTGGGACATCCCGACACTCACTTTGTTTGCTGCCCTGAAGCAAAGAGTCATCAGTGAGGCTTGTTTCCGGGGCTGGTTCCTGCAGTGTCTCCTTTGTGCAATGTCTCCCCCAGTGCCCTGTGTGCTGAGAGCAGTGCCTGGTCTGTTGAATGCTTAGCTAAATAGTAATAAGTCGGCTCTACTTACAGTCAGAAATAACATACAACAGTGTAGTTCTGATATCTGAGTGCCTACTTCTTGATTCATAGCTGTTCATTTGTCCTCAAAAAAATTGATTTCAGTGATAAAAACTCAGATTCTACCAAGTTTGAGCCAGGTCTACTACTTCTCGGATGGCTCTTCTGCACAGTATAAACAGGAAAAACTATAAATGTCTGCCATTACAAGAAAGCTTTTGGAGTGGAAGCTGAATGGCACTTTTTTGCAACAGTTCATGGCAAAGGTGAATGTGATGATTTAGGAGGCCCCGTGAAATGTCTTGCAACTCGGACTAGCCTCCAGAGGACACATTCAGACCAAATCTTATCACCCATGCAACTTTTCAACTGGAGTGAGAAAAAAATTCCTAACATCCAGTTCATGTACTCAGGTGGAGCCATTTATAGATTTGGGCCTCTCGTCAGGTCCACTTGAAGAGGGTCAAGAGGCGATCGCATGTAGCAATGCCCAAATATTTGAGCAGCCACAGTCACACAAAGGAGACGGTGGGAAAGTGTCACAAGAGGTGGACGATGATGAGACACAATTGCCAGAAAGTCAAGAGGAGGACCAGGGTGCGGAAGTGGAAGACGAGGAGTAGGATGATATAGTAACTGACCCAACCTGGCAGAAGGATATGCAGAGTGAGGACAACAGCACAGAGGGGGAAGGAGGCATAGCACCCCAACAGGCAGAAATAAGCAGTGTGGTGGCCGCAGACAGAAGACGGGCAACCATTCCCTGTATCACCACGACGGAAGTTGCCAGCCCAACAGTTAGGTCTTCCCGAGTCTTGTTGTTTTTAAAAAGACTCTGCTGATAACCCCAGAAAGGCCATTTGAACCACCTGCCAGGCCAGCATTAGCAGGGGTAGCAAAACTACCAGCCTGACCACCAACAACATGATCAGGCACATGGCAGCAAAGCACCCGACTTCGTGGGCCGAACACCAGGGTCCAGAAACAGTGTCTGCGGGTGACACCACTGCTTCTTTCGCTGTTGTGCGTGCAAGTCAATCCCCTGTCCAAGTGCATGCGAAGATGCCTCCTGCCCTGCACACACTCAACTAGCACCATCAACAAGCACGTCCACGTCCTTGTCCCAGCGCAGTTGTTCATACCCCAGTTATTGGAACACAAGTGCAAATACGCAGCCAATGCCCCACAGGCCACACTACTAAATTCATACATTTTGCGACTGCTTGCGCTCAAAATGTTGCCTTTTAGGGTTGTGGAGACAAAAGCTTTCCGCAACCTGATGGTGGCGGCCGTCCCTTGTTACTCGGTCCCCAGCTGCCACTATTTCTTCCGGTGTGCCGTCCCTGCATTACACGTGCATGCACGTGCCCCACAACGATAGCTGTGCCCTCAGCAATGCAGTTACTGGGAAAGTCCACCTAACCATGGACAAGTGCTTGTGGACAGGGATGGTACATCTCGCTGACGGCACACTGGGTTAACATAGTGGAAGCTGGGACACAGTCGGACCTTGGGATGGAACACGTCCTCCCGACGCCGAGGATTGAAGGCCCTAGGTCAATCAGGGTTGCCCCTACTGTCTAAAGCTCCTGCTCCTCATCCTCTTCTTCAGCGTCCATCTCCAAAATGACCACATCAGTCACAAGCTGGAAGCACTGCCTCAGCCAAGTGGCAACAGGCGGTGCTGAAGCTAATATGCTTAGGTGACAAACCGCATAATGCTGAAGAGCTGTGGACAGCTCTGAAAGAGCAGGCAGATCTATGGCTGACACCGCTGAACCTACAGCCAGGCATGGTCGTGTGTGACAATGGCTGGAAACTGGTGGTGGCTCTGAGGTGAGGAGAGCTCACACACGTGCCATGCCTGGCCCATGTGCTTAACCTCATGGTTCAGCGGTTTCTCAAAACCTACCTGGAGCTGTCGGATCTGCTTATCAAAGTACGCCGCCTGTGTGCCCAGTTTAGAAAGTCAGCTACAGCTTCCGCTGCCCTTGTCATGCTTCAGCAGCGTTTGCAGCTTCTGGCTCACCGACTGGTGTGTGATGTCCCCACGCATTGGAACTCTACATTGCAGATGTTGGGAAGCATTTGTGAGCAGAAAAGGGAAGTTGTAGACTACCAGCATCAACAAGGCTGTCGGTATTCAGTTCGAACTCCACACATAAGCCCTCAGGAGTGGACAAGGATGTCAGACATATGTACCATCCTCCAAAACTTTGAGGACTCCTCCAAGATGGTGAGCGGCGATGACGCCATAATTAGCATCATCATCCCGCTTCTCTGTCTTCTGAAACGCTCTCTGCTCACAATCAAAGTGGATGCATTGCAGGCGGAGCACGATGAGATAGAGCAAGGAACCATACAGGGTGATTACACACAACCCAGCCTCATCTCATCCCAACGTGGATTGGGTGACAATGAGGGAGATGAGAAGGAAGAACAGGAGCTAGTTTCATGTGCTATAGACAGTACTACCTGCAAAACTGTCATACCATCTGTTCAGCATTGATGGCCTGAGGACAGTGAAAAGGAGGAGAGCATGGTCAGTCGTACTCTTGGTGAGGACACGGAAGTCTTGCCTGTTAGCAGTCTAGCATGCATGGCTGAGTTTATGTTATGCTGCCTTTCCCGTGGCCCTCGCGCTTTCAAAATTTTGGGTGACAGTCATTACTGGTTGGTGACGCTTCTAGACCCACCCTACAATGAGAACTTTCTATGTCTTATTCCTGAAGCATACAGGTCTACTAAAATGGGGCAGTATCAGAAGGCCCTTGTTGCGGAATTATTAAAAAAATTCCCATCTGAAAATACTGGTAGCAGAGATCATAGTTCGTTGGACAACCAAGGAGTACAGGCGAGGGAGAAACAACTCCAATCCAGCAGAGGCAGGGGAAAACTGGCAAAGTTCTGGGAGTTTTCTCAGACCCTCCCATCACACAGGCCCTGAGACATCGAGTACTCTCACAAGGAGTGCAAAGTTTGGGAAGATGCTGAGGATGTACCTTGCTGACCGTACCAATGTCCTCTGTGATTCCTGTGCCTTATAATTATTTGGTATCCAAGCTGTACATGTGGCATGAACTGGCTCTCTACGCCTTGGAGGTCCTGGCCTGCCCTACCGCTATCGTTTTTGTCAGAGTGGGTTTTTAGTGCCGCTGGTGGAATTGTAACTGAAACGCACCCGCCTGTCAACTGAAAATGCTGACAGGCTGACTCATAAAAATGAACAAGGGCTGGATTGAGCCAGACTTCTCAACACCACTGAATGATAGCAGCGAAACATAAACTCAAATTCAGTGTCTTTTTTTTGGGAGGTCTGTTCCCATGCACCTCTTCACACCCACACATGGGTTTACGCTTCCTGATTTTGGCTATTTGCTGTTGTCCTCATCATCCTCCACCACCATATCAGCAGGGTGACCATGGTCCGTGATGCAAAACCTGTATGATTTTTTTAAAAGGTGTTCATGATGCCCGTAAAAAAAATGGCTATATAGTATGTTCATGTATACCCCCCAGGGGTAAATGTTTGTCAGCCCATACAATTAGTGCATGGGCATTACAAATATAGGGGACCTGCTCCTTTCTGATGAGAACATTTTTTTTATGAGGCCCTCCTTCACGTCTCTTCCAAGGGGCATTGTAGTGCCTCTAAATTTTTGGCTGCCCTTACATTCACTGCATAGGCAAACACAATAAAGACCCATTTCCTAATAATGGGAACATTTTTTCATGAGGCCTTCCTCTATGTCTCTTCAAAGGGGCATTGGAGTGCCTCCAAATTTTTGGCAGCCCTTCCATTCACTGCATAGGCAAACAGTATGGGAGACCCACTTCCTAATAATGGGAACATTGTTTTCAGGAGGCCCTCCTGTACATCTTTTCAAAGAGGTATTGTGGTGCATGCAAATTTTGGCAGCCCCGCCCCTCACTGCATACACAATAACAGTATAGGAGACCAACTGTTTAATAATGGGAACAACAAAGCATAGCCAGCTGATGGCTCTCTAAGAATAGTGAGGGCCAACTGCTGGCCCTTTGAGAGTAGTAAAGGCTGCCTGATGGCCCTATAAAAATAGGCTTTTTGACTTTCAGAGTCTCTTCTTCATAAATGAAACAGGATGCGTCTGATGTGTCACACACGACACGACCAGATAAGGTTGTAAAATGTTAAAATGACATTTCCCAGTGAATGCATTTGTCTTGGTTGAAAGCAATGCTAAAGTTCAAAAACGCTACGTGTGAACATAGCCCAAAGTGTGGAGGAGCATTTTTGTTTTTGGTTATTGATTTTGCCTTATATACAAGTAATTACCCTGGAAAGGATGTTCCTTAACATATTTCCCAGGAAAATCCGTTTTGGTTTAGTTTTTGTATGTTTTATTGTGAGTCTGTAAAAGTGGCGTAAGACTCTGACAACATTGTTCACAGCAGTGACCTGGGAGTCAGAAATTCTTCCAGGGATTTTCCCCATGCTGTTCCCATGTCATATGAGCACTGTTCTCATCAATTTCCACAATTTCTAGTCTCTCTGCAGACCATGGGGGAGGCCGCCGGAAAAATGCTTGAGTTTCCCCATAGACTTACATTGGGCTCGTTGCTCAGGTCGAGCACTCGAACATTCCAATTTGCTCGACTCGAGCAACGAGCACTCGAGCATTTTAGCATTAGCATTTTATATATCAATATATACATGGCTTGGTTTTAATAAGGGGGAGATATAATTTTCACACCACTAGGGCTCAGGCATTGACAAGGAAGTTGTCAATTGTAACTGGAACCTTTGAAACTTTGGGATACTGAAGATCCGCTTTTTAGTCTGTCATATGTTAAATCTACCGATCTCAAAGAACAACTGCCCATAATAATATACGCTATTCACAATAAATACTGTACGTGAAGCACCATGTATCTTATCAATGGTATCTAGTGGAGGGACCATTATTAGTGTTCATCAGCAGGAGCTATATTTGATAATTTATATTATATTTACAGCTAATTTATAACCCAAACTTGTTGATTGTGTGGATGTGTCTGACTAAGAGAGACAATCACAGGGAGTGAGTGTATGAAGACAAAATAGTATTTTGACATGGTCACTGCTTCAAGTAGTCTTCATTGCTAGTGCATAAATCAAGAAGCAGTAGAACGCGGCAAACCCCACAATGTGCACAAACCAAAGATGCATACACAGACAAGACAGATGTATAGAGATGATTACATTACCAAGATGTGCCCTTTTATGCACGTTTCGCTTGTGATGCTTCCTCACAAAGAGTTTCTGAGGAAGCATTACAAGCGAAACACGTGTAATATGCGGTTTGCCACATTCTGTTTCTTCTGGATTTATGCACCAGCAATGAAGACTCTATTTGAAGCAGTGACCGTGTCATGCACACAATGCCACACATGTCCTATGGAATCGGGTTTATAACATTTATTGTGTGTAATATTTTTTGACACTGTCACTTTATTAGTTTACAATTTAATATCTATTCATGTGTGGATTGTAAACCCGTTTTATATATATTTTTTTGTATCTGGGTTTATTGTGAATTGGTATTTACCACTCAGCGGAGACCTTACACCTGAGATTGTTAGTGATATAGGATGATATGGTACATAATTGTTATACTTCTTCCATATGGGCTTTCCACTTAAATTTATTTATATGTAAATGATTTTACTAAACTATACTTTGGGACAGATTTAAATATGCTTTATACTTACCCAATGATTTTTTTCTCTGCATAATCTCTTCTTTTTAGATGTTTTTATGTGTTTTGCTGGAATAAAGATATTGAATTTCATACTGAAATTTTGTTTATGAAAGTAACGTTTGTAGGCTATGTTGTTGATTTCTACTCTTGAATAATATGTAGGACCTTTTTAGGGCTTTTTATACATGGTCTGACAAAGGAACTACATACAAAAGCAAAAGGCATATACATGATAACCTCATACTGCAGAGAAAGACATGTATTTTAGAACAATAAAGAAAGTGATAATACAACATGACAATATTTAGGAGTATTTCACCAAACTCCTTTACAATCAATAAATCCCCATGTCCCTTTTAACTAATGTCGTTACTCACATACTCTTCAAATATTGACAACTGTATTGTCCTTGTTACAGACATTACTTACTACCATATGACACCACTTATTCACTCTCGCAATGCTCTGCAGCTACTCTATTAACCTTTGTGTATGCCAACCATACCTGCTAATGGCTCTGATGTCATTTTTTTGTCTCCATTCTGGCTAGAGCTCCCATAATGGCATCTCACTAGCTGCAAAGTTAGTTAGCGAAAGTTTTTCCAAAATGACAGCTCAGTCCGACATGGCTGTTCAACATATTTAGTACTGGTCATTTTCGTACAATGAGTGTTTTTATTTTAATGTGACCAAACATGAGGAATGACAAGGGGTTGTCTTAGTAGTGGTCAACCCCTTTAAGAATTTACAATTTTCAGTTAAGGTATTTCCAACATTCTGAACATGAATAAGGCTTCTCCCCTGTATGACTTCCCTTATGTTTATTGAGAGCTGATTTAGGTGGAAAAGATTTCCCCCATTAAAAACATGAAAAGGCTTCTCCCCTGTGTGAGTTCTTTGGTGACTATGAAGAAATGATTTCTTCACAAAACATTTTCCATGTTCTGAACATGAAAAGACTTCTACCCCGTGTGAGTTCGCCGGTGTCGAACAAAATTTGATTTATAGTTAAAACATTTCCCACATTCTGAACATGAAAAAGGCTTCTCTCCTGTGTGAATTCTCTGGTGGCTATTAAGATGTGATTTGTGGTTAAAACATTTCCCACATTCTGAACAGGAAAAAGGCTTCTCCCCTGTGTGGGTTCTCTGGTGGCTATTAAGATGTGATTTGTTGTTAAAACATTTCCCACATTCTGAACAGGAAAAAGGCTTCTCACCTGTGTGAGTTCTTTGGTGTATAACAAGACTCCATTTCTGGGTAAAACATTTCCCACATTCTGAACAGTAAAAAAGCTTCTCCCCTGTGTGAATTCTCTGATGATTAACCAAATCTGATTTCCGATTAAAACGTTTCCCACATTCTGAACATGAAAAAAGCTTCTCCCCTGTGTGAGTTATTTGATGTCTAATAAGACTTGATTTCTCTGTAAAACATTTCCCACATTCTGAACATGAAAAAGGCTTCTCCCCTCTGTGAGTTCTCTGATGACTAACAAGATTTGATTTATCTGTAAAACATTTCCCACATTCTGAACATGAAAAAGGCTTCTCCCCTCTGTGAGTTCTCTGATGACTAACAAGATTTGATTTATCTGTAAAACATTTTTCACATTCTGAACATGAAAACGGCTTCTCCCCTGTGTGAGTTCTCTGATGTCTGATAAAACTTGATTTCTTTGCAAAACATTTCCCACATTCTGAACATGAAAATGGCTTCTCCACTGTGTGAGTTATTTGATGTCTAATAAGACTTGATTTCTTTGCAAAACATTTCCCACATTCTGAACATGAAAAAAGCTTCTCCCCTGTGTGAGTTATTTGATGTCTAATAAGACTTGATTTCTCTGTAAAACATTTCCCACATTCTGAACATGAAAACGGCTTCTCCCCTGTGTGAGTTCTCTGATGTCTGATAAAACTTGATTTCTTTGCAAAACATTTCCCACATTCTGAACATGAAAATGGCTTCTCCACTGTGTAAGTTCGCTGGTGACTAATAAGATCTGATTTCTGGTTAAAACATTTCCTACACTTGGAACAAGAAAATCTATTCTCTGCTATGTGAATTTTTTGATGTTTAAGAAAAGTCTTTTCGAGGGGAAAACCATTTCCATATTTTGAACGTGAAAATGGCTTCTTTGCTTTCAAATCAATTCGTTTTTTAATTCTTATTTTGCGGCTTTGATTTTCCTTAGTAGTCGGTAATGAACCAGAAGACAGGACATGTTTCAAAGGATCAGAGGATGGATCTTTGCTGTGAAGGGATGATGGTGAACCTGAAGTAATGGCATTCACTTCAATTATACAGTCATCTGCTAAAAATAAAACAAATTATTATTATATTTTTGAATAAAATATCCTAAAATTTTACATAAAAATATTATAATATTAATAATATTAGTAAAAATTTGTAAAAATTATTCACCAAGACAATGACAGTTTACAGTCTAATCGAAAGCCTCATAGTATGAACCAGTGGATCGTGGTGTTCAACTTTTTGTTCATTCTGCCTCCCAAACATGGAATAAAAAGCCACCAAACAATGTTATGTAGGTGAAAATGCTACCAATAAAGCTTGTACTCATCTGACAAAAAACAGGTCCCCACTCAGGTCAGTTAAAAACAGAGGTTTCCACATTATTAGTGGCTCAAAAGCTCTTGAAAAGCAACATGGCTTACATAAACCAATCCAGCAATATCTGCTTTCACAAACTCAAATTTCCATTTGCTTCTTAAGGGTATGCCACACTAAACAACATCGCTAACGGGATCGCTAAAAAACGTCACTATTTAGCGATCCCGTTAGCGATGTTGTTGTGTGCGGCATCTGCCAGCGACGAGCTTCCTGCTGTGATCTCGCTCGTCGCTGGAATCGTTCCGGACCCTATTTTATCGTCGGCGCTCCCGCTGGGTAAGTATTATCGCTGAGTGTGGCACCTTTTTTAGCGATTTAGCGGTACTTTTGTACCGCTAAAGTCGTTAAGGAGATCGCTAACCGCGATAGCGTCCTTAACGATATCGCTAAATGTGGCCGACACTAGCGATATAGAAACAATCCCGCTAGCGATCTCATTAGTATGCGACGCTAACGAGATCGCTAGCGGGATTGTGTAGTGTGGCAGTACCTTTAGCCTTGCAGTGTGCCCACCTAACATTTAGCATTCATGTACTTGGCACTACTACAGTGAGAAGAACCCACTTTATTTACGGTGTGTGTCTCCTGGAGCACAATTTGGGCACTATGTGTTGGGTGTGTTGGGTAATAAAAAGGCAAATGTACAATTTTCAAGATGCAACATTCACTGCATGCTAATTTTCGGAAAGTGGCTGTGTGGAGTCAAAATAGTCATTACCCATATAAATTAATTCACTGAGGGTTGTAATTTCTAAAATGGAGTCATTTATGGGGATATTTACATCTTTAGTTTTCTGCCAATTTGTTATATTAGGGCTTCTGCAAATGGTGTTTCCCATCTTCTCGAAGGAACTTATCTAGATGTGTGGTGAGCACTTTGAATCCCCAAGTGCTTCACACAAGTTTATAACATAGAGCTGTAAAATTAAATAATCATATTTTTTTCAACAAAAATTATCTTTTAACCCCAATTTTTATTTTCCCAAGGGTAACAAGACCCCAAAAGTTATTGTGCAATTTGTCCTGAGTACGCTAATACCCCATATGTGGGGGTAAACCACTGTTTGGGTGTATGGCAGAGCTCGGAAGGGAAGGAGCGACATTTGACTTTTTCAACGCAGAATTGGCTAGACGCCGTGTCGCCTTTGGAGAGTACCTGATGTGCCTAAACAGTGGAAACACCCCACAAATGACACAATTTTGGAAACTAGACCTTTCAAGGACCTTATCTAGATGTGTGGTGTGAACTTTGAACCCCCAAGTGTTTCACTAAAGTTTATAGTGTAAAGGCTGGGTCTCACATAGCGATACACCAGCGATCCCGACAACGATATGCACTTGTCAGGATCGCTGGTGTATCGCTACATGATCGTTGCTGAGCTGCCAAACAGGCAGCTCAGGGCAGCGATCAGCACAAGGACACTGCGGGTAACATCGCTTAGTTACCCGCAGTGTACCTTGGATACCAGCGCCCTGATGCAGGGAGCTGGTATCCAAGGTACACAGCGGGTTTCCAAGCGCTGCGCGGTGCCTGGAAACCCGCTGTGTACCTTGGATACCAGCTCCCCTGCATCAGGGCGCTGGTATCCAAGGTACACAGCGGGTTTCTAGGCACAGCCCCGCACCTGGAAACCCGCTGTGTACCTTGGATACCAGCGGATCGCTGCTCTCCCGCCTGTCACACGCAGCGATGCGTGCCTGTCAGCGGGAGAGCAGCGATCAAAAAAATGTCCTGACATTTCAGCGACGATCAGCGATACCCAGCAGGGGGGCTGATCGTCGCTGAATGTCACACACAGCGATATCGCTGGTGAGATCGCTGCTGCATCACAAAACTAGTGACTCAGCACCGATCTCGCTAGCGATATCGCTATGTGAGACGGGCCCTTTAGAACTCTCCTGTTAGGTTTTTTTTTTATCTTGCTGGTCACATGACCTTTGTGGCCTATTTAATCCGGCTCCACCCTTCTGGCTTTGCTGGACTTCATTGTAACTTATACTCTTAAGCTAGCCAGGTGCTTTGTTACCTAACTCAGACAGTTTTTGCTTGGTCTTCTGACCTCTATGTTCTATGTTCTTTGTTTTTCCTTTTGCTGCTACAACTTCTGTTAGGAGGTGTCCATCTTTTCTCCCAGTCCCTAGTCCTTGTAGGGATCCCTCCCTCACATCTATAGGTCTTCGTTCAGACTAGCTGAGGACTTTGGTCTGATCGCAGGATCAGGTTCTCCGTTACATCGTAGGGATCCAGCTTAGTTCTATTGTAGGGACAGACCTCCCTTCTTTCCTTAGTGCTTGTAGCAGATCATAACATTAGCGCCCGAGCGTGAAAATAAAAAAAATCATATTTTTTCCACAAACATGATCTTTTAGTCCCCAGTTTTTTATTTCCCAAGGGTAACAGGAGAAATTGGACACCAAAAGTTGTTGTTCAATTTGTCCTGCGTACACTGATACCCCATATGTTGGAGAAAACTACTGTGTGGGCACATGTCAGGGCTCGGAAAAGAAGTAGTGATGTTTTGTAATGCAGACTTTGATGGAATTGTCTGCGGGTGTCATGTCGCGTTTGGAGAGCCCCTGATGTGCCTAAACAGTGGAAAACCCCACAAGTGACCCCATTTTGGAAACTAGACTCCCAAAGGAACTTATCTAGATGTGTGGTGAGTACTTTGAACCCCCAAGTGCTTTACAGAAGTTTATAATGCCCGGGCATGAAAATAAAAAAAAAAAAAAATCACATTTTTTCCACAAACATTATCTTTTAGTCCCTAGTTTTTTATTTTTCCAAGGGTAACAGGAGAAATTGGACACGAAAAGTTGTTGTTCAATTTGTCCTGAGTACGCTGATACCCTGTATTTTGGAGAAAACGACTGTATGGGCACACGTCGGGGCTCGGAAGGGAAGTAGTGACGTTTTGGATTGCAGATTTTGATGGAATGATCTGCGGGCGTCATGTCGCGTTTGGATAGCCCCTGATGTGTCTAAACAGTGGAAACCCCCACAAGTACCCCATTTTGGAAACTAGACCCCCAAGGAACTTATCTAGATGTGTGGTGAGAACTTTGAACCCCCAAGTGCTTCACAGAAGTTTGTAACGTAGAGCCATAAAAATAAAAAATCATATTTTTTTCCACAAAAATGATATTTTCGCCCCCAATTTTTTATTTTCCAAAGGGTAACAGAAGAAATTGGACCCCAAGAGTTATTGTGCAATTTGTCCTGAGTATGCTGATACCCAATATGCGGGGGTAAACTATTGTTTGGGTGCATGGCAGAGCTCAGAAGGGAAGGAGCACCGTTTGACTTTTTCAACGCAGAATTGGCTGGAATTGAGATCAGACGCCATGTCACATTTGGAGAGCCCCTGATGTGCCTAAACAGTGGAAACCCCCCAATTCTAACTCCAACCATAACCCCAACACACCCCTAAACCTAGTCCCAACCTTAACCATAGCCCTAAACACAAATCTAACCCTAACACACCCCTAACTCTAATCCCAACCCTAACCCTAATCCTAACTTTAGCCCCAACCCTAACCCTAATGGGAAAATGGAAATAAATACATTTTTTAAATTTTATTATTTTTCCCTAAGGGGGTGATAAAGGGGGGTTTGATTTACTATTTATAGTGGTTTTTATATTTGGCAGCTGTCACATGCTAAACGACATTTTTTATTGCAAAAAATAGTTTTTGCATCACCACATTTTGAGAGCTATAATTTTTCCTTATTTTGGCCCACAGTCATGTGAGGTCTCATTTTTTGCGGGAAGAGCTGACGTTTTTATTGGTACCATTTTTAGGCACATCACGTTTTTTGATCGCTTTTTATTACGATTTTTGGGAGGGAGAATGAGCAAAAACCAGCAATTCATGACTTTCTTTTGGGGGGGGCATGTATACCATTCCGTGTGTGGTAAAATTGATAAAGCAGTTCTGTTCTTCGTGTTAGTACGATTACAACGATACCTCATTTATATCTTTTTTTATGTTTTGGCATAAAAACAATTTTATATAAAAAATAATTATTTTTGCATCGCTTTATTCTGAGAGCTATAACTTTTTTATTTTTTCACTGATGATGCTGTATGGCAGCTCATTTTTTGCGGGACAAGATGACATTTTCAGCGGTATCATGTTTATTTATATCCTTCTTTTTGATCGCGTGTTATTCCACTTTTTGTTTGGCGGTATGATGATAAAGCATTGGTTTTTTTTGCCTTTTTTTAAGGGATTCACTAAAGGGGTTAACTAGTGGGACAGTTTTATAGGGTGGGTCATTACGGACGCGGCGATACTAAATATGTGTACTTTTATTGTTTTTTTATTTACATAATAATAATGTGTTATTGGGGAAATATATATATATTTTTATTTATTTAGGGATTTTTTTAAAACTATTTTTACACGTGTTTATTTTATTTTTTTTTACAGTGTCCCAAGGTGGGACATCACTGTTTAGTGTAAAATCACTGATCTGACAGTTTTGCAGAGCACTCTGTCTGATCAGCGATCTGACAGGCAACGCAAAAGGCTTGCCAGCGCCTGCTCTCAGCAAGCACTGATAAGCCACCTCGCTGCAGGATCCGGAAGGATTCCGCAGCCATATTGGATCCGGGGGCCTGCAGGGAGGAGGCACTCGGAACAGCACGATCACATCGCGTTATTCTGAGGGTCTCAGGAAAGCATGTAGGGAGCCCCCTCCCTGCGCGATGCTTCCCTATGCCGCCAGAACATTGCGATCTTGTTTGATCACAGTGTGCTGGGGGTTAAAGTGCCGGGAGTGGTTTGTAACTGCTCCTGGCACTTAGTGCCGTGTGTCAGCTGTGAGAATCAGCTGACACCCGGCCGCGATCAGCTGTGAAAATCAGCTGACACCCGGCCGCGATCAGCTGCGCTCCCCCCGTGAGCGTGGCTGATTGCGCATGATGTCTGTCCTTGGGAATTAAGTCCCAGGTCACATGGACGGAATAGTACGTCTGATGGCAGAAAGGGGTTAATTAGAATGCTATACTCATGTATGCAGCACAATAGGAGCAGTGCACAACACGTGCCCTGCTGGCTTTCTTTGTGGACCTTAATATGGCCAAAAAAGAAAAAAAAAGTGCTGGAAGGTAAATTTAACAGCCACACTGGACACTAGCTACCTACAGTATCTGACTGATATACAACCACCTGTCTAAGTATCTAAAATGTGGGATACAGCATGCTTTTTCACATTTAGCTAGTGAAAAAATATTATTTAGAATGCTACACTCATGCATAGAGCACAATACAAGCAATGCACAACACACTTGTAGGACATGTGCCCTGCTGGCTTTGTCTGTGGACCGCAGTGATGACCCCCCCAAAAAAAATTTGGAAAGTAAATTTTACAGCCACACTGGACACTATCTAGCTACACTATCTGACTGATATACAACCACCTAACTAACTAGCTAAAATCTTGCTATTAACAGTACCAGCGTCAGGAGCAGCCTCTCTGTGACGCTATAACAAGATGTCCGCTATTTATATGGAGAGGGACATGTGATTTCAGCTGCCAATAACACAAGCCGTTGTGTCAGGACATGGTGGGTGATTCCTGCGCCCTGATTGGCTAGCCGCAATGTGCACACATAAAGTTAGGAAAAAAAATGACTGCTTACAAGAACGCCGCGCCTCTGAGCTCTACAAACCTCCTCCCCTCATCAAACATGTGCCAAACGCTCATGATACACCACCATTATCGTTACTAAAGTGCTGAAAATATTTTTGTGGCAACACAAATATTTTCCCTCACTTTTACCGAATGTTACCGATTTTAGAAAATTTTGCTTTCCGATCACGAATCCGAATGTGCCATATTCATGCCGAATTTATGTTTGGCGATTGTTTATGGAACAAATTCGCTCATCACTACTTACTACTCACCTGGGTAGTCATATGTAGGAATCTCCTCTTTACACGGCTCATCTCCCCTCACATATGTCTCTGTAGTATTAATATGGGTCAGATCTTCACCCTGAAACAAATATTGTAAAAGTCACAGACAGATGGAGAAGTCACATCTATGATCAGCTGTAATCCTGCCATCTCCACCGTTCTCATTACACAAGTATAAAACATATAATACTGGTGGATGAAACAAGACTGAGCACAAGACCGTCACAGCCGTCTACACATCATAGGGGAGATCTCATGACACCTTCTCTCCATCTACCTGATGATCCTGAGGAACACTGGGATCTTCTTGTTTACAGTCCTGTGAAGAAGAGGACGGGGACATCTCTCTGGTGTTGTCCTTTTACTAGATAGATCTGGAAAAAACAAATACAGGGTCAGAATTCATCCTTTACATACAGATAATTATAGGGCGTGTATATTTAGTCTTATTACCTGGTGATGTAAGGGGCTGGGGAACGTCCATTATGACATCCTTGTACAGATCTCTGTGAACTTCTAAATACTCCGACTCCTCCATGGAGAAATAGACAGCGACATCCTGACACCTTATAGGAACCTGACACATACAATGATAACGTCATCCCCCGATTCCTTCATATTGCTACTGTATAATGTCCCAGCATTCCCAGCAGTGTCACCTCTCCAGTCAGCAGCTCAATCATCTTGTAGGTGAGTTCTAGGATCTTCTGGTCATTGATGTCCTCATGTATCAGGGGGAGAGGTTGAGGCCCAGTGATTGGACTCAGGGGTCTTCCCCATCCCTCAGACACAGGATCCTGATAGCGCTCACTAGAGATCTTCTTCACTACTGTGTAATCCTGGTTATGGAGAGACACATTAATAAATATCACTACAGACATTTCCAGAGTCCTCACCTCTCCAGTTCTGTCCATCTGTTATTCCCATAGATAAGAATGATGCAATGTGATTTCATCAGAATCTCTCACCTCTCCAGTAAGCCGGAAGAGGATCTCTAGGGTGAGGTGTAATATTCTTTCTGCCATCTTGTCCCTGTCCATTTCTATCTTTGATGGATAAATCACAAAAATTCTCTTCTATAGAAGATCTTCACTGAGAGGATTTGATATCGCAGAGACCTAAAAGAGAAGATGAATCGATGTAACCTCATAAAATCCTGTGCAATTTCCCTTATAACTGAAGATAAAAAGGGAAACGTATGAGGAGATTTATTATTCTACACTATTTAGTTTTCTTCTTTACATCTACTAATAAAACCAATAGTTTAGGCCACAGACAACAAGCAGTTTCTTCCTCGGAGTCGGCAGCTGAATACGTTCCTCATAGACTCATCTTCCATAACGCTAATTCTCCTCTCATTTACCGACACTGGAATCGGCATTAGCGATACTGCAGGAGATATTCATTACACGTACATGAGAAATAACTAGTTCATGATGAGGACGACATCTTCATCTTCTACTACAGCTCTAGAAATATATTTGTCCAGAGTCCGTCACTGACTTCATCACCACCGGCCGTCTATATGAATGTTTCCCGTCTTCCCGCACTGTAATCTATCACGTTAGATCTCATGTCTGATTCACACACAGAAGTTTGAGGTTTTTATCAAAGCTTTTTTGTTTCCACGGACATAAATTATCTGATCCCAAAGTCTCCATGTACAGGGTTTAATGGGGTTTATTTCGGATCTTAGACTTTCCTGTATTACAAGAAAAACACCAGAAAAAAGCAGAAATTAAAATGTTCCAAAAGAAAATTGGAGCCAGCAATTCTGTCATGGAAATATATATGTATTCCATATATTCAATGTATATGTATATTCATTTACAGTCAGATAGATCTCACTTGCTAAAAATCCTGTGCTAACACATATCTATGTAAAGCTGACACAAGCTTTAATCAGTTGCTTAAGACATGACCCCTGGCCTACATAAGTCAGGCTGCTGCAAAAGATGGCTCATAGGGACTTTTTACCAAGGACACAAAGAAGGGAAACAAAGACAGAAGGTCTGGGTAGATATCTATTATTTTTCTGATAACTGGTCACGTAGGAAAACTGGGGCAAAGAACAATAAATCTGCTACTTCAGCCCTTTTATCATAATTATCATTCTTATACTAAAACAGCCAATGATCTAGCAGCTTTTAATTGTATGTTAATTGACTAACCAGCCCCTTTTTGTAAAAGTATAAAACCTTGAATGAATAATAAACTGTTGGTCTTGACGAACTGTTATACTGACACTTCCGTGTGGACAGTCCTCTGTTGTGAATGGGTTTGAGATGAGTTCTGAGCAGAGGCTCCCTCTGGTGGTTACAAGCGGTGCTAGTGAGGATTGGGAATCAGGTGTTACTGATTGGTCTTATTTAAGGGAATCATTTTCCCATCAGGGTTGCCGGTGATCAATTGTTTGGTCTGGGTCCTTCTTTCCAGTTTCCCTTGTGGCCTGCTGTGTCGTGTCTGCATCTCCTGCTATCAGATAAGACAATTTCTTATTTTGTGTTTTTGCTATATTTTTGCATTTTGTCCTGCACTTCTGTGGGGCCTTCTGGGTCCCCTCCGGGGGCTTTTGCCCTCTCAGTTTAGTCCAGCCACTGTGTTTTGTACTTTTGCTTTTTGCAGTTTTTTCAGTGGCTGCTGTTTTTGTTACACCAGAGAACTAATTTAGGTGGTAGAGGTCGTGTGATCTCAGGTGATTTTGAAATTAGTGTTGGTGTTTTTCAGGGTTTTCTGGGATTGCAGTAAGTACCCTTCCTGTCCTTTTCTATTTAGATAGTTTGGGCCCCAGCGTTTGCTCATACTATTTTCTTTCTGTGTCAGTATTTCCTCTTGTCTAACCGCCATTACATGTTTGGGGGCTTTCTATTATCTTTGGGGTTCTGCTCCGGGGCAGATAGCTTTCCTATTTCTATCTTTAGGTGTAGTTAGTTTCTCAGGCTGTGACGAGGCGTCTAGGACCATCGTAGGAACGCTCCACGGCTGCCTCTAGTTGCGGTGGTTAGTCAGGGTACTGCAATCTCATAGACTCCAACTGCTCTGGTGTATTTCCTTTTTTACCTGCACTCCTCAGCTACCGTAACATAACAGTATCACCGGCCAAAGAAATTGTATGGTACTCACAGAAGGGAAAAAATATTTTGAAGGAAGAAAAGTTGTCAGAGATATTTTTCTGTTTGTTGCATTTTTTTTTTTTTTTTTTCCCTCTGTATCTCTGGGTGCTGGGGAGGATCTTTTCTCCCAATGGAGTTTGCACAGTTGTCTGGCCGTGTGGATCAGCTTGCCACTGAGGTTCGGAGTATTGCTGCATATCTTGCTAGGTTGCCTGTTGTGGAACCTAGGATCCCCATGCCAGATTTGTTTTCAGGGGATCGAGCTAAGTTTCAGAATTTCAAAAATAATTGTAAATTGTTTCTTGCCTTAAAATCTAAGTCCTCAGGAAACGCAGCGCAGCAGGTTCAAATTGTCATCTCTCTCCTGCGCGGCGATCCTCAGGATTGGGCTTTTTCCCTCACACCTGGGGATCCTGTTTTGAGTGATGTTGATGCATTTTTTCAGGCTTTGGGGTTATTGTACGATGAGCCTAATGTTACTGATCAAGCTGAAAAAGCCTTGTTGGCATTAAATCAGGGGCTTGATGACGCTGAGTTATACTGTCAGAGATTCCGTAGGTGGGCAGTCCTGACCAAATGGAATGACGACGCTTTGGCGGCCCTTTTCCGGAAGGGTCTGTCGGATAATGTAAAGGATGTTATGGTGGGATTCCCTGTCCCCTCTGGTCTCAATGATTCTATGTCATTAGCGATTCAAATTGACAGACGTTTGCGTGAGCGGAGAAGTATGCGTGGAGTGGTGTTGCCTTGTGAGCCAGCTGCTGAGCCCATGCAGTGTGATGGAGTGGTGTCTGGGGCACAGCGTCATGAGTTTCGAAAGCGCAATGGGTTATGTTTCTACTGTGGGGATGCCTCTCATGCTATTTCAGTCTGCCCTAAGCGGGGAAGATGTTTTGCACGCTCAGTTGTCTTGGGTAGTGTTCAGACTAAGTTTTTATTAACTGTCACTCTGATATGCTCTCTGTCCTCATTTTCTGCTCAGGCTTTCGTTGATTCTGGAGCAGCTATTAACCTGATGGATTATGATTTTGCTAAACGTTGTGGATTTCCCTTGATACCCCTACAGAAGTCTATTCCCCTACTGGGGATCGATTCTACCCCTTTGGCTGAGAATAAACCCAGTTTTCTACTCAGGTGATAATGAGGGTTGAACCTGATCACCAGGAGTGCTGCAAATTTTTGGTTCTATATAATCTGCATGACATTATCGTGCTGGGTTTCCCTTGGTTACAGTCTCATAATCCTGTTTTGGATTGGAAATCTGTGTCTGTAACCAGTTGGGGCTGCCAATGTGTTAATACCAACACTCCTGTTTTTTCTGCCTCCCCCAGGCTGAGGATGTTCCTGACTTTTTGTTTGATTTTTCTGATGTGTTTAGCGAAAGTAAATCTGCATCCTTACCTCCCCATAGGAGCTATGACTGCGCTATTGAATTAGTGCCAGGTAGTAAATTCCCTAAGGGTCGCCTTTTTAACTTGTCTGTACCTGAACATGACGCTATGCGGTCTTATATCAAGGAATCATTGGAGAAGGGTCATATCAGACCATCCTCTTCACCCTTAGGTGCCGGTTTTTTCTTTGTGGCCAAAAAAGATGGTTCATTAAGGCCGTGTATTGATTATCGTCTCTTGAACAATATTACTGTGAAATATCAATACCCGTTACCCTTGATTTCTGACCTGTTTTCCAGGGTGAAAAACGCTACTTGGTTTACCAAGCTTGACCTTAGGGGGGCGTATAACCTTATTCGCATTAAGCACGGGGATGAATGGAAGACGGCATTTAACACCCCTGAAGGGCATTTTGAGTACCTTGTGATGCCCTTTGGGCTCACTAATGCTCCTTCCGTCTTCCAGTCCTTCATGAATGACATTTTCAGGGATTTTGTGGACAAGTTTCTGATTGTTTATTTGGATGATATCTTGATTTTTTCTAATGACTGGGACTCTCATGTGAAACATGTTCGAACTGTATTTCAGATTTTGAGAGAGAATGCTCTGTATGTGAAGGGATCAAAGTGTCTTTTTGGCGTACAGAAGATCTCATTTCTGGGATTCATTTTGTCCCCATCTGTTATTGAAATGGACCCGGTCAAGGTTCAGGCCATCTGTGATTGGGTCCAACCTACTTCATTAAAGGCTCTTCAGAGATTTTTGGGTTTTGCCAATTTTTATCGTAAATTTATTGGTAATTTCTCTGTTATTGTTAAACCATTAACTGATTTGACCAGAAAGGGTTCTGATGTGGTGAATTGGCCTCCTGAGGCAGTCTCTGCGTTTCAGGAACTTAAGCAGAGATTCACTTCTGCTCCTGTTCTACGGCAGCCTGATGTTTCTCTGCCATTTCAGGTGGAGGTTGATGCCTCTGAAATTGGGGCAGGTGCCGTTTTGTCCCAAAAAGATCCAGAGACCTCTAAAAGTAACCCTTGTGCCTTTTTCTCTCGAAAATTTTCTCCTACTGAACGTAATTATGACGTGGGTAATCGGGAGTTATTGGCCATGAAGTGGGCTTTGAAGAGTGGAGACATTGGCTGGAGGGAGCCAAACATCAGGTGGTGGTCCTTACGGACCATAAGAATCTGGTCTATCTGGAATCTGCCAAGCGACTCAATCCTAGACAGGCCAGGTGGGCCTTGTTTTTCACACGTTTTAATTTTGTGGTTTCCTTTCTTCCTGGCACTAAGAATGTTAAGGCGGATGCCCTCTCGAGGAGTTTCCTTGCGGACTCTCCTGAGCTATCTGATCCCTCTGTTATTTTGAAGGAGGGTGTAGTTCTTTCCGCCATCTCGCCTAATTTGAGACTTGCTCTGGAGGGGTGTCAGGAGGATAGGCCCGAGCGCTGCCCTGTTGGAAAATTGTTTGTCCCGGACCAATGGAAAAAGAGTGTGATGTCTGAGATTCATTGTTCCGCATTGGCTGGGCATCCCGGAATTTTTGGTACCAGAGACTTGGTTAGTCGGTCCTTTTGGTGGACTACCTTGTCTCGCGATGTCAGGGAATTTGTGCAGTCCTGCGGGACTTGCTCTCGCTCCAAGCCTTGCTCTCGCTCTAGTGGTTTGTTGATGCCATTGCCTGTGCCCAAGAGACCATGGACCCATATCTCTATGGATTTCATTTCCGATCTTCCTGTTTCTCAGAGAATGACCACCATCTGGGTAATTTGTGATAGGTTTTCCAAAATGATACATCTTGTGCCATTACCTAAGTTGCCTTCCTCCTCTGAATTGGTGCCGTTGTTCCTTCAGCACGTGGTTCGTTTACACGGCATTCCTGAGAACATTGTGTCTGACAGAGGAGTCCAGTTTGTTTCCAGATTTTGGAGGACTTTTTGTTCTAAACTGGGTGTTCAATTGTCTTTCTCCTCGGCATTTCATCCTCAGACCAATGGTCAAACTGAGAGAACAAACCAGACATTGGAGACTTATCTAAGATGCTTTGTGTCTGCTGATCAGGATGACTGGGTCTCTTTTTTGCCTTTGGCTGAGTTTGCTCTTAATAATAGGGCTAGCTCTGCCACTTTGATGTCTCCGTTTTTCTGTAATTCTGGGTTTCACCCTCGATTTTCTTCAGGACAGACGGAGGCTTCTGTCTGTCCAGGTGTTGACTCTGTTGTTGAGCGTATGCAGCAGATTTGGGACCAGGTAGTGGAGAGGTTGTCCCTCTCTCAGGAGAAGGCCCAGCGGTTTGCTAACCGGCATAGGACTGATGGTCCTCGTTTAAAGTGGGGGACTTGGTCTGGTTGTCCTCAAAGAATATTCCTATGAGAGTAGCATCTCCTAAATTTAAGCCTAGGTTCATTGGACCTTATAAGATCATGGAGATTATTAATCCTGTTTCTTTTCGTTTGCTTCTTCCAGGGACATTTAAGATCCACAACGTGTTCCACAAGTCCTTGTTGAAGAGGTTTGTTGAGCCAGTGGTTCTGCTGCTGTGCCTCCTGACCCTGTTTTGGTTGAGGGCAATCTGGAGTATGTGGTTGAGAAAATATTGGATTCTCGTTTTTCTAGACGAAGACTCCAGTATTTGGTTAAATGGAGAGGTTATGGTCAGGAAGATAATTCTTGGGTGTTTGCTTCGGACATCCATGCTAGGAGACTTATCCGTGCGTATCATAGAGCTCATCCTGACCGACCTGGTTGCTCAGGTGAGGGTTCGGTGACCCTCCTCAAGGGGGGGGTACTGTTGTGAATGGGTTTGAGATGAGTTCTGAGCAGAGGCTCCCTCTGGTGGTTACAAGCGGTGCTAGTGAGGATTGGGAATCAGGTGTTACTGATTGGTCTTATTTAAGGGAATCATTTTCCCATCAGGGTTGCCGGTGATCAATTGTTCTGGTCTGGGTCCTTCTTTCCAGTTTCCCTTGTGGCCTGCTGTGTCGTGTCTGCATCTCCTGCTATCAGATAAGACAATTTCTTATTTTGTGTTTTTGCTATATTTTTGCATTTTGTCCTGCACTTCTGTGGGGGCCTTCTGGGTCCCCTCCGGGGGCTTTTGCCCTCTCAGTTTAGTCCAGCCACTGTGTTTTGTACTTTTGCTTTTTGCAGTTTTTTCAGTGGCTGCTGTTTTTGTTACACCAGAGAACTAATTTAGGTGGTAGAGGTCGTGTGATCTCAGGTGATTTTGAAATTAGTGTTGGTGTTTTTCAGGGTTTTCTGGGATTGCAGTAAGTACCCTTCCTGTCCTTTTCTATTTAGATAGTTTGGGCCCCAGCGTTTGCTCATACTATTTTCTTTCTGTGTCAGTATTTCCTCTTGTCTAACCGCCATTACATGTTTGGGGGCTTTCTATTATCTTTGGGGTTCTGCTCCGGGGCAGATAGCTTTCCTATTTCTATCTTTAGGTGTAGTTAGTTTCTCAGGCTGTGACGAGGCGTCTAGGACCATCGTAGGAACGCTCCACGGCTGCCTCTAGTTGCGGTGGTTAGTCAGGGTACTGCAATCTCATAGACTCCAACTGCTCTGGTGTATTTCCTTTTTTACCTGCACTCCTCAGCTACCGTAACATAACAGTCCTCATTTCGTCTGAGCGCTCAAAAAGACATTTAGTCTACGATTGGGAACAGCAGCAGCAAACACTGCAGGATAGATTTATCCTAATTAAATTTCCATAACAATTCTAGGAAGAAAAGAAACATAAAAAAGCAGCAGACAGATTTTGTTATTTTTAACACGTTAAATATTTATTAAAATAATTTAACTCTTTTGGGCCCCAGAACATAGTTGTACACCGCAGGGATGGCACAGGCGCAGCTGCAACAAAAACCCTGGCAGTTTAACCACTTGCTGCTGTCAAAAGCAAACATGTCATCTAAAATGGTGTGACAGAGTTTGGCTGAATGCCCTCTGCCCCCAAGTACTCGATAGTATGGGGCGGCCTAGTTACTACGATACTTACATGCCTAATAATGGTGTCTGGGCCTGCAATGTATGAAGGTCTATTTGGCCGGGCCAGTGGCAGCATCCAATAAATTATCTTTCATCGCACCCATACACATTAGACTAAAGTTGCATGAAAGTGTAAGGAGGTGACAGGGACCCTCACTTGCCTCTCCCCTCCCGCAAAGAGTTTTACGTCTGCTGTGTACTATGGTTTGCTATGTAAAGTTCCCTTTAATTCTGTGTATTGTAATATGATGTCTGTGCCCATGTTTGGTTAGGGGCGGAAGGGGTTAACTGGAGGAGACTGGGTTAGCAGCCCCAAAATGGAGCAGGAAGTTCCTGTCTCCAGGCAGAGACTAGGCTGCATGTCCTGAGGCAAGAGGTCTGTCCCTGTCTGGGACGGAGAGGACCCCTGGCTGTGGGAAAATAGGCTGCCAGGACTTGTGGGCAGCAGGAACGGGCACAAGGACTGTGGCAGTGCCCTCCAAGAGATTGTTAGCTCCCAGGAGCCGACTGGGAGCCGATGCTTCTGCTGCTGCTGAGGAGGCAGCAACCGTGGATAGGGACAGCTCAGGAATTGCTACCTTCTTTATTTCTACATTAAACTGTTTCCCTGTTGGATTAAAACCATGTCAGAGTGTTTCCTGGACCCTCATCACAAGTGATGCAGTGACTGTGAAGGAAAGGTAATTGCCTGGATTGTATCTGTCTGTTTTATGTGCAAGGGGCCGGGGTGTTTCTGGACTGTTGCTATTGGACTCGGTCATGGCTACCACCCCGTGCCACCTTGTTACATTTGGCGAAGTCGGCAAGATCACAGCAGCAGCCCTACAACCACAAGACTGATAGAGAAAATTCCTGAGATTTGTGAATTGTTGACCGCCTGAAAGAGTTAAAGATGGCGGCTGACAGTGACTTAATGATGCACCGACCACTGCCGAGAAGATTATGGCCATTGGCCCGAAAATTAGAGATGTTTCCGCCTTTCATGGGCGTCATGGAAAAGACTTGGAGCGAAAAGGAAGGAGGCCGCACCACCCTGTGAAAAATACCCACCCGAAATGGATGCGGTGAAGAAGTTCCCATCCATGCAGTGGAATCCAAAGAAACGGGTGGAACAGCCAAGTGTAACCCACCCACGAATGGGTAGAACCCAGCAGAGCAAGATGGTGTGTCCAGAAAGGAGACGCCATTACTCACCGTGAGGAAGAAGAAGTATGTCGTTCCGCGGAGGCAACGGCCAACAGGACTGGAGGTGATCCGTGGCTCGGGCGGAACCGTCTGTGCTTTGAGGCCTGGTGGTCAGAGGAGCTGGAAGAATGCCACCCATTCCAGCAACCGGACAAACAGCCAGTGAAAAATGAAGAGTTCAAGGGATTGGGGTTGCCCCGATGGGAAGCAGGAGCCAGAAGACCCTGGAGGCTGCGCTGAGGGAATCGTTGCAATTGCACCAGAGGACTTTTGCCGGGGGCAGCAGTGGTGAGTAGAGAGTCCCCGCCCGGCCATCCTGTCATGTCGGTCTCTACTCCTTCACCTCCTGTGGCCTCGCCATCTCTCCAGTCGTATCTCGGCTCCCGACTCCACCATCATTCCAGGTGGTGGTGGCCCCTGCATCCTCTCAGTCCACGACCATTCTGTCTGGCACCAGCGGCGCGTATGTGCAGTGCGTTCTTCAGAGGAGGACCCGGTGAGTTTGAGGGGTCATCCGGGAGAAGAAGCGGCAAGAGCGCCGCATTATCAGAAACTGCAGTGCCCCGGAGGGGAAGTTATGGCGGACGGATGACCAGTGGCATGGTCCAACATATGGATGGTGCAATTGGACACAGTTCATCCCAGGAGGCTAATACTGGAGCCAAGATATACGGGAATGCCGGGTCCCTTACTTTCAGCGGCCCTCTGCAGTTGGGGGACTGTGTCGCCTTCGTTAAGGAGCAGGGGCCCCAAGGGCCATATGCGATGGCCTCCGATTGGAAGGTAGGCCCACCGCAGGAGGCTCAGAATGATGAGCGGCTGATTGCCGCAGCCACAGTTCCTGCAGCTGTGCAGGAGGAAGCAGCGCCCGGACACAATGTGGCGGCAGCAAGTGAGTCGCAGGAGCCAGCAGCTCTGGTAACAGTTGGGCCACCGCTGGAGGGGGTGCAGAGCAGAAGGAACAGTGGGGACTCCTCCTCTAGTGGGTCTTCGTCCAATACATATAGTGCAGGGCCCGCATGCAGCCCATTATACTAACCAGCGGCCATGCATTGACTAAAGCGGCCCCTTTAAAATGTGTTGTGGGAAACGGGGTCAGTGGTTGCTCTTGTCCGCTGGCCTGGCTGCCTTTAGAAAGACTGCATAGACCAGGGCTCATACCACTGAAAGCACGCTCTATCTCCCCGTGGGCAACATACTACACTGACATTGCAGGGTTAGGGAAAAACAGTGTGGCAATGCTTTATTGAACCACAACACCCTATAGCAAACAGAACATTCCCAGCAATTACCCCCAACATGGTGCACATTACAGGGCCCAACCCTTCCGCTGACTCGCCTGGATAACGGTAGATGTTACATCAGAGCTCCCAGGGTCGATATTCCACCTGTGATATACACACAGAGAGAAGAGATATTGACAAGCGTAGGGAGAGGATTGAGAACAGTCCATAGAGTCCGTTGAAGGCCCAAAGCCAGATGACACTATGTTACAGCTCCCAGGGTTACTACTCCACCTGTGATCACACACAAAGAGATAACGACAAGCGTAGGGAGGTGACAGTCCATACTGTCCATCAGGTCAAGCCAGTTGAGACGAGAGTCACCACCTGGCTTATCCGACCACCTCCATGGAACCAGGCGACCGGCGGGTCCCAAAACCTGGCTTTCTCCAAACATATCCATCATGGTATCAGAGATGGTCACTGGATCAGATCTTTGTCCTTCCAACCGAAGCCGAATCTCCTAGGTTGATTCCCATAGAATCATAGATCCGTGTCCCTCGTGATGGTGCCATGATGAATTAGCTGCAGTCCTGTCTCTGGACCGATGAGTCTTGTGCAAAATGGCCCGACTGGTAGCTCTGTGTGATGAGATGAGATCTGCTCTCTCTGTCTCTTGTTTTTATACCCAAGACATGAAGCATTTTTAGAATTACCCAGTGTGCTCCAGTTCAGCCTCACAGCTCAAACTGGTTTAGAAGTCAACAAACTAGCTTTCATAATACAATGAACAATTAGCATATCAGCTCACAATAAACACAGATAAACACACACTATGTACAAGTCACTATTACAGTCTTACACAGTATGTTAAATAGTATATCAACTTGCAAGATTGTCTTCTTGACCCACGAGACATAAACACTTAAATCCATAAGCCAATATACAGATAAAAAGTCAATTCTTATGGGTTCACAAAAACATGGTTGTCTGGGAAATTAAGATTCAATCTGGATTCTTTACATGTGTGTTGTGCCGTTTGCACCTAAGGAACGAAAGGCGACTGTTCCCGTCCCTGACAGAGCAGTGAGCCCTGCATAGCACCAAGGACTGGGTGCCAGTGGTGAACGATGCAGTCGCAATGGACCAATGTTGCTTTTCCCCTCTCAGTTTTCAGTTGCACCCATTGCGCGTCCCCTGCTGGATCATGGGGCTGATTACGGTGGACTATGTGCATGGCTGCCTAAGGAACTGGACTGTTTTACCCTTGACTTTGCCCTTTTTTAACCTTGGACTGGCCCCTGTTATACACAGCCCACTACTGTCTAAAGGCCCATGATCCACTCAAAGGAGGGAGGGGGAGAGCTGTGCGCAGGAGGACCAGAGGAGTGAGCCGGTTCTGGACCAGTGGACTGATATTATGTGGCCATCGGGCCAGAGTGTTTAATGGGTCCCAGGAAGCGAAGGGACTGGGACCCAGCGGACTCGCTTTAAGAGACTAAGCTCATTTTATGAACTGTGATACGTTTAATGTTTTTATGACTGTTTGAACTGGAGTGTAATAATTTAGCCAAGGCCACGTTGGTCCGTCGACGATAACAGACAAAAACTGTGTACATTTCAAAGGGCTATGTTGTCTTGCTTTTCCAAGAGACCTTACGGTCGGGGATGACCATGTTATTAGAGGGAGGGGTGTAAGGAGGTGGCGGGGACCCTCACTTGCCTTCCCCTCCTACACACGGAGCCCATGCGACCCCCTTATTTTGAATGTGTTATGTATCGTATGTAATGTGTAGTGTTTTACATCTGCTGTGTACTACCTTGTTACAAAAGCACTGATTTTGGGGGGTTTGGTAACTATATAATGTATTCAGGGCCGCCATCAGGGCATTACTGCCCTGATTGGCATATGGGGTATGATGACCAGAGGGGGCCCGCATCGGACCCCGTCTCTTCAGGGTACAGCCTGACATCAGGTCACAGCCTGGTATCCTGACCTCATGGACCTGCCATAAACTTCTCCCTCCCTTACTATTCACCTCAGCGGAGGAGCGCACACAATGGTAGGAAATGAGAGCAGGGTGTGGGAGGGAAGCGGGAAGGAACAGTCCCTGGGAGAGACGAGAGCTGGGCGGGAATCGGTGGCTCTGTCCGCAGCTGGCTCCGGGCTGTTCCTCATCCAGCAGTGGGCAGTCTGTGGACTCCCAGCCATGCACTATGGCGGCTGTGGAAATCACTGGGAGCAGTAGCTGCAGTGGGAGCAGTGACACCTCCAGCACCGTGAGGAGAGGATGAGGCGCCTCTTCCAGACCTGTGATGGGGACGGCGACGGCTATATCAGCAGGTATGGGGGGTGCTACTTTCCAACTTACTCCTAAATAGATGGCTGCAGGGGGCACTTATCCCCCTGGAGTGCAGAAGACTGGGCTGAAGCCCTTGTGCCCAGTGGCGCACCTATAATGAGGCGAAGTTGAGCCTTATGTCTCAGGCGGGGCAGCTAGGGGGGGCAGAGCACAACTCAGAACACGTGGTGTGGTGCCGGCTCTCCTTAATCCCTGCTGAGTCTTACACTCCTGCGCACTGTGCATGTTCCCCAGTGAGAAGCAGCCACGCCCCCATGCACCCCTTCCTCACCCTCCCACCTTTCCACTTCAGCTTCTCGCACCAGGAGTCTGTTGCTGTGCTGTCCGTTGTGCGAGCAGGACCTGTGATGAGGTCATATGAGGGGGAGGAGTCAGGGGTCACATGGTCAGGCTCTCTGGTGCAGGACTCTGCTGTTCTGGTCGTCAGGGTGCTGGATGAAGGTAAGTTTATGTGTGGGATCAGGAGGGGTTTACAGTGTGGATGTAGCAGACCTGTGTGTACGAGGTGTACGGAGCGGAGCCGGTGTACGGTGTACGAGGCCGTGTGTGTAGGAGCGGAGCCGTGTGTGTAGAGCAGCGGTGGTACGAGTGGAGCCGTGTGTGTACGAGTGTACGGAGTGGAGCTGTGTGTGTACGAGGTGTACGGAGTGGAAGCCGTGTGTGTACGAGGGGTACGGAGTGGAGCCGTGTGTGTACGAGGAGTACGGAGCGGAGCCGTGTGTGTACGAGGTGGACGGAGTGGAGCCGTGTGTGTACAAGGTGTATGGAGGGAGCCGTGTGTGTACGAGGTGTACGGAGCGGAGCCGTGTGTGTACGAGGTGTACGGAGTGGTGCCGTGTGTGTACGAAGTGTACGGAGCAGAGCCATGTGTGTACGAAGTGGAGCTGTGCGTGTACGAGGTGTACGGAGCGGAGCCGTGTGTGTACGAGGTGTAGGAGCGGAGCGTGTGTAGGTATGGAGCGGAGCAGTGCGGAGCGAGCGTGTGTACGAGATGTACGGAGCGGAGCCGTGTGTGTACGAAGTGTACGGAGCAGAGACATGTGTGTACGAAGTGGAGCTGTGCGTGTACGAGGTGTACGGAGCGGAGCCGTGTGTGTACGAGGTGTACGGAACGGAGCCGTGTGTACGGAGCGGAGCCGTGTGTACGAGGTGTACGGAGCGGAGCCGTGTGTGTACGAGGTGTACGGAGCGGAGCCGGTGTGTACATACGAGCTGTGTACAAGTGTACGGAGCGGAGCCGTGTGTGTACGAGGTGTACGGAGCGAAGCCGTGTGTGTACGAGGTGTACGGAGCGGAGCCGTGTGTGTACGAGGTGTACGGAGCGGAGCCGTGTGTGTACGAGGTGTACGGAGCGGAGCCGCTCAGCTCCGTACACACAGGGCTCCGTGCTTGAGCCGTGTGTAACATCAATAAAGCTTAAGTACCATAGCAACATACCAGGAAAATATATCAACATGATCATTGATTTGACAATACATCTAGGTTGCTTATAAGGATATAATGGGATCTATCGCAGAAAATGTATTGATAGAAGAGGGTGGTCATAAGACCAAAAAGACGACCACAGATCCCAAGGTGATGCAAAGTTAGAAAAATCTTTATTACAAAATAACAAAATGGACAGGTGTACAACAACAACAGTAACAGTAGTAAGGTGCAATGCAGGTCAAAGTTACACATCGTGGAGGCACACAATGGTCTACCTGACAAATACATAAGATTCTAGTTGTTCAATACAAAGCCTCACTTGTACTTGAATGTTAGTAGACATAGCATAGATATTGTAAGCTTTTCAGGGGATATAGCTCTGGGATCGCCGTCCTGGCAGACGGAGTGGCACAAAACAGTTCATTCACAGACAACAGTTCTGGTGTAACTGGTCGCAACCAGCTTTATTAAAGTCCACAGCAAACAGAACGTAATAAAACCAACTCATAAACATAAATCCTAAGCCTCTCCGGCTCCTTACTACACATAGATAATTTCCCTTTCTATCAGGAAGCAGACTCTAACAGCCTGATCCAAAACAACACATTATATTCAGCAGTTACCAGCATGGAGTTTTCCCAGAGACTCCTCGTGTGCCTGGAAGCATATCCAGCATCCAGACAGAGAGCTCCCCTCCTGGAGACTCTTCCTGTGTCTGGACTCCTATCCAGACTGAATGAGCTCTCTGTCTGTGATCCCACACACCTACTTCTGGCTTCCTAATTATCACTTGAGTGGCTTCAGGTTTGAGCTGCAAGTGTGTACTGAATGGAAGGTGTAATGACCTTTCTCCACCACTAGTTTTACAAAGCCACACATTTCCCTTATACCAGTCAGCAAAGTATCTAGGTGAAATGTACACCCCATTCAACACATATACCTTCACTGTCTCACATATCCCCCCCTCTTCTCCAGACCGGAGGGCTGTCATCCAGACCGGAGGACTGGTCAACAATCCTAAAGAGACAGTGAACTCCGGACACTGCATCAGCACTACCCTGTACCCTCCCGGGCCTATGCTCTCTGCGGGCCTCGGTATCCTACACGGTTTCAGCTTGACCTTAGTGCCGGGCTCAGTTTTGGTATAGTGCCTCACCAGAGAAGTACGACCAGGCCCGTCAGAACACCTCTGCTGATTCTTCCTCAGAAACTCTCGTACTTCCTGTTTTTGGGGCACTGACCACGTGTCAGCAACTATCACAGGAGGTATAGGGGGTTTTTCACTTTTCTCCAATTCCCCCTGAACCTTCTTTAGCACATCTACTTTCTTAAACATCAGTTGATTCATAAAGTCTATTTCACAGAACTTAAGCTCCTCTGCCATGGTCTCTGACCATTTTAAGCTACACTGTTCAAACGACTGGCACTGTAGAAGGAGCTGATCGTTTTTCTTTCTCAGTCCACATAATTCATCCATTTCTTGTACAGGCTCACTTTGCATAAGACGCAGAGCTCTTACTTCTTTCTTCAGAAGATCCACATCTTCTATAAGTCAAGGTTCTCATTTTTCTGCTTTCACCTCCTCGTGTAGTTGCTGCATTTGCTCACGCAATGAAGAGATTTCCTGTATCCTTTCTTTTACTTCATTGACCTTCTCAAGAAGATGCTCATGGCTCTCATCACGCTCCTTCATCACAGTTTGAAGTTTTTTCTGAGAAGTAATCAATTCATCTTGTACCTGTGCAACCACTCCTTCCTGATCCTGCAAGGCACTATATACACTTCCCCTTTCATCTCGTGCTCTCTGGAGCAACTGCTGGAACCGCTCACGTTCCCGGCGAAGAGATGCCACATCCAGTTCACACTGCTGCAGCTGCTCGCGTAATGCAACATTATCAGTCTTCATTTCCTTGGTGGAGACCTCATGGAGACACATCTTCTCCTGTAGCTGTTGGACGTCGTTTACGTCTTCGGCCCCTTCTTCAGGCTCTTCTGGTAGAACAGGCTTAGAAGCCCTACCGTCAGTCTTACATTCTACCTCTTCAGTCACATCATTATGGTATCCAATATCTCCATTTATTCCAGCTTTCAAGTTCTCCTTGATAGCTGCATCTGTATACTCAGAACCCGCCTGACTCTTCTCTTCCACCACGTTCTGCATCCCATCTGAGCTCCGTGTGTCTGCAGCGGCAACAGAGTGCTACATCGCTTTTCCCATTCCTTGGGACGTGGCTCAGATGTAGACTCCATGAAAGTGCGCTTGAGCTCACCAATGCCAGCCTGATGTCTCAAAATCTCATCTTGTGATTTATCCAGATCCTTTGTGTCGCTCGGGAGCACTGATGGAGCACCGGGTGCCGAACTTCCAGCCTGAGCTTCGCGAGTTGCAGCTACTGATCCGGACAGTAAACCGTCCACGCCGCTGTCTCCGGCAGAAACAGATTCCTGGGCAGAGTCAGGCCCCACACCTTCACTTGAGACCTCAGCTTCTGATGAGGCATCTGGTTTGGTGTCTACCACTTTCATGGCTTTTTCCACCTCTGCAGCATTACCTTCAGAGTCCTTGGCATGATGCAGATCCATACCATACATTGATAACTTCTCATTCTCAACAGCATCTACTTGTGCTGTGTTCAGTTTCAGAGTCCTGCCTTTAAAGCTCAGCTCTCCTCCTTTCACCTTAGTCTTCGCCAGGAATCTGCCAACTGTAAACTATCTTCAGATGCCATCTTCTGTCCGGCTGTAAGGTCAGCATCAGCTTTCTTCTCAGGACCCTCAACTTCCTCTGCTACCATGCCTTCCTCATTTGCACTGTTTGCTTGATCGTCATCAGATGATTCACTACACTACCACTATCCCTGTCTGACCCTTTTTTCTCATTCACATCCGGCTCACTTTCAGGGTTATACAATTCATACTTATTCACATCTTGATCTGGAACCTCAGTTGAAACGTCATCCGAAACATTAATTTCACCACCTTTTCCCTGGTTTCCCTCAGGTGGTCCATCAAGTACGTGACTATGTGACAACCCCAGCACTATACTTCTATATAGCTCAGGTACTAGGAGCTGATCACGACCTCTCCCTGGACTTCAGTGTCCCTATACAACAAGTTACTGTTCATGGCAACATGAGGAAACCTCTCCTCAGCGCCAGGCTCTTGGGGAACCTCATTTAGAACACTTATATTTTCCTGTGCCGTTTTAAGAGTGGGGTCTCGCAACCGCTCACTCCCAAAATTGTCACATGACACAGGTAGGTCAGGGATACTCGGTTCCCAAGAACCACCATCCTCGTCTCCCAACATCACCTGCAAAGGAATTTCATCTTTATCACGGTCATCATCATTATCAGTATCATTATCATGCTCAGTTTCATCATCACTATCATGATCATCATCATTATCATTATCAGCATCAGCATCATTATCATGTCATCATCATTATCATGATCATCATCATCATCTCATTATCACATAAGTTTAACGGCCCACTAGCATTGTGTTCCGCCCCTCGGGACTGCGCACCCTCAGTAGGAGCTTCATCACACTGTCCAGCAGAAACATTTTTCCCCCAGAGATCCTTAGACCGGGGAAAGTCATTACCCAATATGACGGGGTGCACCAGGTTCTTCACTACCCCCACTTCACATGAAACCTCCCCAAGTTTGGGGACCAAGTCCAGGCAGTCTCTGGGTAGACTTTGGTGTCTCCATGGATGCACACCACACTCAGGTGTTTATCAGGGATGAAGTCCCTATTAATCAGGCTGTCACGTACGAGAGTCACTTGACTCCCTGAGTCCAGGAGGGCCTGTGCTGGGCAGCCATTTATAACCACCGGGAACACCTGTGGTCCAGTCTCTTCGGCTGCAGTGGCCACACACACAGGTTCTGCGCAGAGAGAGAGGAACCTGCCAACATCACAGTACCTAGGCTCCCCTTCTAGTGGACAGTTGGCTGCAATATGACCCCTTTCACGGCATCTCCAACACTGTCTCTGGTCTGGGAGTTCATACGGGGAGACCTTTCTAGGCCTGGGGACCCTCGACAGGGAAACATCACACTTTTCCTCCCATATGTCCCCTCGGGCCTGAACCCGTCTATCATCATACCCCATGTCCCCAACAGCTGGAACGCTCTTACCGGGAGAGTTCGGCGTCCGGGAACTCTGAAGTGATGACCGCTCAGACGGCTGGTCACGGAGGCAGTCTTTGGTGGCGAAGGCCCTCTCCATCAGGTTGACCAGACGATTGGCGTCCTGGTGGTCTCCTTGTCCGACCTCTGGCTGTACCTCAGGAGGACGTGCCCGGGTGTAGCGGTCCACTATCACCTTTTCGACCCTATGATCAGGTTTGCTGACGGCAGACTCCCGCTCCTTCTTTAGTGCACGGGCGTAGTAGTCCACTATCACCTCTTCGACCATGCCGACATGTCTGCCGACGTCAGGCTCCAGCCACTTTTTTACTGCAGGCAACGCAGGTGCCTTTACAACATTACTCTGGGACGAGGCGCTGAGAGTTTTTTGTAGTGCTGCAACCTGCTCCAATAACAACCGGTTAGTCTCCTGCTGCTGCATGTGCTGCTGGGCCTGCTGCATGCGCTGCTGGTTCTGTAGGTGTTGCAGTTGCATGCTCTGCATGCTCTGCTGGCTTTGCAGTTGCATGCTCTGCTGGGCCTGGACCAGGTGCTTAATGAGCTCCTCCATACTGCCGGACTTATTTGTCTCCACAACGGCAGTCTTATGTTGCGCATTAACTTGCGCCATTTGTTCAATCAGCGCCTCCAGGCTGTCATCCATGCTGTCAGACTTCTCTGTCTCAACAACGGCAGTCTTCACTCAAGACATACACACTCCACAGTCTTTTCACAGAAAGTTCAGCTTTGCTGTGCAAACACCTTTTTTTTTTTTCTTTGCAAAGTCTATTAGGGCTACTGTCTCTTTAAGACTGCTCCAACAGACGTTTCTTTTGCTGAAAAAACTTTTTTTCTCTGCTGCTGTCTTTAGCCACTGTGCTGCCCCAGCATTCTAGCAACAATTGTAAGCTTTTCAGGGGATATAGCTCTGGGATCGACGTCCTGGCAGACGGAGTGGCACAAAACAGTTCATTCACAGACAGCAGTTCTGGTGTAACTGGTCGCAACCAGCTTTATTAAAGTCCACAGCAAACAGAACGTAATAAAACCAACTCAAACATAAATCCTAAGCCTCTCCGGCTCCTTACTACACATAGATAATTTCCCTTTCTATCAGGAAGCAGACTCTAACAGCCTGATCCAAAACAACACATTATATTCAGCAGTTACCAGCATGGAGTTTTCCCAGAGACTCCTCGTGTGCCTGGAAGCATATCCAGCATCCAGACTGAGAGAGCTCCCCTCCTGGAGACTCTTCCTGTGTCTGGACTCCTATCCAGACTGAATGAGCTCTCTGTCTGTGATCCCAGACACCTACTTCTGGCTTCCTAATTATCACTTGAGTGGCTTCAGGTTTGAGCTGCAAGTGTGTACTGAATGGAAGGTGTAATGACCTTTCGCCACCACTAGTTTTACAAAGCCACACATTTCCCTTATACCAGTCAGCAAAGTATCTAGGTGAAATGTACACCCCATTCAACACATATACCTTCACTGTCTCACAATATGAATATAAACAAAGGCTCACGTTGGTTGAATCTGGATATAGGCAGGCTCGGAATACCGCCAAATAATAGAAATGCATAAAGGCTTGTGCCACAACGTGCCGATATACACACACACAATATCGTTTTACCTAGTAGGTATATATATCTGTGGCACCTGTCAGCATCCGAGCCTGTCTGTAGATGGTTAAGAGCAAAAATACATGGCTTGCAAGTGCATATGCTGTATCAAAAGTGCCGGTATCTAGCGCATAGTATTACCTCTTATAGGCATCAGTGCGGCACAGTCAGGGAAAAAGAGGACACGCACTGGTCCGCAGCAGAACTGCAAGTGATGTACAGTACCATTATATTCAATGGAAATAAAAAAAACGCAGTGCACATGCTGCGGATTTTTCTGCGCGGATTTAAAACTGCAGCATGTCACTTCTTTTGTGCAGTTCCGCAGCATTTTGAGACCTGCTCTAAATAGGAATCCGCAGGTCTCAAAACGCAGGAGAAATCCGCACAAAAACCGTGGCAGGTCATTTTACCTGCGGATTTAGCAAAATCTGCGCGGAAAATTCCACAGCAGATTCTGCAACGTCTGCACATACCCTAAAAGTGTATGTATTTCACATGTGCGTCACGTTAGGCTAGTAAGAGTAAACCAGATTTATTTGTACTGATTTTACAATGGGGGGGGTGCCGTTTTGCAGTTCCCCTCAGGCAGCAGAGAGGCTAGGTTCACCCCTGCTTGTGCCCAATACTGATGACACCCTCCGAGCCCTGGGGGCTCCACTCATTCTGCCCTGGTACAGCACATGTCTCTCCTGTACCCCTGTGCTGACCACCTTTTCTGGGTACAGCAGGGGGAATCTGCTGGCAGGGTCAGTCCTCGGGACGCTGCTCCCACTGTCCTGAGAAGTGGAGTTATTTCTTTTTTTTTTAATAAACTTCTTTATTAGATGATTTGACATATTAATATGCAATCAAATATATATCGAAACCATACATTGTATGCATATATCTTGAAAATACAATGTTGCTCTCATCCAATTTCAATTTAACCTTTTGAATGTGACAACAATACTTCATTCGAACCATATACAGAACTAGAAATGAAACAATAAACAAATATTATGACCTCAATATCCCCAAGTTACCAGCTACATCCTCAAGATTGTACCATATTGTACCCTTAAATGCTACCATTAATTGATTGATCTCTGCTTGTGAATAACTACATTCAATAAAAGTCCTCCATTTTTTGAAAAATTTTTCAGTATTCTTTTCTTTTTGGGATTCTGTATCTATTTTGTCCATCAACATTAGGGATTTTATAGTATCTATCAGTTCTGAAACACTCGGTGGTTTCTTCTCCAGCCAGTGTCTCAAGATACATTTCTTAGCTGCCAGCAGAGCAATATGTACAGCATCGGGAGCACTGTATATTTTATTATTTGATTCACTTATCAGGCTAATGAACTGAAGAACACATGCCTGTACATTTTTGGTATCTCAACCTTCCAGATTCTCTGTATGTATTTAATTACCTCGGCCCAGAGTCTTTGAATATTGGGCATTCCCACAAACCATGTAATAAATTGGCCCTGTGTAGACTACATTTTGGACAGCTGGTAAGATAATGAGCAGGTGCAGCATTGTAGGTAAGAATAAAAGCGTACATCGCTTGGTGGATCAGTTTATAATGCATCTCTCTCCACTGCTCATTAATCATTACCTTTCTTATTTTTTTCCATCCGATCAGTATTTTGTTACCTAAGTCTTCATCTGGAATAGATTTATACCAGGTTTTAAATATTTTTGAGCACCATGGTGACTGAATCTGGACACGAATATAATCATAGATGCTGGAAAGCGATTCCAGGTCTATACTCTGCCCCATCATGGAATCAAATTGTTTATTCTTTCTGCCTTCCCAGGTCTTTCACAAATTTGTGTAATGTGTCGTAATTTATAGGAATTGTAAGTATTGATGATTTTGTAATCCAAATTTGCCCGAAAATTCAGACCAACTCAATAATCTTCCCTCTGCCGGTTGTAAGATATCCCCCAGAACCACGATTCCTTTTTCCTTCCATTCCTTAAAAAGTTTATTTTGTGTTCCTTGTGAAAAGTTCAGGTCTTTCCAAATCATCAAATATTTGGAGACACAGAAAGGGAGATTGAACGTTTCCTAATAGCTTTCCATGCTCCCAATGTATCTCTGAGCAAACTGCTTGCTTTTATATAGTCTGGTAGATGAGCAAATTTTGTATGTAAGATTGTGTTGAGGTTCAAAGGACTGGCTGGTTCCTTCTCCAGCGCGAGATTGGAAAAATATGATGTGTCCTGTAGCCAGTCCCTAATGTGTCTCATCAAAGCTGACAAATTATAGATTCTAATCAAGGGCATCTGCATTCCCCCATCATCTCTTTCCAAAGCCAGTTTACTGTAAGCAATCCTTGGCCTTTTGCCTTGCCAAATAAACTTAGTGAAGGCCGATTGTAATTTTTCCGTGTCAGAGTGCTTTAATAGTAAAGGAATGGTCTGCATTGGGTATAAAAGTCGTGCAAAGCTAACCATTTTTAGCAAGTGCATTCACCCAAACAACGAGAGGTTTAGATTTCTCCATCTTACCAATTCTAACAATATTTTTTTAATTAAACTATAATAATTTAATCTATATAGAGATCTAGCATCTCTACCTATTTTCACCCCTAAGTAGGTTATATGTTTCTGCGCTACTGAGACTCGAGCAGTTATCTCAGGATCAACTATTTTTTTTTTCAGATATAAGAGCTGGCATTTACTTACGTTTATTTTGTATCCTGAAAATGAGCCAAAATATGTCAATTTATCGAGTAATCCCTGTAAGTGTCTCCCAGGGTCTGCCATAAACAACAGCATATCGTCTGCAAAACATGTTAGTTTAACTTCTACATCCCACATCTTTATGCCTTCAAAACACTCTGAATTAATCAAATATCGGGCAAGAGGTTCTATGGCTAAGTTGAACAATAACGGTGATAGTGGGCACCCCTGCCTTGTTCCCTTTTGTAGGTGAATTGTGTCAGATAGAAAACCTGGAGTGTAAATCTTGGCCTGCGGTGCAGTATACAAAGCTGTAAGATAATTTCTAAAAGTCCCTGTTATTCCAAACTTATCCAATACATTATATAACCATCTCCATAGTATGTTATTGAAAGCTTTCTCAGCATCTAGTGCCCAGAGAGCTGAATTTTCCTTCCCTTTCTCTTCCCGATAGAGACTATCTTGGACCGTTAATACTGTTCTAATATTAAATACCGCTGCCCGTTTTTTTATGAAACCTACTTGGTGTGAACCGATCAATTCTGGTAATAATTCAGCAAGTCTATCCGCCAATATTTTTGACAGAATTTTTATATCCTGGTTTATCAGCGAAATTGGTCTATATGACCCTGGCTCTTTCTCATCTTTTCCTTGTTTGTGGAGAACTTTAATATAGGCCATGTTTCCCGAGTCTAGCAAAATTTTGTTTTCTAACGTGAAATTAAAAACTTCGACTAGAGTATTAGTTATATCAGGGACGGCGTCAGCACCCGGCACACCCGGACAAGTGCCGGGGCCCTGAGCAGGCGGGGGGGCCCACTGGCCGTCTGGCACCCCGGCGCCCGTTAGCGGTGTCAGTGCCGCCACTGGGCCTCCCCCGCTTGCTTAGGGCCCCGGCAGCAGCCGGCGCAATACTCACCTCTCCCCGTGCCTCCGCTGCCGCAGCTCCGAGCTCCATGGGGTGCCTGCAGGACGCCGGCGCTTCCTCTCACCGCAGCGCCGCTGAATGACGTCATCATTCAGCGGCCGGCTGTGGCAGAGAGTGCGTGGACGCCAGACAGGTGAGATGTTTGTGTGTGTGTCTGTGTATGTGTCTCTGTGTGTATCAGTGTGTGTGTATGTAGTGCGGTACTTTGTGTGTGTGTGTCTGCTGTATGTGTGATGGTGGTGGGGGGAGGGCAGTGATGATGATGATGGGGAGGCAATGATGATTGATGATTATGGGCAGGCATTGATGATGATGGGCAGGTGTTACACCCGGTCCCAGCGCTGGCTCTGCACTCTGTTCGGCTTACTCACCTGTTCCTCTGCAGCAGTCTGTGCGTGGGCTGGGGTCTCATGTCCCATCTGCTCCACGGCGTCCTGTGTCCTCCTCCACTTCCTGGCACGCTGCTGGCAGGCCTCCTGATAGACGGCTTAGGACGTGAGGCCGCGCCCACGCCTCTCTTAAAGGGGTAGCGTGCATTTTTTGAAATAGCTAATTAACCAATGGCTGCACACTCAGTACTATATCTGGTCACTCCACCATTAGGGGAGTGCCGGAGCAAAGTGTTCTATCATTGCTACATCCGGTTCTGTTCCTGATCTGTCTGCGCTGCGTTTGCAGTCTCTGTGCTTCGCTGATACTGTTTGTCTCCTCAGATCATTGCTAACCCGTATCTGGCTAACCCGGACAATCTCAGCTATTACTGGCGCAAGAGTCATCCCGTTCTGCCATCAGCCATCCGTACCCGTGGACCGTGACAAGGTCACTGAAGCCAGCCTGATACCATCTATTCTGGACCAGGACCTTACCCTTCTCTGTCGAGAACCCTCCACGGACTCTGTAAACACCTGTTAACCTTTTGGTCCCTCTGGGACAGCTGCCACATGTCTGGGGTCTAACTGGAGGTAGCACCTGTGTCCTCCGGGTATTCCATTCTGGTCCTGTTCGAGGGGCCTGACTACGGGTACCCGGGGCTCACTAGTTACGCCCCTTCGGAGCCCCCGGACCGTGGTCTAGAGGTTCCACATTTAAAAATAAAAACGAATGTGAACTTCACCATCTCTTCCTCCGCTTCCATTCGTTACAGATTGCTCCGGCCATGGAACCCGCTGGATCCCAGAAATCTCCGACCACGGACCTGTACCAGGAGGTGACCCCTTTGGGAGTTCAACAGGACAAGATCACGACTTATCTACGCAGCTTGTCTTCCCGCATGGATTCCTTGGGTTCCTCGTCTGCACCTGACTCTCCTATCAATACTCAGGTACCAGTTCCCATGACAAGTCAAGGTCCCCGTCTGGCGGCTCCTACCCGTTTCCAGGGTGATCCTACTCTGTGTCGGGGTTTTCTCAATCAGTGCACTCTACACTTCGAAATCTTGGGGCATATGTTTGCTCCTGACCGAGCCAAGGTGGGCTTCATCATGTCACACCTGGGAGGAGAGGCCCTCGCCTGGCTAAACCCACTATGGGAGAGAGGGGATCCGCTGGTTAACGATCTTCAATCTTTCCTAGAAGCTTTTCGCAGGACTTTCGATGAACCTGGTCGCACCACTTCAACTGCCTCAGCTCTGCTCCGCCTGCGCCAAGGTACTCTCACGGTAGCTCAGTATGCTGTTAAATTCCGCACCCTCTCGTCTGAATTATCGTGGAACAATGAGGCCCTGGTTGCAAACTTCTGGGAGGGCTTATCCGGAAGGTCCTATCACCTGGACTCTAGTTTGTATAAAACGGGTACCTCGCTTTCCTCCTCCGAGGCCATGGAGGTGGACCATGTAAGTTTGGCCACCCGCCGTCGGGAGTCACGTCGCAAGGAGGGAAGTTGTTACTACTGCGGTAGTTCTGAACATTTGATCCATCTCTGTCCTAAAAAGTCGGGAAACTCCAGTGCCTAGGTCCGGTAGGAGGGGCCAACCTAGGTAGAGAACAGTCCTCTCCCTCTTTACACATCTCAGTCTCCGTGTCCTATGGGGCAATAAAATTTTCCGAACATTGTCTACTAGATTCTGGAGCAGCAGGGAACTTCATCCAGCAGGCGGTTGTGGATCATTACCGCTTACCTGTCCAGCGTCTTCCTGATCCGTTACAGGTGTCCGCTGTGGATGGCAAACCGCTGACCGAGCCCGTCCAGTTTCAAACCGAGTTGGTGGAACTCCGGGTAGGTCTAATGCATACTGAACTAATGCGTTTTTATGTATATCCCAGTTTATCCCATCCCATGCTCTTAGGTTTACCTTGGTTCCAGATGCATGAACCAGTCCTGAATTGGAAAACTGGAGAAGTTCTGCGTTGGGGAAATACCTGCATGAATCGTTGCTTAACCCGGATTCAACCTGCTTCGCCTCCTGTCCAGCCTGATACCCTGCCAGGGTTGCCTTCCGCCTATTGGTCCTTCTCTGACGTCTTTGGGAAAAAGGAGGCTGAGAGACTACCTCCACACAGGTCGTATGACTGTCAGATAGAGCTTCTTCCTGGAGCATCTCTTCCCCGCGGGAGAGTGTATCCTCTTTCACAGGCAGAGACTCAGGCCATGTCGGACTACATCCAAGAGAATCTGGATAGAGGATTTATCCGAAAGTCATCGTCACCGGCAGGAGCTGGATTCTTCTTTGTGAAGAAGAAGGATGGATCCTTGCGGCCCTGCATTGACTATCGGGGTCTGAATCAGGTCACGGTAAAAAACAGGTATCCATTACCTCTTATTTCAGAGTTGTTTGATCGTCTCCGAGGGGCCAAGATCTTCACCAAATTGGACCTCAGAGGGGCCTACAATCTGATCCGAATTAGAGAGGGGGACGAATGGAAAACAGCCTTCAACACCCGTGACGGCCACTATGAATACCTGGTAATGCCATTCGGCCTAAGCAATGCTCCTGCGGTTTTTCAGGAATTTGTGAATGACATTTTCAGGGACTTGCTCTATACATGTGTCGTAGTTTACCTGGACGATATTTTGATTTTCTCTGCTGATTTAACGTCACACCGGCGGCAAGTACGCCAGGTCTTACAAAGACTCAGAGAGAACAGGCTATATGCCAAATACGAGAAATGCCTCTTTGAGCAGTCTTCTTTGCCTTTCCTTGGGTACATTGTATCTTCCACAGGATTAAAGATGAATCCGGAGAAGTTGTCTGCAGTTCTCAACTGGCCTCGTCCGTCTGGGCTAAAAGCCATACAAAGGTTCCTAGGGTTCGCCAATTACTACCGGCAATTTATTCCACACTTTTCCACCCGAGTGGCTCCAATCACAGCCTTAACCCGGAAAGGCGTAAACTCTAAGGAATGGTCCTCCGAGGCAGAAGAGGCCTTTGTTTCTCTAAAAAAAGCTTTTGCTTCCGCACCCGTTCTCCATCGTCCTAATTCAAGTGAGCAATTTTTTCTTGAGGTTGACGCTTCTTCCATAGGTGCAGGTGCAGTTCTGACCCAGAAGTCGTCTACCGGGCGGATGGTCTCGTGTGGTTTTTTCTCCAAGGTTTTTTCTCCTGCAGAGAGGAACTACTCTGTCGGTGATCGCGAACTGTTGGCCATCAAATTGGCTCTGCAAGAATGGAGACATCTTCTTGAAGGAGCTCATCACCAGGTAATCATATTCACCGACCATAAAAACCTTGCCTATCTCCAAACTGCTTTAAGACTGAATCCCCGTCAGGCCCGTTGGGCATTATTTTTTGCCCGTTTCAATTTTGTACTTCATTTTCGTCCAGCTGACAAAAACATCAAGGCAGACGCACTCTCTAGAGCCTTCTTGCCCCCTGAACTGGAGGAAGAACCTCAGCACATTATTGAACCTTCTAAGTTAGTCTCTGTTGCCTCCACTGATCTGGCCCAGCTTCCTCCTGGGAAGACTTTTGTGTCTGCTTCTGATCGTACCCGTGTTCTGCGCTGGGGTCATTCCTCTAAGTTGGCTGGCCATGCTGGTCAGAAAAAGACGCAGCAACTCATCTCCCGTTATTACTGGTGGCCTACCATGGGCAAGGATATCCAGGAGTTCGTTTCAGCCTGTCCTTCATGTGCCCGTAACAAAACTTTTAAACATCTACCATCTGGCAGACTTCTACCTCTTCCGATTCCGTCCGCTCCCTGGCAGCACATTGCGATGGATTTCATCACGGATCTTCCCATTTTTTCTGGCTGCTCAGTGGTATGGGTTGTGGTGGACCGCTTCTCTAAAATGGCTCACTTCGTTCCGCTATCTGGTCTCCCGTCTGCTCCAGAACTGGCCGCTCACTTCATTCAGCACATCTTCCGTCTACATGGATTTCCTCTCCACATCGTGTCCGACAGGGGCGTCCAGTTCACTTCTAAGTTCTGGAGAGGACTCTGTAAAATGGTAAAAATTGAACTAGACTTTTCTTCTGCATATCATCCCCAGTCTAATGGGCAAGTGGAGAGGATCAATCAAATCCTGGCTGGATACCTGCGTCACTTCGTCAACGCTCATCATAATGACTGGGTAGAATTACTGCCCTGGGCGGAATTCTCCTACAACAATCAAGTAAGTGAATCTTCTGAAAAGTCTCCCTTTCAGATTGTGTTTGGACTGCAACCCGGAATTCCTCTTCCTGTTTCGGGAGTATCTGATGTTCCGGCAGTCGATATCTTGTCTAAAAATTTCTCGGACATTTGGAGTGAGACCAGGTCGGCTTTGGAGAAAGCTTCCCAACGTATGAAGACGCATGGAGGCTCCCATCTTTCGTCCAGGAGACAAGGTATGGCTCTCTTCCAAGTACATCCGTCTGAAGTTACCATCGTACAAATTGGGTCCTCGTTTCATTGGTCCCTTTGAAGTCTTGAGACAAATCAACCCGGTCTCTTACAAGCTGAAATTGCCTAATTCTCTACGTGTACCTAACTCCTTTCATGTTTCTCTCCTCAAACCAGTAGTGTTGAGTTCCTTCTTTAAGGACCCGGGTACCACTCCCGATCCGGTCTCTGAGAATGATGTTTTTGAGGTAAAACATATCTTGGCCTCTAAGAGAGTAAGAGGTAGGATCTATTACCTGGTGGACTGGAGGTGTTTTGGTCCTGAGGAGATGTCTTGGGAGCCTGAGGAGAACATCCAGGCTCCTCTTCTTCTTAAAAGATTTCACGCAGGCTTGAAAAAGAGGGGGAGTAAAGAGGGGGATACTGTTACACCCGGTCCCAGCGCTGGCTCTGCACTCTGTTCGGCTCACTCACCTGTTCCTCTGCAGCAGTCTGTGCGTGGGCTGGGGTCTCATGTCCCATCTGCTCCACGGCGTCCTGTGTCCTCCTCCACTTCCTGGCACGCTGCTGGCAGGCCTCCTGATAGACGGCTTAGGACGCGAGGCCGTGCCCACCGCCTCTCTTAAAGGGGCAGCGTGCATTTTTTGAAATAGCTAATTAACCAATGGCTGCACACTCAGTACTATATCTGGTCACTCCACCATTAGGGGAGTGCCGGAGCAACGTGTTCTATCATTGCTACATCCGGTTCTGTTCCTGATCTGTCTGCGCTGCGTTTGCAGTCTCTGTGCTTCGCTGATACTGTTTGTCTCCTCAGATCATTGCTAACCCGTATCTGGCTAACCCGGACAATCTCAGCTATTACTGGCGCAAGAGTCATCCTGTTCCGCCATCAGCCATCCGTACCCGTGGACCGTGACAAGGTCACTGAAGCCAGCCTGATACCATCTATTCTGGACCAGGACCTTACCCTTCTCTGTCGAGAACCCTCCACGGACTCTGTAAACACCTGTTAACCTTTTGGTCCCTCTGGGACAGCTGCCACGTGTCTGGGGTCTAACTGGAGGTAGCACCTGTGTCCTCCGGGTATTCCATTCTGGTCCTGTTCGAGGGGCCTGACTACGGGTACCCGGGGCTCACTAGTTACGCCCCCTTCGGAGCCCCCCGGACCGTGGTCTAGAGGTTCCACATTTAAAATAAAAACGAATGTGAACTTCACCACCTCTGCCTCCGCTTCCATTCGTTACAGCAGGCATTGATGATGATGGGCAGGCAATGATATTGATGGGGAGGCAATGATGATTATGGGCAGACATTGATGATGATGGGCAGGCATTGATGATGGGCAGGCAGTGATAATGATGATGGGGAGGCTAGGATGATTGATGATGATGGGCAGGCATTGATGATGATGGGCAGGCAATGATATTGATGGGGAGGCAATGATGATTATGGGTAGGCATTGATGATGATGGGCAGGCATTGATGATGGGCACGCAGTGATGATGATGGGGAGGCGATGATGATGATGGGGAGGTAATGATGATGATGGGGAGGCATTGATGATGATGGGCAGGCAATGATGATTATGGGGAGGCGATGATGATGATGGGGAGGCGATGATGATGGGCAGGCAATGATGATGATGGGGAGGCGATGATGATAATGGGCAGGCAATGATGATGATAATGGGCAGGCAATGATGATGATGGGATTCTTTCCACGGTGCCTTTTCCTGAGCGTAACAGTGCAGAACGCAGCACAGCGCAGAGGAGAGCTCCATATTTTGTATGGAGCTTTATATGGGGACCAGTATCCTGTATGGAGCATTATATTGGGTCCAGTATTCTGTATGGAGCATTACATTGGGTCCAGTATTCTGTATGGAGCATTATATTGGGTCCAGTATTCTGTATGGAGCATTATATTGGGTCCAGTATTCTGTATGGAGCATTATATGGGGGATGGGGGGTGACATCCTGCATGGAGTATTATATGGGTGATGAGGGGGAGACTATGTGGTGCCCATAATATTGTATGGAGGACTGTACTGTCCATTCTGTACTGTGCGCTGTGAGGATTTGGCGGTTTTTGAGCTATTGTACAATTTACAATAGATATCAGTCATGTAATGGAAGAAGTGAAGTATTTGGCATTGTACTATACCTATATTTCTCTGCAGTATCTGAGCATCATGAATTGTGGTCTGTGTTAAAGGGGCCCACTGAGACTCCTTCGCCCGGGGCCCAAAAAACCTGGAGCCGGCCCTGAGTTATATCATCCTTCAACAATTTATAGAATTCCCCTGGAAGCCCATCCGGGCCAGGGGCCTTATTATTCTTCAAATTTGTTATCGTTCTGACTATTTCTTCTTTCTTTATTAATCCGTTTAGCTTATCTCTGTCTGTCTCATTAAGCTGAGGAAACTGTAAGGAGTCAAGAAAGCGAATCCCTTCCGCCATATTCGGGTCTCCTTTTTTGTATAAGGCTGAATAGAAATTGCTAAGAATTTTATTTATTTTTTTGGGGTCACCCTGTATAATACCCTCAGAGTCTCTTCAATTATTTATATAAGGGATGTGCCTTTTACCTCTAGCCATTTTTGCCAAAAGAGATCCGGCCTTATTCCCAAATTTAAAGAATTCTGCCGATTTTCTTTGCCCCTTTAATTTTTCTGATCTTTCCAACCAAAGGTCAAATTCTGATTTGGATTGTAACCACCTATCTCTATTAGAAACTGATGGATTATTGATATATTCTGTGTACCTTACTCTAGTTTTCGGACTTGCTTCACTATAGGCTATCCTCGTTTTCTGTTTTAAAGAATTGACATATCCAATTATTCTCCCCCTCAAAACAGCCTTTGCTGTATCCCAGTATAAAGGCACTGAATCCCTATGTTCTCTATTATCTAATTCATATTCTAACCACCAAATTTTTATGATTTTTTGAAAATTTTCCTCTTGTGCCAAGAACGTCGGAAATCTCCATAAAATATCAGAGCCTTTTGGGAAAGTGTCCTGCAAGGATAACGAGACCGGGGTATGATCCGAAATAATTAGATCTAGAATGTTATTATCATTCAACCTATTCACTAAGTCTTGAGAGATCAGAAAATAATCTATTCTAGACCAAGAGTTATGAACCTGTGAAAAATGAGTAAATTCTCGATCTATTGGATGAGATGTACGCCAAATATCTATCAACCCAGTGCTTTCTAGGAATGGTGCCACCAATCTACAACTGTCTGTTTCGCTCTAGATCTATCTTCAATCTTACTCACAACTGTGTTAAAGTCACCACCAATGATTATCTTTTCCTCCTCTTCTTCCAATATTTGAGTTTCCAGCTCTCTAAAAAAAAAAAAAACTTTATTGTTCCCATTTGGAGCATATATGTTATATAATCCAACCCTGCCCACCGGGGAGTCTAATAATACTCTTATTTTCCTTCCAGATTTATGTGAATCCCAAGATATTATTTTATAGTTCGCCTGTTTGCTTATTAAAATCAGTACTCCTGCTTTCCTATTCACAGACGGAGATCCCAAAACAGATTCCACCCACATTTTATCCATCCTGCAGAAATCTTGCTCTTTTAAGTGCGTTTCTTGTAGCATCGCAATGTCTACTTTAAGTTTCTTAAGGTTTCTCAAAACCATCATTCTTTTATGTGGGGATTGAAGCCCTTTGACATTCCATGTTACTACTTTCATATTAAATGTATAAAAAGAAATAAAAAAAGGAAAAAAAATTAACCAGTTTTAACCAAACAATCTGTTGAATTAAACAGTTTAACCCCTTAATGTCCACTGACCTGCACAGTCCGTCATGGCAAGGTGTCAGTTTTGGCACCTTGACGGACTGTGCACGTCATGCCTTTGAACTACCACTGCGTGTAAACACGCAGTGGTAATTCAGTGCCGACAGCTGACAGGCACAGCAAGCGGTGCGGGTACCTTTGCAGTCGGTCCCCGCACCTACAGCGCTGTGCTTGGTCAGTCAATGTGACTGACCAAACACAGCAGCGATCAGGCAGGAGCCGGCGCTGCAGTGGCCAGGCTTCCTGCACTGACAGCCAGGAGCGGCGCCCCCGCCTCCCCTGGCTGTTAACCCCCTGACTGCTGCGATCGAGCGCGATCGCAGCACTCAGGGGGAGAGGCAGAGGGTCGGGAGCTCCCTCTGCCTCAGATCGGCGCCCTGTAATGTATTTGCAGGGCCTGATCTCTGCCTTGATGACCCAGGGGTTGTCATGACAACCTCCGGGTCATCTAGCTACGGAAAGCCACTGTGACCATGCTCCCAGCAACTTTCACCATAGATACAATGCATTGCAATGCTGGAGCATTGCAATGCATTGTATCTGCAATCAAAAGTAAAAAAGTGAAAGTCCCATAAAGGGACAAGGTAAAAAAAGCATTTTTTAAAAAAAAATTGTAAAAAAAATATTAAAAATTTTTAAAAAATTACCCTAAAAAATACACATTTTTATGTAATAAAAAAGCAAAAAACAAAAAAAAAATACATGTTTGGTATCGCCGCGTCCGTAAAAATCCCATCTATAAAAGAGTAACCCTAGTTAACCACTTCAGTGAAAGCCGTAAAAAAAAAACACAAAAAGTAGTAAATTATACTTTTTCCAAGCGGTATCATCATACCGCTTGGAAAAAGTGCAATAACACGCGATCGAAAGGTCGGATATAAATAATCATGGTACCGCTGAAAACATCATCTTGTCCCGCAATAACAAGCCGCTATACAGCATCATCAGCGAAAAAATAAAAAGTTATAGCTAGTGGAATAAACTGATGCAAAAATAATTATTTTTTCTATAAAAATTTTTATTGTCTAAAAAACGCCAAAACTTAAAAAAATATATAAATGAGGTATCGCTGTAATCATAGTGACCCAAAGAATAAAGCTGCTTTATCAATTTTACCACACGCGGAAAGGAGGAAAAAAAAAAAAAGCAATTGCTGAATTGCTAGTTTTTTTCATTCTGCTTCCACAAAAATCGGAATAGGAAGCGATCAAAAAATGTTTTGTACCCAAATATGGTACCAAGAAAAACGTCAGCTCGTCCCGCAAAAAATAAGCCCACAGATAACTCTGTCGGACGAAATATGGAAAAATTATAGCTCTCAAAATACGGCGATGCAAAAATTTCTTACAAAAAATTGTTCCAAAAAAAAGCATCTTTTAGGCTAAGTGCACACGATCAGGAATAATTGCGTTTTTTTCGCGGTTTTTCCGCGGTTAAACCGCGAACAAAATGCAAGCATTAAGCATTCTATACGTTTTAATTGATTCCGCATGTTTTGTACACATGTTGCGTTTTTTTCCGCGAAAAAAACGCTTAGCGGAAAAAAAAGCAACATGTTCATTAATTTAGCGTAACCGCGGTGATTCCGCCGCCATAGGAATGCATTGAACCGCTTACTTTCCGCATGTGGCTATGCCCACTATGCGCAATGTAAGCGGTTCATGTGCGGATGGTACCCAGGGTCTGGAGCAGAGGAGACTCTCCTCCAGGCCCTGGGTACCATATCCCTGGTAAAACAATAATTAAAATAAAAAATAATGATATTCTCACCTTCCGCGGCGCCCCCGCAGCCTTCCCGCGGCCCCCGCAGCCTTCCCGCCTTCAGCGACGCTCCCGGCAACTTCCGGTCCCAAGAGTCCTTTGCGAGAATCACCCAGATGGCATAGCGGTCTCGCGAGATGCACGTCATCGGTGTGATTTGTCGCAATGCATCCTTGGGACCGCGAGTTGCCGGGAGCGTCGCTGAGAGGCGGGAAGGCTGCGGGGACGCCGGAAGGTGAGAATATCATTATTTATTATTTTTTTTATTATTTTTACATTAGATCTTTTTACTATTGATGCGGCATAGGCGGCATCAATAGTAAAAAGTTGGTCACACGTGTCAAACATTATGTTTGACTCGTGTGACCAACCTGTCAATCAGTTTTCCAAGCGATGCTACAGATCGCTAGGAAAACGCTAGCATTCTGCAAGCTAATTACGCTTGCAAAACGCTATTATTCTGGCGGGAATCAGCATAAAAAAAACGTGCGTATTTCCTGCGGGAGAAGTGCGGGATTGCCGCGGAAATTTCCGCGGCAATTCCGCAACGTGTGAACTTAGCCTTAGAGTGTGACAGAAGCTAAACATGAAAAAAGGATGTAAATCTGGTATCGCTGTAATCGCACCGATCCGAGGAATAAAGTCGCCTAATCACTAATATTGCACGAGGAACGGCGTAAAAAATAAAACCAATTCTTCACCTTTTGTGGATTTGTTCATTTTGCCTCCCAAAGATCGCAGTAAGGCGATCACAGTGGTTCCCCCCCACATATGGGGTATCAGCGTACTCAGGACAAAATGCACATCAACGTTTGGGGTCCTATTTCTCCTGTTACCCTTATAAAAATAAAAATTTGGGGCCAAAAAGGTCATTTTTGTGGAAAATATATGATTTTTTTTATTTTCACGGCTCTAAGTCCTTGGGGTTCAAAGTGCTGACCACACATCTAGATAAGTTGCTTGGGGGGTCTAGTTTGCAAAATGGGGTCACTTGTGGGGGGTTTCTACTGTTTAGGCACATCAGGGGCTCTCCAAACATGACATGACACCCGCAGACCATTCCATCAAAGTTTGCATTTAAAAACGGTGCTCCTTCCCTTCCGAGCTCTGCCATGCGTCAAAATAGTGGTTCCCCCCCACATATGGGTATCAGCGTACTCAGGACAAATTGCACAATAGCTTTTGGGGTCCTCTTACCCTTTGGAAAATAAAAATTGGGGGTGGAAAGATCATTTTTTGTGGAAAAGATATGATTTTTTAATTTTACAGCTCTACGTTATAACCTTCTGTGAAGCCTTTGGGGGTTCAAAGCTCTCACCACACATCTAGATAAGTTCCTTGGGGGGTCTAGTTTCCAAAATGGGGTCACTTGTGGGGGGTTTCCACTGTTTAGGCACACAGGGACTCTCCAAATGCGACATGGCGTCCAATCTCAATTCCAGCCAAAAAAGTCAAATGGCGCTGCTTCCCTTCCGAGCTCTGCCATGCACCCAAATAGTGGTTTACCCCCACATATGGGGTATCAGCGTACTCAGGACAAATTGCACAATAACTTTTGGGGTCCTTTTATCCTTTGGAAAGTAAAAATTGGGATGAAAAGATCATTTTTGTGGAAAAAATATGATTTTTTAATTTTACGGCTCTACGTTATAACCTTCTGTGAAGCCCTTGGGTGTTCAAAGCTCTCACAACACATTTAGATAAGTTCCATGGGGGGGTCTAGTTTCCAAAATGGGGTCACTTGTGGGGGTTTCCACTGTTTAGACACATCAGGGACTCTCCAAATGCGACATGGCGTCCAATCTCAATTCCAGCCAAAAAAGTCAAATGGCGCTGCTTCCCTTCCGAGCTCTGCCATGCGCCCAAATAGTGGTTTACCCCCACATATGGGGTATCAGCGTACTCAGGACAAATTGCACAATACCTTTTGGGATCCTTTTATCCTTTGAAAAATAAAAATTGGGGTGAAAAGATCATTTTTGTGGAAAAAATATGATTTTTAAATTTTACGGCTCTACGTTATAACCTTCTGTGAAGCCCTTGGGGTTCAAAGTGCTCACCACACATCTAGATAAGTTCCTTGGGGGTCTAGTTTCCAAAATGGGGTCACTTATGGGGGGTTTCCACTGTGTAGGTACATCAAGGACTCTCCAAACGCGACATGGTGTCTGCTCTCGATTCCAGCCAATTTGACATTCAAAATCTCAAATGATGCTCCTTCCCTTCTGAGCACTGCCGTGCGCCTAAAGATTGGTTTTCCCCCACACATGGGGTATCGGTGTACTCAGGAGAAATAATACAACAAATATTGTGGTTAATTTTCTCCTAATACCCTTGACAAAATTTAAAAAATTGTGTCAAAAGAAAAATTTTGGGAAAAAAAGTTAAATGTTCATTTTTTCCTTCCACATTGCTTCAATTCTTGTGAAGTACCTAAAGGGTTAATAAACTTCTTGAATGTGGCTTTGAACACGTTGAGGGGTGCAGTTTTTAGAATGGTGTCACTTTTGGGTATTTTCTGTCATATTGACCCCTCAAATTCACTTCAAATGTGAGGTGGTCCCTAAAAAAATGGTTTTGTAAATTTTGTTGGAAAAATGAGAAATTGCTGGTCAACTTTTAACACTTATAACTTCCTAACAAAAAAAAAAATTTGGTTTCAAAATTGTGCTGATGTAAAGTAGACATGTAGGAAATGTTATTTATTAACTATTTTTTGTGACATATCTCTCTGATTTAATGGCATAAAAATTAAAAGTTTGAAAATTGCAAAATTTTCAAAATTTTCGCCATATTTCCGTTTTTTTCATAAATAAATGCAAGTTATAGCGAAGAAATTTTACCACAATCATGAAGTACAATATGTCACGAGAAAACAGTCTCAGAATCGCCAAGATCCGTTGAAGCGTTCCAGAGTTATAAGCACATAAAGAGACAGTGGTCAGAAATGTAAAAATTGGCCTGGTCATTAACCTACAAAATGGCTTGGTCGTTAAGGGGTTAAAACCTAAAAAGAGTATTAAGTCTTTTTCTGACTTCACTTTTTTCGTACATGTATCTGTGGGCACTCTGTAAACCCACCCTTTCTTTCACCAAAACTAGACTTTTCCCCCTCCTTTAGAACCAGCCTCCATCTCCTCCATTTTATTCCCCGAAATCAAACATATCATACAATTTCATATTTTGCAATGCGTGCCTTAGAAGAAAAAGAAAAACAAAAAATTTTGCCATCCCCTCTTCCTTAATATGACAGATTGTTATAATCTCTCTCCAACTGAGTCTCAGTCAGGGACTCGTCCGCCATTATTCTGAAGCAACTTCTTCATATATTCTCTGGCCAGGTCCGGTGCATTAAAGGATTCTGTACCTCCTTCTGGGGGAAATATCTTCAGAGTAGCAGGAAACTGCAGCACAAATCTAATCTTTTTTCCCACCAGTTCAGTACACAGATCACTAAATGCTCTCCTTTTCTTTGTGACTTCTACGGAATTATCGTTGAATAATAAAACTTTGTGCCCTCTGATAGTGGTCTGAGTCGGCTTTTTTCTGTAATGTTGTAGAAGGGCAGATTTATCCACAAAGTCCAGATATTTCACAATTACCGGTCTTGGTCTACTAGAAAGAGAGGGAGAATTGTGCTGCTGCTGCAGAGGTGGACCGACTCTGTGGGCCCTTTCTACCTTCATACTGTTTTTTATCCCCAACGATCTGGGAAGTTCCTCCATACAAATCTTCTTTAAATGAGTAGGGGGGATAGATTCTGGGAGACCTATTATCCTTAGATTGTTTCTCCTTGATCTGTTTTCTAGATCATCTACTTTTTCAGACAATTGCAGGCTTAATTTTGTGGCTTTTCTCAGCTCTAGTTGTATATTCTGAAGTTCGTCATCTGCTGCACTCAATCTGTGCTCAGCTATATCAAGCCTTTCAGACTGCTGGGTGATGGATGCCTGCAGCTGCTGCAATGATGCAGAAACTGTTTGTTCAAGAGTCTTTTTTATGTCTGGTGCCAATATTTTAGCCACCTCTGCAGCCAAAGCTTTATATGGTATGTTAAGTCCTGCTGGTTGTTCCCCCTCTACCTCCTCCCCCGTCTGTATATTATGCGGTGCAGTGCCTGAGGACTTACTAGATTTCTTTGTTTTTGGAGCGTCCAGCGCCATCTTGCTACACGCTTCTAGTGGTGTCCGGGGAGAAAAACTTTTCCGGGACCCGCTTCTGTTAATAAATCTCTCCATACGCCGATGGAGATGCCTGGCGAGTCTCACTGACAGGTAATTAGCCTGTCGCAAGGTTGAATAGGTCCCAGGAATCTCACTGAAAGAAGCTGGGTTACGGAGCTGGTCTCACACATTCCCTTTCATGTACGCGCAGGAACCGGAAGTCATCAGAAGTGGAGTTGTTTCAAGCAATTCCTGACATTTGTGCCCATGTACTTAAAACAGTTTATGAAGGGTAGCGTTGGCACATGAGACATCCTGGGATGTGACAGTCGGGATCAGTTATACAGGATTTATGGCAGATATGACACATATTAGTTTACCTAAGGCAATGTTCACACTGAGGTGTAAGTACACCAGAATCTGAAGCAAAAAAATATGGGGCTGACCTTGTGGTGCTGGCTGTGGGGTCTGCGTGTGGAATACCCCATCCCATTGTGTACGGCCACCTACTGCTGTGTCCAGGAAGATTGTTCACTAGGTGACATGTAGAGGCACTGTCACACTTAGCCATTGCACCAGCGATCACGACACCGACACGACCTGGCGAGATCGTTGGTGCGATCGCTATATGGTCACTAGTTAGCTTCCAAATGCAAAGATCTCATCAGAGATCAGCGATCTGTATAACGACCTCTGCGGTCGTTGGGAAAACCTAGTCCCGCCTGCGACGCTGGTAAAGTCGTTCATAAAGGGTGTCACACTCAGCGATTCAGGCTCACCAGCGGGACACCATCGACCAAAAAACGGCTCAGAACGTTCATGAACGATCAGAGACATCGCAGCAGGGGCCACATCGCTGCTACATGTCACACACAGCGACGTCGCTAACGAGATCGCTACTGCGTCATAAAATCGCTGACGCTTTAGCGATCTCGCTTAGTGTGACAGTACCTTCACAGGTTAAAAGAAATCCACTGGAATGACCAGAAGCGCAGATTACCCACTGGAGATAATGGGGTTGATTTGTGGGTAGTTTATATGGAAATCTGCTCTGCAGAGACTACCTCTAAGGTCGGCTCATACTGAGGTGTTTTTTCTCAGTTTTTGCAGTAGAAAATCTTAAAAAAACGCCAGTTTTAGAGTTTGTGTTGTAAAACACTGCCAAAAACCCTCTGTGTGAACATATCCTACGAGAGCAAAAACAATGTTTTTCAAGAAGAAAACTCTTCAGGAATCATTACTTTTCTCTTGGGTTTTGTAAACCTAAAACCTCCTTTATATTAGTATTTTCTGGACTTTACCTGAGCTCTTTTTCAGCACTTTATTCTTGCTAGAGTTTTTTCTTTGGGGGGGGAGCATCTTACTGACATTCGATGGACTTTAAAAAAAATCTTTATAACGTACTGTATAAGAAAACAATAGCATTTTTCTTTTTAAACTAAAGCACTGACATATGCTTGAAAAGACTTCTTGATCTTGACATCTTTTTAGCTTTCCCATTGACTTATATTTTAAAGGGAACCGCTCATATCCCCAAATACCACCCCTGGCAAAAATTATGGAATCACCTGCCTTGGAGGATGTTTATTCAGATGTTTTGTTTTGTTGAAAAAAAGTAGATCACAAACATGGCACAAAACTGAAGTCATTTCAAATGGCAACTTTCTGGCTTTAAGAAACACTAAAAGAAATCAAGAACAAATAATGTGGTAGTCAGTAATGGTTATTTTTTTTTTTAACCAAGCATAGGGGAAAAATTATGGAATCACTCAATTCTGAGGGAAAAAATTATGGAATCACCCTGTAAATTTTCATTCCCAAAACTAACACCTGCATCAAATTAGATCTGCTCGTTAGTCTGCATCTATAAAGAAGTGATCACACCTTGGAGAACTGTTGCACCAACTGGACTGACATGAATCATGGCTCCAACACGAGAGATGTCAATTGAAACAAAGGAGAGGATTATCAAACTCTTAAAAGAGGGTAAATCATCACCCAATATTGCAAAAGATGTTGGTTGTTCACAGTCAGCTGTGTCAAAAATCTGGACCAAATACAAACAACATGGGAAGGTTGTTAAAGGCAAACATACTGGTAGACCAAGGAAGACATCAAAGCGTCAAGACCTGAAACTTAAAGCAATATGTCTCCAAAACAGGAAATGCACAACAAAACAAATGAGGAACGAATGGGTGGAAACTGGAGTCAATGTCTGTGACCGAACTGTAAGAAACTGCCTAAAGGAAATGGGATTTACATACAGAAAAGCTAAACGAAAGCCATCATTAACACCTAAACTGAAAAAAACATGGTTACAATGGGCTAAGGAAAAGCAATCGTGGACTGTGGATGACTGGATGAAAGTCATATTCAGTGATGAATCGCGAATTTGCATTGGGCAAGGTGATGATGCTGGAACTTTTGTTTGGTGCCGTTCCAATGAGATTTATAAAGATGACTGCCTGAAGAGAACATGCAAATTTCCACTGTCATTGATGATATGGGGCTGCATGTCAGGTAAAGGCACTGGGGAGATGGCTGTCATTACATCTTCAATAAATGCACAAGTTTATGTTGATATTTTGGACACTTCTTTTTCCTATCAATTGAAAGGATGTTTGGGGATGATTAAATCATTTTTCAAGATGATAATGCATCCTGCCATAGAGCAAAAACTGTGAAAACATTCCTTGAAAAAAGACACATAAGGTCAATGTCATGGCCTGCAAATAGTCCGGATCTCAATCCAACTGAAAATCTTGGGTGGAAGTTGAAGAAAATGGTCCATGACAAGGCTCCAACCTGCAAAGCTGATCTGGCAACAGCAATCAGAGAAAGTTGGAGCCAGATTGACAAAGAGTACTGTTTGACACTCATTAAGCCCATGCCTCAGAGACTGCAAGCTGTTGTAAAAGCCAGAGGTGGTGCAACAAAATACTAGTGATGTGTTGGAGGGTTTTTTTTGTTTGTTTTTCATGATTCCATAATTTTTTCCCTCAGAATTGAGTGATTCCATAATTTTTTCACTATGCTTGGTTAAAAAAAATAACTATTACTATCATATTATTTGTTCTTGATTTCTTTTAGTGTTTCTTAAAGCCAGAAAGTTGCCATTTGAAATGACTTCACTTTTGTGCCATGTCTGTGATCTGTTTTTTTTCAACAAAATAAAACAGCTGAATGAACATCCTCCAAGGTTGGTGATTCCATAATTTTTGCCAGGGGTTGTAATATTAATCTGCAGATATGGGGTTAATTTGCTGGTTGATATCATTCTAGCTGCCTAGTCGCTGTTCTGAAAGCCTGGCTACTGGGAGAAAATTAACTTTATTCTCCCAGGAGCTGCTGGATTTCAGTCATAGAGGGCCGTCTCTATCAGTGCTGAGCCAACTGTTAGTCAGTGCCGTGGCATGGTCACAGCCATGGCTCAGTAATAGTATGTCCAAAGCGCTGTGTTCTACATTACAAGCACAGTGGATGGGATTTATAGAAATTATACTACACGCTACCTGGGTTGGTTTCTGACCTGATATAATCCTGTGGTCGGATGGGGCTTATTTCGTATGAGGGACTGGTGGCAGCATGCTGTACTGGTTAGGCTGGGAACACACATGCGAGAAATTCGCACGATTCTCGTGCGAAACTCTCGCATGAACACAATGCACTGCCGCCGGCACTGGGCCCGGAGCGTGCGACTGCATAGAAATACATGCAGCCACACACTCCGTTCCGAGTGCCGGCGGTGTCAAGGACACCGCACTGCATATGCTCACTGAGCCAGTGCACGTGTCCTAAGTAAACCAACTGTGCCCCCAGATACCTGTAAGCAGAGCCGCAGCAGAGAAGACGTGTGTTTCTGTGTAACAGGACCTTCCGCAGCATGTGACAGCCAAGGGGCGGAGCTGGCCACACGTCTCTCAGAGGCAGCAGTAATGAATAATGTGTACTGCAGACTAACAGGACCTGCAGCACATGACTGCTGGGGGCGTGGGCTAAGCTCCAGAGATCTAGGAACTGCAGGAAAACTCCTAGCAGGGTAACGACGAGATAAAGTTACCAAGAGGCAAAGACAGAGACGAAAACCAGGACAGGCCGAGATCAGAGCACAAGATAGCACGACAGTACCAAAGGGTTAGACAGAATGGATAGTCAGGACGTAGCAATAGATCAGTAAACCAGAGCAGGCAATAGACAGTACAATAGGGACAAAACGGTAACAGAGTATCGATAGCCAAGCCAGGAGGTCAGAACCGGAGAAGACAATATTAGCAAAACGTGAGACAGAGAGCAGAGTGAGCAAACAGACCGGGTCATACACAGGAGTCAAACAAGCAGAGCAGTATACACGCAAACCAGGGGGGTCAAATACACAGTCACAACGAAAGTATAGCTGACAGAGAATCTCCCTCTGGACTGGGTATAAATACCCTCCCAGATCCAAAGGGAGGCCAGCAAAAGTTAACCCTGAGTGGACAGGACATTAACCATTTCCTATACCATGACAGGCGGCAGCACGAGGTGTTCATGTGAGAGACTCGCACGAGAATCATGCTAGTTTCTCGCATGTGTGTTCCAGCCTTAGTCAGGAACTCTGACAGTAATGGCTGGGAGGTTTATATATACATATCCCCAGACTGGACTGGTGATATATACCCCCCCCTCACTGGGAGCACCTCAATAACTCGTACCTATAAGAGAAACCTTTCCGGCGACTATTTGACCTCGGTGCGGTTCCCTAACTGACCTGGGACAAATGATGGTGCCAGAGAGCCAATCCCTCCTGGGTCCTTCTCTCCCCTCCCTCGAGGAGAGCGAAGTCAACACCCCCTTCCCCTGTGTGATCTGTCACACATGGTATTTTTTAAAGCATTTAAAAGATGTTTAGAAGCCTGAATATATCTCCAGCAAGTCATTATCCCAAACAAATTGATAGGACCAATGTTTTGATTGTTTTATAAGTGTTTTTTTTGGCCATTTCTGAGTGGATCCCTGAAAAAGAGGTTGGACAAAGACGTCATTTTTAGATATCTGAATGGTTCTTTAACCCCTTAGTGACCGATCCAAATTTTGACCTTAATGACTGAGCCAATTTTTACAATTCTGACCACTGTCAATTTGTGAGATAACTGTTAGGCCAGGGTCACACTTGCGAGTGCAATATGAGAAACTCGCGCGAGTCTCTCGCCTCAATACCCGACACTGCTGCCGGAACTCGGGAGCGGAGTGTGCGGCTGCATGTATTTCTACGCAACTGAACGCTCCGGTCCGAGTGCCGGCGGCAGTGCCGGGTATTGATGCAAGAAACTCGCGTGAGCTTCTTGCATTTCACTTAGAAGTGTGACCCCGACCTTAATGTGGGATTGGTGAGAAGTGGAGTTTTCCAAGAGAGCGGTGGGGCTGTGGACAGTTTGAGGGGTGGAGTCTCAAGGGGGCCCTGAAAATTTTGCCAGTATGGGGCCCCAAAATTCCTAGTGGCAGCCCTGAATGTATTTGGGGGCCTCCCGACAGATGATGTCAGGGCAGAGAAGGATCTGGCATCCTGAATTTCAGAGGATAATCCGTTTGTTCTTCCTGTAGATAATCCTCCTCTAGAGGAGTCTGGAGGCGACTCTCTCATACAGACCACAGGAAAGCTGGAATATTTGTGTGTATGGGGGAGTCGGGAGAGATAGCCGTCTGCCAAATGACCACTCACCCAACACTTATCTCATGTGTATGGGTCCGTTAGTATTACACTGACAGGCAGTGATGATACACGGCACTACAGCAGTACAGTGCATCACCGGTAGTCATCAGTGGCTTGTATGTTGTATGATTGCACTGATGAGAGGTGTTAAAAAAAGGTAGAAAGTGAAAAAAAAATCACAGTTAAAGCAACAAGAAATATCCATCACTATAGGGAAAACAGAGTCATTGCACAATGTTAGTTAAGTCTCGTCCATAACAACTTTATTATACTCTATTATCCTATACACAGTTGTGTAGATAGAAATCACAGGTCCGACAGCAATAGCTGGAATTGGGCCCACCAACTTAAAGAAAAAAATATATATAAATAAATATATATATTTGGTGGAGTCATATCTCCTGACTCTGCGGATTGCATGCTGATGTTGTACTTGGCAGGTCTAGACCAGATGGTATGGAGATGAATAAGAGAAACCAAAGTCCAAAATTAAACTTTCCTTTACTTAATAAGAACTTGATGAGAAGTACAGGTGCTTCTCACAAAATTAGGATATCATCAAAAAGTTTATTTATTTCAGTTCTTCAATACAAAAAAGTGAATCTCATACAGTACAGACCAAAATTTTGGACACACCTACTTATTTAACCCCTTCACCCCCAAGGGTGGTTTGCACGTTAATGACCGGGCCAATTTTTACAATTCTGACCGCTGTCTCTTTATGAGGTTATAACTCTGGAACGCTTCAACGGATCTTCGCGATTCTGAGATTGTTTTCTCGTGACATATTGTACTTCACGTTAGTGGTAAAATTTCTTCCATATAACTTGCGTTTATTTTTGAAAAAAACGCAAATATGGCGAAAATTTTGAAAATTTTGCAATTTTCAAACTTTGAATTTTTATTCCCTTAAAACAGAGAAATATATCACACAAAATAGTTACTAAATAACATTTCCCACATGTCTACTTTACATCAGCACAATTTTGGAACCAAAAGTTTTTTTTGTTAGGAAATTATAAGGGTTAAAAGTTGACCAGCGATTTCTCATTTTTACAACAAAATTTACAAAGCCATTTTTTTTAGGGACCACCTCACATTTGAAGTCACTTTGAGGGGTCTGTATGGCAGAAAATACCTAAAAGTGATACCATTCTAAAGACTGCACTCCTCAAGGTACTCAAAACCACATTCAAGAAGTTTATTAACCCTTCAGGTGCTTCACAGGAACTAAAGCAACGTGGAAGGAAAAAATGAATATTTAACTTTTTAGCCACAAAAATGATCTTTTACAAACTTTATTTTTATTTTCACAAGGGTAAAAGGAGAAAATGGACAGATAAGATTGTTGTGCAATTTCTCCTGAGTACGCCAATACCTCATATGTGGGGGAAAACCACTGTTTGGGCACACGGCAGAGCTCGTAAGGGAAGGAGCGCCGTTTGACTTTTTCAAACTAAAATTGGCTGGAATTGAGATTGGACGCCATGTCGCGTTTGGAGAACCTCTGATGCGCCTAAACAGTGGAAACCCCCCACAAGTGACACCATTTTGGAAACTAGACCCCCTAAGGTACTTATCTAGATCTGTTGTGAGCACTTTGAACCCCCAAGTGTTTCACAAAAGTTTATAATGCCTGGGTGTGAAAAAAAAAAAAACAATTTTCCACAAAAATGATTTTTTAGTCCCAAATTTTTGAATTTTCCCAAGGAAATTGGACCCCAAAAGTTGTTGTACAATTTGTCCTGAGTACGCTGATACCCCATATGTGGGGGGGAAACTGTTTGGGCGCACGGCAGGGCTTGGAAAGGAAGTAGTAACATTTTGGAATGCAGACTTTAATGGGGGTCATGTTCCGTTTGCAGTGCCCCAGATGAGCCTAAACAGTGGAAACCCCCAACAAGTGACCCCATTTTGGAAACTAGACCCCCTAAGGAACTTATCTAGATCTTTGGTGAGCACTTTGAACCCCGAAGTGCTTCACAGAAGCAGACGTACAGCCGTAAAAATAAAAAATTTTTTTTTTTTTTACAAAAATGATTTTTTTGCCCCCAATATTTTATTTTCACAAGGGTAACAGGAGAAATTGGACCACATAAGTTGTTGTCCAATTTGTCCTGAGTACGCTGATACCCCATATGTGGGGGGGAACCACTGTTTGGGCGCACGGCAGAGCTCGAAAGGGAAGGAGCACCATTTGACTTTTTCCAACCAAAATTGGCTGGAATTGAGATTGGATGCCATGTTGCATTTGGAGAGCCCCTGATGTGCCTAAACAGTGGAAACCCCCCACAAATGACCACATTTGGGAAACTAGACCCCCTAAGGAACTTATCTAGATTTTTGATGAGCAATTTGAACCCCCAAGTGCTTCACACAAGTTTATAACGTAGAGCCATAAAATTTAAAAATCATATTTTTTCCACAAAAATGATCTTTTCACCCCAATTTTTATTTTTCCAAGGGTAACAAGACTCCAAAAGTTATTGTGCAATTTGTCCTGAGTGCGCTGATACCCCATATGTGGGAGTAAACCACTGTTTGGGTGCATGGCAGAGTTTGGAAGGGAAGGAGCGCCGTCTGACTTTTTCAACGCAGAATTGGCTGGACGCCATGTCGTGTTTGGAGAGCTCCTGATCTGCCTAAACAGTGGAAACCCCCATAAATGACACCATTTTGGAAACTAGACCCCTCAAGGAACTTATCTAGATGTGTGGTGAGAACTTTTAACCCCCAGGTGTTTCACTAAAGTTTATAACGTACAGCCGTAAAAATAAAAAATGTTTTGTTTTTTTTTTTACAAAAATGATTTTTTTTGCCCCCAATATTTTATTTTCACAAGGGTAACAGGAGAAATTGGACCCCAAAAGTTGTTGTCCAATTTGTCCTGAGTACGCTGATACCCAATATGTGGGAGAAAACTACTGTATGGGTACACGTTGGGGCTCGGAAGGGAAGTAGTGACGTATTGGATTGCAGACTTTGATGGAATGGTCTGAGGGCGTCATGTCGCATTTGGAGAGCCCCTGATGCGCCTAAACAGTGGAAATCCCCAACAAGTGACCCCATTTTGGAAAATAGACCCCACAAGGAACTTATCTAGATGTGTGGTGAGCGCTATGAAGCCCCAAGTGCTTCACAGAAGTTTATAATGTACAGCCGTAAAAACAAAAAAATCATTTTTTTTTTTTACAAAAATTATATTTTCGCCCCCAGTTTTTTATTTTCCCAAGGGTAACAGAAGAAATAGGACAAATTGCACAATAACTCTTGGAGTCCAGAGTACGCAGATACCCCATATGTGGGGATAAACTACTGTTTGGACGCATGGCAGAGCTCAGAAGTGAAGGAGCACCGTTTGACTTTTTCAACGCAGAATTGGCTGGAATTGAGATCAGACGCCATGTCACATTTGGAGAGATCCTGATGTGCCTAAACAGTGGAAACCCCCCAATTCTAACTCCAACCCTAACCCCAACACACCCCTAACCCTAGTCCCAGCCCTAACCACAAACCTAACCCTAACACACCCCTAATCCCAACCCTAACCCTAATCCTAACTTTAGCGCCAACCCTAACCCTAACCCTAATGGGAAAATGGAAATAAATTCATTTTTTTTATTTTATTATTTTTCCCTAACTAAGGTGGTGATAAAAGGGGGGTTTGATTTACTATTTATAGCGGGTTTTTATGATTGGCAGCTGTCACGCTAAAAGACGCTTTTTATTGCAAAAAATAGTTTTTTGCATCGCCACATTTTGAGAGCTATAATTTTTGCATATTTTGGCCCACAGAGTCATGTGAGGTCTTATTTTTTGCGGTACGAGTTGACGTTTTTATTGGTACCATTTTTGAGCACGTGACATTTTTTGATCGCTTTTTATTTCGATTTTTGGGAAGTTAGAATGAACAAAAATCAGCAATTCATGAATTTCTTTTGGGGGAGGCGTTTATACCGTTCCGCGTGTGGTAAAATTGATAAAGCAGTTTTATTCTTCGGGTCAGTACGATTACGGTGATACCTCATTTATATCATTTTTTTAGGTTTTGGCGCTTTTATAGAATAAAAACAATTTTATATAAAAAATAATTATTTTTGCATCGCTTTATTCTGCGAGCTATAACTTTTTTATTTTTTCGCTGATGATGCTGTATGGCGGCTCGTTTTTTGCGGGACAAGATGACGTTTTCAGCGGTACTATGTTTATTTATATCGGTCTTTTTGATCGCGTGTTATTCCACTTTTTGTTCAGCGGTATGATGATAAAGCGCCGATTTTTTGCTTTGTTTTTTTTTTTTTTTTTAAGGGGTTCGCTAAAGGGGTTAACTAGTGGGACATTTTTATAGGGGGGGGTCGATACGGACGCGGCGATACCAAATATGTGTACTTTTATTGTTTTGTTTTTTTTATTTACAGGAAGAAATTAATTTATTGGGGAATATTTATTTTTTTTTTTAACACATGTTTATTTTTATTTTTTTAACTTTTTTAAGTCATCTTGGATCTGGGTCCTGGGAGGGAGGAAGCCCTCAGAACAGCGCGATCACATCGCGCTGGTCTGAGGGTCTCAGGGGGGCGCGCAGGGAGCCCTCTCCCCGCACGATGCTCCCCTGTGCCCCCAGTACAACCGCGATCATGTTTGATCGCGGTGTGCAAGGGGTTAATGTGCCGGGAGCGGTCCGTGACCGCTCCTGACACACAGTCACGGGTGTCAGCTGTGATAATCAGCTGACACCCGGCGGCGATTAGCTGCGCTCCCTGCGGGAGCGCAGCTGATCGCCTATGACGTACTATCCCGTCCATGGTCAGATTGGCACGGGTTTTATGGACGGGATAGTACGTCTGATGTCAGAGAGGGGTTAAAGATTTTTCTGTATTTTCATGACTATGAAAATTGTAAATTCACACTGAAGGCATCAAAACTATGAATTAACACGTGGAATTATACATTATACTTTACAAAAAAGTGTGAAACAACTGAAAATATGTCTTATATTCTAGGTTCTTCAAAGTAGTCACCTTTTGCTTTGATGACTGGTTTGCACACTCTTAGCATTCTCTTGATGAGCACCGGAAATGGTTTTCACTTCACAGGTGTGCCCTGTCAGGTTTAATAAGTGGGATTTCTGGCCTTATAAATGGGGTTGGGACCATCAGTTGTGTTGTGAAGAAGTCTGGTGGTTACACAGCTGATAGTCCTACTGAATAGACTGTTAGAATTTGTATTATGGCAAGAAAAAAGCAGCTAAGTAAAGAAAAACGAGTGGCCATCATTACTTTAAGAAATGAAGGTCAGTCAGTCTGAAAAATTGGGAAAACTTGGAAAGTGTCCCCAAGTGCAGTTACAAAAGCCATCAAGCGCTACAAAGAAACTGGCTCAGGAAAGGAAGACCAAGAGTCGCCTCTGCTTCTGAGGATGTTTGTCCGAGTCACCAGCCTCAGAAATCGCAGGTTTACAGCAGGTCAGATTAGAGACCAGGTCAATGCCACACAGAATTCTAGCAGAAGACACATCTCTACAACAACTGTTAAGAGGAGATTGTGCAGCAGGCCTTCATGGTAAAATAGCTGCTAGGAAACCACTGCTAAGGACAGGCAATAAGCAGAAGAGACTTGTTTGGCTAAAGAACACAAGAAATTGACATTAGACCAGTGGAAATCTGTGCTTTGGTCTGATGAGTCCAAATTTGAGATCTTTGGTTCCAACTACCGTGACTTTGTGCAATGTAGAAAAGGTGAACGGATGGACTCTACATGCCTGGTTCCCACCGTGAAGCATGGAGGAGGTGGTGTGATGGTGTAGGGGTGCTTTGCTGGTGACACTCTTTGGGATTTATTCAAAATTGAAGGCATACTGAACCAGCATGGCTACCACAGCATCTTGCAGCGGCATGCTATTAAATCAGGTTTGCGTTTAGTTGGACCATCATTTATTTTTCAACAGGACAATGACCCCAAACACACCTCCAGGCTGTGTAAGGGCTATTTGACCAAGAAGGAGAGTGATGGGGTGCTACGCCAGATGACCTGGCCTCCACAGTCACCAGACCAGAACCCAATCGAGATGGTTTAGGGTGAGCTGGACTGCAGAGTGAAGGCAAAAGGGCCAACAAGTGCTAAGCATCTCTGGGAACTCCTTCAAGATTGTTGGAAGACCAATACCGGTGACTACCTCTTGAAGCTCATCAAGAGAATGCCAAGAGTGTGCAAAGCTGTAATCAAAGCAAAAGGTGGCTACTTTGAAGAACCTAGAATATGAGACATACTTTTAGTTGTTTCACACTTTTTTGTTAAGTATATAATTCCACATGTGTTAATTCATAGTTTTGATGCCTTCAGGGTGAATGTACAATTTTCATAGTCATAAAAATACAGAAAAATCTTTAAATGAGGTGTGTCCAAAACTTTTGGTTTGTACTGTATATGAAGTAGAGTCATTACCGTGTGATCAATGTCAAGTGTTTATTTCTGTTAATGTTGATGATTATGACTTACAGCCAATGAAAACCCAAAAGTCATTATCTCAGTAAATTAGAATACTTTATAACACCAGCTTGAAACATGATTTTAAAATCTGAAATGTTGGCCTACTGAAATGCATGTTTAGTAAATGCACTCAATACTTGGTTGGGGGTTATAGAATCATAGAATGGTAGAGTTGGAAGGGACCTCCTCGGCCATCTGGTCCAACCCCCTGCTCAAAGCAGGATTCACTAAATCATCCCAGACAGATATCGGTCCAGCCTCTGTTTGAAGACTTCTATTGAAGGAGAACACACCACCTCTCTTGGCAGCCTGTTCCACTCACTGATCACCCTGTCAAAAAGTTTTTTCTACAGTCATGGCCAAAAGTTTTGAGAATGACACAAATATTAATTTTTACAAAGTCTACTGCTTCACTTTTTCTAATGGCAATTTGCATATACTCCAGAATGTTATAAAGAGTGATCAGCTTAACAGCAATTACTTGCAAAGTCAATATTTGGCTAGAAAATGAACTTTATCCCCCAAAACACATTTCAACATCATTGCAGCCCTGCCTTAAAAGGACCAGCTAACCTCTTTTCAGTGATTGCTCCATTAACACAGGTGTGGGTGTTGATGAGGACATGGCTGGAGATCAATCTGTCATGATTAAGTAACAATGACACCACTGGACACTTTAAAAGGAGGCTGGTGCTTGGCATCATTGTTTCTCTTCTGTTAACCATGGTTATCTGTTATGATTTGGTAGCTGAGGAGAGCAGGTAAAAAAGGCAATACACCAGAGAGGTTGGAATCTACTGGATTGCAGTACCCTGACTAACCACCACAACTAAAGGCAGCTGTGGAGCGTACCTACATTGGTCCTAGACGCCTCGTCACAGCCTGAGAAGCTAACTACACCTAAAGATAGAAAGAGGAAAACTATCTGCCCTGGAGCAGATCCCCAAAGAACATAGGAAGCCCCCAAACATGTAATGGCGGTTAGACAAGAGGAGATACAGACACAGACAGAAAATAGTATGAGCAAAAGTGGGGGCCCAATCTTCCTAGAAAGAAAAGGATAGGAAGGACACTTACTGCAAGACAAAAAAACCCTAAAAAAATACCAACTCACTAATTGCAAAAACACCTGAGATCACATGACCTCTACCACCTAAATTAGTTCTCTGGTGTAACAAAACTAAGCAGCAGCCACTGAAAAAACTGGACAAGGCAAATGAACAAATAACAGTGGCTCAGATAAACTGAGAGGAGCACAAGCCCCTGGAGGGGACCTGGCTGACCTCCACAGAAGTGCAGGACAAAATGCAAAAAGCAAGCACAAAAATAAAAGCAGAAAATATCTTATCTGTTAGCAGAAGATGCAGGCAAGACACAGCAAGCTTCCAAGAGAACCAGGAACCAAAGTTGAGACAAGAACAATTGATCACCGGCAACCCTGATGGGAGGGAACCTCCCTTATATAAGACCAGTCTGTAACACCTGATTGCCAATCTTCACAATCTTCATTGAATAGTTCAGTACTGTTTGTAACCACCAGAGGGAGCTTCTGCTCAGAATTCATTTCTAACACATTCACAACAGTTATCTCTAAAGAAACACGTGCAATCATCATTGCAATGCACAAAAATGGCCTAACAGGGAAGAGTATCGCAGCTAGAAAGATTGCACCTCAGTCAACAATCTATCGCATCATCAAGAACTTCAAGGAGAGAGGTTCCATTGTTGCCAAAAAGGCTCCAGGGCGCCTAAGAAAGACCAGCAAGCGCCAGGACCGTCTCTTAAAAGTGTTTCAGCTGCGGGATCGGGTTACCAGCAGTGCAGAGCTTGCTCAGGGATGGCAGCAGGCAGATGTGAGTGCATCTGCACGCACTATGAGGCGGTGACTCTTGGAGCAAGGCCTGGTCTCAAGGAGGGCAGCAAAGAAGCCACTTCTCTCCAGAAAAAACATCATGGACAGACTGATATTCTGCAAAAAGTACAGGCAGTGGACTGCTGAGGACTGGGGTAAAGTTATTTTCGCTGATGAATCCCCTTTTCGATTGTTTGGGACATCAGGAAAACGCCTCATTCGGAGAAGACAAGGTGAGCGCTACCACCAGTCTTGTCTCATGCCAACTGTTAAGCATCCTGAAACCATTCATGTGTGGGGTTGCTTCTCAGCCAAGGGAATCGGCTCTCTCACAGTCTTGCCTAAAAACACAGCCATGAATAAAGAATGGTACCAGAATGTCCTCCAAGAGCAACTTCTCCCAACCCTCCAAGAGCAGTTTGGCGATCAACAATGCCTTTTCCAGCATGATGGAGCACCTTACCATAAAGCAAAGGTGATAACTAAATGGCTCAGGGAACAAAACAGAGATTTTGGGTCCATGGCCTGGAAACTCCCCAGATCTTAATCCTATTGAGAACTTGTGGTCAATCATCAAGAGACGGGTGGACAAACAAAAACCTGAAAATTCTGACAAAATGAAAGCATTAATTGTGCAAGAATGGACTGCTATCAGTCAGGATTTGGTCCAGAAGTTGATTGAGAGCATGCCAGGGAGAATTGCAGAGGTCCTGAAGAAGAAGGGTCAACACTGCAAATATTGACTTGCTGCATTAACTCATTCTAACTGTCAATATAAGTTTTTGTTACTCATATGTTTGCAATTATTATATTTCTGTCTGTGATAATAACATCTGTCAAACACACATAAAAACCAGAGGGCAGCAGATCATGTGAAAATATAATATTTGTGTCATTCTCAAAACTTTTGGCCATGACTGTAATATCTAATCTGTGTCTCCTCCCATTCAGTTTCATCCCATTGCTTCTAGTTTTTCCTTGTGCAAATGAGAATAAATATGATCCTTCTACAATGTGACAACCTTTGAGATATTTGTATACAGCTATTAAGTCTCTCAGTTCTCTTTTGCAAGCTAAACATTCCCAAATCCTGCAACAGTTCCTCATAGGACATGGTTTGCAGACCAGTCACCATTCTAGTCGCTCTTCTCTTCTCTGAACTTGCTCGAGTTTGTTGATGTCTTTTTTAAAATGTGGTGCCCAAAACTGGACACAGCATTCCAGATGAGGTCTGACCAAAGAGGAGTAGGGGGCAATAATGACTTCACATGATCTAGACTGTATGCTTCTGTTAATACATCCTAGAATTGTATTTGCCTTTTTTTGCTGCTGCATCACACTGTTGACTCATGTTCAGTCTGTGATCTATTAGTCTATTAGTATACCCAAGTCTTTTTCACATGTGCTGTTACTTAGCCCTATTCCTCCCATTTTGTATATGCTTTTTTCATTTTTATTGCCCAGATGTAGTACTTTGCATTTTTCCCTGTTAAAAACCATTCTGTTAGTTGCTGCCCACTGCTCTAGTTTATTTATATCTTTTTGAATCCTCTCTCTCTCTTCTCCAGTATTAGCTATCCCTCCTAGCTTTGTGTCATCAGCAAATTTAATCAGTTTATCCTCAATTCCTTCATCTAAATCATTGATAAAGATGTTGAACAATACAGGGACCAGGACAGAGCCCTGTGGTACCCCACTTGAGACATTCTTCCAACTGGATGTGCAGCCATTTACGACTTTACGACGACTCTTTGGGACCGATCACTAAGCCAGTTATGAATCCACCTAACAGTTGCCTTGTCCATTCCATACTTAGTAATTTTTTCAATAAGGATTGTGTGAGATACTTTGTCAAATGCTTTGCTGAAGTCAAGATATACTATATCTACAGCATTTCCCTGATCCACCCAGTCAGTGATTCTGTCATAGAAGGAAATTAAGTTAGTCTGACATGACTTATTAGTTACAAACCCATGCTGACTCTGGTTACACTATTTTTCTGTTTATAGATATCCTGGATTCTTCTATACTCTTAATAGGACAGTGAAGATCAGTTGATGTTACATTTCCTTTCTGAGAGAAAACAGATGCAAAATAGGAATTTAAAAGTACGGCCTTTTCAACATCCTGTCTTACCATTTCATCATTTTCATCCTGTAAAATCCTATAGCAACGCTGACTTTTCTTTGTACCTTTGACATATCCCCAAAATCCTTTTTTGTTACTTTTGATGTCTCTTGCAAGCCTTAATTGATTGTCACCTTTAGCTAATCTAATTTGTGCACTGCAGGTTCTGCAGACAGCGTTATATTCTTCTTTAGATATGCCTCCCTCTTTCCATTTGATAAACATTTCTTTCTTCCTTTTTAGCATGTGTTTAACCCCTTACTGCCATCGGACGTACTATCCCGTCCATGGTACCTGGGCCCGTATGACCGGGGACGGGATAGTACGTCATAGGCGATCAGCTGCGCTCCTGAGGGGAGCGCAGCTAATCGCCGCCGGATGTCAGCTGATTATCACAGCTGACACCCATGACTGTGTGTCAGGAGCGGTCACGGACCGCTCCCGGCACATTAACCCCTTGCACACCGCGATCAAACATGATTGCGGTGTACTGGGGGCATGTAAGGTTCTGTGTACATGTTCCTGAAACTCAGTTTGTTCGTCAGCCATTTTACTTTCTGTCTTGCTGCAGCTATCTTGCCCTCAGTCAATATGGAGTTTCCAGCTTGCATGTTCCCGCCCTGATTCTCTCCTTTTGCTTCTTAAGCAGCCACAGCTGAGCAATCAGTGCTTCAGAACCTAGCCTGCAGTGAACCTGTGCCCTGACTCCTGAAGCCTTGGACCTTGTACTCCAGCTATTCCTACTGAGGAACTCTGAAGCACTTGTGGACTCTGAACCCTGCTCTTTGAAAGACCCACGTTTGCATGGACTTACGGTAACAGAGAAGAAGATCCTGAACCTGTTGTGGAGAGTGATTGCTGAGCTTAGATTACTCTGGCCTGCTGTGTCTCCTGCTTCTGTGTCTGCAAACTGTGTGACTATTTTTGCCAACTTGTATGAAGTAATACAAGACTTTCTATATCAAACCTGTGTCTCATGTATTTTCATCGCACCCAAGCACAAGACGCTATATGAACTGTACTATACACATTACAAGATTCTGAAGCCAAACGTTAGTGTCTGCTGGGTCTGGAAAGGCTGTGTCTGCTGTAACTGTGGATATCGGATGTCCGGTTGTACTTTCTGTGATGACAGTGGTTGTGACTTCTCACAACCATTCCAGGTGAGCAATTCCCTTAAGTTTTTTTTTCTGCAGTGTTACCACAGGTAAACACTATTGTTTTTTTTTTCTCTTTTCTCTTTTTTGTCTGCTGTAACTGTGGATATCAGATGTCCGGTTGAACTTTCTGTGATGACAGTGGTTGTGACTTCTCACAACCATTCCAGGTGAGCAGTTCCCTTAATTTTTTTTTCTCTCTGCAGTGTTACCACAGGTAAACACTATTGTTTTTTTTTTTTTCTTCTCCTCTCCTTCCAGTACTCCTGTTTTAAAAGATCTGGAAAATGGAGGCCCGCATAAAGGAACTTTGCGGAGTGACTGATAATATCCTTGCAGATTTGCAGAATATAAAGACCCGTTTTGCAAGCCTACAGGACCTCACTAATCACAATTTGCAAGTGTTTGGACAGACTGCCCAGGATTTGCGAGCCAGGATTGAGGCTCTAGAGGAGCGAGTCCAGGCTCCTGCCGTAGCCCCGAGTTCTGGGATTCCCAAGTTGCCCCCTTTTCGTTTTGGCGGTGAACGTGAGAAATTCAGGGGATTTATTAATCAATGCAATCTTTTTTTTCTGCACATGCTTCACAATTTCCCACTGAACGATCTAAGGTGCTTACTATAATTATGTTGCTTACCAACAAGGCTTTGATGTGGGCAAACCCTCTGATTGAGACGGAGGATGATTGTTTGAATCACCTTGATGCTTTTATTTCAGCCATGGGGCAGGTGTTTGATGACCCCAATCGAGGTGCAACAGCTGAAGCAGCCATGTTAGCTTTGCGCCAAGGTAAGCACTCGGTAGCTGAATATGCCTTGGATTTCAGGAGATGGGCCCTTGATACCACCTGGGACAGTTCCGCCAAAAAATCTATTTTTCGAAAGGGGTTAACTCCACTGATTAAGGATGAACTTGCTCGTGCCGACCCTCCCACTGCGTTAGGTGACTTTATTAACTACTGCATCCGTATTGATACTCGTCTGACTGAACGCAGGCAAGAGAGATGGTTCGAAAGCAATCGCACTAACCTTTTCCTACCTTCCTCTCCAGCTAAGGAACCTTTGAGTAGGATTACACGGGAACCTGAACCTGAACCCATGCAGGTAGACTCTTTACAATGACGGGTTAGTGATGCACGCAAGGAACATCGTTTTAAGGAGAATCTATGTTTCTATTGTGGTAAGTCAGGGCACTTCATTATAAACTGCCTCAGCCTCTTCACACCCCGTCCCGCCCGTGGGGATC
>JARQOD010000003.1:19104906-19156052 GCA_033576555.1 Oophaga sylvatica
CATAAAAAAAATGTTCTCATCAGAAAGGAGCAGGTCCCCTATATTTGTAATGCCCATGCACTAAGTGTATGGGCTGACAAACATTTACCCCTGGGGGTATACATGAACATACTGTATAGCCATTTTTCTTACGGGCATCATGAACACCTTTTAAAAAAATCATACAAGTTTTGCATCACGGACCATGGTCACCCTGCTGATATGGTGGTGGAGGATGATGAGGAGGACAACAGCAAATAGCCAAAATCAAGAAGCGTAAACCCATGTGTTGGTGTGAAGGGGTGCATGGGAACAGACCTCCCAAAAAAAGACACTGAATTTGAGTTTATGTTTCGCTGCTATCATTCAGTGGTGTTGAGAAGTCTGGCCCAATCCAGCCCTTGTTCATTTTTATGAGTCAGCCTGTCAGCATTTTCAGTGGACAGGCGGGTGCGTTTCAGTTACAATTCCACCAGCGGCACTAAAAACCCACTCTGACAAAAACGATAGCGGTAGGGCAGGCCAGGACCTCCAAGGCGTAGAGAGCCAGTTCATGCCACATGTACAGCTTGGATACCAAATAATTATAAGGCACAGAGGAATCACAGAGGACATTGGTACAGTCAGCAAGGTACATCCTCAGCATCTTCCCAAACTTTGCACTCCTTGTGAGAGTACTCGATGCCTCAGGCCTGTGTGATGGGAGGGTCTGCGAAAACTCCCAGAACTTTGCCAGTTTTCCCCTGCCTCTGCTGGATTGGAGTTGTTTCTCCCTCGCCTGTACTCCTTGGTTGTCCAACGAACTATGATCTCTGCCACCAGCATTTTCAGATGGGAATTTTTTTAATAATTCCGCAACAAGGGCCTTCTGATACTGCCCCATTTTAGTAGACCTGTATGCTTCAGGAATAAGACATAGAAAGTTCTCATTGTAGGGTGGGTCTAGAAGCGTCACCAACCAGTAATGACTGTCACCCAAAATTTTGAAAGCGCGAGGGCCACGGGAAAGGCAGCGTAACATAAACTCAGCCATGCATGCCAGACTGCTAACAGGCAAGACTTCCGTGTCCTCACCAAGAGTACGACTGACCATGCTCTCCTCCTTTTCACTGTCCTCAGGCCATCAATGCTGAACAGATGGTATGACAGTTATGCAGGTAGTACCATCTATAGCACATGAAACTGTCAAGGTAAAATATAATTTTCTACTATACTTTTATATTTATAGTGTGTATATGTATTTTGTAAACACGAAGTTTCCCTTAAATGATATTATTCAGATTGAAACTTATTTTAGGACAATGTTAGTATCTGCTGGTGTCTGTCTCCACCTTGTGTCCTGTCACTGTATTACACTAACTATCTAATAACTTGAACTGGATCCACTGAAATGCCCCCCCACCTTTGGGGAATTGAGGAACCACATGATACACGAGAAACAATAGAATCTTTCTTCAAGAAACGAAACTGAGGATGACAACACGATCAAGGAGGACTTAGAAGAAGATCTAAGGACCAATTAGGATGACCAGATGCTGAATGTGTACATATATGGGCATGACTCAGCATATCTCTTTCTCCTCAATCCCGCCTTTACTCCACCCCAATATTCTGTGTATGTAATCTTATGTACGTGAATAAAAGTTCAGTGCTTACTGGAGATGGCCGCCTAATAGCATCATTTTCTTTAGGGCACGTTCTGAAGTCTGAACCAGCGTATTGCCTGATTCATTCTCGGTCGACCCGTGCTCTTAGTCTAATTTGGAGTGACTGGAGGATGAGTGGTTTGTCGTTACGACCCCGACAATTGGCGCCTAACACGTGGGGCCGTGGATTGCCGCCCGTCCGGACCCGTCCCGAGGACTTTGCGGTGGTGCCCGCGGTGACTGAGTGCGAGGACTGCAGCCTCCGTTGAACACGGTAAGTTGGGATCATATACTTTATATGCGTCCCACTTGCCTGTGTGTCAGTCACTGTTTGGTCCTGTCGTATTGTCCATTTGGGTCTGGAGGGGTGACTGGTTGAGTGGTGAGACCAGGGGCAATCCCACGCCACGAACCAGCAAGTGTGACCGAGTGACGTTGCATGCCTGCACGTGCTTGAGTCGAAACACCACGTTCCTCCTCCTCCAGTCACTGTACTTTTATGCCGATAGTTGTCTCCCGTGATTATTTGGTAGTGTCTAAATTTCTAGCATTTTATAGAGAATTGTGGGAGGGGTGCGCATACCTAAATTTTGCTAGGAGACAAATGGAGGGGGTTCTCTTTGTCTTGGACAAATGGAGGGGGTACTCTTTGTCTAACCCGGGAAGTCTCATTAGGAGAAGCCCAGGTGTCAGCATATGGAGGGGGACTCTGTGCTGTGTAGAGTGTCACGGTGTACTGCGCTGTAACGTCACCATCCACAGTTAGGGAAGGGACAAATAGAGGAGGACTCTTTGTCTTGTCAGTGTATTGAGGGGGACTCTGCAGTGACGGGTGGTGACCTGCGAGTGACGCCGGTGGTCTGAGTCGTGACAGATCATTACACTCTGTTAATATTATGATGCGCATGTTTAAATCAAACAAAACCCACAAGTTAGAGGGTGGTGCTTTGGGAGTGGTTGAATTGATGGAATCACGTGGAGGCAAGAAGGCTGTTAAGAATGAGCTTGCCGAGTACAGGCAGGCTTCAGCCTTCAGTGTGGAAAGACTTTGTCGCACAGAATGAGGGAAAGTTGAGAGATCAGGGCTCTTGTATCAAGCCCAAGCACATTTAAGAGTAGTAAATGATTTGAAAGTTGAGGGTTGGAAAGAGGTAGATGGAATAAGGAGGTTCGGAAAGTGCTGAGCCTTTGTTCGGATATGTAAAATGCTCTGCATATGATCTTGTTGATGTAACTAAAATGGCCGCTCCAAGCCCCCGGCCACCGCCCTATAATGGTGCCGATCTCAGAACAAAGGAAGGTTGGACTTGTCATGTGTGTGGTGAACAGAATCCGCCCTGGGCGGAGACCTGCCGTGTTTGTGGGGCGGGTCGCCCCTGGTGTAATGCCCAGCCCATCGCCCCTCCCACACCAAGCGGCCATTTTGGTAAACTCAGTGGCCATCTTAATACACCCGGAAATGGCCAAACCCCATCTCCTCCGGCGGCCATCTTGGGACACCCAAGCACACCCAGTCAGGCCTATATCCCTTGCTGATACCAACCAGGGCCTACTACCAGCCCCCGCCCGCACCTGTGCAGGCCACAGCTCCCAATATGGCACCAGATGCAACACCATTGTTCCCTTTCACACACCCCAACCCGGCCATTGCTGCAATGCATGAATCTTCAGTTTTTCAAACAATGATCAGAAGCCGCCGCCATGATATTATGGGATCTAATGAAGGGGAGGAGGATCAGGAGATAGAAGAGGGTGGGCCCCTCAACAGCCACCACTATCCCCAGCAGCACCAGTATCTTTTCTTCCCTCCTCCATTCCCCCACCATCATTGTCAACCCCTGGTCCTAGGGCCTATTCCACCCCTACTCCAGAGATGAGGCACCTTCCTCTCCTTCACAAATCCTCAGAGAGGACAGTCGCTCTGTAAGGTTCACGGAAACCCCGGTCAGGCCCCCAGCTCCCGTGTACTTGAAAACTGGTATCCCTGCCATTCACAGCATTACACAGACCGCAACGGAAATCCAGTGACATTATCCATAGGTACGGTGATATCCTGACACATCGGGTTGGTGCTATAGTTAGTCCTGCCAACTCCAACTGCTCCAATAAAGGGGTCTGGCTCTATTAATAGCCCAAGCAGGTGGTCCCATCGTCACTGCAGAATGCATGGCTCATATATACACTCATGGCCCTTTGCCACCTGGACAGACTCTGACAACCCATGCAGGGGACCTTCCCGCTGATATCATCATCCATGCAGCAGGTCCAGTCCATGATCCTCTAAATTCAAATGAGTCACGGCCACCCTTCGGGCCACTATACATTCAATACTCCATCATGCTGGTATGTTAAAAACAGAAGACATTAGGCACCAGGAATTATTTGAAACCAATGATAAAGTAGTAAATTTGTGATTGCTTTGTCTAAAGAGTTAACTAACACCCACTCTGCAGTGTCTGCTTCTCTCCCAGAATTTACAGGTGACACGGTGCACGATTTCTCGCCTGATGACCTTATATATATAAAAAATTTATGGGAAGAGACTGTCTCCAGCCCAGATTTGAGGGTCCCTACACTGTGATCCTGTCCACCCCTACTGCCCGAAGCTCGAGGGCAAGAGCACCTGGATTCACGCCTCCCATTGCAAGAAGGACAAGATTAACCAGCAGTCATGAAGTTTCTGATATACATATCCTTTTGAGCTATAACCTGATCTCCAGTAGTGCCAGTATGCCCACCTTCTGGGTTAATACTACAACCCCTGTGGTTATCTTTAAGTTCGATTTCTATCAAATATTCAACTGTGATAGGAATGATTTCAAGGGATCAATATATTAAACTTAGGGGAAAAGGGATATTTTATCTCTATGTCACCCGCCCAGGGAATGAAAACTGTTATGATTGGTTAGATGTGGGATAGAAAACAGAAAAAGGGAAAATTGGCAGATGAAGCTAGATACAATAGATTGATAAATGAGATATACAAGTGTTATATTTGTAGGAACTGATCTAAGAATGCAAAAGTCAGTGACAGCAAGCAGAGATAAGTGCTGGCAGCAGCGAGATGGTATTTTGCTGTACACCAAGGTCATTCTACAGATAAGCAACCTGCAGGCTGAGGGAGAGAGGACACACAAACTACGCAGTGGTTTGACCCCTCCCGTCGGGTATTCGTGAGGATGCACAGGAAAGAGTGCAACAGTTTTATGTTTTTGGAATAGACACAGTACGTAAGAATCGAAGGTCAGAGTATGTGAGAAGCAAATAGACAGGCAGAGAAAGAAGTTACACTAGAGGACGGAGTTCAGGAAAGAGCCAAAAGATTATTTCTGGACTCTAAGAAAAACTTGGGTGGAAATGGGTTTTGTCAAAGAAAACAAGACTAATGAGGGGTTCTGGCAAGTTTAATATGAATGGCATAAAAAAAAAAAAAAAAAAAAAAAAAAAGTGACAAGGAAAAACTGAAAGTAAGTAGACCGGGTTGGAGATCAGTTAAAGCAGAGAATCTAGCCAGAAAAGCACAGGGGGCACAACATGATTTAGCGCAGGCAAAAAGAGGAGCAAGGATACATGCTGTAGGTACTCGTCCTGCAAACAACAGGGAGAGGAGACGTGTGCCAGGAGATGGCAGAAATTGTGCTACGGGTGCAAGAAACCAGGACATTTCAGGAGGGATTGCAGAACTAACCCATATCCAGCCTGTCCAACTAATCCATATGCAAATGACTCGCCTGCAAGAGGCCCCCAAGACCAATTAGAGGCGCTCCCATAGGATAATGGTAGCTTGCACATGAACCCCTTGTCTCCTTACCCCCCATTCCTAATTGCACAGTACAGGTGAATCTACCAGGGGACATGAGGTTGAGTTCCAAGTGGACACGGGGGCAGACAATTCAGTAATTACAGAAGAGGACTGGCCATTTGGGAAAAGTGATTTCTCCCACCATGTTATAGCAACTCCTTACAACTCTCCAGCTCCCCGTCACTAAAAAGATTCCCCTGCAAATTCAAGGAACCACTGTACACACACAGTTAATGGTATCACCACGGGGTCAATGTAATCTTTCAGGAAAGTGATGTGTTGTCACAATTGCAAGCACATATTGAGTATCATCCGGTTGGAACTGTCACTATGACACCAGGACTGAAGCCGAGCACTCTTTGTAAAATCATGTCGCTAGACGTTGCTAGTATAGAGGACATAAATGAATTTCCTTCAATGTTGGAAGGTGTGATACCGCATGATTTCTGGGCTTCAGATAAAACAGATGTGGGCAGATTAAGGGTGCAGCCAGTCATGGTCAAATTAAAGCCAGGTGCAATTCTGCCCCAACAGAGACAGTATCTTCTTAGTTTAGCTCAAGAAACGACTATTGCTCAGCAGATGCAGAAACTGGTAGCAAGTGATGTTAAAACCTAGCCCCCACCTTTGACAGCAGGCCTGCAGCTAGGTTCTTATCAGTAGCCTTAACAGAAAAAAAAAAAAAACTCCAGCTTCCCCTTCGGCTATGAGATTTAACCCTCTATGTATTGGCTGGTACAATATATATATGTATATATATACACTTTTGTTCCAGATATCTCAGGATGCTGCTTAGTTTACAGTTATTGATTTTGCCAATGTTATTTTTATAATATGTTGATGATTTACTGATTTGTGCCCCCTCCAGGAAACAGTGTAGTATTGCAACAATATTACTTATGTTGTTTTTGTACCAAGCAGGTTGTAAGCGTTAAAGGATAAACTGCAATTCTGTAAATCTTCAGTTATCTTTTTGGGACATTGCATTACACTGGGGGCGCGACATCTGACCAGCGCTCGCAAAGAAGCTGTACAGAACTTTCCTATTCCTGTTAATGTTGCTGCTCTTAGGACATTTCTTGGACTGATTTTCTACTGCAGGCAGTGGATTCATGCTGTGTCAGTCCTCATGCAGCCTCTCTATGACTGTATCACCATTGTGCTTTTTAAACTAACTCCTGAAGGTATAGACGGTTTTATTTTTCTCTCAAAAACAGGATTGTGGCAGCTCCAGCGCTAGGAATCCCCAACTATGAACTACCATTCACCCTGTATCTCCATGAACAGCAGGGACACGCGGCAGGGGTATTGACTCAGTTACATGGTGACAATCAAAGGCCAGTGGCCTGTTTCAGTGGAAGACTAGATGCAGTGACTAGGGGTGACCCGTCCTGTGTACGGGCAGTACATGCTGTAGGACTATTGCTCCACAAATTATCAGATATCGTTCTTGATTATCCACTGACAGCACTTACACCTCATGATGTATACACCATACCGAACCAGGTGCAGTCGGCACATCTTTCAGCTGCACGTCATCTTTGATTGCAATGTGCACTTTTAATGCCTCCAAATGTTTCTTTGCAGAGATGTACCACACTTAATCCTGCCACATTGTTACCTCTCTCGGATCTAGGGGGGAGGTCAGGTATTGTACGGTATTGTACAAAGAAGATCCAAGAGAGGAGATTCTTATGATTATGTTCAGCTTATGGCACAGGAAACAGCAGGCCTACCCACAGTGTTTGAAACTGAAAGATGTAATGTTGACTTTAAATCTTTTGTAGAACTCGCTACCAAGATGACTCAGGTACCTTCCACACCAGGTATGCCATCGTCTCCCTGAATGCAGTAATCAAAGCAGAACCAATGCTCCCATATCAGTAGGCCCAGGAGGCTGAATTTAAGGCTCTGACCGAGGCCTGTAAGATAGCTGAAGGTAGAATTGTTAACATCTACACAGATTCTAGATACGCATTCGGTATAGCTCATGATTTGGGTCCAATTTGGAAGTCTAGAGGATTCCTGATGGCAGCAGGACATCCCATTAAAAATGCTGACGCAGTCCAGCAGTTAATTGATGCATTACAATTACCAAAAGAAGTAGCTGTCATAAAAGTTAAAGCACATACCAGATGCACTGATCAGGTGAGTAAAGGAAACGCAATGGCCGATGCAGCAGCAAAAACAGCAGCCAGTAGACCACTCCAAGGGGTAACGATGCACCAGGTAAGCGCTCCCAAAAATCCCTTTGTGTCGGAGGATGCCTTAGCCCAGATGCAGGCTCAGGTGCGCCAGGAGGAAGTAGAAAAGTGGGAAAAAGAAGGTGCATGTCTGAATGCAGCAACGGGGTATGGGGAAGAGAGATGCGCCGATGCCTTCCAAGAGCGTTGTACCCTGCGGTCGCCCAGATGTTACATGGGCCAACCCACCAGTCCAAAACTGCAGTAATGAGCGTGATGCAGAAGCATTGGGCGGCACCAGGCTTTTCCACCTGTATAGAAGGTTTGATCCAGGGATGCATGGTATGTGCTACACATAATCAGAGAAGGGTAGTCAAGACACCACCCAAACACACCCCTCGGCCCTTCTATCCTTTCCAGAGACTGCAGATTGATTATATTCAGCTGCCAAAATCAGGTTCATGGGAGTACGTGTTGGTGTGTTTTTGATTTATTCTCAGGTTGGCCGGAGGCTTTCCCGATTGCCAAGGCTACGGCTGCGGCAACCGCAAAGAAGCTGCTTGCAGAGGTGGTGTGCAGGTATGGAGTACCAAAGGTGACCGAAAGTGACAGAGGTACACATTTCACAGGTGAAATAATGAATGAAGTCTTGACAGCGCTGGGAATTCAACAAGTTTTCCACACCCCATATTACCACAAAGCGGTGTAAAAGTAAAAGGACTAAATAGGATATTGAAGTTAAAAAAAAAATCTAAAAGGCCATGGCTGAAACAGGGAAATCTTGGCCTGAATGTTTACCATTAGCCCTATACTCAGTAAGGTACACTCCAAGTAGAAAAACTGGACTTTCTCCGTATAAAGTACTATTTGGCAAAGTGCCTAGTTTAGGATGTTTCTTTTCCCAAGCATTGGAAATAAGTAACCATGTATTAAGTTCATATGTAAGGGATTTGCATAAAAGACTCAAGAAAGTATATGATAATGTTTTCAGTTCTCTTCCAGATCCGAACCAGGATCCTGGGAGTCACAGCCTGCAGCCTGGAGACTAGGTAGTCATTAAAAGACACGTGAGAAAGAGTCTGGATCCGAGAATATAGCTCCACTGATATCCAGAAAAAGAAGGAGTCTGGTCAGCTGCACACCAGTTATGCTGAGGATCCCAAAGTTTATATGGATTCCATAGGTGTTCCTAGGGGGTCCCAGACGAATACAAAGCTCAGAATCAGATCCTGGCGGGTTTCCGTTCTCTCATCCCAACTGTGCAGATCAATTACAATGTAGATTGGATAAAATATATATACTACACCAAGCAAAGATTTATCAATATCAATTTTAGTCAAGATGCTTTCCAGGGTATAGTTGAGAAACTGGGCCCAAAACAAAAGACTGACTCTTCAAAATAGACTGGCCATTGACATGATTCTAGCTGAAAAAGATGAAGTCTGTGGATGATAGGGGAAAAATGTTGTACTTATATTCCTCAGAATTCTGGAGTCAATGGTAAAACTATAGTGGCCCTTACAGAGATTAAAAATCTGGCTCAGGAAATAAAAGCCAATGCAGAAGTAGATACCTCTTTCTTCTTAAGATGGCTTGAAGGACTTAAAGAATTTCTCCAACAAGCCTGCTTAGTGGTAACAGGGCTTTTGGTGCTAGGATTGATAATTCTATGTTGTGTGATATCTATGTATAGGAAAGCTGTGACCAATGCAGCCGCCTCCTCAGGTACTTTCCTTCATCAGGAAGTTGTGTCGCTACTATATGAAGACACTGATAAGGGTGATATGGAGAAATATACTCCGCAGGATAAACCTGATAAAACCCCCTATAACAAAATACAAATGGAAATAAGAGATTTAGTTTAGGGATAGTGGGAGAACTCCATGTGCATGTTTGGTAGGGACTTGGTTGTTTGGGGGCGGTCCATAAGGGGCCAGTTTCTAAAATGACCAAGCGAAGAAATCCATTACCCCTGTCCCCACACATGGACAGTCTCGAAGGCCGCATAAATTAAGGGAAAAACTTAGTGTTTAGGGGGATTGTCAAGGTAAAATATAATTTTCTACTATACTTTTATATTTATAGTGTGTATATGTATTTTGTAAACACGAAGTTTCCCTTAAATGATATTATTCAGATTGAAACTTATTTTAGGACAATGTTAGTATCTGCTGGTGTCTGTCTCCACCTTGTGTCCTATCACTGTATTACACTAACTATCTAATAACTTGAACTGGATCCACTGAACTGCCCCCCCACCTTTGGGGAATTGAGGAACCACATGATACACGAGAACAATAGAATCTTTCTTCAAGAAACGAAACTGAGGATGACAACACGATCAAGGAGGACTTAGAAGAAGATCTAAGGACCAATTAGGATGACCAGATGCTGAATGTGTACATATATGGGCATGACTCAGCATATCTCTTTCTCCTCAATCCCGCCTTTATTCCACCCCAATATTCTGTGTATGTAATCTTATGTACGTGAATAAAAGTTCAGTGCTTACTGGAGATGGCCGCCTAATAGCACCATTTTCTTTAGGGCACGTTCTGAAGTCTGAACCAGCGTATTGCCTGATTCATTCTCGGTCGACCCGTGCTCTTAGTCTAATTTGGAGTGACTGGAGGATGAGTGGTTTGTCGTTACGACCCCGACAAAACTAGCTCCTGTTCTTCCTTCTCCTCTCCCTCATTGTCACCCAATCCACGTTGGGATGAGATGAGGCTGGGTTGTGTGTAATCACCCTGTATGGTTCCTTGCTCTATCTCATCGTGCTCTGCCTGCAATGCATCCACTTTGATTGTGAGCAGAGAGCGTTTCAGAAGACAGAGAAGCGGGATGATGACGCTAATTATGGTGTCATCGCAGCTCACCATCTTGGTGGAGTCCTCAAAGTTTTGGAGGATGGTACATATGTCTGACATCCTTGTCCACTCCTGAGGTCTTATGTGTGGAGTTCAAACTGAATACCGACTGTTGTGAATGGGCTTGAGATGAGTTCTGAGCAGAGGCTCCTTCTGGTGGTTACTAGCGGTACTGGACTGTCCAGTGAAGATTGTGAGGATTGGGAATCAGGTGTTACTGACTGGTCTTATATAAGGGAGTCGCCTTCCCATCAGGGTTGCCGGTGATCAATTGTTCTTGTCTCAATCCTTGATTCCTGTTTCCCTTGTAGCCTGCTGTGTCGTGTCTGCATCTCCTGCTAACAGATAAGACATTTTCTTCTTTTTGTTTTTGTGCTTGATTTTTGCATTTTGTCCTGCACTTCTGTGGGGGCCTTCAGGGTCCCCTCCGGGGGCTTTTGCCCTCTCAGTTTGGTTCAGCCACTGATGTTTGTACATTTGCTTTTTCCAGTTTTTTCAGTGGCTGATGTTTGATTTTGTTACACCAGAGAGCTAATTTAGGTGGTAGAGGTCGTGTGATCTCAGGTGTTTTTGAAATTAGTAGAGTTGGTGCTTTTCAGGGATTTTTGGGATTGCAGTAAGTGCCCTTCCTATCCTTTTCTATTTAGTTAGTTTGGGCCCCAACGTTTGCTCATACTATTTTCTGTCTGTGTCAGTATTTCTTCTTGTCTAACCGCCATTACATTTTTGGGGGCTTTCTATGCTCTTTGGGGATCTGCTCCGGGGCAGATAGCTTTCCTCTTTCTACCTTTAGGTGTAGTTAGTTTCTCAGGCTGTGACGAGGCGTCTAGGACCAACGTAGGAACGCTCCACGGCTGCCTCTAGTTGTGATTAGTCAGGGTACTGCAATCTCATAGATTCCAACTGCTCTGGTGTATTGCCTTTTTTACCTGCACTCCTCAGCTACCGAAACATAACAGTATCACCGGCCTAAAAATTGAAAATTGTATGGTACTCACAGAAGGGAAAAAATATTGTGAAAGAAAAAAGGTTGTCAGAGTTGTCAGAGATATTTTTCGGTTTGTTGCATTTTTTTTTTCCCTCTGTATCTCTGGGTGCTGGGAGGATTTTTTTTCTCTCAATGGAGTTTGCACAGTTGTCTGGCCGTGTGGATCAGCTTGCCACTGAGGTTCAGAGTATTGCTACCTATCTTGCTAGGTTGCCTGTTGTGGAACCTAGGATTCCCATGCCAGATTTGTTTTTGGGGGATCGAGCCAAGTTTCTGAATTTCAAAAATAATTGTAAATTGTTTTTTGCCTTAAAATCTAAGTCCTCAGGGAACGCAGCGCAGCAGGTTCAAATTGTCATCTCTCTCCTGTGTGGCGATCCTCAGGATTGGGCTTTTTCCCTGACACCTGGGGATCCTGTTTTGAGTGATGTTGATGCATTTTTTTCAGGCTTTGGGGTTATTGTATGATGAGCCTAATGTCACTGATCAAGCTGAAAAAGCCTTGTTGGCATTAAATCAGGGGCTTGATGACGCTGAGTTATACTGTTAGAGATTCCGTAAGTGGGCAGTCCTGACCAAATGGAATGACGACGCTTTGGCAGCCCTTTTTCGGAAGGGTCTGTCAGATAATGTAAAGGATGTTATGGTGGGATTCCCTGTCCCCTCTGGTCTCAATGATTCTATATCATTAGCGATTCAAATTGACAGACGTTTGCGTGAGCGGAGAAGTATGCGTGGAATAATGTTGCCTTGTGAACCTGCTTCTGAATCCATGCAGTGTGATAGAGAGGTTTCTGGGACACAGCGTCATGAGTTTCGAAAGCGCAATGGGTTATGTTTCTACTGTGGTGATGCCTCTCATGCTATTTCAGTCTGCCCTAAGCGGGAAGACGTTTTGCACGATCAGTTGTCTTGGGTAGTGTTCAGACTAAGTTTTTGTTAACTGTTACCCTGATATGCTCTCTGTCCTCATTTTCTGCTCAGGCTTTCATTGATTCGGGAGCAGCTATTAACCTGATGGATTTTGATTTTGCTAAACGATGTGGGTTTCCCTTGATACCCCTACGGAAGTCTATTCCCCTACTGGGGATCGATTCTACCCCTTTGGCTGAGAATAAACCTCAGTTCTCTACTCAGGTGATAATGAGGGTTGAACCTGATCATCAGGAGAGCTGCAAATTTTTGGTTCTGTATAATCTGCATGACATTATCGTACTGGGTTTCCCTTGGTTACAGTCTCATAATCCTGTTTTGGATTGGAAATCTGTGTCTGTAACCAGTTGGGGCTGCCAATGGTTAATACCAACACTCCTGTTTTTTCTGCCTCCCCCCAGGCTCAGGATGTTCCTGACTTTTTGATTGATTTTTCTGATGTGTTTAGCGAAAGTAAATCTGCATCCTTGCCTCCCCATAGGAGCTATGACTGCGCTATTGAATTAGTGCCTGGTAGTAAATTCCCTAAAGGTCGCCTTTTTAACTTGTCTGTACCTGAACATGACGCTATGCGGTCTTATATCAAGGAGTCATTGGAGAAGGGTCATATCAGACCATCCTCTTCACCCTTAGGTGCCGGTTTTTTCTTTGTGGCCAAAAAGGATGGTTCATTAAGGCCGTGTATTGATTATCGTCTTTTGAACAATATTACTGTGAAATATCAATATCCGTTGCCCTTGATTTCTGACCTGTTTTCCAGGGTGAAAAACGCTACTTGGTTTACCAAGCTTGACCTCAGGGGGGCATATAACCTTATTCGCATTAAGCACGGGGATGAATGGAAGACGGCATTTAATACCCCTGAGGGGCATTTTGAGTACCTTGTGATGCCCTTTGGGCTCACTAATGCTCCTTCTGTTTTCCAGTCCTTCATGAATGACATTTTCAGGGATTTTGTGGATAAATTTCTGATTGTTTATTTGGATGATATCTTGATTTTTTCCAATGACTGGGACTCTCATGTGAAACATGTTCGAACTGTGTTCCAGATTTTGAGGGAGAATGCTCTGTATGTGAAGGGATCAAAGTGTCTTTTTGGCGTACAGAAGATCTAATTTCTGGGATTCATTTTGTCCCCATCTGTTATTGAAATGGACCCGGTCAAGGTTCAGGCCATCTGTGATTGGGTCCAACCTACTTCATTAAAGGCTCTTCAGAGATTCTTGGGTTTTGCCAATTTTTATCGTAAATTTATTGGTAATTTCTCGGTTATTGTTAAACCATTAACTGATTTGACCAAGAAGGGTTCTGATGTGGTGAATTGGCCTCCTGAGGCAGTCTCTGCATTTCAGGAACTTAAGCAGAGATTCACTTCTGCTCCTGTTCTACGGCAGCCTGATGTTTCTCTGCCATTTCAGGTGGAGGTTGATGCCTCTGAAATTGGGGCAGGTGCCGTTTTGTCCCAAAGAGATCCAGAGACCTCTAAAACTAACCCTTGTGCCTTTTTCTCTCGAAAATTTTCTCCTACTGAACGTCATTATGACGTGGGTAATCGGGAGTTATTGGCCATGAAGTGGGCTTTTGAAGAGTGGAGACATTGGCTGGAGGGAGCCAAACATCAGGTGGTAGTCCTTACGGACCATAAGAATCTGGTTTATCTGGAATCTGCCAAGCGACTTAATCCTAGACAGGCCAGGTGGGCCTTGTTTTTCACACGTTTTAATTTTGTGGTTTCCTTTCTTCCTGGCACTAAGAATGTTAAGGCGGATGCCCTCTCGAGGAGTTTCCTTGCGGACTCTCCTGAGTTATCTGATCCTTCTGTTATTTTGAAAGAGGGTGTAGTTCTTTCCGCCATCTCGCCCAATTTGAGACTTGCTCTGGAGGGGTGTCAGGAGGATAGGCCCGAGCGCTGTCCTGTTGGGAAATTGTTTGTCCCGGACCAGTGGAAAAAGAGTGTGATGTCTGAGATTCATTGTTCCGCGTTGGCCGGTCATCCCGGAATTTTTGGTACCAGAGACTTGGTTAGTCGGTCCTTTTGGTGGCCTACCTTGTCTCGTGATGTCAGGGAATTTGTGCAGTTCTGCAGGACTTGCTCTCTCTCCAAGCCTTGCTCTCGCTCTAGTGGTTTGTTGATGCCATTGCCTGTGCCCAAGAGACCATGGACCCATATCTCTATGGATTTCATTTCCGACCTCCCTGTTTCTCAGAGAATGACCGTCATCTGGGTGATTTGTGATAGGTTTTCCAAGATGATACATCTTGTGCCATTACCTAAGTTGCCTTCCTCCTCTGAATTGGTACCTTTGTTCCTTCAGTACGTGGTTCGTTTACACGGCATTCCTGAGAACATTGTGTCTGACAGAGGAGTCCAGTTTGTTTCCAGATTTTGGAGGACCTTTTGTTCTAAAATTGGTGTTCAATTGTCTTTCTCCTCGGCGTTTCATCCTCAGACCAATGGTCAAACTGAGAGAACAAACCAGACATTGGAGACTTATCTAAGATGCTTTGTGTCTGCTGATCAGGATGACTGGGTCTCTTTTTTGCCTTTGGCTGAGTTTGCTCTTAATAATAGGGCTAGCTCTGCCACTTTGATGTCTCCATTTTTCTGTAATTCTGGATTTCACCCTCGATTTTCTTCAGGACAGACGGAGGCTTCTGTCTGTCCAGGTGTTGACTCTGTTGTGGAGCGTATGCAACAGATTTGGGACCAGGTAGTGGAGAGGTTGTTCCTCTCTCAGGAGAAGGCCCAGCGGTTTGCTAACCGGCATAGGACTGATGGTCCTCGGTTTAAAGTGGGGGACTTGGTCTGGTTGTCCTCAAAAAATATTCCTATGAGAGTGGCATCTCCTAAATTTAAGCCTAGGTTCATTGGACCTTATAAGATCATGGAGATTCTTAATCCTGTTTCTTTTCGTTTGCTTCTTCCAGGGACATTTAAGATCCATAACGTGTTCCACAAGTCCTTGTTGAAGAGGTTTGTTGAGCCAGTGGTTCCTACTGCTGTGCCTCCTAACCCTGTTCTGGTTGAGGGCAATCTGGAGTTTGTGGTTGAAAAAATATTGAATTTTCGTTTTTCTAGACGGAAACTCCAATATTTGGTTAAGTGGAGAGGCTATGGTCAGGAAGACAATTCTTGGGTGTTTGCTTCGGACATCCATGCTAGGAGACTCATCCGTGCGTATCATAGAACTCATCCTGACCGACCTGGTTGCTCAGATGAGGGTTCGGTGACCCCTCCTCAAGGGGGGGGTACTGTTGTGAATGGGCTTGAGATGAGTTCTGAGCAGAGGCTCCCTCTGGTGGTTACTAGCGGTACTGGACTGTCCAGTGAAGATTGTGAGGATTGGGAATCAGGTGTTACTGACTGGTCTTATATAAGGGAGTCGCCTTCCCATCAGGGTTGCCGGTGATCAATTGTTCTTGTCTCAATCCTTGATTCCTGTTTCCCTTGTAGCCTGCTGTGTCGTGTCTGCATCTCCTGCTAACAGATAAGACATTTTCTTCTTTTTGTTTTTGTGCTTGATTTTTGCATTTTGTCCTGCACTTCTGTGGGGGCCTTCAGGGTCCCCTCCGGGGCTTTTGCCCTCTCAGTTTGGTTCAGCCACTGATGTTTGTACATTTGCTTTTTCCAGTTTTTTCAGTGGCTGATGTTTGATTTTGTTACACCAGAGAGCTAATTTAGGTGGTAGAGGTCGTGTGATCTCAGGTGTTTTGAAATTAGTAGAGTTGGTGCTTTTCAGGGATTTTTGGGATTGCAGTAAGTGCCCTTCCTATCCTTTTCTATTTAGTTAGTTTGGGCCCCAACGTTTGCTCATACTATTTTCTGTCTGTGTCAGTATTTCTTCTTGTCTAACCGCCATTACATGTTTGGGGGCTTTCTATGCTCTTTGGGGATCTGCTCCGGGGCAGATAGCTTTCCTCTTTCTACCTTTAGGTGTAGTTAGTTTCTCAGGCTGTGACGAGGCGTCTAGGACCAACGTAGGAACGCTCCACGGCTGCCTCTAGTTGTGGTGGTTAGTCAGGGTACTGCAATCTCATAGATTCCAACTGCTCTGGTGTATTGCCTTTTTTACCTGCACTCCTCAGCTACCGAAACATAACAACCGACGGCCTTGTTGATGCTGGTAGTCTACAACTTCCCTTTTCTGCTCACAAATGCTTCCCAACATCTGCAATGTAGAGTTCCAATGCGTGGGGACATCACACACCAGTCGGTGAGCCAGAAGCTGCAAACGCTGCTGAAGCATGACAAGGGCAGCAGAAGCTGTAGCTGACTTTCTAAACTGGGCACACAGGCGACGTACTTTGATAAGCAGATCCGACAGCTCCAGGTAGGATTTGAGAAACCGCTGAACCATGAGGTTAAGCACATGGGCCAGGCATGGCACGTGTGTGAGCTCTCCTCACCTCAGAGCCACCACCAGGTTCCAGCTATTGCCACACACGACCATGCCGGGCTGTAGGTTCAGCGGTGTCAGCCATAGATCTGCCTGCTCTTTCAGAGCTGTCCACAACTCTTCAGCATTATGCGGTTTGTCACCTAAGCATGTTAGCTTCAGCACCGCCTGTTGCCACTTGGCTGAGGCAGTGCTACAGTGCTTCCAGTTTGTGACTGATGTGGTCATTTTGGAGATGGACGCTGAAGAAGAGGATGAGGAGCAGGAGCTTTAGACTGTAGGGGCAACCCTGATTGACCTAGGGCCTTCAATCCTCGGTGTCGGGAGGACGTGTTTCATCCCAAGGTCCGACTGGGTCCCAGCTTCCACTATGTTAACCCAGTGTGCCGTCAGCAAGATGTACAATCCCTGTCCACAAGCACTTGTCCATGGTTAGGTGGACTTTCCCAGTAACTGCATTGCTGAGGGCACAGCTGTTGTGGGCACGTGCATGCACGTGTAATGCAGGGACGGCACACCGGAAGAAATAGTGGTGGCTGGGGACCGAGTAACAAGGGACAGCCGCCACCATCAGGTTGCGGAAAGCTTTCGTCTCCACAACCCTAAAAGGCAACATTTTGAGCGCAAGCAGTCGCAAAATGTATGAATTTAGTAGTGTGGCCTGTGGGGCGTTGGCTGCGTATTTGCACTTGTGTTCCAATGACTGGGGTATGAACAACTGTGCTGGGACAAGGACGTGGATGTGCTTGTTAATGGTGCTAGTTGAGTGTGTGCAGGGCAGGAGGCATCTTCGCATGCACTTGAACAGGGGATTGACTTGCACGCACAACAGCGAAAGAAGCAGTGGTGTCACCCGCAGACACTGTTCCTGGACCCTGGTGTTCGGCCCACAAAGTCGGGTGCTTTGCTGCCATGTGCCTGATCATGTTGTTGGTGGTCAGTCTGGTAGTTTTGCTACCCCTGCTGATGCTGGCCTGGCAGGTGGTTCAAATGGCCTTTCTGGGGTTATCAGCAGAGTCTCTTTAAAAACAACAAGACTCGGGAAGACCTAACAGTTGGGCTGGCAACTTCCGTCGTGGTGATACAGGGAATGGTTGCCCGTCTTCTGTCTGCAGCCACCACACTGCTTCTTTCTGCCTGTTGGGGTGCTATGCCTCCTTCCCCCTCTGTGCTGCTGTCCTCACTCTGCATATCCTTCTGCCAGGTTGGGTCAGTTACTATATCATCCTCCTTGTCTTCCACTTCCGCACCCTGGTCCTCCTCCTGACTTTCTGGCAATTGTGTCTCATCATCGTCCACCTCTTGTGACACTTTCCCACCGTCTCCTTTGTGTGACTGTGGCTGCTCAAATATTTGGGCATTGCTACATGCGATCTCCTCTTGACCCGCTTCAAGTGGACCTGACGAGAGGCCCAAATCTATAAATGGCTCCACCTGAGTACATGAACTGGATGTTAGGAATTTTTTTCTCAATCCAGTTGAAAAGTTGCATGGGTGATAAGATTTGGTCTGAATGTGTCCTCTGGAGGCTAGTCCGAGTTGCAAGACATTTCACGGGGCCTCCTAAATCATCACATTCACCTTTGCCATGAACTGTGGCAAAAAAGTGCCATTCAGCTTCCACTCCAAAAGCTTTCTTGTAATGGCAGACATTTATAAAGTTTTTCCTGTTTTTATACTGTGCAGAAGAGCCATCCGAGAAGTAGTAGACCTGGCTCAAACTTGGTAGGATCTGAGTTTTTATCACTGAAATCAATTTTTTTGGGGACAAATGAACAGCTATGAATCAAGAAGTAGGCACTCAGATATCAGAACTACACTGTTGTATGTTATTTCTGACTGTAAGTAGAGACGACTTATTGCTATTTAGCTAAGCATTCAACAGACCAGGCACTGCTCTCAGCACACAGGGCACTGGGAGAGACATTGCACAAAGGAGACACTGCAGGAACCAGCCCCTGAAACGAGCGTCACTGATGACTCTTTGCTTCAGGGCAGCAAACAATGTGAGTGTCGGGATGTCCCAGTCCCCTCCCCTTCAATGTTGCTTCTTTGCAGGGTGGAAAGAGGAGTGAAAACAGTTTCAGCCAGCAGATGAATTGTTTGAGTATTCCATTATGCACTAAGGATTCTCAAATGAATCATCATAGGAAGTGGGTAATATAAGCAGAACCCTAAATTCTGTAGAGTGAATGGTGGGGAATTTAACAATGACTTGAATTACAAAAGTTATTAGTTTATAAAGATGTATAAATTGAAATGTACTTCTGGGTTTTGAGCTAACCCTTTAAGAACTATCAGCTGGTCACAAAAACGTTCTACAAACTTTTCTGCACTTTTAGAACGAGTGTCAAAAGTCTGTCACCAGTTATCCACTGTTTATAAGTTATACTATCTACCATGGTCTCGTCGAAATTATGTAAATTTTTTTTGGAGAGCCATTACTTGTGGACAGGTTTTGCAGATATTTAAGTAACAGATTGAAATCTTTTCTGGACACATTATTTGAGAAACATACTTTGTAATCACAAAGATTGGACTCGCCAATCTTAGTATCTTTCAGTTTACCTCCTTCAATCATAAGCTTAATGTTCTGGTGCACGGTACATGCAACTACTGAATGTGCACGACTACTGTTATGGGTCTGTATCTGCAACTCAGGAATAGAGCTGGGGGGGGAAGCTGACCCTGCACTAGACTAGATCCCTACGATGGAGCGGGCGACCTATTCTTTGCGAATAGACCCATCGACGATCCTAGTCTAGACTCAAGCGAAGACCTGAAGGTGGGGAAGGGGATCCCTGAAAGATCTAGGGACTGGGAGCAAAACACTGGTAACCTCCTAGCAGGGAAACAAAGGAAGCTGCAGAAACAAAAGGAAAAGACTAAGCAAGCAGAACTAGAGTTCCCAGAACTGCACAGAGTGTAACACAAAGCTATCAAGGCTCCTAGCCAGAACTCAAGCGGATTAACACTGATGTCCAGCAAGGACTGGGTGGCAGGTGCAGGGTAATAAAGGGTTATACAATCACCTGACCAACGACAAGCCCAGCACCAGGGGAAAAAGACCAGCAGCCAGAAACCACAACAAGATGGCGATGGTCAAACTGAATAGATTGTAACAACTACCACCAGCCAGGACACAATTCTTAGGTCGCAGGGCAGAACATTTTGAAAATCCTATTTTAGCAGATGTTGAATAAAAAAAATAAATTCATAGATATCTTTCAATATGGCAAGAAGCAGAGTCACATTGACATGAACTTTCTCACCGTTCACTTTGGAAGACACGCAGTATTTCCTGCCAGGTATAATTCGTCTCACGTCATCACTATTGTAAAAACCTGTCACTGAAACCATTATAGATTTATGTAATGATTTGCATGGTTTTCAATCAGGACAAGTCATGAAACTTTTTTTTTTTTTGGAAAATATAGACCCTACACTTTCAGATCACAGGCTGAGCAGATCTGAATTCAAGATTTTCAACTTGACACTGCTCAGATAGTCATTTTTTGAAATATGATCCCTTTGAAATTCCTACTTGAATTTTGGTACAGATGTGGCTAGGAGCATAGGAGGCACATGGGAAATTTTTGCAAATTTAATATCATATAATTTTTTGGAAATGCTTTTTAAAATTTTGAGTCCATATGGGTAAAATATTAACCCCTTAGTGACAGATCCAATTTTGTACTTAATGACCAGGCCAATTTTTACAATTCTGACCACTGTCTCTTTATGAGGTTAAAGCTCTGAAACGCTTCAACGGATTTTGTTGACTCAGATTGTTTTTCGAGACATATTGTACTTCATGTTAGTGGTAAAATTTCTTCGTGCTTGTGCTTATTTATAACAAAAACTGAAATTTGGTCAAAATGTTGGAAATTTTGCAATTTTCAAACTTTTAATTTTTGTGCCCTTAAATCAGAGAGTCATATCGCACAAAATTGTTAATAAATAACATTTTCGACATGTGTACTTTACATCAGTAGAATTTTGGAAACATAATTTTTTTGTTAGGTCGTTATAATGGTTAAAAGTTAACCAGCGATTTCTCAATTTTCCAACAAAATTTACAAAACCATTTTTTTTATGGACCACCTCTTATTTGAAATGAGTTTGGGGGGTCAATATAACAGAAAATACCCAAAAGTCACACCATTCTTAAAACTGTACCCCTCAAGGTGCATAAAACCACATTCAAGAAGTTTATTAACCCTTCAGGTGCTTCACCAGTACTAAAGCAATGTGGAAGGAAAAATGAACATTTTACTTTTTTCACAAAAATATTACTTTGTTTACTTTGGAACCAAACTTTTTATTTTCACAAGGCTATCAGGAGAAAATGAACTGAAAAGTTTGTTATGCAATTTCTCCTGAGTACGCCGATACTCCATATGTGGGAGAAAGCCACTGTTTGGGTGCATGGCACGGCTCGGGTGCATGGCACGGCTCAGAAGGTAAGGAGCACCATTTGACTTTTTGAGCACAAAATTGGCTGGACTCAATGGCGGGGCCATGTCGCACTTGGAGACCCCCTTATGTACCTAAACAGTGGAAACCCCCCCAATTCTAACTCCAACCCTAGCACAGCCCTAACCCCAACACACCCCTAACACTAATCCCAACCCCAACATCACAACCCTAACCCCAACCTTAACCCAACCCTAGCCCTAACCCTTGCCCAACCCTAGATTATCAAGGGATTCTAGAGAGAAATGTGCTACCCAGTGTCAGAAAGCTTGGTCTCAATCGCAGGCCATGGGTCTTGCAGCAGGATAATGACCCAAAACATACAGCTAAAAACACCCAAGAATGGCTAAGAGGAAAACACTGGACTATTCTGAAGTGACCTTCTATGAGCCCTGACCTAAATCCTATTGAGCATCTTTGGAAAGAGCTGAAACATGCCATCTGGAAAAGGCAACCTTCAAACACGAGACAACTGGAGTAGTTTGCTCTTGAGGGGTGGGCCAAAATACCTGTCGAGAGGTGCAGAAGTCTCATTGACAGTTACAGGAATCGTTTGATTGCAGTGATTGCCACAAAAGGTTGTGCAACAAAATATTAAGTTAAGGGTACCATCATTTCTTTCCAAGTCTCTATTATGAGTTTTATTTATTTTTTTAAATTCTGTGGAAGCATGGCTGAAAAGCAATGTCTGACTTTCATTTGATCATTTTAAGAGATTTTTGATTTATTATTATTTTTGTCAGATTCAAGTTATTTCTGTGACCATTGTGGGTTTTTCGGTCATTAAACGAAGGGTACCAACAATTTTGACCACGTGTGTAGTTTGGCATTTTCTTTTATTAACACAAGTTACACCTACGTACCATATTTTGCAGATTATAAGACGAATCCCAAATTTTGAGGAGAAAAATAGGAAAAATAACTTTTTTTAATAAAATGGTGGTACCTCTTATAATCCATGCATCTTATTGCTTACTGGAGATTGTGGCTGCGGTGAAGCGGGTCCCAGGGTCGCTGCTGGAGGTGGCAAGAGTGGCGCGTTGCTGCATGCTGGGATGAGGGGGTGTTCCGATGTGCGCTGCTGGGGGAGAAAATGGCTGCGTTGCTCTGTGGTGCAGGGGGGCTCCGCCAGAATTTTGTGAATATCCATTACTGCGATGCGGTGGCCTCCGGGAAAATGGCCACTAAGCGGCGCATGCTCAGATTGAGTTCTCTGCAACGAGTTCTCGAGTTCCAAGATCTCGTTGCTGAGATTTCAATATGAGCATGCGCCGCCCAGCGGCCATTTTCCCGGAGGCCACCGGATCGCAGTAATGGATAAGCGGGGGGCTCCGAGCTTTCACAAAATTCTGGCGGAGCCCCCCCGCACCACAGAGCAATGCAGCCATTTTCTCCTGCAGTGGCGCACATTGGAACACCCCATCATCCCAGCCTGCAGCAACACGCCATTCTTGCCTCCTCCAGCAGTGACCCTGCTCCACTGCGGCTGGTAAAGTATATCCGCATTATAAGACGCACCCCCATTTTCCCCTCAAATCTGGGGTAGGAAAAAGTGAGTCTTAAAATACGAAAAATACGGTACCTCCTCTCCGGTCACATATAACAAGGCTGGTCAGAGATGTGCCTAGTTCTTTTTAAGAAAATTATGGGATCCTCACCTTCTACGATATTTTCGCCCCTGGAGGTCCCAGGCGGGAGATATTACTATCATGTTTCCTACCACGAATTGATCCATCCATAGAGCGGAATCATAGCATTCATATGGTCATCCCTCACTTGGAAGTGTTACCGTAACTGTCTAATGATGCAAGACAATACAATACAATCATCACTCCAAAAATATGATTTTCATAACTGTAGGACCCTAATATTTATCATTTGGAAAGGAAATATAGCAGTCTGTTTCCAGTTCTCTGTAAATTGGGAGGCTAGGACCTTAGGGCATCTCCACAGGTCATGGAATTCCTGTCTGTTATCTACCAGATCCCAACTTTAATTACCTGTTTGCAGAGGACGGAGTTAGGGAGTCTCAGCCGCACTTAAAATTCATATAGAGGTTGATAACTGGGATCATACAATTTTAGAGTTGTAGACAACTATCAAGTCTCCTCTTAGATTTCTTTTTTGCAAGCTAAACAAGGAGATGTTTACAGATTTGCAATTGTTTCTATGATATACACTTCGCTCTGCACACCTCATACACACACGGCTCCGCTCTGTACACCTCGTACACACATGGCTCCGCTCTGTATACCTCGTACACATGCGGCTCAGCTACGAACACCTCATACAGATGCAGCTCTTCTCTGTACACACAAGGCTCCAGTCCGTACACCTTATACACATGGCTCCGCTCCGTACACCTCGTACACACGTGACTCCACTCCGTACACCTACGGCTCCGCTCCGTACACCTCGCACACACACGGCTCCGCTCTGTACACCTCGTACACACACGGCTCCACTCCATACATCTCGTACACACACGGCTCCGCTCCGTAAACCTCGTACACACGGCTCCGCTCCGTACACCTTGTACACACACGGCTCTGCTACATCCACACTGTAAACCCCTCCTGACCCCACACATAAACTTCCTGTCATCCAGCACCATGACAACCAGCACAGCAGAGACCTGCATACACAGGAGTGGAGGCTCACACAGGAAGAGGCGGAGCTTGCTGTGTGCTCGGTGTCTGCAGCTACCTGGAGAGAGCTCTTGCAAAGGGAGGGTTTTTTTCCCTGAACTACCTGTCTGCCCCTTCCCAGAGAGAGACTTATCCCTGGGACTGAGCTCCGGGGCTGGACCCCTGGCTCCCACCCCCCGGCAAGCTGGCTGGGGGTGGGAGGCCTCACCTACCATCAGGAGGCCATACCATCTAGCCAGTCCCAGGGAGGATGGTGAGGAAAAAGCCTTCGGGGGCCGCAAGACCCCAGGGACCAAGACCCCCGAGGCCAGGACCGTGGCGGTTCCTCCTCCCGGAGGAGGAGGAGAGGCGGCCAGTGGAGGTGCGGCAGTGGAACCTCCCAACATCTGGGGCTCCAAGGCGGCGGGGGAGCCTATCACCATCTATGGTTCCCACATCCACGCGCACCTCTGCGAATACGAGGAGGCCGCCAAACAGCTGAGGAGATTCCAGGAGGAGTTGAAGGGAGCACGCGTGATCGCAAAGAACAAGCTGCCTGCCTCAAGGAGAGCAGGGGTCTCCGCCACGGTGGAGAGGCTGAAGGGGTCCATTAAAGCTCTGGAACAGTGGAGGGCAGAGATCCTGGCAGGAAGCAGCCCCTTTGAAGAGAAGCTAAAAAACAACGACTGGTTCAGGGCCCTGACCGGTGGGTCTCCTGGGGGGTCAGGAGGTCCCAGCCAGGTGGAGGAGGAGAAGGAGGAAGATGGCGGCTGTGAGGCATCTGCGCCAGTCCCACCTGAAGACCTGGTGAGTGTAAACGCCCAGGTATCATGCAGCGGGATAGCCCCAGAGCAAGTGGCCCTCCCACCAGACTCCAGTAATTCCGAGGAAAGTGGGAGCGAGGGGGAGGATGGAGGGAGTGGTAGCAGCAGTGAAGGGGCTGCCTCATCCTGCAACAAGTGCGGCAGATCGAGTCCCCAGCACGGTTTGGTGAGCTGTTGTTTGGGGATGAAATCTGCGAGGATGGGGCAACGGGGAAGGGGAAGAAAAGGAAAAAAAAACACCGAGGTCACCACCATAGACAAATTCTTCTATGCCCCCCTTCTTGGGGCCCCCCTGTCCCGTTGTGTGGAACCCGCTACCCACCCCGGCTCAGGCCCTGTGGTGGGTCCGCAGCAAGGGAGCGGGGAGAGGAGAGTCTGCCCGGGTCTGGGTGCCATGCCTAGTGATGGCAGCTCGGACTCAGTCAGCGATATGGAGAGTGTCGGTGCCGGTGTTGTTGATGGTGGTGGTGCTCGGGCCCAGTCCTCTGTGGCAGGGGGGCTGGCCCGGCACCTGGAGTCTATACAGCCGGGCCGCATCTCCGTCGGCGGGAGCTGGGATCTCTGGGCCCCCCACACACGGATCCGCTAAGACTGGATCACTTTTGGGGGTCCAGAGACCTAGAAAGGGGGGAGTCTGCCGTAAGACAGCAAGTAAAGAAGTGCAAGTTGTTGGTCGCTCCCCTGGCGGTGTCTGTGGCATGGTCGGGGTCCTCTGCGCGTAGATCCAATAAGGGGTCCACGCCGGGGGCCCCGACGCTGCTGGACGCCGAGGGGGAGTGGCCGACCTTGCCAAACGCGAGTGGTGGGTACAAGAAGGTGGTGGTGGCCAGCGAGGGTGGCGTGTCCTACTCGGCCACTGTCCCACCCGCTACTGTCGCGTCTGGCTGCTGCTGCTCCTGAGCCCAGGCAGAGCTTACTGAGTGGGCTATGTTCTGTGGCTCTTAAAGGGGCGGCAGCACTCCTGGGCAAAAACAATGCGGGGCAGAGCACTGATCAGCCAGGGCCCCCAGCAGGTAAAAAAAGAATCTGCAAAGAAAATAACATTGATATTTTTGAAGAATTGGCTGAGGTGAATGGTATGAGTGAGGTGAGTGACAAGGATATGGGAGTGGATGTGGGAGTTAATGCCGAGGGAGTGAGTGTTGGTGCAAGTGCGAGCACGGTGTCACGCTGTCTAATGATATGTATACAATGTCAGTAAACTATTAATACAGGAACAACACTCTATACAACAACTAGTATAGCAACATCAGCATGTAAGTATAGAATAGATTTACCTGACACGATATCTGCTGAACCCAGGTTAATCTTGAGGACTTGATGAGCTGAAACAGGAAAGAGGTGGACCGGGATCTAACCTGACCCTAAACTGGGGTCCTAACTAATCCCCACCTTGGAGGTACTGATAATGGTTCAGAGGTCCAAGTCACCAACCTAACCCTGTCTCCTATCAGACCCTGAACCCTGTAATCAGTCCTAAGAAGGATCCTGACTACCACCAAAGGGATATGGGCTGATCTTAGCTAAATACACAGATTAGACATATAAGACAGACAGGATAACACTCGCTTGCATACACACTCAAACACCAAAGGAACATAAATGGTCTGGGAAATAAACTCTAACCAAGTTGAGCTTAGAACAACTAAGGAGCTCACAACTAAAGTCTATACAGATTCATTCCTATCTGTGGTCTGCATGAAGGTTTCACTGGCCACTCCCCAAGCAGACAACCAGGAATTTAAAGGAAACCAATCAACAAATAATCAATTGCAGCCGGGAGAAACTGCACCCAGTCCCAGCACCGAGCACAGACAGAATTAACTCCCTAGCTGCCAAACACAAAGAAACAGCAGCTCAGCTGTGAGAAGTCAAAATGTGCAACCGCGACGATCTTCGTGGCAATACACACACGACAGTACCCCCCCTTCTACGAGGGGCCTCCGGACCCTCAGGGCCAGGCCTGCCCGGGTGAGTTCTGTGGAAGGTCCGAACCAAACGATCTGCGTTAACATCAGACGCAGGGACCCACGTCCTCTCCTCTGGACCATACCCCTTCCAATGCACCAAGTACTGAAGGGACCGGCGATTCAGACGTGAGTCAATGATCTTTGATACTTGAAATTCCAAGTTACCATTGACCAACACAGGAGGAGGAGGTAGAGGTGACGGTATGACTGGTGCCACATACCTTTTAAGTAATGACTTGTGGAACACATTATGAATTTTAAACGTAGGAGGGAGGTCCAGACGAAATGCCACAGGATTAATTATGGAACTGATCCTGTACGGCCCGATGAATCTGGGACCCAGTTTCCAGGAGGGCACTTTAAGTTTTATATTCCTGGTAGACAACCATACCAGATCGTTCACATTCAGATCTGGACCAGAAACTCTCCTCCTATCAGCCATACGTTTGTAACGGTTCCCCATCGCACTCAGATTATTCAATACACCTCTCCACACAGAAGCAAGTGACGACGAGAAACGCTCCTCCTCAGGAACCCCAGAGGGGCCCCCCCCATTGAAAGTACAAAACTGAGGATGAAAACCATATGCCCCAAAAAACGGGGACTTACCAGTGGACTCGCTCCGCCTGTTGTTAAGAGCGAACTCTGCCAGAGGCAAGAAAGAAGACCAGTCCTCTTGGTTCTCTGAGACAAAACACCGGAGATATGTCTCTAAGCTCTGATTCAGACGCTCTGTCTGACCATTGGTCTGCGGATGAAAAGCCGAGGAAAATGACAATTGCATCCCCCGACGTAAACAAAATGCCCTCCAAAATTTGGACACAAACTGAGACCCCCTATCTGACACCACATCAGAAGGCAACCCATGAAGTCTAACGATCTCCCTAATGAACACCTGCGCCAGAGTTTTAGCATTAGGGAGTGCAGGAAGAGCAACGAAATGTGCCATCTTACTGAACCTGTCAACAACCACCAGTATGACAGCATTCCCTGACGACGGAGGAAGGTCCGTAATGAAGTCCATAGATAAATGAGTCCATGGACGCTCCTGAAGTTTCAAGGGAAAAGGGTCCCAGACGGACGGGTATGAGGGGTTTTAGAGCGAGCACACACCCCACATGACGCGACAAAAGTTATAACATCTTTATTAGCATTAGGCCACCAAAACCGGCGAGAAAGGAGATCTAAAGTAGCCTTACTCCCTGGATGTCCTGCTAGAGCAGAATTATGATGTGCCTCAATAACCTTTTGTCTCAACAGATTTGGGACAAACAGTCTCCCTGGAGGTCCTGCAGGGGCGTCCCCCTGAGCCTCTAACACCTCCTCCTCAAGCTCAGAAAATACAGCCGACACTACCACCCCCTCCTGAAGGATAGGACTCGGTCATCCGTTTTCCCGGCCCCTGGGAAACTGCGAGACAAGGCATCAGCCTTTACATTCTTAGACCCCGGGCGATAAGTGACGACAAAATTAAACCTGGTAAAAAACAACGACCATCGAGCTTGTCTGGAATTCAGACGCTTAGCGGATTCCAAATACAACAGGTTCTTGTGATCAGTAATAACGGTAACCGGGTGGACTGCCCCCTCCAAAAAGTGACGCCATTCTTCAAAAGCTAACTTAATGGCCAAAAGTTCCCTATTGCCGATATCATAATTCCTTTCGGCGGACGACAATTTCTTAGAAAAGAAAGCGCACGGATGCCATTTACCAGGGGATGGACCCTGGGACAATATAGCACCCACCCCTACGTCAGACGCATCCACCTCCACAATGAACGGCTGAGATGCATCTGGTTGGATGAGAACGGGTGCCGAAGCAAAACATTTCTTCAAAGAGGAAAAGGCTTGGCAAGCTTTGTCCGACCATTTAGAAAAATCCGTCCCTTTTCTTGTCATGTCAGTGAGAGGTTTGACGACAGATGAGAAATTACAAATAAATTTCCGGTAGTAGTTAGCAAACCCCAAAAAACGCTGCAGAGCCTTAAGATCCCCTGGCTGATCCCATTCAAGCACTGCTCTCACCTTTTCAGGGTCCATCCGGAAACCGGAGGCTGACACCAAAAAACCCAAAAACTGAAGTTCCTGTACGGCAAATACACACTTCTCCAGTTTGGCGTATAATTTATTGTCTCGCAAGATCTGCAACACCGGTCTCACATGCTCCTGATGAGACACAAGATCTGGCGAGTAAATTAAAATGTCGTCCAAATATACAACCACAAACAGCCCCACAAGGTGACGAAAAATGTCATTAACAAAATGTTGGAATACTGCTGGTGCAGTAGTCAGACCAAAAGGCATGACTAGGTTCTCATAATGTCCCTCCGGCGTGTTAAACGCCGTTTTCCACTCATCCCCCTCTTTTATCCTAATCAGATTATACGCCCCCCTGAGATCCAATTTAGAAAACCATTTGGCACCAACAATTTGATTGAAGAGATCAGGAATAAGAGGGAGTGGATACGGATCTCGAACAGTAATCCGATTAAGTTCGCGGAAATCCAAGCAAGGGCGTAGGCCTCCATCTTTCTTCTTCACAAAGAAGAACCCCGCGGCTACTGGGGAAGATGAAGGTCTAATATGCCCTTTGGCCAGACTTTCAGAAATATAATCTTTCATAGCCTGCCTCTCAGGACCAGAAAGATTATACAACCTAGCTTTAGGCAACTTAGCATCAGGAAGGAGATTAATAGAGCAGTCATACACGCGATGAGGAGGCAACTCCTGACACCCCTCCTCAGAGAAAACATCCCCAAAATCCTCCAAAAAAGGAGGCAATGTACTAGGTACGACCGCCCTGATGACTGTGTTCATGCAGTTGCTTTTGCAAAACTCACCCCATTGGCTTATTTCTCTGGACTGCCAATTAATCACAGGGTTATGTTTAACCAACCAAGGAAGTCCCAACACAATGGGAGTAGGTAGACCCTCCAACACATAACAAGATAATTGTTCCCTATGTATTGCCCCTACCCGAAGGTCAATGTTATGAACCTCATGAACAAAGCTACCTTGGCCGAGAGGCCTGGCGTCAATGGAGAATATAGGGATCGGTTTGACCAATACACTCAGATGCATACCTTGAGCCTGAGCAAACTGAGCGTCAACCAGATTAGCCCCGGAACCACTATCAAGAAGAACAGACAATCTCTCCACTCTCGTACCAACTACCACCTCCACTGGTACAAGGAACTGAGAAGAACTGGCGGATGAAATACATACTCCCAGGTTGTCGTCCACCACACAACCTGGGATTAACAGTTTTCCGGCGACTTTTGGCTCAACAAGGCACGGGATGGACATTCTCCAACAAAATGTCCCTCTTTCCCGCAGAAAAAACATCTTCTAGTCCTGCGGCGTACCGCCAATCCCCTCCTACGAAATGATGTCCCTCCCAACTGCATAGGCTCATCCGAACAGACAAGGGAACCTCAACATAAGGGACTTTAGTGGTAGGTAGAGAAACAACAGGGAGTGGGGTTACCTCACCCCTCTCCCGAAGCCGTCTATCAGTACGGATAGCTACGTCTTTTAATTTATCAGAAAGCCCATGACAAAACTGGCTCCTAAGAGCTGGGTCATTCCACTGAGTATCTGTGGCCCATCTACGAAACTCAGAAGCAAATTCCTCTGCCGGACGATCTCCTTGCTGTATCTTACGTAATTTTGTCTCAGCAAGAGAGACCCGATCTGGGTCATCATATACCAATCCCAGGGCAGTAAAAAATTGATCTACAGACAGTAGAGCCGGGGATCCCGGAGGAAGGGAAAATGCCCAGGATTGAGGTCCCCTTGCAGAAGTGAGATAACAATTCCCACTCTCTGCTCCTCACTCCCTGATGATCGAGGCCGAAGCCGAATATACAATTTACATGCCTCCCGGAAGGTGAAAAATTTGTCTCGCCCACCAGTGAACCTGTCCGGTAGAGCAACCTTAGGTTCAACTCTGGTTTGCTCCAGGGGAGACAAAACTTTGGACTTAATGTCCGTCAGCTCCATGGATAATCCCTGCAACTGCAGAGCCAGCTGGGCTACTGGATCCATGGTAACTGGAGATAATTTTTATGGCCAGTGAAAATGTCACGCTGTCTAATGATATGTATACAATGTCAGTAAACTATTAATACAGGAACAACACTCTATACAACAACTAGTATAGCAACATCAGCATGTAAGTATAGAATAGATTTACCTGACACGATATCTGCTGAACCCAGGTTAATCTTGAGGACTTGATGAGCTGAAACAGGAAAGAGGTGGACCGGGATCTAACCTGACCCTAAACTGGGGTCCTAACTAATCCCTCACCTTGGAGGTACTGATAATGGTTCAGAGGTCCAAGTCACCAACCTAACCCTGTCTCCTATCAGACCCTGAACCCTGTAATCAGTCCTAAGAAGGATCCTGACTACCACCAAAGGGATATGGGCTGATCTTAGCTAAATACACAGATTAGACATATAAGACAGACAGGATAACACTCGCTTGCATACACACTCAAACACCAAAGGAACATAAATGGTCTGGGAAATAAACTCTAACCAAGTTGAGCTTAGAACAACTAAGGAGCTCACAACTAAAGTCTATACAGATTCATTCCTATCTGTGGTCTGCATGAAGGTTTCACTGGCCACTCCCCAAGCAGACAACCAGGAATTTAAAGGAAACCAATCAACAAATAATCACTTGCAGCCGGGAGAAACTGCACCCAGTCCCAGCACCGAGCACAGACAGAATTAACTCCCTAGCTGCCAAACACAAAGAAACAGCAGCTCAGCTGTGAGAAGTCAAAATGTGCAACCGCGACGATCTTCGTGGCAATGCACACATGACACACGGGCGGTGAAGGGGGGCTGGCCCATCTGGCCCCCCAGCTGTGAGACCCCGTACTTTTGCGGGGGTCACATCTGGGGTTCCAGGAGGTTCTCGGGGGGGTATCCTTGCCTTCGGTGTTGTGTTTTGGTAGCTGAGGAGAAAAAGCAAAAACGGCAATACACCAGAGAGGCTGGAATCTATTGGATTGCAGTACCCTGAACTAACCACACAACTAGAGGTAACCGTGGAGCGTTCCTACGTTGATCCTAGATGCCTCGTCACAGCCTGAGAGATAACTACACCTAAAGGCAGAAAGATGAAAGCTATCTGCCCCGGAGCAGATCCCAAAGAAAATAGGAAGCCCCCAAACATGTAATGGCGGTTAGACAAGAAGAAGCACGGACACAGACAGAAAATAGAATGAGCAAACGCTGGGGCTCAATCTGTCTAGACAGAAAAGTACAGAAAAGGATACTCACTGCAATCCAAAAAAAACCCTAAAAAATACCAACTCTTCTGATTGCAAAAACACCTGAGATCACACGATCTCTACGACCTAAAATTAGATCTCTGGTGTAACAAAACTAAGCCGCAGCCACTGCAAAAACAGGAAAAAGCAAATGAACAAATAACAGTGGCTTCAGATAAACTGAGAGGAGCACAAGCCCCCCGGAGGGGACCTGGCTGACCTCCACAGAAGTGCAGGGAACAATGCAAAAAGCAAGCACAAAAATAAAAGCAGAAAATATCTTATCTGATAGCAGAAGATGCAGGCAAGACTCAGCAAACTTCCAAATGAACCAGGAACCACAATTGAGAAAAGAACAATTGTTCACCGGCAACCATCATGGGAGGGAACCTCCCTTATATCAGACCAGTCAGCGATCCCAGATTGCCATTCCTCACTGAAAGGCTCAGTACTGTCTGTAACCACCAGAGGGAGCCTCTGCTCAGAAACCATCTCTAGCACATTCATAACACTCCGGACTCTGGGACGGCGTTTTGCATCGCCGTTTTCTGGAGGCCCTTAAAAAAGGAGAGCGGTTGGTCAATGTAGAGGGAAGAGAGGTGGACCTGTCTTTCTGGTTGGAGAGACATGGCCTGGCCGCCTTCCAAGATAGAAGGGAGGGGGAAACCGTTTGGTCCCTCCCGACAGCCAGGCAAGGGCCAGCCAGGAGGAATGTGGTCCATCTTCGTTGGAGGGGCGGTGAAGCTTGCCCACCCAGGAGTAGGGTGGTGGAGCTCCTCCTGAAGATGGGCTTCAGGGCAATGGTCATCTTTGCCCTGATCCTTCCCTCGGCCACCCTATTATTCGACATCAGTTTCGTCCGGCCGGAGGGGCTAGAACTCTTCTGGTCGAATTACGAGCTGGTGAAGGGGGAGCCCGGATGGCGAGACTTCGCTGTACAGGCGGTGTCTCGCCAAAATGCTGTTGAGAGAGTGACCGTGGTGACTTGTAACGAGTTACTCTCCAGCGTTGACATCATGACGTGGCTTTCCTGTTATGGGGAGGTCACGGACATCCCCCAAAAAAATCAGTACGAGTTCGGTATCCGGTCGGGGGGCTGGACCTTCATGATGAAGTTGAAGGTCTCAGGGGGTACCGTCACCCACATGCCTTCCTCGGCGTTCCTAGGGAGGGACAGGATCCTGGTATTCTACCAGGGGCAGCCGAAGGTCTGCCACAAGTGCGGTGATCCCCGCCACTTCAGAGCAAGCTGCAAGGTGCAGAAATGTGCCTTGTGTGGTGGGGTAGGTCATCTCACCGCATCTTCCAAGGACATTTGGTGCCACCTGTGTGGTGACCTAGGTCACTCGTATAGCCGCTGCCCTCGCTCCTTTACCAATGCCGCTTCAGGCGCGGTGGAGGTGTGTAGCCCAGCTGCGCTTGGTGCCACATGTTACCCTGGAGGATTCATGAAAGGTAATTCACAAATCACCCGATATTCATTCACCTTCACATTTCCCTGGTGCCACCAGAGGGAGCCCTTGGAGAGTACGCAGGTATATAAGGGTGTGGAGAGACAGAGTAGATTAGATTTCAGACAGATGGTGAGAGACGAACAAGCTAGTTACCTCAGACGAGCTGAGAGGGAAATACTAGCCAGAAAAACTTATTTGAAAGCCTGAAGACTTCAGCATACACTCAGCTTACATCGTGGAGTCCAGTACTAGTGAGACGGATTGCCAATTAGTCTGGTCAAAGTTGAGTCTACTGAGATGCCTTCAGTGAGCATTTCATTAAGTAAGCGTGCCGACGCTTGGAGAGCGGTGAAGACAAAGAAAGCTGACATCTACTGCTGGTTGTGCTTATGTTAAAGGTGTGAGTAGGACGACAGGCAAGTGGAAAAAGGGAAAGAGAGAGTGACAGAGGTCGACAGCATTGATAGCTTACCTCCATTCTGCACTACCGGACACCGGGTCCAAGCTTACTAGCTTCTTCAGGACTAGTAGGAAAAACCGGAGACCCTGCTGGATTCCAGATCGCAGGGGCCCAACAGTGCTGATACGTAATCGGGGTCAGGAAGAACAGGAGTCTAGCAGGACGCTGCACATAGAGACTTAGTTCTGTCCAAAAGAAGGCTCCACCACAAGGTCAGCCGGGCGTAGCTGAAAAGACAAAGTTAGGCTTTGTTTTATGCAAGTCAGAAACTCACACACATAAAGAAGTAAGGAGGCCCAACACCTACTCAGTGGTTTGCTGGACATGCATTCTCCACCCTGACGGCTGCCCGGGACGTGCCTGAATCTACCATCAGTAAAGGTACAGAAAGAGACTGTCTTGTGTGTGTCTGCATTATTGCTCCTGCACCCTTACACCGCCATTTACCCTGAGGGATCAGTCTTGCCTGTGGGAGACTTAACATCTTGCTGCCCAGTAACAACCCCTCAGAGGATCTACCCTGCAGCGCTGGTCATCCTGACCAGGAACCACAGGTGGCGTCACAAACATTTCTATCATCCCCTGTAAATATCCCCTTTTTAGTGAGCGCCCAGGGCAACGGACCGAGCTGCGCTACCCGTGACATCCCCCAGTAAAGTGAATGGGCTCGGTGCCGAGTACCCCAAAGCCCTGGCTAAGTGCGACTCTTTTTTGGCGTCACGAACAGGATCCGAAGCTCGCAATATGTGAGTCCTTTGTGCCTGAATGGACTGTTTTGTGCAAAAAGACTGTGTGCTGTTTTTGTGATTTTTGGCACCATTATCCGCCATTTTGCCGCCATATTCGCGCCCTGAGGCGCTGGTGAAGAAGAGGGGCGTGTATTCGTGGGCGTACCCCCCCTGTGGCGCGAAAGTTAAGGCCGCCCAATCTAAGTGCTATTACAACGTTAGAGTATGCCCCACTGCAAGGGAGATCCGCCTCCTCTTCATCTTTGGTGCAAGGAAGAGAAAGCGAAAGTCCCGCCTCCACGGAAAAGACCAGATTGTTCCAGATGGGAAACACAGTCTGGCCTGGAGTGAGATGGCGGAAGGACAGGAGTCACTGTGTGGGGGAATGGCGGTGAGCAGACCCCGTTCCCCTGAAGAAGTGCAGCCTTTACTCGAACCTTCCCCAGGTCGGGAGGACGACCAACGGATGTATCGGGTGGAAGAGGTGGATGCGGTGCTGGGAGATCTAGCCCGACACCGAGCAGAAATGGAGGCGATAGAGCAGAGCTGGCGTGCCCTGAAACAGCGGCTGCTGTGGGACCGGCTGCTCTCCCCCCTGGATGCACAACCGTCACCTACGCCACCACTGGAACCAGCGGCTGAAGAAGAACCGAGGCTGGCCCCAAAAGAGCTGATCCTGACTCCGCCGAGGACGCGGCGGGAGGGAAGGAGGCTGAGGAGGCCTTACCCAGACCGGAATGCCAGCCAGGCCTGGAACCAGAGGCGGCAGCGGAATGCAGTCTCCCGGTAGGGACACCGGAAGACCCCCAGCCGCAAGTGATGGAGATCGACTGGGAGGAAATGGAGCACCTGGACGACGTGGAGTACGCCGCCCAGAAAGAGAACGAGTGGCGACGCCGAGAGCATGAGGAGCGGCAGCAGCGGGAGCAGCGTGAGGCGCAGCGGCTTCGCCAGAGGTACCGGGAGCAGGATCTTGCGGACAAGGAGATCGTCCGGCGAGACAAAGGTACGCTCCGGGAACCGCGGCGCCAGGGGGCCATTAGAGACTTCAAACTCCAGGGAGGCTGGGGGTTCATCCACGAACCCGGCCTGTACCAGGAGGTCTTTGTTAACCGCAGGGATGTAGAGTCTCACCTGCCGGAGGGGCACCCGGGAAGAGATCTGCTGATAGGGGATGTAGTCTCTTATACACGACATTGGGGACTTAAGGGGTGGTATGCCCTGAACGTCTCCCGAGTCAGCGACCCCGTCCCTGAAGCAGGAAACGCACCCCGCGTCTCAGCGTCCCAGGCCCTAGCCATACCATTGCCTGGCTGCGCACCTGCGTCCTATTCTGCATCGCTACAGAGCGCAGCGACTGCTAGTGCGCCCTCAACTGAGCCACCCCGTGCATCTGCGTCACATTTGGAATCGCTGCAGAGCGCCACGACTGCAAGAGCGTCCCCTACTGAGCCAAGCTTGTGCGATCTGCATTTAGGAGAGGCACCTGTTAGGCCTCCAGCAAGTCGCAGAGTGAAAGTGGAAAGGAGGACTGTGGCTACACAGACACCGGTAGCAGGACACGATCTTATTGTGATGCGTTACAGAACGCACAATATGTTTCCATCCGCCGGTATGGAAGATGCTGCAATGTTCCAAGAAGACCAGTAGGACCCAGACAGGGGTTATTGTAATGAGAGAAAACAAAAAACAAGAAACAAATATCCTAAAGTAAAAGCCTATGCTTCAACTGGTGGGTTCAGTCCCTCTGCCTTGTTCACATTTACGTCACTTGACAAGTGGAAAGGTTTTTAATATTAGAGTAGGACTGTCCCACAAAGGGTTGCCTTGACGTGGCGGGATGGCTTGCACATTCTTTTGATCAAAATTATGTTTACCAAATACCCTTAGTATTATTATTACAACTTCATGCATGTTTTGCAATATATTTTTTATTTTGTTTTACTTTAGGATATTTGTTTCTTGTTTTTTGTTTTCTCTGTTTAATGGTCATGTGTTTGATATGCATTTACATTTTGCATACACATCAACTTACTTTTTCAGTTCAGACCCAGTTTTTCATTTAGTTCTTAGTGCATCTTGTGCATATAAGGGTGTGACCGCCCTGCTTTTGAGCTGAAAAATCCATCTTGTCTGGCCTATGCTTCAACTGGTGGGTTCAGTCCCTCTGCCTTGTTCACATTTACGTCACTTGACAAGTGGAAAGGTTTTTAATATTAGAGTAAGACTGTCCCACAAAGGGTTGCCTTGACGTGGCGGGATGGCTTGTACATTCTTTTGATCAAAATTATGTTTACCAAATACCCTTATTATTATTATTATTATTATTATTATTACAACTTCATGCATGTTTTACAATATATTTTTTATTTTGTTTTACTTTAGGATATTTGTTTCTTGTTTTTTGTTTTCTCTGTTTAATGGTCATGTGTTTGATATGCATTTACATTTTGCATACACATCAACTTACTTTTTCAGTTCAGACCCAGTTTTTCAGGGGTTATTGTAATGTAAAAAGTTTGCAGAAGAATTGCACTTTATTGAGAATGTGTATATGATAATGTTTAAAGTATTATACCCCAGTTGGGTAATGTGATAGTAATGTGAAATGCTATTTTGAAGGACTGCGTGCTGAGGACTCTTGCAGCACAGAACTTTATTGTAAATAGTTGGCACTCGGTGCCCTATCTTGGTTTTACGTAAGCCATTCTACCTCAGAAGCAAAACCCGTAAGGTGTGGCCTTGAGTGAGGTTTGCAGCAAAGAAGTCCTGCAGCCCACCCAGGACCACCGTGGGAGGTTTGGTACGGGTCCTCCACAAGTATCTTGTCAATTGCACTTTGAAAGTATTTGATATTTTTATACTTGTACTTGTATATATTGAAACGTTAAAGTGACCTTACCTCCCGCAAGGAATGAGTTATGTTATTGTTATTATATAAAAATTGTTTCTTTTTCAGCCCAGGAGTGCTGATATTAACTAGGGGGATGTGTAGCCCAGCTGCGCTTGGTGCCACATGTTACCCTGGAGGATGCATGAAAGGTAATTCACAAATCACCCGATATTCATTCACACTTCACATTTCCCTGTGCCACCAGAGGGAGCCCTTGGAGAGTACGCAGGTATATAAGGGTGTGGAGAGACAGAGTAGATTAGATTTCAGACAGATGGTGAGAGACGAACAAGCTAGTTACCTCAGACGAGCTGAGAGGGAAATACTAGCCAGAAAAACTTATTTGAAAGCCTGAAGACTTCAGCATACACTCAGCTTACATCGTGGAGTCCAGTAATAGTGAGACGGATTGCCAATTAGTCTGGTCAAAGTTGAGTCTACTGAGATGCCTTCAGTGAGCATTTCATTAAGTAAGCGTGCCGACGCTTGGAGAGCGGTGAAGACAAAGAAAGCTGACATCTACTGCTGGTTGTGCTTATGTTAAAGGTGTGAGTAGGACGACAGGCAAGTAGAAAAAGGGAAAGAGAGAGTGACAGAGGTCGACAGCATTGATAGCTTACCTCCACTCTGCACTACCGGACACCGGTCCGAGCTTGCTAGCTTCTTCAGGACTAGTAGGAAAAACCGGAGACCCTGCTGGATTCCAGATCGCAGGGGCCCAACAGTGCTGATATGTAATCGGGGTCAGGAAGAACAGGAGTCTAGCAGGATGCTGCACATAGAGACTTAGTTCTGTCCAAAAGAAGGCTCCACCACAAGGTCAGCCGGGCGTAGCTGAAAAGACGGAGTTAGGCTTTGTTTTATGCAAGTCAGAAACTCACACACATAAAGAAGTAAGGAGGCCCTACACCTACTCAGTGGTTTTCTGGACATGCATCCTCCACCCTGACGGCTTCCCGGGATGTGCCTGTGAGCCACCCACCAGGGCCATGGGGTACTCGGCACCGAGCCCGTCGACTTCTATGGGGGATGTCACGGGCAGCACACGGCTCGGTCCGTGGCCCTGGGGCTCACTGAAATGTGGGATATTTACAGGTGAATTGAATATTGAGATGGGGTTCGTGACGCCACTTGTGGTACATAGTCAGGATGACCAGCGCTGCTATGCAGATCCACTGAAGGGTTAATATTGTGCAGCTAGATGTTAAGCCTTCCACAAGTAAGGCTGAGTTCTCCTCCAGGGCAGATAGATGTGTGGGATGCAGGACAGACGGGGACCCGGCATTCAGGAGTAATAAGGGAGACACACACATAAGTCACTTTGGTACCTTTACTGAAGATGTTGCAGGCACTCCCCGGAGCACTGTAGGGTGAAGGGTGCACATCCAGATTCCTCCACTGAGTAGGTGTGTGGCCTCCTGTTCTCTGCCTTTTTGTAATGAAGTCTTGGCCTGCGTGTAGCTGGGCCTAGCTTAGTCTCCGTCTTGTACCTGGCTGACCTTGTGGTTGGACCTTCTCTGAAAGAACAGGGTCCCTTGGCCGGTACCAGCCGAACTCCGTCCTCCTGATCCTGCTACGTATCAGCTCTGTGGTACTCCTGGGACTTGTAGTCCTCCAGGAACTCCGGTGTTCTCCTAATGGGTCGTGGAGATCCCTATAAGCTCGGACCCCGGTGTCCGGTAATGCTTGCTGAGATGAGCTGTAGAGAATCCTCTGTCTCATTAACTTTCCACTCGCCTTCGGCCTACCTGGATCCTCACACGATCACACACTGGCAGTTGGTGGGCTGCCTCTTCACCGCTCTCTAAGCGTCGGCACGCTTCTCACTGAGCTGTACTCCTAGCTTCAGCTCTGACTAGGCTGGAGTGGTCTCTGTTTCCACTCTTTACTAGACTCCACTCTATGAACTGAATAGCTCTGCAGCCTCTCTAACCTCAGCTCTGCACTTCCCTTACTGCAGACTGACTGAGCTCTCTGAGATCACTGCACTCTCTCAGATGGCTGCACTGAACTGCTCTGCTCTCTGTGTTTCCTGTGTCAGCTTCTTTTATATGTCTAAAACAGCTCCCTCTGGTGGTCTTTGGGGATAAATGACCGTGTGTGAAGGTGTATAATGACCTCTAGTGGTATATTCTTTCAGTGCACCCTTCTGGGAGATATGGATTCAGTCGCAGCTGGGCTCCACATTCCCCCCTAGTAGAACTCAGCACTCCGGGGCTGAAATACAAAAACAAAGAACAATAAACATTGTATAAATAACTCTTCCTTTACAGGAGGTAAGGCACTCTTGAACTGTTGCATAACGGTAAATGAACAACTATATACATTAGCACAATGAGGAATTGAGGAATTGAGCAACCATAAAAGTCCCAGTCTCTTTTGGAAAAGGATGCTCAAATGGGGTAGAGAAAACAAGCAAAATAATGTCCATTCACTTGTTTCAATTTTAAAAGGGAAACAGATTAATAAATAACGGTATAATAAAGCATATTATAAGCAAAAATATATACATTTATGTACAGTGACTCTAGACAATTATTTACATTTGCCAAGGTTGAACTAATCTCTAAACCTAGCAGGGATGTGTACTTTTGTGCTACGTTCTGATCTGCGTGGTGCAGTGACCTGTGAGGTAGCAGTTTCCCTGTTTGTTCTGCGTGAAAGTGAATTATAGAATTGCCTTAACATCTCTACAGGACTGGCAAGCAAACTGTGAGCTGGGTGGACCGGCTCGACTTCTGCAGGGGATCCTTCTTCCTGAGATTCAGCTTCTTGGGATTCCGCTTCTTGGGGTGCTGCTTCTTGGGGTTCTGCTGGAGCAGGTTCTTCTGGAACTGACTCTACTGCAACAACCGGTGCAACTGGATGTAGAGGTTCTCTTTGTGGTTGATAGAATTGAAGCACGGGAATGATTACGGCTTCTCCAATGCGAGGCCAATCCGCAGGGAAATCTCCTAAGTCTGTATGTATGACTGATTCATCACGCTCCTCCTGATTGACAACAGGTTCTTCTTCCTGAAGCTTTCACGGATCCGGACACAACTTTAGGTGATCTCTGGATACAGTTGCAGTCGTTCTTCCTCCATCCTTGCTTATTATGCACGTTTTCTTGTTGTCAAACCTTGAATTCTGTATGATGTAGGGCTCTCTTTCCCATTGATCGTCGAGTTTGTGTATCCTCCTCTTTCTTTTCAGCACGACTTCACCAGGTGCGAAAGGTTCAGCTGGCGCACTTTTGTTGTAGCGATCTTCTTGTTTATCCCTTACTCGATTGAGACTATCTTCAACGCAGGCCTGTACTTTTCTGTACTGTTCCTGTCTGTTTGTGTCCCAGTCTTCAGTAGTCACATCTGCTTCTGGTTCTACAACACCAAGCTCCAGATCCATGGGCAGCTTTCCTGGTCTGGCCCGCATGAGATAAGCTGGGGTGCAATTGGTGGAACTCACAGGTATGTGATTGTACAGATCTACCAGGTCAGGTAGTAAGTCTGGCCACCGATTTCTCTCTTCGAGTGGTACAGTCTTCAGCAGGTCAATGACGATGTGATTCATCTTCTCACAGAGACCATTAGTTTGGGGGGTGGTACGGTGTGGTTCTTATCTTCTTACACCCGTACAAGTGACATAACTCTTTGAACAATTCGGCCTCGAAGACTGGGCCTTGATCAGTTAGCACCTGCTCAGGATATCCGTGTGGTCTGCAGAAATACGCTTGGAACGTCTTTGCTGCTGTCTCTGCCATCAGATCTTTGACAGGGGTGACCACCAGGAACCTGGAGTAGTGATCCACCATAGTCAGAGCATAGGAGTATCCTGACCGGCTGGGTGACAACTTGACATGGTCCAGGGCCACGATCTCCAAGGGACGAGTCGTCTTGATGGATTGCAGGGGTGCCTTCTGACTGCTGTAATCTTTTCTTCTGAGGCCACAGGGTCCACAGTTCTGGCACCACCTCTCGATGGAGCTGCGCATTCCCACCCAGTAGAAACGACACTTCAACAGGGTCTCCAGCTTCTTCCAGCCAAAGTGTCCCGCTTGATCGTGGTAGGCTTCTAACACTATCTGGATATGTGCTCTGGGGACTACTATCTGCCATACCATCTCATGGGTCCTTGGGTTGACGTACCTCCGGCACAGCTTCTCACAGTAGATGAACAACCGTCTTATCTCATTCCACAGCTGCTTTGCTTGTAGAGGTGCATCCTTCTCCAAGGAGGAACCTTCTTGAGTTATCAGCTCCTTGATTCGGCTGACAACTGGATTGCTGTCCTGAGTTTCCTTCCAGCTGTGGTGAGGTAAAGCCTCCTGCAGGCTTGTTGCTCGTGGATCATCCCATTCCTGTGAAAGGCAGGTAGTTCAATCTCTTCCAGATCATCCACTTCTTCTTCTGTGTCCGATTCATGAGGCATCCTGGATAGGGCATCAGCGTTGGCATTCTTGCGGCCTGCTCGGTACTTGATTGTGAATTGGTAGTTTGACAGCCGAGCCATCCAGCGTTGTTCCATGGCTCCCAGCTTAGCTGTTTCAAGATGCGTCAAGGGGTTATTATCGGTGTAGGCAGTGAACTTGCTGGAGGCTAGGTAGTGCTTAAACCTCTCCGTGATGGCCCAGACCAGTGCCAGGAACTCCAACTTGAAGCTGCTATAGTTCTCTGGGTTCCTCTCGGTCAGGCGGAGCTTCCTGCTTGCATAGGCGATGACTTTCTCCAGGCCATTTTGCTTCTAACTGAGGACAGCTCCCAATCCTTCATTGCTGGCATCAGTATACAGCAGGAACGGCTGGCTGTAGTCAGGATAGGCTAGGATCTCATCACCTGTCAGGATCTCCTTCATTTCCTTGAATGCCTCAGCCTGTTCTTTACCCCAATGGAATGGAGAATTTCTGCTCCTGAGGGACTGTCCCACCAGGAGGTCTTGCAGAGGCGCTGCTTTCTTGGTGTAATCCTTCACAAACCTCCGGTAGTATCCTGTCAGTCCCAGGAACTGTCGCACCTCCTTGAGATTTTTTGGCTCCGGCCATTTCTGGATGGCGGTGATCTTCTCAGGGTCTGGCGCTACTACTTCTGAGCTGACAATATGTCCCAGATACTGTACCTTCTGTTTGAGCAGATGGCACTTTGAAGCAGGGGTGGGATTCAAATTTTTAACAACAGGTTCTATGTTTGTGCGTCGGTAAACCACACCCATTTTTAAGCCACACCCTTTTTAAGCCACACCCATTTTGAAGCCACACCCCCGAAGCCTGCGGAATGGGATTCCCTCAAGAGGTTCTGCAGCAGCTGGGTTGTGATTCATACATATATGTTCCCTCCGCAGCTGCAGAACCTCTTTTTAAAGAAGGGGGGAGGTATAGCTAGTCAGAGGCTGAAGGATTACATCACTGCTCCCCACGTTCTGCTGGGACTTGTAGTCCTGGAGGAACTGCAGGATCCAGGTGTGATTAATTTTTTCCACATAAAAGGTTTTAGGCAAAAACAGGTTCTGCAGAAGCAAGGCAGCCCCTCATAGCTTCACAAAAACCACTCCACTCTCCTTCCCTTCCCTCTTTAAAATGAGGTTCTGCAGCAGCTAAGGAGACGCAGGCAAGAAGGAAGGGCTCCTGGCACTGAATGTGCCTAAATAATACAGTGCCCAAATAATACCGTCACATAATGCTCAAACAATACAGTGCGCAAATAATATCATCACATAGTGCTCGTATAATACCTCATACAGTGCCCAAATTATACAGTGACATACTGCCCAAATAGCACATACTGCCCAAATAGTCTCCAGGCCAGGCCAGCCCCAGGCAGCGCCGCAGCTCAGGCAGCTGCTCACACTGTCATACAGTGCTGAGGGCCCACTGCCCAGCCCCAAATAATACAGTGACATACTGCCCAAATAGTCTCCAGGCCAGGCCAGCCCCAGGTAGCGCCGCAGCTCAGGCAGCTGCTCACACTGTCATACAGTGCTGAGGGCCCACTGCCCAGCCCCAAATAATACAGTGACATACTACACTCACTGCCCAAATAGAACTTAGCACATACTGCCCAAATAGTCTCCAGGCCAGCCCCAGGTAGCGCCGCAGTTCAGGCAGCTGCTCACACACACAGCTACCCAATCGCCGCACTGCAGAGATCAGTCCGCGGGGGCTGGGGCTGGCCTTGTGTTGCGGCCAGAGGCGTATCTAGGCTTTCTGGCACCCGGGGCAAGAATTCGTTTCGGCGCCCCCCCCCCCCCCGCACACATGCGATTTGCACACTTAGTCATGTACCGACGAGCTGCTCTCCCTAATGCTCTTGACGCGCACACTGTAAATCCAGGGTTATGGGGTACTCGGCACCGAGCCCATGGAAGTCTATGGGGAATGTCACTGGCAGCAGGACTCGGTCCGTGGCCCTGGGCGGTCATGCAATGGGGGATATTTACAGGGGATTTTTGCAATAATTCGTGACGCCACCTGTGGTTTCTGATCTGATTGACCAGCGCTGCAGGGAAGATCTCTGAGGGGATGTTATGGCAGCTAGATGTTAAGTCCCCCACAGGTGGGACTGGTCCCTCAAAGTCTATGGTGATGCAGGGTGCGGATAAGAAGTCAGTCACACACAATGCAGTCTCTTTCCATACCTTTACTTGTAGATGTTGCAGGTATATCCCGGGAAGCTGGTCAGGTTGGAGAATGCACATTCAGGGAATTGCTGAGCAGGTTTAAGGCCTCCTTTCTCCTTAATGTGTATGTGAGTCCTAACTTGCATAAAGTCAAGTTTAACTCCTTCTGTAGCAGCTACGCCCGGCCAACATTGTGGTGGAAGTCTTCTGTTGGATAGAACTAAGCCTACGTGGCTGATCAGGCCAGACTCCTGTTCTCCCTGACTCCAGTTACGTATCGGCACTTAGGGCTACCTTCTGGGACTTGAAGTCCAGCAAGGCCTCCGGTGTATCTTATTACTAGCCGTGAAGTACTAGCAACGCTTCGGACCCCGGTGTCCGGATAACTAAGTGAAGGTGATCTGTCACCTAGGTCACTTGTCCTTCTTTCTCCACTCGCCTGTCGCCCTGCTCTTGCCCTTAACATAAGCACGGTAGCAATGGGTGTAGTCGTAAGCTTTCCTTCCAGTGCTCACTGAACTGTTCTCAGTTGCCTCGTTGTTATAACTGCAGTGGTTCCCTTCCTTCTTTCCTTCCAGACTCTGTCCAGAGCAGCTCACAGGACGTTTCGTCAGACTGTATACACGCTGTAGCTCCGAGAGTCAATTTCCACTTTCATAGGAAACACAGGCAGCTTATCCTGAGGTAACTGTTTCACTTGCTTCAGTTGCAATACTGCAGCACGATTTACTTCATCAGCTTCTGGGACGGGGTCGCTGACACGGGTGACGTTTAAGGCGTACCACCCTTTAAGTCCCCAGTGCCGCGTGTAGCTGACAAGGTCCCCGTTTACAAGATCTCTCCCCGGGTGCCCGATGGGTAAGTGAGACTCCACATCTCGGCGGCTAACAAATACCCCTTGATACAAGCCCGGTTCGTGGATGAATCCCCAGCCTTGGCGAATCTTAAAATCACTCACACACCCCTGGCGCCGCGGTTCCCTCAGCGTACCTTTGTCTCTCCGAACATTCTCCTTGTCGGCGAGGAACTCTTCATGGTGTCGCTGACGGTCCCGCTGCGTCTCTCTCTCCTCCTGCTGGCGTCGCTTCTCCTGCTCACGGCGTTGCCATGCATTATCAGTTTGGATGTCATAGGTCACGTCATCCAGATACTCCATCACGTCCCAGTCGATCTCTGGCAGAGACGATTGGGATCCCTCCGGTGTTCCTACCGGGGAACTGTAGTCGGCTGCGGCCTCCTGGCCTGGCTGGCACTCCGGTCTGGGTAGGGCCTCCTCAGCCTCCTTCTCTCCCGCCGCTCCATCGGTGGGGTCAGGTACAGCTCTTTCTTGGCCGGCCTCCGGTTCTCCTTCAGCCTTTTGCAGCGGCGACACAGGGAGCTCAGGTAATGGCGTTGTTCCTTTAGGAGAGAGCACTGCGTCCCACAGCAGCCGCTGTTTCAGGGCACGCCAGCTTTTCTCCATCTCCTCCACTTCTTTACGGTGGCGGGCCACATCTTCCAGCACCGCATCCACCTTCTTCACTTCTTTCATGGTTTGGTCGGTCTCCCGACCTGGGACGGCTCAGGCACAGGCGGCAGCTCTTCTGGGGAACGGGGCCTGCGCGCCGCCGCTCCTCCACACAGCGTCTCCTGTCCTTCCGCCATCTCTCTCCAGGCCAGACTGTATTTTCCATCTGGAACAATCTGGTCTCTTCCGTGGAGGCGGGATTTGCGCTTCCTCTTCTTGGCATAGAGAATGAAGAGGAGGCGGATCTCTCTTGCTGTAGGGCAGGCTCTGGTATTGTAATAGCATTTTGAGAGGGCGCCCATCACTTTCGCGCCACAGGGGGGTACACGCCCACGAATGCACGCCCACCTTCTTCACCAGCGCCTCAGGGCGTGAATATGGCGGTAAAATGGCGGAAAATGGCGCCAAAAATCACAAAAATAGCAAACAGTCTTTTTGCACAAAACAGTTCAATAGGCATACAGGACTCACATCCAGTAAGCTTCGTATCCTGTTCGTGACGCCAAAGATGACGCGCACCACATTGGTACTACCAGGGTTATGGGGTACTCGGCACCGAGCCCATGGAAGTCTATGGGGAATGTCACTGGCAGCAGGACTCGGTCCGTGGCCCTGGGCGGTCATGCAATGGGGGATATTTACAGGGATTTTTGCAATAATTCGTGACGCCACCTGTGGTTTCTGATCTGATTGACCAGCGCTGCAGGGAAGATCTCTGAGGGGATGTTATGGCAGCTAGATGTTAAGTCCCCCACAGGTGGGACTGGTCCCTCAAAGTCTATGGTGATGCAGGGTGCGGATAAGAAGTCAGTCACACACAATGCAGTCTCTTTCCATACCTTTACTTGTAGATGTTGCAGGTATATCCCGGGAAGCTGGTCAGGTTGGAGAATGCACATTCAGGGAATTGCTGAGCAGGTTTAAGGCCTCCTTTCTCCTTAATGTGTATGTGAGTCCTAACTTGCATAAAGTCAAGTTTAACTCCTTCTGTAGCAGCTACGCCCGGCCAACATTGTGGTGGAAGTCTTCTGTTGGATAGAACTAAGCCTACGTGGCTGATCAGGCCAGACTCCTGTTCTCCCTGACTCCAGTTACGTATCGGCACTTAGGGCTACCTTCTGGGACTTGAAGTCCAGCAAGGCCTCCGGTGTATCTTATTACTAGCCGTGAAGTACTAGCAACGCTTCGGACCCCGGTGTCCGGATAACTAAGTGAAGGTGATCTGTCACCTAGGTCACTTGTCCTTCTTTCTCCACTCGCCTGTCGCCCTGCTCTTGCCCTTAACATAAGCACGGTAGCAATGGGTGTAGTCGTAAGCTTTCCTTCCAGTGCTCACTGACCTGTTCTCAGTTGCCTCGATGTTATAACTGCAGTGGTTCCCTTCCTTCTTTCCTTCCAGACTCTGTCCAGAGCAGCTCACAGGACGTTTCGTCAGACTGTATACACGCTGTAGCTCCGAGAGTCAATTTCCACTTTCATAGGAAACACAGGCAGCTTATCCTGAGGTAACTGTTTCACTTGCTTCAGTTGCAATACTGCAGCACGATTTACTTCATCAGCTTCTGGGACGGGGTCGCTGACACGGGTGACGTTTAAGGCGTACCACCCTTTAAGTCCCCAGTGCCGCGTGTAGCTGACAAGGTCCCCGTTTACAAGATCTCTCCCCGGGTGCCCGATGGGTAAGTGAGACTCCACATCTTGGCGGCTAACAAATACCCCTTGATACAAGCCCGGTTCGTGGATGAATCCCCAGCCTTGGCGAATCTTAAAATCACTCACGCACCCCTGGTGCCGCGGTTCCCTCAGCGTACCTTTGTCTCTCCGAACATTCTCCTTGTCGGCGAGGAACTCTTCATGGTGTCGCTGACGGTCCCGCTGCGTCTCTCTCTCCTCCTGCTGGCGTCGCTTCTCCTGCTCACGGCGTTGCCATGCATTATCAGTTTGGATGTCATAGGTCACGTCATCCAGATACTCCATCACGTCCCAGTCGATCTCTGGCAGAGACGATTGGGATCCCTCCGGTGTTCCTACCGGGGAACTGTAGTCGGCTGCGGCCTCCTGGCCTGGCTGGCACTCCGGTCTGGGTAGGGCCTCCTCAGCCTCCTTCTCTCCCGCCGCTCCATCGGTGGGGTCAGGTACAGCTCTTTCTGGGCCGGCCTCCGGTTCTCCTTCAGCCTTTTGCAGCGGCGACACAGGGAGCTCAGGTAATGGCGTTGTTCCTTTAGGAGAGAGCACTGCGTCCCACAGCAGCCGCTGTTTCAGGGCACGCCAGCTTTTCTCCATCTCCTCCACTTCTTTACGGTGGCGGGCCACATCTTCCAGCACCGCATCCACCTTCTTCACTTCTTTCATGGTTTGGTCGGTCTCCCGACCTGGGGACGGCTCAGGCACAGGCGGCAGCTCTTCTGGGGAACGGGGCCTGCGCGCCGCCGCTCCTCCACACAGCGTCTCCTGTCCTTCCGCCATCTCTCTCCAGGCCAGACTGTATTTTCCATCTGGAACAATCTGGTCTCTTCCGTGGAGGCGGGATTTGCGCTTCCTCTTCTTGGCATAGAGAATGAAGAGGAGGCGGATCTCTCTTGCTGTAGGGCAGGCTCTGGTATTGTAATAGCATTTTGAGAGGGCGCCCATCACTTTCGCGCCACAGGGGGGTACACGCCCACGAATGCACGCCCACCTTCTTCACCAGCGCCTCAGGGCGTGAATATGGCGGTAAAATGGCGGAAAATGGCGCCAAAAATCACAAAATAGCAAACAGTCTTTTTGCACAAAACAGTTCAATAGGCATACAGGACTCACATCCAGTAAGCTTCGTATCCTGTTCGTGACGCCAAAGATGACGCGCACCACATTGGTACTACCAGGGTTATGGGATACTCGGCACCGAGCCCATGGAAGTCTATGGGGAATGTCACTGGCAGCAGGACTCGGTCCGTGGCCCTGGGCGGTCATGCAATGGGGGATATTTACAGGGGATTTTTGTAATAGTTCGTGACGCCACCTGTGGTTTCTGATCTGATTTACCAGCGCTGCAGGGAAGATGTCTGAGGGGATGTTATGGCAGCTAGATGTTAAGTCCCCCACAGGTGGGACTGGTCCCTCAAAGTCTATGGTGATGCAGGGTGCGGATAAGAAGTCAGTCACACACAATGCAGTCTCTTCCCATACCTTTACTTGTAGATGTTGCAGGTATGTCCCGGGAAGCTGGTCAGGTTGGAGAATGCACATTCAGGGAATTGCTGAGCAGGTTTAAGGCCTCCTTTCTCCTTAATGTGTATGTGAGTCCTAACTTGCATAAAGTCAAGTTTAACTCCTTCTGTAGCAGCTACGCCCGGCCAACATTGTGGTGGAAGTCTTCTGTTGGATAGAACTAAGCCTACGTGGCTGATCAGGCCAGACTCCTGTTCTCCCTGACTCCAGTTACGTATCGGCACTTAGGGCTACCTTCTGGGACTTGAAGTCCAGCAAGGCCTCCGGTGTATCTTATTACTAGCCGTGAAGTACTAGCAACGCTTCGGACCCCGGTGTCCGGATAACTAAGTGAAGGTGATCTGTCACCTAGGTCACTTGTCCTTCTTTCTCCACTCGCCTGTCGCCCTGCTCTTGCCCTTAACATAAGCACGGTAGCAGTGGGTGTAGTCGTAAGCTTTCCTTCCAGTGCTCACTGACCTGTTCTCAGTTGCCTCGTTGTCCCATCATTCCCACTCCTAATCCCCCCACAATAAAGTACTCCCCCATCATTTCCACTCCTAATCCTCCCACAGTAAAGTATTCCCCCATCATTCCCACTTCTAATCCCCCCCCACAATAAAGTACTCCCCCCATCATTCCCACTCCTAATCCTCCCACAATAAAGTACTCCCCCATCATTCCCACTCCTAATCCCCCCACAAAAAGTATTCCCCCATCATTCCCACTCCAAATCCCCCACACATAAAGTAACCCCCATCATTCCCACTCCAAATCCCCCACACATAAAGTACCCCCATCTCCACTCCAAATCCCCCCACACGTAAAGTACCGCCACATCCCACTCCTAATCCCCCACAAAAAATTACTCCCCCATCATTTTCACTCCTAATCCACCCACAAAAAAGTACTCCCCCATCATTCCCATTCCTAATCCCCCACAATAAAGTACTCCCCCCATCATCCCACTCCTAATCCCCCCACAATAAAGTACTCCCCCCATCATTCCCACTCCTAATCCCCCCACAATAAAGTACTCCCCCCATCATTCCCACTCCTAATCCCCGCACAATAAAGTACTCCCCCATCATTCCCACTCCTAATCCCCCCAAAAAGTACTCCCCCCATCATTCCCACTCCTAATCCCCCACAATAAAGTACTCCCCCATCATTCCCACTCCTAATCCCCCCACAATAAAGTACTCCCCCATCATTCCCACTCCTAATCCCCCCACAATAAAGTACTCCCCCCATCATTCCCACTCCTAATCCCCCACAATAAAGTACTCCCCCATCATTCCCACTCCTAATCCCCCCACAATAAAGTACTCCCCCATCATTCCCACTTCTAATCCCCCCCACAATAAAGTACTCCCCCCATCATTCCCACTCCTAATCCCCCCACAATAAAGTACTCCCCCATCATTCCCACTCCTAATCCCCCCACAATAAAGTACTCCCCCATCATTCCCACTCCTAATCCCCCCACAATAAAGTACTCCCCCATCATTCCCACTCCTAATCCCCCCAATAAAGTATTCCCCCATCATTCCCACTCCTAATCCCCCCACAATAAAGTACTCCCCCATCATTCCCACTCCTAACCCCCCACAATAAAGTACTCCCCCATCATTCCCACTCCTAATCCCCCCAAAATAAAGTATTCCCCCATCATTCCCACTCCTAATCACCCCACAATAAAGTACTCCCCCCATCATTCCCACTCCTAATCCCCCCACAATAAAGTACTCCCCATCATTCCCACTCCTAATCCCCCCACAAAAAGTACTCCCCCCATCATTCCCACTCCTAATCCCCCCACAATAAAGTACTCCCCCCATCATTCCCACTCCTAATCTCCCCACAATAAAGTACTCCCCCATGCCACCCCACATTATGTACCCCCGTCTTCAGTGGTTTCTTCAGCTCCTCTGGAGCACACTTACCACCAGAGCAGGTCCCCCTTCTGGGCGCCGCCGGCGAGTGACGTCAGCAGCGTGATCACATGACCTGATCATGCTGCTGGCGTCTCTCTGACCCAGGGGTCAGAGCTTCAATAGTACTGGCGTCTGTATAGACGCCAGTACAATTGATCCCTGGGAGCCGGCACACAGCAGCTTCTCTGCGCCGGCTGTCAGCATGACAGCCGGCACAGGGAACCGCCGACTCCCAGGCGCAAAATAGTACCGGATCGCCGCTCTCATTCTCCCTGGTTCGGGGAACCGGCTGCTTTTTGAACAACCGGTTCCATCGAACCGGGGAGAACCGGCTGAATCCCACCCCTGCTTTGAAGGCTTCAGTTTCATCCCATACTTGGACAGTGACTCGAATACCTCCGCCAGG
>JARQOD010000003.1:19156152-19252677 GCA_033576555.1 Oophaga sylvatica
TGGGATCGGCTCCATGTCTAAGCACAAGGGAGAGCCTGTTCGACCCCCGCCTTCCTCCTCCGCCACTCTGGCCAGACATTTTGTCTGCTCTTCGTGTAATGGCAGGCTCCCTTCAGGTCAGTCATCTCCCCTCTGCCAGGCCGCAGCGACCCCACGGTTCCCACCCAGAAATGCCCTTCTGCCCCTGGCGATTCCGAGACCCCTACCCCGGAGTGGACTTCTTCTTTGTCATAATCTGTGGCGGACCTTACCAGGGTGTCACAGACCCTAGTGTCCGTTTTAGACAGATTTCCCCTTGCAACACCCGCGGTCGCCAGCGAGTCACAGGGCTTGCCGCCCTGTCCTTCCAATTCAGGCCGTAAGAGACCTAGACAGGTGCTCCGTTTTCTACGTCCTCTTCCCGCTCCGCCTCTCCAGACGACCTTTCTCGGCATGATCCGTCCTTAGCGCCATCCTCTCCAGAGTCAGACGAAGCGTCTTCAGACGCATTTTCAGTAAATAAGTCGGACCCGGATTCCGAACAGTCCTCCAACAGGAAGGATACGGTGCAGAACCTGAGTCAATCAGACCTTAGGCATCAAGGACACCGCTACGGAAGTCGCAGATCAGGCATTTTCGTTCAGACGGTCCAAGCCACCTTCCAAGGTCTTTGCCCCTCTCCTCTTCCTGGCGCGTCGCGAGGTTCCACTCACCACAACGGTAGACTATAGCCGCGGCCATATTGCGCCTCAGGACCCTGCGCTCCAACGGGTCCCCTGCTCGACTCCATGTTCCCCCTCTGGTGTTATGATTTGGTAGCTGAGGAGAGCAGGCAAAAACGGCAATACACCAGAGAGGTTGGAATCTACTGGATTGCAGTACCCTGACTAACCACCACAACTAAAGGCAGCCGTGGAGCGTTCCTAAGTTGGTCCTAGACGCCTCGTCACAGCTTGAGAGGTTAACTACACCTAAAGATAGAAAGAGGAAAGCTATCTGTGTTGTGAATGGGCTTGAGATGAGTTCTGAGCAGAGGCTCCCTCTGGTGGTTACAAGCGGTGCTGGTCTGTTCAGTGAAGATTGTGAGGACTGGGAATCAGGTGTTACTGACTGGTCTTATATAAGGGAGTCACCTTCCCATCAGGGTTGCCGGTGATCAATTGTTCGGGTCTCAATCCTTGATTCCTGTTTCCCTTGTAGCCTGCTGTGTCGTGTCTGCATCTCCTGCTAACAGATAAGACATTTTCTTCTTTTTGTTTCTGTGCTTAATTTTTGCATTTTGTCCTGCACTTCTGTGGGGCCTTCTGGGTCCCCTCAGGGGGCTTTTGCCCTCTCAGTTTAGGTCAGCCACTGATGTTTGTACTTTTGCTTTTTCCAGTTTTTTCAGTGGCTGCTGTTTTGATTTTGTTACACCAGAGAACTAATTTAGGTGGTAGAGGTCGTGTGATCTCAGGTGTTTTTGAAATTAGTAGAGTTGGTGCTTTCAGGTTTTTTTTTTTGGGATTGCAGTAAGTACCCTTCCTATCCTTTTCTATTTAGTTAGTTTGGGCCCCAACGTTTGCTCATACTATTTTCTTTCTGTGTCAGTATTTCATCTTGTCTAACCGCCATTACTTGTTTGGGGGCTTGCTATTATCTTTGGGGTTCTGCTCCGGGGCAGATAGCTTTCCTATTTCTATCTTTAGGTGTAGTTAGTTTCTCAGGCTGTGACGAGGCGTCTAGGACCAACGTAGGAACGCTCCACGGCTGCCTCTAGTTGTGGTGGTTAGTCGGGGTACTGCAATCTCATAGATTCCAACTGCTCTGGTGTATTGCCTTTTTGCCTGCACTCCTCAGCTGCCGAATCATAACAGTATTACCGGCCTAAATTTAAAATTGTATGGTACTCACAGAAGGGAAAAATATTGTGAAAGAAAAAACTGTTGTCAGAGTTGTCAGAGATATTTTTCTGTTTGTTGCATTTTTTTTTTTTTCCCTCTGTATCTCTGGGTGCTGGGGAGGATTTTTTCTCTCAATGGAGTTTGCACAGTTGTCTGGCCGTGTGGATCAGCTTGCCACTGAGGTTCGAGGTATTGCTGCATATCTTGCTAGGTTGCCTGTTGTGGAACCTAGGATTCCCATGCCAGATTTGTTTTTAGGGGATCGAGCTAAGTTTCAGAATTTCAAAAATAATTGTAAATTGTTTTTTGCCTTAAAATGTAAGTCCTCAGGAAACGCAGCGCAGCAGGTTCAAATTGTCATCTCTCTCCTGCACGGCGATCCTCAGGATTGGGCTTTTTCCCTGACACCTGGGGATCCTGTTTTGAGTGATGTTGATAAATTTTTTCAGGCTTTGGGGTTATTGTACGATGAGCCTAATGTCACTGATCAAGCTGAAAAAGCCTTGTTGGCATTAAATCAGGGGCTTGATGACGCTGAGTTATACTGTCAGAGATTCCGTAGGTGGGCAGTCCTGACCAAGTGGAATGACGACGCTTTGGCGGCCCTTTTTCGGAAGGGACTGTCAGATAATGTAAAGGATGTTATGGTGGGATTCCCTGTCCCCTCTGGTCTCAGTGATTCTATGTCATTAGCGATTCAAATTGACAGACGTTTGCGTGAGCGGAGAAGTATGCGTGGAATAGTGTTGCCTTGTGAACCTGCTTCTGAATCCATGCAGTGTGATAGAGTGGTGTCTGGGGCACAGCGTCATGAGTTTCGAAAGCGCAATGGGTTATGTTTCTACTGTGGTGATGCCTCTCATGCTATTTCAGTCTGCCCTAAGCGGGGAAGACGTTTTGCACGCTCAGTTGTCTTGGGTAGTGTTCAGACTAAGTTTTTACTAACTGTCACTCTGATATGCTCTCTGTCCTCATTTTCTGCTCAGGCTTTCGTTGATTCTGGAGCAGCTATTAACCTGATGGATTATGATTTTGCTAAACGTTGTGGGTTTCCCATGATACCCCTACAGAAGTCTATTCCCCTTCTGGGGATCGATTCTACCCCTTTGGCTGAGAATAAACCTCAGTTCTCTACTCAGGTGATAATGAGGGTTGAACCTGATCATCAAGAGTGCTGCAAATTTTTGGTTCTGTATAATCTGCATGATATTATCGTACTGGGTTTCCCTTGGTTACAGTCTCATAATCCTGTTTTGGATTGGAAATCTGTGTCTGTAACCAGTTGGGGCTGCCAATGTGTTAGTACCAACCCTCCTGTTTTTTCTGCCTCCCCCCAGGCTCAGGATGTTCCTGACTTTTTGATTGATTTTTCTGATGTGTTTAGCGAAAGTAAATCTGCATCCTTGCCTCCCCATAGGAGCTATGACTGCGCTATTGAATTAGTGCCTGGTAGTAAATTCCCTAAAGGTCGCCTTTTTAACTTGTCTGTACCTGAACATGACGCTATGCGGTCTTATATCAAGGAATCATTGGAGAAGGGTCATATCAGACCATCCTCTTCACCCTTAGGTGCCGGTTTTTTCTTTGTGGCCAAAAAGGATGGTTCATTAAGGCCGTGTATTGATTATCGTCTTTTGAACAATATTACTGTGAAATATCAATACCCGTTACCCTTGATTTCTGACCTGTTTTCCAGGGTGAAAAACGCTACTTGGTTTACCAAGCTTGACCTCAGGGGGGCATATAACCTTATTCGCATTAAGCACGGGGATGAATGGAAGACGGCATTCAATACCCCTGAGGGGCATTTTGAGTACCTTGTGATGCCCTTTGGGCTCACTAATGCTCCTTCTGTCTTCCAGTCCTTCATGAATGACATTTTCAGGGATTTTGTGGATAAATTTCTGATTGTTTATTTGGATGATATCTTGATTTTTTCTAATGACTGGGACTCTCATGTGAAACATGTTCGAACTGTATTCCAGATTTTGAGAGAGAATGCTCTGTTTGTGAAGGGATCAAAGTGTCTTTTTGGCGTACAGAGGATCTCATTTCTGGGATTCATTTTGTCCCCATCTATTATTGAAATGGACCCGGTCAAGGTTCAGGCCATCTGTGATTGGGTCCAACCTACTTCATTAAAGGCTCTTCAAAGATTTTTGGGTTTTGCCAATTTTTATCGTAAATTTATTGGTAATTTCTCGGTTATTGTTAAACCATTAACTGATTTGACCAAAAAGGGTTCTGATGTGGTGAATTGGCCTCCTGAGGCAGTCTCTGCATTTCAGGAACTTAAGCAGAGATTCACTTCTGCTCCTGTTCTACGGCAGCCTGATGTTTCTCTGCCATTTCAGGTGGAGGTTGATGCCTCTGAAATTGGGGCAGGTGCCGTTTTGTCCCAAAAAGATCCAGAGACCTCTAAAAGTAACCCTTGTGCCTTTTTCTCTCGAAAATTTTCTCCTACTGAACGTAATTATGACATGGGTAATCGGGAGTTATTGGCCATGAAGTGGGCTTTTGAAGAGTGGAGACATTGGCTGGAGGGAGCCAAACATCGGGTGGTGGTCCTTGCGGACCATAAGAATCTGGTTTATCTGGAATCTGCCAAGCGACTCAATCCTAGACAGGCCAGGTGGGCCTTGTTTTTCACACGTTTTAATTTTGTGGTTTCCTTTCTTCCTGGCACTAAGAATGTTAAGGCGGATGCCCTCTCGAGGAGTTTCCTTGCGGACTCTCCTGAGTTATCTGATCCTTCTGTTATTTTGAAAGAGGGTGTAGTTCTTTCCGCCATCTCACCCAATTTGAGACTTGCTCTGGAGGGGTGTCAGGAGGATAGGTCCGAGCGCTGCCCTGTTGGAAAATTGTTTGTCCCGGACCAGTGGAAAAAGAGTGTGATGTCTGAGATTCATTGTTCCGCGTTGGCTGGGCATCCCGGAATTTTTGGTACCAGAGACTTGGTTAGTCGGTCCTTTTGGTGGCCTACATTGTCTAGTGATGTCAGGGAATTTGTGCAGTCCTGCGGGACTTGCTCTCGCTCCAAGCCTTGCTCTCGCTCTAGTGGTTTGTTGATGCCATTGCCTGTGCCCAAGAGACCATGGACCCATATCTCTATGGATTTCATTTCCGACCTTCCTGTTTCTCAGAGAATGACCACCATCTGGGTGATTTGTGATAGGTTTTCCAAGATGATACATCTTGTGCCATTGCCTAAGTTGCCTTCCTCCTCTGAATTGGTGCCATTGTTCTTCAGCACGTGGTTCGTTTACACGGCATTCCTGAGAACATTGTGTCTGACAGAGGAGTCCAGTTTGTTTCCAGATTTTGGAGGACTTTTTGTTCTAAACTGGGTGTTCAATTGTCTTTCTCCTCGGCATTTCATCCTCAGACCAATGGTCAAACTGAGAGAACAAACCAGACATTGGAGACTTATCTAAGATGCTTTGTGTCTATTGATCAGGATGACTGGGTCTCTTTTTTGCCTTTGGCTGAGTTTGCTCTTAATAATAGGGCTAGCTCTGCCACTTTGATGTCTCCATTTTTCTGTAATTCTGGGTTTCACCCTCGATTTTCTTCAGGACAGACGGAGGCTTCTGTCTGTCCAGGTGTTGACTCTGTTGTGGAGCGTATGCAACAGATTTGGGACCAGGTAGTGGAGAGGTTGTCCCTCTCTCAGGAGAGGGCCCAGCGGTTTGCTAACCGGCATAGGACTGATGGTCCTCAGTTTAAAGTAGGGGACTTGGTCTGGTTGTCCTCAAAAAATATTCCTATGAGAGTAGCATCTCCTAAATTTAAGCCTAGGTTCATTGGACCTTATAAGATCATGGAGATTCTTAATCCTGTTTCTTTTCGTTTGCTTCTTCCAGGGACATTTAAGATCCATAACGTGTTCCACAAGTCCTTGTTGAAGAAGTTTGTTGAGCCAGTGGTTCCTGCTGCTGTGCCTCCTGACCCTGTTTTGGTTGAGGGCAATCTGGAGTATGTGGTTGAGAAAATATTAGATTCTCGTTTTTCTAGACGGAAACTCCAGTATTTGGTTAAGTGGAGAGGTTATGGTCAGGAGGACAATTCTTGGGTGTTTGCTTCGGACATCCATGCTGGGAGACTTATCCGTGCGTATCATAGAGCTCATCCTGACCGACCTGGTTGCTCAAGTGAGGGTTCGGTGACCCCTCCTCAAGGGGGGGGGTACTGTTGTGAATGGGCTTGAGATGAGTTCTGAGCAGAGGCTCCCTCTGGTGGTTACAAGCGGTGCTGGTCTGTTCAGTGAAGATTGTGAGGACTGGGAATCAGGTGTTACTGACTGGTCTTATATAAGGGAGTCCCCTTCCCATCAGGGTTGCCGGTGATCAATTGTTCGGGTCTCAATCCTTGATTCCTGTTTCCCTTGTAGCCTGCTGTGTCGTGTCTGCATCTCCTGCTAACAGATAAGACATTTTCTTCTTTTTGTTTCTGTGCTTAATTTTTGCATTTTGTCCTGCACTTCTGTGGGGGCCTTTTGGGTCCCCTCAGGGGGCTTTTGCCCTCTCAGTTTAGGTCAGCCACCGATGTTTGTACTTTTGCTTTTTCCAGTTTTTTCAGTGGCTGCTGTTTTGATTTTGTTACACCAGAGAACTAATTTAGGTGGTAGAGGTCGTGTGATCTCAGGTGTTTTTGAAATTAGTAGAGTTGGTGCTTTCAGGGTTTTTTTTGGGATTGCAGTAAGTACCCTTCCTATCCTTTTCTATTTAGTTAGTTTGGGCCCCAACGTTTGCTCATACTATTTTCTGTCTGTGTCAGTATTTCGTCTTGTCTAACCGCCATTACATGTTTGGGGGCTTGCTATTATCTTTGGGGTTCTGCTCCGGGGCAGATAGCTTTCCTATTTCTATCTTTAGGTGTAGTTAGTTTCTCAGGCTGTGACGAGGCGTCTAGGACCAACGTAGGAACGCTCCACGGCTGCCTCTAGTTGTGGTGGTTAGTCGGGGTACTGCAATCTCATAGATTCCAACTGCTCTGGTGTATTGCCTTTTTGCCTGCACTCCTCAGCTGCCGAATCATAACATATCTGCCCCGGAGCAGATCCCCAAAGAACATAGGAAGCCCCCAAACATGTAATGGCGGTTAGACAAGAGGAAATACAGACACAGACAGAAAATAGTATGAACAAACGTTGGGGCCCAATCTTCCTAGAAAGAAAAGGATAGGAAGGACACTTACTGCAATCCAAAAAACCTTAAAAAATACCAACTCTACTAATTGCAAAAACACCTGAGATCACACGACCTCTAGGCAAACGAACAAACAACACTGGCTCAGATAAACTGAGAGGAGCACAAGCCCCCGGAGGGGACCCGGCTGACCTCCACAGAAGTGCAGGGAACAATGCAAAAAGCAAGCACAAAAATAAAAGCAGAAAATATCTTATCTGATAGCAGAAGATGCAGGCAAGACTCAGCGAGCTTCAAAGTGAACCAGGAACCACAGTTGAGACAAGAACAATTGATCACCGGCAAACATGATGGGAGGGAACCTCCCTTATATAAGACCAGTCTGTAACTCCTGATTGCCAATCTTCACAATCTTCATTGAATGGTTCAGTACTGTTTGTAACCACCAGAGGGAGCTTCTGCTCAGAATTCATTTCTGACACATTCACAACACTCTGGCCCCGACGCTTGGCTCCGCCTCCCTCCGGCTTCAGAACAAGCTCCTTTTTAGCGTGCTCCCCTACAGTGCACGCTGTTACCCTTTCGGTCCCTATCACTCTCCTGGGGGTTGCCTCCTTTTTCCGCCTTCTGCATCCGAAGGGTGGCCCTCTCCATGGGGGATTTGCTCCTTCAGCGCCTATGGCCTTACAACCTGTCTGTAGAGCTTCTCCCGGCTCCTGGACCCAGAAGGCAACGCTTGATCCAGGTAACAGGCGGGGCACAAGGTGCAAGTCAGGCACAGCTAACAGTTCAGACAGGCTTCACTATCCGTGGGCTCAGTGGTTGCTGAGAGTCTCCATCTTTCCCTGGGGCGATTTATCAAGGCACATTAAGTGCTCTAGACAAGTGCAGTGACTGGTGTATTACGTGCTCCAGCGCCGTACAGTCACTGGTGTTTTAAATGGTCTAGAAAAATGCATTCACTGGTGTGATAAGTGCTCTAGGGCAGGACAGTCACGGATGTAATAAGGCTCCTGTCACGGGTGTGTCGCGGCGGAGGTCGTCGCGATTGCACACCCTGACTTCGCACAGCTGAGTTTCTGGTGCTGGGTGTTTTTCGGCACTGAGGGAGTTAATTCTTTCTCTCTCGGTGCTGGACTGACCAGCCTCGCCCAGCTGCGTTTGATGTTTTGTTAATTAGCTTCCTTCATATACCTGCTGGTCTGCTGGGGAAGTTGCCGGTGAAAGCATTCATTCAGACCAGCAGAGCGGATCGTTTCTGAGAAGACTTAAGCTAAAGGTACTGCCACACTACACGATCCCGCTAACGATCTCGTTAGCGTCGCATACTAATGAGATCGCTAGCGGGATCGTTATAATATCGCTAGTAGCGGCTTTATTTAGCGATGTCGTTAAGGACGCTATCGCGGTTAGCGATCTCCTTAACGACTTTAGCGGTACAAAATACCGCTAAATCGCTAAATAAAAGGTGCCACACTCAGCGATATATACTTACCAGCGGGACGCCGACGATAAAAATAGCGTCCGGAACGATGTCAGCGACGAACGAGATCACAGCAGGATCTCAGCAGGGGCCACGTCGTTGCTAGATGCCGCACAGAACAACGTCACTAACGAGATCGCTAAATAGTGACGTTTTTTAGCGATCTCGTTAGCGACGCTGTTTAGTGTGGCATATCCTTAAGAGTGCCTGTTGTGGTTTTTCCTCTTCTCGCTTATTGTTTATCTCCTTTACCTTTTGTGTTCCTCTGTAGTGGAAGTTTTGTATGCAAGACAATGTTTTCTTTACCCCTTGTCTGTTTCGTTTGTCTAAGACTGTGTGTAAGCTGTGACCTGCCCATTCCCTGTGGTGGTAATCAGGGTCCTTCTCAGGACTAGATTACAGTGGTCAGGGATCTACAGGAGACAGGGTTACGCTGGTGGCCTGGGCCTCTGTACCATTAACAGTACCTCCAGGTAGAGGGACTAGTCAGGACCCCAGTTCAGGGTCAGCTTAGACCCCGGTCCACCTCTATCCAGAGACAGCGTGACACGTACACAGTATAGACCCACAATTCATAGGATATTATGTCAGGTAAGACATTGCTGGCAGATACTATGTATACATGTTGATATTTTCTATTATATGTAATATAGAATGTTGTCACATTAGATATAGGTTACTATCATAGAATATATCTGTTATACATCGTGACAGCTCCAGAGCCGTACAGGAGCTGGTGTTGCATGTGCTCTGGAGTAGTGCAGTCGCTGAGGACAGTACTCTAGAGCCGGGCCGTCGCTGGTTACAGCAGTATAGGTTCTGGTGTAATAATACTCTGGAGCAGGCGGTCGCTAAAGTGATAAGTGCTCCAGTACTGGGCAGTCTACAGCAATGGGTATTGCATTACTCTTCGCTCTCAGCACCCTCCACAGTGAGGGGGGCCCTTGTAAGTCCTGCCGTACACCGTTTGCTCTGTAGAGTTTTCTCTTGCAGTCTCCTCTCAGAGTTTTCCACTACATCACTCTCCGGTTGTGATTTCTGCTATTCACATCTGTACCTTGAATTCAGGAGCAGGATGGTAGCTCAGTGGATTGCACTGGCTCTTTGCAGCATGAGAGTCCAGGGTTCAGATCCCACCACGGGTGACATCTGTAAGGTGCTTGTACTCCAGTTTTAAAACGGAACATGGAGCGGCCATTACTCTACACATAAATTTAACCAAAAAAAGAAGGCCAACTAATAAATGCTCATTCATATATTATAATATCAAATACCCAAAGAAAATATGAAAACAGAGCCAATTTATAGAAAAATACAAAACAATTTTATTAAGTTGAAAAACAATTCTTAAAAAAGAGATAACAATTGTAGTACACAATGTTAATGACAAAGAAGAAGGCAAAAACCTAGATACCGTTATTCAGAGGGTTGGATGCATACATATCACAGGATACTATGTAAAAAGATGACTATGCCGTGGTACGCATATGTATAGAGAGCCGTAAGAATAAAGTGCACAGTGCACATAAATAGAATTTTATGGAGATAGTATTAATCTAATAATCCCATCAGTATAGAAAAAAAATTCAAAAAAACAGGGAAGGGAGTGCATGATGCAAAAAAATAATAATGAGGTAATAAATTAAACCTTAAAAAAGCAAAACTGCACTCAATACTATAAACAGCTCAGATGCGTTATCACAGCATGTCATAAATATATATCTCCACTATGGATATAAACATAGGAGGGTAGAAGGGCCAATAGCAGCAAAAATCGATTGTATATACATACATAGATGTGCAAAACACATGCATGGAAGTAGGACTACAAGGCTATGCTATATAAATCAGAGTCGGTATATATAGAAGGGAGGCACATGCATAAATATACAAATACAATCAAAGTTGTTTAATATGCTACCATATATGTTGCAAGAAGGATTATATATATGCATGTGCTACTGCAACAAATAGTATACTATAAGGTATGTGTGCAAATCCCTATTAAATGCCACTGCCAAAAATATAAGCGCCAAATATGTATACCTGCTGCGATTACCAAGTGGACATCTCAGCAAAATGCCTGTGCTGCTACTATGATGGACATATCTTTTGCATGTGTGCAAATGCTGCTAGCATGGTTACAGGCTGTAATCTTAGGTATATTACAAGAGGATCCATTCCCATGCAACCAGCAGTGACATAACGGTGATATATAAAATCAATACCATATTAAAGACAATAAGCAGAGATAATAGTGCATCCAAAACTTACTGGACAACGTTGTTGGTTGCATGGGAATGGATCCTCTTGTAATATACCTAAGATTACAGCCTGTAACCATGCTAGCAGCATTTGCACACATGCAAAAGATATGTCCATCATAGTAGCAGCACAGGCATTTTGCTGAGATGTCCACTTGGTAATCGCAGCAGGTATACATATTTGGCGCTTATATTTTTGGCAGTGGCATTTAATAGGGATTTGCACACATACCTTATAGTATACTATTTGTTGCAGTAGCACATGCATATATATAATCCTTCTTGCAACATATATGGTAGCATATTAAACAACTTTGATTGTATTTGTATATTTATGCATGTGCCTCCCTTCTATATATACCGACTCTGATTTATATAGCATAGCCTTGTAGTCCTACTTCCATGCATGTGTTTTGCACATCTATGTATGTATATACAATCGATTTTTGCTGCTATTGGCCCTTCTACCCTCCTATGTTTATATCCATAGTGGAGATATATATTTATGACATGCTGTGATAACGCATCTGAGCTGTTTATAGTATTGAGTGCAGTTTTGCTTTTTTAAGGTTTAATTTATTACCTCATTATTATTTTTTTGCATCATGCACTCCCCTGTTTTTTTGAATTTTTTTTCTATACTGATGGGATTATTAGATTAATACTATCTCCATAAAATTCTATTTATGTGCACTGTGCACTTTATTCTTACGGCTCTCTATACATATGCGTACCACGGCATAGTCATCTTTTTACATAGTATCCTGTGATATGTATGCATCCAACCCTCTGAATAACGGTATCTAGGTTTTTGCCTTCTTCTTTGTCATTAACATTGTGTACTATAATTGTTATCTCTTTTTTAAGAATTGTTTTTCAACTTAATAAAATTGTTTTGTATTTTTCTATAAATTGGCTCTGTTTTCATATTTTTTTATTTACTCTACACATAAAGATGCTGGTCCCATGGCAGATCATATGCTTCTACGCTTCAGGCACTCGCCCTGCATCTCCTCGCAGCCCATCTCCTAAGGCTGCCATTATTCTCCAAGCAGAGAAGTGAGATGCTCCTAACCCTTCACGACTGCAGTGTTGGGGGGGGGACAACTGACAGCGGTGTAAAAGTCTGTTTCTCCGGCACGTCTGCTGTGGCTCAGTGGACAAAGAAGCTGACCACAAATCGCAGGCCCAAGGTTTTTAACCCAGGTGCAACACTGAGCGAGTTTAGTCTCCCTCTGATTCCAAGCCTACCGCTCTACCGTCAGGAAAAAGGTCTGTACAGCGCAGACTCCGTGGTGCGGCCTCTACAAGTAAGGCTGTTATTATATCTGATGCCGTCAGGTATCCAGACCTAGACCGCAACACAGAATTGGCTCTCTCCCAGACCCTTCTCCAGGGTTCTCTCCACGCTAATGTAGTCGCAGAATGCTGAGAGCCAATCGCAGCAGTACTCTATCCGCCATCCAGGTTTCTACGCACCACCAACCAGGTACAGTAGAGCATTCTGATACTGTCGTATTTTCAGTGGATCCGACGGGTCTTGAGTGGACTGCTGCTGTGGTACTGGTATTCTGTACTGTATCAGGTGAGTCAGAAGCTTTTTCCTTCATGAGCTCTGCGCCCTATTGCAGCAGTACTCTAGCCGCTATCCAGGATTTACTGGTGTCATCTAACGGGCATCAATGTACGCAGTTTTTTTCCAGTAGTTCAGATGTGCCCAATGTCAGGTGCTGCATCGGTCCTGCTCTTCTGTCCTAGCAGGTGAGTCAGGAACCCTCTCTTTCTCGTACCTCAGAGTCCTTTGCACATCTGCCTAGGCTCCCTTCGGTTCATCTCTCGCTGAGAGGCACCCAGTATCCATTACTTCTGGTTGGCTGCAGCAGCGGTTTTTCATTCCGCTTTCAGGTTAGTCACAGGCACCTTCTACTGTGTGTTTCCATGATCATTAACATCTGCGGTCTATTATCAGAACATCTACCACGTACCACAGGGAGGAGCTCCATGCCATAAGGTGGATCTCGGTTTCAGCATGAGTGGCCAGACCACTTTCAGGTAGGTCAGACACGCTGGTGTCCGGTACCAGATAGTCCCACCTTTTCTTCGGCAACGCACTGGGCCCTGGTTGCAGGTTGCTCACTAGGGGCCTGTCATCACCATCTGATTATTCGGGCCTAGCACTATCTATCCGTAGGTCAGGTTACAGTGCTTCTCAGGTTTTTCTTTGTTTTCTAGTGCGTTACTCCTATCATAAATAGCTTACCATTGACTGTTTATACGTTGTGGCTGTCTTTACGGAGCCAGCACCCATAGATACACCATAACTCTCATGACCCTTCACTATTCTGTCCTAAGGGCCTTTGAGATACCTCAATACCAGAGCTCCCTATCTATTTGTCGGTACTTACCTCTTTTTTCTTACAGACACCGAATAAAGCCTCAAGCAGCTCCCTGATTTTATTGCCGAGGGTGGCAGCATCTGGTTCTCCCACCTTGAACAGAATTGGATCTCACTCTTCGCGCGCATCAACCAGTGCGGAACGCTGCTCCAGGCCTGAATTCAATGAAGAGTTTGGTGATAACACGTTTTCTTCCTGGAGCAGGACTTGTATCTTTGGTTGGGTGTGATGTCTCATACTTAGGTAAGTGGGTCCGCACACTACATTCTTCTCCCCGCTTCAATGCGGCCAGGACGTATCAGATCGACAATGTCTTCATAAGGAAGGATCTTTCTTCAGAGTCCATGTATTGCTTCGGCGGATACTGGCTTAACTTGTAAGTCCTCGCAGGTTACGGAGCTTAGTTCTCCGACCTGGCTAAACTTATCTGCTGTTCCCTCCCCTTGGGTACTTCTTCAGGACGTCCCATGGTTTCCTGTGTCCCCCAATTAAGGCGATAGAGAAAACAGGATTTTGGTTGCTTACCGTAAAATCTGTTTCTCGGAGCCTTCATTGGGGGACACAGCACCCTCCCAAGTCGAACAGCTTTGCTTACTGTATTATATTGTTACAGTTCGAGTTTGTGTTTTTTCTGTGGTTTATGTCTCTTACAGATTGCTTCTGCTACTGCTTTCTCACTAACTGAATTCCCTAGTTCCTGTCGGAGGGGTGTACACTGCGGAGGAGGAGCTAACTTTTTTTGTGCATAGTGTCAAGCCTCCTAGTGGCAGCAGCATACACCCATGGTTTCCTGTGTCCCCCAATGAAGGCTCCGAGAAACAGATTTTACGGTAAGCAACCAAAATCCTGTTTTTCAAATGCAGACCAGGAAATAACTTCTGGCCTTGATACTGGATTAGAAGAAGCTGCATTTTTTAACTCTTGACTTGAAATATAGAAAGAAATCAGAGGGAATTCAATGGAATTAAAGTTTAATAATGGAACCAGGGAAAAAAGATTGTAATTTATTGTTCTGTATGGGGATTATGGGTGAAATATCACAAATACACATGCCCAGGAACATACTTCATCTACTTCTCATAGGAATATGAGTATAACTATTATTCTGTATGGGATTATGGGTGAAATATCACAAATACACATGCCCAGGAACTTACTTCATCTACTTCTCATAGGAATATGAGTATAACTATTGTTCTGTATGGGGATTATGGGTGAAATATCACAAATACACATGCCCAGGAACATACTTCATCTACATTCAATAGGAATATTGATATAACTATTGTTCTGTATGGGGATTATGGCTAAAATATCACAAATACACATGCCCAGGAACATATTTCATCTACATTCAATGGGAATATGGTTATAACTATTGTTCTGTATGGGGATTATGGGTGAAATATCACAAAGTCAAATACACATGCCCAGGAACATATTTCATCTACATTCAATAGGAATATGGGTATACCTATTGTTCTCTATTGGGATTATGGGTCAAATATCACAAATTCACATGCCCAGGAACATATTTCATCTACATTCAATAGGAATATGGGTATAACTATTGTTCTGTATAGGGATTATGGGTGAAATATCACAAATACACATGCCCAGGACCATATTTCATCTACATTCAATAGGAATATGGGTATAACTATTGTTCTGTATAGGGATTATGGGTGAAATATCACAAATACACATGCCCAGGAACATATTTCATCTACATTCAATAGGAATATGTGTATAACTATTTTTCTGTATAGGGATTATGGGTGAAATATCACAAATACACATGCCCAGGAACATACTTCATCTGCTTCTCATAGGAATATGAGTATAACTATTGTTCTGTATAGGGATTATGGGTGAAATATCACAAATACACATGCCCAGGAACATATTTCATCTACATTTAATAGGAATGTGGGTATACCTATTGTTCTCTATTGGGATTATGGGTCAAATATCACAAATTCACATGCCCAGGAACATATTTCATCTACATTCAATAGGAATATGTGTATAACTATTTTTCTGTATAGGGATTATGGGTGAAATATCATAAATACACATGCCCAGGAACATACTTCATCTACTTCTTATAGGAATATGGGTATAACTATTGTTCTGTATGGGGATTATGGGTGAAATATCACAAATGCACATGCCCAGGAACATACTTCATCTACTTCTCATAGGAATATGGGTATAACTATTGTTCTGTATGGGGATTATGGGTGAAATATCACAAATATGCATGCCCAGGAACATACTTCATCTACTTCTCATAGGAATATGGGTATAACTATTGTTCTTTATGGGGATTAGGGGTGAAATATCACAAATACACATGCCCAGGAACATATTTCATCTACATTCAATAGGAATATGGGTATAACTATTGTTCTGTATAGGGATTATGGGTGAAATATCACAAATACACATATCCAGTAACATATTTCTTGTCCTTCTGATAGGAATATTGGTATAATTCGTATTCTATATGGGGATTTTGGGTGACATATCAGGAATACATATGTGAACAATTTTCAAAAAGAATGATTTTCCCCGGACCTTCAGGAGGGGAATACACGGCATTATCTGGTGCCTTGTATTCGTCTGGTACTGAAGGGGTTAAATGGAGGGAAGATGTTTTCCCGCTATTTTTTTTTTTAGGTCCCGTCAACAAGGTGATAGGGTTAAGTGATTGGTGAATGGGTCCGGCCACTCAGGGGTCAGTAGTAGGCAGACAGTATTTTTTGCTCTGGTGACTGCCCCTGATTGGTCTGGACTTTGGTTACCGGGGAAGTGCAGGGTGATATAAGTGGGCAACGCCAGAGGTGTGTGTCTGTTCTCCGGCGCTGTTATATCTGGGAGCAGCCCCACCCTCCCATCCCTATTTTATGCGTTTAGTCACGGCCGGGGTTAGTCGTCCAGGGATCTGGTTGGACAGGTAATTTTGGTTAACGGGCTTGAGCCTTATGGCTAAGCTGCGGGTTGATAAAGGTTTGAACTTGGTTTTTAATAAAGTTGAAATATTTATTGGTTTATACTTAAATTTATGAGTTTTTAATATTTTAAATATTTAAATAAAGGCCATGGCCAATTGTTTTCCAACTAATCAAGAAGAAGAAGAAGTCTCCAGACTCCTCTCTTCCTCTCGTCCGACTACATGCACTACCGACCCCATTCCCTCACACCTCCTCCAGTCTCTCTCTCCAGTTGTCACAACTCACCTAACTACAATCTTTAATCTCTCACTCTCCTCTGGCATTTTCCCATCCTCCTTCAAACACTCCCATCATTACTCCACTACTAAAGAAACCCGCTCTCGACCCTTCCTGCACAAACAACTACAGACCGGTCTCCAATCTCCCCTTCATCTCTAAACTTTTGGAGCGCCTAGTCTACTCCCGCCTTACCCGTTACCTCTCCACTCACTCCCTCCTAGACCCTTCACAGTCCGGCTTCCGACCCCTACATTCGACTGAAACCGCACTCATCAAAGTGACCAATGACCTGCTGACAGCAAAACGTAACGGTGACCGCTCTCTGCTCATTCTTCTCGACCTTTCTGCAGCTTTCGACACGGTTGACCACCGTCTCCTACTGTCTAGGCTCCAGTCACTAGGTATTAAGGACACTGCTCTCTCCTGGTTCTCCTCTTAGCTTTCTGACTGCTCCTTCAGTGTTTCGTTCTCTGGCTCCACATCATCTCCTCTTCCTCTCACTGTCGGTGTACCCCAGGGTTCAGTCCTTGGCCCCCTTCTCTTCTCTCTCTACACGGCCCCAATTGGACAGACCATCAGCAGATTTGGCTTTCGGTACCATCTTTATGCTGATGACACACAACTATACATGTCATCCCCCGACCTTACACCCGCTATACTACAGAACATCACCGACTGTCTGTCCGCAGTCTCCAACATCATGTCCGCTCTCTATCTGAAACTTAACCTCTCCAAAACTGAACTTCTTCTGCTCCCGCCGTCTACTAACCTCCCTAAATCTGACATTTCCCTCTCCGTGGGCGGCACCATAATAACACCCCGGCAGCAGGCTCACTGTCTGGGTGTTATGTTTGACACCAATCTCTCCTTCACCTCCCATATACAATCTCTTGCCTGCTCTTGCCACCTACACCTAAAGAACATCTCTAGAATCCGACCTTTTCTCACCATGGAAACAACAAAAACCCTCACTGTAGCATTGATCCACTCCCGCCTGGACTACTGCAACGCTCTATTACTTGGCCTCCCCATTACTCGACTATCCCCTCTCCAGTCCATCCTTAATGCAGCAGCCAGGGTCATCCATCTGTCTAATCGGTACTCGGACGCGTCCGCTCTTCGCCAGTCCTTACACTGGCTGCCCATTCATTATAGGATCCAATTCAAAGTACTTGTTCTCATCCACAAAGCTCTCCACAGTGCAGCATCCTCCTACATCTCCTCCCTCATTTCTATCTATCGGCCTTATCCACTGCTGCGCTCTGCAAACGACTTTCGACTAACCTCTGCACTAATCCGTACCTCCCACTCCCGACTCCAAGACTTCTCCCGCGCTGCGCCAATCCTCTGGAATGCTCTACCCCAAGAAATTAGGACTATCCACAATTTGCATGGTTTCAGGCGCTCCCTCAAAACACATCTGTTCAGAGCGGCCTACCACACTCACTAATCAAAGTCATTCTATGTGTAAGTGTGTGTGTGTGTAGCTCATTCACTATCTCCATCCATCCCTCACTCCCTCAAGATGGCTGGATCATCATTGTAAATGCACCATTGTATATACACACCTGTACTTTGTATCTCCCCCACCTCATTGTAGATTGTAAGCTCTCACGAGCAGGGGCGGCTTATTTTGCTTTAATTATTGTATTGTTAACGTTGTTACTTATGACTTGTGTTTTGAAACTGTTAAACTGTAAAGCGCTGCGGAATATGATGGCGCTATATAAATAAAGATTATTATTATTATTATTAATCAATGTGTCGAGTATGTTGTTTGTTGTGCTGTTTAGATAAAGGTTGGGTAATGTATAATGCCATGTGAGTTGTGGCAGGTTGACCACAGTAATGATAGTTGTTTGCAGCTAGGAGGCCATATGGACACCCATCCCAGCAGCATAGGGGTTAATCTATTGGGTGGGGCAATTTGGACACTGTTGGGAGGGTTATTTGTTGGCCCTATGCCCTCACAGCAGTGTCGTGCATTGCTTCAGGAGGGAGCCGGACCCGGAAGTCTGAAGGGTCCCATGCAGACGAGAGAGGCCTGTGGGCAAGGAAAATTATTGGGGCATGGGGCCCAAAAGTGTTTGAACAGTGCTGTAACTAAGCCGTATCTTTTTCTGACGAAATAAACCTGGCAGGAGCCAGAATTCCCTTTAAAACCCATGTGAAGTGCCTTTAATTGAAGAGTGCCATCCGCCTGGAAACGCTAGGCGGCGATCCCGAGACTGAAGTCGTCACAGGGTATAAATATTTTTACTGGGAATTATGGTTGAAATACAATGAATACACATGCCCAGTAACATATGATTTACTTCTGCTAGGAATATGGGTATAATTGTTCTTTGTGGGTATTATAGGTGATATATCATGAATACACATGCCCAGTGTCATATTGGATCAATTCCCGGTAAGAATATGTGTACAATTATTGTTTTATATGTTGACTATTGGTAAAATATGATGAATACACATGTTGAAACATTTCATTAACTTGCGGTAAGAATATGGGTATATTTATTATTCTCTATGGGGTTATGTTCAGAATGCCATGGATATACAGATACTGTAACCTATTTGCATCTGACAGGCAGGGGTGGGATTCAGCCGGTTCTCCCCGGTTCGGTGGGACCGGTTGTTAAAAAAGCAGCCGGTTCCCCGAACCGGGGAGATTCTTAACTGCGATCCGGTACTTTGTTGCAGTGCCGGCGCTCCGCAAGTTGAAGGAGGGGAACCAGGGCCGGCGCAATACTTACCTCTCCCGTGCCACCGTTGCCGCAGCTCTGAGCTCCAGGGGGCGCCGGCGCTTCCTCTCTCACAGCAGTGCCGCTGAATGACGTCATCATTCAGCGGCCGGCTGTGGCAGAGAGCGCGAGGACGCCGGACAGGTGAGGTGTGTGTGCGTGTGTGTGTGTCTGTCTGTGTGTATCAGTGTGTGTGCCTGCGTGTGTGTGTGTGTCTGCCTGTGCGTATGTGAGAAAGTGCGCTCCTGAACCTTCCATCACCTTCTAGCCCTAAACATCCCTGACCTCTACTGGTGGACCCCCGTTGTCTGCTATGTTTACCACACTCGTAGCTTCGCTCATGCCCATCAGTATGAGTCCACCACTGACAGTTTCCAAGTCACATGTAGACCCTCGACCCTTACTATGACTCTGGCTTGACTGCTCCACCATCATTTGTGCTGTCCGAGCACTCAGTCTTTTCCTCATTGCATGTGACTCCTTTGCCATCTTTAACATCTTACCTGTCCATTGACATCTCCAATAACTATCCACCATAACTCATAGAACAAGTGTCCTCTGAAGTGCATGTCCCCCACCAGTCCCGCGTTCTTCAGTATCTTCATCTCCAGTACTGTCCCATTCTACTGAACTGGTCTTAGTGATCTGGCTGAGCGTGAGGCCTATTCACACTTCTCCAGTGAAGGTTCTCCACCAGATCTTCTATAATTAATAGGGATCCACCTATAGTAATTGGTCTAACATTTCATCTACATGTTGTTAGATCATGGTGTGTGTGTGTGTGTGTGTCTGTCTGTGTGTATCAGTGTGTGTGTGTGTGTGTGCCTGCGTGTGTGTGTGTCTGCCTGTGTGTATGTGAGAAAGTGCTGCCTGCGGTGCTGTATGTGTGATGATGGTGGGGGGAGGCAGTGATGGTGGTGAGGAGGCGATGATGATGATGACGGGGGAGGCAATGATAATGGGAAGGCAATGATGATAATGATATTAATGGGGAGGCAATGATAATGATGATGATGGGGAGGCAATGCTAATGGGAAGGCAATGATGATGATGATATTAATGGGAAGGCAATGATGATGATAGGGAGGCAATGATAATGGGAAGGCAATGATGATGATGATATTAATGGGGAGGCAATGATAATGATGATGATGGGGAGGCAATGATAATGGGAAGGCAATGATGATGATATTAATGGGGAGGCAATGATAATGATGATGGGGAGGCAATGATAATGGGAAGGCAATGATGATGATGATATTAATGGGGAGGCAATGATGATAATAATGGGCAGGCAATGATGATGAGGGGAGGCAATGATGATGATAATGGGCAGGCAATGATGATGATAATGGGGAGTCTTTCCACAGCGCCCTTTCCTGAGCCGTAACAGTGCAGAACGCAGCACAGTGTAGAGGAGAGCTCCATATTTTGTATGGAGCATTATATGTGGTCCAATATTCTGTATGGAGCATTATATGGGGACCAGTATCCTGTATGGAGCATTATATGGGGACCAGTATTCTGTATGGAGCATTATATTGGGTCCAGTATTCTGTATGGAGCATTATATGGGGGATGGCGGGGTGACATCCTGCATGGGGTATTATATGGGTGATGAGGGGGAGACTATGTGGTGCCCATAATATTGTATGGAGGACTGTACTGTCCAGTCTATACTGTGCGCTGTAAGGATTTGGCGTTTTTTGATCTATTGTACAATTTACAATAGGTACAGTATCAGTCATGTAATGGAAGAAGAGAAGTGTTTGGCGTTGTGCTATACCCATATTTCTCTGCAGTATCTGTGCATCATGAATCGTGGTCTGTGTTAAGGGGGCCCACTGAGACTCTTTCACCCGGGGCCCATAAAAACCTGGAGCCGGCCCTGAGGGGAACTCCGGAGTCGGGCTCCCTAGCCGGACTCCATACAGCGCGGCACACTGATACACTCACACCATGATACACCGCCGGGCCCGGCCCTCGCGCACTGATATCTCTGGAGTGCAGTGCGGCGATTGGGTAGCGCGGCCGCGGCCATCTTCTCAGTCATGAGGAGGAGGCACGCGGCACAGCACAGGCTGCACACAGCTACTCCGCAGCCTCGATAGCTACCCGGCCGGTACCTAGTGTCAGTGGACAGTGTGTAAGGCACTGCGGCAGCTGCACTGCAGACATTAGAGTAAAGGACTCAACTCAAGGAGGGCTCTCAGGGCGGTGTTGACGTTTGGCCCTGGCTGGGCCTGGCCTTTGCTTTGAGCCGTTGCGGTGAGTAACTAGCCCGGGCTGGGGGCTTCATAGGGTGGGGGTGATGGCAGAAAATGCAGATCATGTGATTATGGATTGTAATGATGACCAGTCACCAAATGATTGATACTGGGTGTAAAGAAAACGCAGCGCTGCCTGGAGTGGACTGAGGCAGCGCTGATATATGTACAGGCCTCCATCCATGACTGGCCGCAGCGCTGATATGTGTACAGGCCTCCATCCATAGCTGGCCGCAGCGCTGATATGTGTACAGACCTCCATCCATAGCTCGCCGCAGCGCTGATATGTGTACAGACCTCCATCCATGACTGGCTGCAGCAGTAATATGTGTACAGGCCTCCATCCATGACTGGCTGCAGCAGTAATATATGTACAGGCCTCTATCTATAACTGGCTGCAGCGTTGATATGTGTACAGGCCTCCATCCATGACTGACATAGAAATAGAAATATATGCAGCTGTCACACTCAGGTCAGGAGAGCCGCTGACCAGAATGTGCACTGTTCTGATCACATTCCAATTTATTTTTTTTCAAATGTTTGACTGCGCCCCTACTTGTATACGTTTGAGGAAAAGGTGTGTGTAAATGGGTGTGGCTTAAAAATGGGTGTGGCTTAAAAATGGGTGTGGTTTTAAAAAAAATGGGTGTGGCTTAAAATGGGTGTGGTTTTACGACGCACAAACACAGAACCTGTTGTTAAAAATTTGAATCCCACCCCTGCTGACAGGATTACATGTCCATTGACTTCTCCCACCCCTGGGAGATGTGAGCCCTGGCATCATAGCTCTTTGACCCCGTGTTCCCACCTCTTTATTAGATAGGCTGGCCATGTCAGAGTGATGAGCAGTCTTGCACCATACTTCTTGCTTATACACCTATATTATTCTCAATACATTGTTCTTTATAGTATGTTGGATCTTTTGGAGGGTTTTATTGGTTACTTTGGTTTGTTGACATGAATAACTTTTAATGGAGATATATAGAACTTTTTTTAAGCAACTGTTAATAAAATAATAGGTTTTATCTTAGGCCTCTTTCACACTTCAGTCGTGCGACGTCAGTCAAAATCCGTCAAAATGTGAAAAAAACGGATCCACCATTTTTTTTTTTTTGCAGATCCGTTTTTTTACCATTGACTTGCATTAGTGACGGATTTTGACGGATGGTCGTCTGTTAGGTCCGTTTTTTGACGGATCCGCCAAAAAATTGGCATCCGTCATTTCAGAAAAACGTCCAATTCAACGTTTTTTTGGTACGCCAAAATGGCGGACTATGGCGGATCTGCCGCATCCGCCATTTTGTATAATGGCCGCATATGGGCGGCGGATTCGCTGGCATCCGTCTTTGACGGAATCCGCCCGCTTATCCGTCGCCTCCATAGAAAACCATTGAAAATGCTGACAACACTGTCCGGGGTCTCTCTCTCTCTCTCTCCTCGGTCCGGACTTACATTTCCAGAACGAAAACTTCATCATTTCCGGGTGAAAACTTCTTGGCGGATCCGTCAGAAAAATGATCCGTTTTACATCCGTTTTTACACTTTTCTGACGGATCCGCCATTTTCACACTTGGGCGGACGTCACACGACTGAAGTGTGAAAGAGGCCTTAACCAACAAATTTGGAAATGGAACATGTATTTTAGTGTATACTGGTCTCTAGGTTAATACGAAGGCCATCATAACAAATACAACAAAATAGCTTTCATGGAACAATAAATTATCCTGCTTACGTTCACATGTCTGATATAGGACTCGGTATTGCTTCTTAGTCAGTAGGCAAGGCATAATTGAATCTTATGTGCCTGTTTTCCATCCAGGTTCACTTGAATGGGAATGGAAACTTTCATATTGTTTCCTGCTATACAAGGCAGTTTTTTTTTTTGTGTCCGTTTCTGTGCTGCCACTATCATCCTCTGCTGTGCGTCGGAAACCCGGGTTTCCTTCTACTTCTTTAAGAGAATTCTGACCTCTGCCGGAACACTCATGTGGAGGGGTGGACATCAAGGGAGGATGATGTCTGCCTGACATAGGTCACAGACGTCATCCTCCCTCTCCACTGTAATAGGGATTGGCGGTGGGCAGACCTGCCCACCCCTCTCCCTCTGCCCTCACTGCCTCCCTGATTGCAGTTTAGCTGTGCCACCATCAAAAAGTCCTATGTTCAGCACATTCGTTCCTGATCTACAGAACACACATTATGCCAATTCAGAGCCTTTATACACTCTTTATTGTATTTTATGGGCACTTTTGGAAAATAGTGAAAGTCTAAAGCGCCCATAAAATACAAATTATTTGTAAAATTATGGATTCAAAGCTAAAAATATCAATCTTCCTTGTTTTTGATCTGTTTAAAGAGTCAGTGTACTTTTTACTTACCTGTCATTTTCAGCTCCGTGCCGTCCTTCAGATGCTTTTTGGACCCACGATGCCGGGTCTCCTCATGCTCCTTCACCGCTTCTGACCCACCGCAGCGCCGGAGTCCGGTCTCAGCACTGCGCTCCAACAACTGAGAAAAATCAGAGCGCAGCACTGAGACCGTATGCCTGATTGGCTGGCTGCTCGCAGCAGTTTGCAGCAAGCCAATCAAGATCGCTGTATTAGCGCTGGCACTTCCGTGTCATGTGACACAGCTTGCTCAGCGCTGATACAGGATCCGGGATCTTCAGCGGGTCAGAAGCGGGTGAAGGAACGCGAGGAGACCTGGCACCGCTGGACTGAGGAGGATCGGGAGGACAGCGCGGACCAGAAAATGAAAAGTTAGTAAAAAGGACAGTTACTCTTTACAAAGTAAGTCCACATTAAAATATAAAGTTTCTTTTAATATCAAGTCTCTCACCGTAAACAAAATGGCAATAACATTTTGCACTAGTTTCTTTTACATTGTAAACATAGGAAATATTTTGTTGGTCGGCCCATCGGTTCCGCAAACACTTCTGGTGATACCAATTTCGACACATTACACACAGGATCTGTTTTTCTTCATGGTAAATGTCACCTGTGCAATAGCAAGACCTGCAAAATGTCCACCCTTCTGAATTGCTGTAGCGGGATGAGAGTACTTATTTCCTGCTCTGTTTCCTTTTCTATTATTTTGATCATTGATGGGCTGTAGGTCTTCATTTTCTCAGCCACAATGTTTTGTTGTGTTTGTTTGGAGCTGAAATGTGAGTAATTAACTTCCATAATCTTGGTCTGTATCCACCTTCTAACATTATTGCTGTCAAAGCAATGAACATAGTTAATACCATTACATATCACATATGAATTTAGTATGACATGCACTCCACAGTCATATAAATTATTCTGTTTTGGGCAGTCGCCGCTCACAATAAAAGTCCATTCATCTTCAAAAAACTCCACTGAGGAACATATAGAGTGGATGCCATAGAGAATTTTTTTGAGAGCAGCACAGTGTATGTTGTTTTCGGAGATCATAGAGTCCATTATTGTCACTGTTTTAGATTTTAGGTCTGCTAAAGCCAAAAACCAGTGGAAACCTCGTCCGTATAAAGTGTTTATTGGAAATAGCAAAATGTCATAGTTTAAAAGTGCTAAGGAATCAGCAAATCTTAAAAAAGATACATGTTCTCCATTACTAACAGCATTGAAAAAATGTGGAAGAACAGCCAAACAACCACTGGAAATTCCAGATTCCTTAACCAACTGTATTATGGCACTGTCTATTACTTCTCCTTCAAGCCAGGACTTTGGTTTTAGACATAGTGTCAGACTGTCAATTAGGTCTACTGGTTCATCCCAAGGCTTTCTGTCTATAAAGCTATCAGACTTTTCTTGGTGTGCTTTCATACTTTGGAGACTGTAGTTCAATACAAGAAAAGGTGAACGGATGGACTCTACATGCCTGGTTCCCACCGTGAAGCATGGAGGAGGAGGTGTGATGGTGTGGGGGTGCTTTGCTGGTGACACTGTTGGGGATTTATTCAAAATTGAAGGTATACTGAACCAGCATGGCTACCACAGCATTTTGCAGCAGCATGCTATTCCATCCGGTTTGCGTTTAGTTGGACCATCATTTATTTTTCAACAGGACAATGACCCCAAACACACCTCCAGGCTGTGTAAGGGCTATTTGACCAAGAAGGAGAGTGTTCGGGGTGCTACGCCAGATGACCTGGCCTCCACAGTCACCAGACCTGAACCCAATCGAGATGGTTTGGGGTGAGCTGGACCGCTCACCGCTTCAGTTTTGAATAAATCCGCAACAGTGTCACCAGCAAAGCATCCCCACACCATCACACCACCTCCTCCATGCTTCACGGTGGGAACCAGGCATGTAGAGTCCATCCGTTCACCTTTTCTGCGTGCAAAGCAGTAATCAAAGCAAAAGGTGGCTACTTTGAAGAACCTAGAATATAAGACATATTTTCAGTTGTTTCACACTTTTTGTAAAGTGAATTGTATAATTCCACATGAGTTAATTCATAGTTTTGTGAATTTACAAATTTCATAGTCATGAAAATACAGAAAAATCTTTGAATGAGAAGGTGTGTCCAAACTTTTGGTCTGTACTGTATATATATATATATATATATATATGTTGTTAAAAGAAAATGATAAAATATGTTACTGGGCATGTGTATTTGTGATATTTTACCCATAATCCCCATACAGAACAATAGTTATACCCATATTCCTATGAGAAGTAGATGAAGTATGTTCCTGGGCATGTGCATTTGTGATATTTCACCCATAATCCCCATACAGAACAATAGTTATACCCATATTCCTATGAGAAGTAGATGAAGTATGTTCCTGGGCATGTGTATTTGTGATATTTCACCCATAATCCCTATACAGAACAATAGTTATACCGATATTCCTATTGAATGTAGATCAAGTATGTTCCTGGGCATGTGTATTTGTGATATTTCACCCATAATCCCCATACAGAACAATAGTTATACCCATATTCCGATGAGAAGTAGATGAAGTATGTTCCTGGGCATGTGTATTTGTGATATTTTAGCCATAATCCCCATACAGAACAATAGTTATACCGATATTCCTATTGAATGTAGATGAACTATGTTCCTGGGCATGTGTATTTGTGATATTTCACCCATAATCCTCATACAGAACAATAGTTATACTCATATTCCTATGAGAAGTAGATTAAATAAGTTCCTGGGCATGTGTATTTGTGATATTTCACCCATAATCCCTATACAGAACAATAGTTATACCGATATTCCTATTGAATTTAGATCAAGTATGTTCCTGGGCATGTGTATTTGTGATATTTCACCCATAATCCCCATACAGAACAATAGTTATACCCATATTCTGATGAGAAGTAGATGAAGTATGTTCCTGGGCATGTGTATTTGTGATATTTTAGCCATAATCCCCATACAGAACAATAGTTATACCGATACTTCATCTACATTCAATAGTAATATGTTCCTGGGCATGTGTATTTGTGATATTTCACCCATAATCCCTATACAGAAAAATAGTTATACACATATTCCTATTGAATGCAGATGAAATATGTTCCTGGGCATGTGTATTTGTGATATTTTAGCCATAATCCCCATACAGAACAATAGTTATACCGATATTCCTATTGAATGTAGATGAAGTATGTTCCTGGGCATGTGTATTTGTGATATTTCACCCATAATCCCCATACAGAACAATAGTTATACCTATATTCCGATGAGAAGTAGATGAAGTATGTTCCTGGGCATGTGTATTTGTGATATTTCACCCATAATCCCCCATACAGAACAGTAGTTATACACATATTCCTATGAGAAGTAGATGAAGTATGTTCCTGGGCATGTGTATTTGTGATATTTTAGCCATAATCCCCATACAGAACAATAGTTATACCAATATTCCTATTGAATGTAGATGAAGTATGTTCCTGGGCATGTGTATTTGTGATATTTCACCCATAATCTCCATACAGAACAATAGTTATACCCATATTCCTATGAGAAGTTGATGAAGTATGTTCCTGGGCATGAGTATTTGTGATATTTAGCCATAATCCCCATACAGAACAATAATTATACCGATATTCCTATTGAATGTAGATGAAATATGTTCCTGGGCATATGTATTTGTGATATTTCACCCATAATCCCCATACAGAACAATAATTATACCCATATTCCTATGAGATGTTGATGAGATATATCACCAGGCGTGAGTAACCCCGATATTCTACACGGTTTAGTACGTCCCTACACATTGCAGCTAGTCAATCAGAGCGCAGGAAACACCCACAATGTCCTGACACAACGGCTTGTGTCATTGGCTGCTATCAGATGTCCCTCTCCATATAAATAGTGGACATCTTGTTTTAGCACCATTTTGATACTGATACAGCACAGAGAGGCTGCTCCTGACACTGGCACTGTTAACGTCAAGATTTTAGCTAGTTAGCTATGTGGTTGTATATCAGTCAGATAGTGTAGCTAGATGGTGTCCAGTGTGGCTGTAAAATTTACCTTCTGGAATTTTTTTTGGGGTGGCAATTACTGTGGTTCACAGACAAAGCCAGCAGGGCACATGTCCTACAAGTGTGTTGTGCACTGCTTCTACAGTGCTCCATGCATGAGTATAGCATTCTAAATAATATTTTTTCAGTAGCTAAATGTGATAAAGCATGCTGTATCCCACATTTTAGCTTTTTAGATAGGTGGTTGCATATCAGTCAGATATTCTAGCGATCTAGTGTCCAGTGTGGCTGTTAAATTTACCTTCCAGCATTTTTTTCTGTTTTGGAAATTATTGAGGTCCACAAACAAAGTCAGCAAGGCACATGTTGTGCACTTCTTCTATTGTGATCCATGCATGAGTGTAGCATTCTAATTCACATGTAGCTAGTGGTGATATCAAACTTTATGCAGACCTAAGTCACATTAAAAAAAAAAGATAATTTTTTTCTGTTGATAAATGTGAAACAGGCTGCTGTATCCCACGTACTCATTTTGTGGCAGTGATATGAATCTGTCTGCAGACCTAAGGCACATTAAAAAAAATTATAAGTTTTCAGTTGCAAAAAGTTAGACAACTCGCCGTATCATACTTTGTCATTTGGTTGGGTTGAAATTAAGCTGTAGAGGCCTGATCCATAGGCCACAAAAAATTATTCTGTTATTAATGTCATACAGTAAGGGACCTGACTTTAAAAATAGTTTGTAGCATCTAGTGTGTTATAGAGGCCTGATCCATAGGCCACAAAAAATTCTTCTGCTATTAACGTCGTACAGTAAGGGACCTGACTATAAAAATAGTTTATAGTATCTAGTCTGTTATATAGGCCTGATCCAGAGGCCACAAAAAGTCTTCTGTTATTAACGTCATACAGTAAGGGACCTGACCTTAAAATAGTTTGTATCTATTGTGTTATAGAGGCCTGATCTATAGACCACAAAAATGTCTTCTGTTATTAACGTCATACAGTAAGAGACCTGACTTTAAAATTGTAGCATAACTTCTTTGTCATACAGGCCTCATCCACACTCAAACAATTCTTTCTTCTGTCACTAACGCGATACAGCACGCCATATTTCACCTTGGAATTTACTGTCACTGAAATTCAGCTGTTTGCAGATGTAGTGCTAACTTTAAAATCTAATTTTTTGTTGCTAATACTGTGCTCCTACCACACTATCTGCGCAACATGACTGGGAAAAAGTGAGGCCGTGGTGGAAGGGGAATTAGGCATGGTGTTCAAGGTGTACAGTATGTGGGGTAGGTGGTAATATTTGTGAAAGCACTACTGAAGCAACGTCACATCCTATGCAAAGACAAACGACAACTTATGTTACTGGACAGGCTACACCACTACCTTTCTTTGGCAGACACACAGTGGTACGCCTTATCGATGATGCACAGAAAGAGCATGTACTCGAGTGGATGGCAAGTGCAGCTTCAAGTGGCCTCTCCTTTTCTTCCTCCACCTCAACATCACACACAGTACAGTCCACAGATGTGGCACCAAAATTCCCCTTGCTGCCCCCCATGTCCCAACTATTCAAATGTTCAACTGACTGTATGGGTGATGGGTGAGTCCGAAGAGCTGTTCACACATTCTATGCCATGTTCATCAGAAGTGTACTGAAAAGCTTTGCAGAGTCGAGAGGAGGAAATCTGCACCGCAGAACAAAATTTTTTTAGCTTGGACCCAGGCCAGGAAGAAGTACAGTCTGAACAGCATCCTGACACTTGTCATCAGACGTTAACCCCTGGGTGGAGGTGATCCTGATGAGACTCAGATATCTGAGGCTCACGCGGACTACTATACTGTGCTGTCAGAGCAAGAAGAGGAGGAGGGTAACTCCAATGGCGAGGAATGTGACAACACAGAGGATGATGAAGAGGTGTTGGATCCCAGTTGGCGTGAACATAGAGGCACAAAGCTGAGTAGATCACCTGAGGAGGAAGACGAGGTTACATTGCGCTGTACGTCGCAGATGCATAGCGATGCAGCCACGACGAGCGATGCATCTTCAGCCGCAGCTGTGCCTCTGACCAGCAGCGTCCGTGGGTCTACAGCTCACATGGATGGCATAACACTGCAAAGGATGAGCCAACTCACGTAATCTGCCAACTTTGCAAAAAAAATACTGAGTCGAAGTAAAAAGTACAATAATTTGACTACTACATGTATGAACCTTCACATGCGCAATCCCACTGTGCAAAAATGCAATGACCAGCAAACCTCAACAACCATTAACTGATCCATCAATCGCATCTCCTGCTTCTTCCTCCTCCTCTGTTACCATACAAACTGTTGAGATGCAGGTCTTCGACTGTAGAATCTCGGGTTCTTTACCTGCTCCAGTCACGTTGACTGAGAGGCTGCCTTCAGCTGTAACAGAAGCAGACATGCCTGCTGTTTTTGACCAATCTTTAGAGAATGATCACACCACAAGTTTCTCAATACACAGTAATATCTCCGCCTGCACCTCTCTCACGGTCCAGCAGTTTGTCCGTTTCACCATACTCCACCATCTCACAGCACTGCAGCCAGCCCACGGTTCCGCAGTTGTGGTCACATAAAAGATTGTTTAGTCCTATGCATGACAAAGCTAATAGGTTGAACTCCGCCATCTCCAGTTTGTTAGCCACAGAAATGTTGCCTTTCCGCCTGGTAGATACAGATGCTTTCCGAAAGCTGATGGCCGTCACAGTTCCCCAGTACCAATTACCCAGTCGCCATTACTTTTCTAAGAAAGCTGTGACTGCGCTTTACCAGCATGTTGCAGACAACATCACCCGTTCCTTGACAAAACCTCTGTCTGTCAGGGTGCATTTCACCACAAATACTTACATGAGTAAGCATGGCAAATGGCGTTACATTTTGCTGACTGGGCACTGGGTGACTCTGGTGGCTGTGGGGACAGGTGCTCTTCCACAAGTCTTGGAATCCCCAAGGCTTGCAGGACAAACCTCTACAAATAATATTTCCTCCACCTCTTCTGCCTCCTCTAGGGCCTCCACCTGTGCCCTCAACCTCTGCCTTAATGAAACAGTCGTTCCAACAGTGCAGAGCGAACCCCCACCACCTCCATACTGCGCAGCCAGGGCTCACCGCAATCAGGCAGTCTTAAAATTGATATGCCTTGGAAATTGCAGAAATGCAGCTGTAGAGTTGTGGACAGCTATCCAGGCTGTTTGATCAATGGATGTCTCCACTGAACCAGCATCCAGGGAAGATCGTGTATGATAATGGTGCGAACCTGGTGGCAGCTCTACAGCGAGGCAAGCTCACACACGTGCCTTGCATGGCTCACGTTCTCAACCTGGTGGTACAGAGTTTGCTCAGCCACTATCCTGGTCTGATTGAGCTGCTCCAGAAAGCACATAAGATTTGTGCTCATTTCCGCCGTTTGCTCCCCTCTGCTCACTGACTTGCATCAATACAGAGGTTTTTGTCTATGGCAGTTAACAGGTTGATATGCGATGTGCCGACATGGTGGAATTCCACTCTGCACATGTTGCAGCGACTGTGGCAGCAGCAATGAGCCCCAGCGTCGGATTGGAGCACCTTGGGCCCACTGTTATGTTTCGGTAACTGAGGAGAAATAGCAAAAAATAGCAAAAGCGGTAAAACACCAGAGAGGCTGGAACCTATTGGATTGCAGTAAACTGAACTAGCCACACAACTAGAGGTAGCCGTGGAGCGTTCCTACGGTGATCCTAGATGCCTCGTCACAGCCTGAGAGATAACTACACCTAAGGCAGAAAGATGAAAGCTATCTGCCCCGGAGCAGATCCCCAAAGAAAATAGGAAGCCCCAAAACATGTAATGGCATTTAGACAAGAAGAAAGCACGGACACAGACAGAAAATAGAATGAGCAAACGCTGGGGCCCAATCTGTCTAGACAGAAAAGTACAGGAAAGAATTCTGACTGCAATCCAAAAAAAACCATAACAAAAATACCAACACTTCTGATTGCCAAAAAACCTGAGATCACACGATCTCATCCACCTAAATCAGATCTCTGGTGTAACAAAACGCTATTTCCGCAAATAAAAAGTAACAAAGGAGTAAAGCAAAAGTGCAGACACAAACGGAGCACAATTGCAGCGCCAGACCCCCATAAGGGACAGGCTGCAGTCCACTGCAAGCAGCAAACCAGCAGAGAAAATCAAACAGTAATCAGTTCATTACCCTCAGCAACCACCAGAGGGAGCCCCAGCTCAGAAGCCGCCTCCAGCATATTCACAACAGCCCACCAGAGAAAATCATTCTTGGGGCCCACTATGTAGCTACATAGAAATAAATACAAGACCACCAATTGTGCGGTAAAATGCGCTATATCAGGGTATAATATAAGGTAGTACATGTCTTAATTATGTAGTAGGGGTTGCGGTAGGATCATAGAGGGGTAGCCCCCTCATAGAATATAATGTAGCCCCCTCACAGAATATAATGTAGCCCCCTCATAAAATATAATGCAGCTTTCTCTCATAGAATATAATGCAGCACCCCACAAAATATAATGCAACCCCCTCATAAGGTATATCGCAGTCCCCCCATAGAGTATTCTGTAGCCCCCGCATAGACCATAATGCTGCCCCCCATAAAGTATACTGTAGCCCCCTCATAGGGCATAATGCTGCCCCCCTCATATAGTAGGATATAGCCCCTCAGAATATAATGTAGTCCCCTGAGAGAATAATGCAGCCCCACCACAGAATATAATGCAGCTCCCCATAGAGTATACTGTAGCCCCCTCATATAGTATGATATAGCCCCCCAGAATATAATGTAGTCCCCTGATAATAATGCAGTCCCCCACAGAATATAATGTAGCCCCCTCAAAGTATAATGCAAACCCTCTCCACCCCATCATTGTCCTCATCACCTCCTCTATCATTGCCTTCTTCCCCACCACCCTTATCATTCTCCCCCACCACCCCATCACTGCCCATTCCACCACCTCAATCATTGCCTCCTCCACCACCATCATTGTCCATTTCATCACCTTCATCATTGCCTCCCCCCACCACCATCATTGCCCATTTCATCACCTCCATCATTGCCTCCCCACCACCATCATTGCCCATCACCTCCATCATTGCCTCCCCTACCATCATTTCCTCCCCCACCCTCATTGCCTATCACCTCCATCATTGTCTTCCCCAACATCATTGCCCATCACCTCCATTATTGCCTCCCCCACCGTCATTGCCCATCGCCTTCATCATTGCCTCCCTCCACCGCCATCATTGCCCATCACCTCCATCCCTGCCTCCCCCCACCGCCATCATTGCCCATCACCTCCATCGCTGCCTCCCCCACCGCCATCATCGCCCATCACCTCCATCGCTGCATCCCCCCACCATCATTGCCCACCACCTCCATCGTTGCCTCCCCCATCATTGCCCATCACCTTCATTATTGCCTCCCCACCATCATTGCCCATCACCTTCATCATTGCCTCCCCCCACAATCATTGCCCATCACCTTCATCATTGCCTCCCCCCACCACCATCATTGCCCATCACCTCCATCCCTGCCTCCTCCCAGTGCCATCATTGCCCATCACCTCCATCGCTGCCTCCCCCCACCGCCATCATTGCCCATCACCTCCATCGTTGCCTCTGCCACCATCATTGCCCATCACCTCCATCGCTGCCTCCCCACCATCATTGCCCATCACCTCCATCGTTGCCTCCCCATCATTGCCCATCACATTCACCATTGCCTCCCCCACCATCATTGCCCATCACCTTCATCATTGCCTCCCCCACAATCATTGCCCATCACCTCCATCACTGCCTCCCCCCACCAACCCTCTCTCTCTAACACACACACACAAAGCATCACACCACATACACACACAAGGCACAGAGACACACAGCACAGCTCACCTCCCCACAGCAGCAGCACATCACGGCAGCCTGTTCCTCTCCTGCTGCTTTCTGTCTGAGACCCAGTGCTGGATGATGACGTCATCCAGCTGGGCTCTCTCAGACAGGAAGAGCCGTGCAGGATGTCAGGATGTGCTGCGCTGTGAGTCTTTGTGTGTGTATGTGTGTGTGTGTGGTGCGGTGGTGGGACTTTACATGCGGGCAGTGTTAGCTGCAGCCTGCGGCTAACACTGCCCGCTATTAAGGAGAAATGGTATTCACGCCGCTCCACGCCCATAGGGGCGTGGGGAAGCGTGAATATTCATTTAGCTTTAGCAGCGGGGACACGATCCTGTCTCCAGCTGCTGCTACGCAGGCATAGGGCGGGCTCCCTTGACTCAGGGCCCCCATAGCCACTTGCTGGGGGCCCCTGGAGCAGTGGGGGCCCTTGTAGCAGTGGGGGCCCTAGGAAGCTGCTGGCCAGTATGCCAGCAGGTGTCAGTGCCTGGGCCCACCGGAGAATTCTCCGGTTCTCCGGTGGGCCAGTCCGAGCCTGATGAGCCCTGACACAGTATGTCATGTTGTATAGTCTGGGTACGGACGTGGCGCATATGACGTTTACAGAGTGAGCACAGATTAAGGACCTCTGCACCCTTCTGCACAGTTTCGAAATGGCTACTAAGATGATTAGCACTGACGACGCTGTCATCAGCATCACTATTCTGGTCATCTATATGCTGTCAGAGCAAACTGAATAGCCTGCGGGAGGAGATGATGGTCCCAGAAGAATAGGAGGAAGTAGTAGAGGATGCATAAGGGATAACATTGTCTCTAAGTTCAAGACTGTCGTCACACTGGCAGGTGCCAAGGGAGGGTGGATTACTGCGATCGAGGGAGGCTGGTGATAACAGACAAACTGTTATCAAAGGTGCACGATCCGAGGAACAAATGGTGGAGGAAGAGGTGATGATCAAGCAACTGTCAGACAAAGAGGATAATCTTCCTCCCTCTTTGTCCATGGCGGGAGGGGACGGAGGAAACGAGCCTCATTGTTACCCAGCCACCAACACAGCATGGGCTTCTACCTCATGGTAGAGCCCGACATATGAGTGCCTTCTTGCTGCACTGTCTGCAACATGATCCCCATATAGTTATGATTAGGAATAATGCTGACTACTGGGTTGCCACTTTTTTAGATCTGCATTATAAAACCAAATTTTGCCACATGATTCTTGCACTAGAAAGGGACCCACGAATGCTGGAGTATCGAAACACGCTTTTATGCAACCTTAAGAGAGCTTTTCCCCAAGACAGCAGTGAAGCACACAGTTCGCATCGCAGCTGTAGACTTCCAACCTCCGGTCTGCCAATTTGTCAATGCCAAAACATTAGCAGCAACAGTGGTGGAAGTGGAAGAAGCAATTTCTGTGAGTCCTTTGAAACTTTTTTAGACCAATGTATGTAACAGCACAACAGAGTCCAAGTCTTACATGTGGTGAACGAATGGAGAGGATGGTGCAAGAGAATTTAGAACTAAATATCAATACCATCAGAGAGGGTTTGGACCCTTTCACATTTTGGTCTTCCAAAATGGATGAGTGGCCTGAGCTTGCCTCACATGCCTTGGAGGTTTTATCGTGCCCGGCAGCGAGCGTTCTCTCAGAACGTGCCTTCAGTGCTGCTGGTGGTATCCTGACGGATAAGTGCATCTGTGTTGTGAATACTTTGGAGGCAACTTCTGAGCTGGGGCTCCCTCCGTTGGTTGCTGAGGGTAATGAACTAATTACTGAATGGCCTTCAGCTGGCTCTGAATGGTATGATTTAAGTAACCTGAGTTCCCATCAGCCTTGCCGGTAATCAATTGTTCCTCCTGGTCTTGCTTGGAGCACAGCTTGCTTTCCTGCTCTCATTCAGATAAGTGTCTTGTTGTTTTTTTTTCCTCTGTTGGATTTTCACTGCTGGTTTGCTGCTTGCAGTGGACTACAGCTTGATCCCCTTTTGGGGTCTGGCGCTGCAATTGTGCTCATTTTGTGTTTGCACTTTTGCTTTGTTCCTTTGTCACTTTTTATTTGCTGAGTTGTTGTGAGTTACACCAGAGATCTGATTTAGGTGGTAGAGATCGTGTGATCTCAGGTTATTTGTTAATCAGAAGTGTTGGTATTTTTGTCAGGGTTTTTTTGGGTTGCAGTCAGAATTCTTTCCTATACTTTTCTATCTAGACAGCTTGGGCCCCAGCGTTTGCTCATTCTATTTTCTATCTGTGTCCGTGTTTTCTTCTTGTCTAACCGCCATTACATGTTTTGGGGCTTCCTATTTCTTTGGGGATTCTGCTCCGGGGCAGATAGCTTTCATCTTTCTACCTTTAGATGTAGTTATCTCTCCGGCTGTGACGAGGCTTCTAGGATCACCGTAAGTACGCTCCACGGCTACTTCTAGTGTGGCGGTTTAGTGTACTGCAAACCAATAGTTTCCAGCCTCTCTGGTGTATTACTACTTTGGCTATTTTTTGCAAATTCTCCTCAGCTACCGAAACACAACAGTATTACTGGCCAAACTGAAAATTATATGGTACTCACAGAAGGGAAAAATAGTAAAAAAGAAAAAAAGGGAGTTGTCAGAAATTTTTTTCCTCTGTTTGTTGCATTTTTTTTCCCTCTTTTTCTCTGGGTGCTGAGGAGGAATTTTTTTTTCTCTCAATGGAGTTTGCACAGTTGTCTGGCCGTGTGGAGCAGCTTGCCTCTGAGGTTCAGAGTATTACTACCTACCTTGCTAGGTTGCCGGTTGTGGAACCTAGGATCCCCATACCAGATTTATTTTTGGGGGATCGGTCTAAATTTCTGAATTTCAAAAATAACTGTAAGACCTTGAGGGCATTAAATCAGGGTCGTGAAGACGCTGAGCTGTACTGTCAGAAAATTCGAAAATGGGCAGTCCTGACCAAATGGAATGATGATGCTTTGGCAGCCCTTTTTCGGAAGGGTCTGTCAGAAAATGTAAAGGACATTATGGTGGGATTCCCTGTTCCCTCTGGTCTCAATGATTCTATGTCTTTGGCTATTCAAATTGACAGACGTTTGCGAGAGCGCAGAGGTATGCGTGAGATAGTGTTGCCTTGTGAGCCAGCTCCTGAGCCCATGCAGTGTGATGGTGTGACTTCTGGGGCTCAGCGTCATGAGTTTCGTAAGGGCAATTAGTTATGTTTCTACTGTGGTGACGATTCCCATGCTATTTTCGTCTGCCCTAAGTGGGGAAGACGTTTTGCGCGCTCAGTTGTCTTGGGTAGTGTTCATACTAAATTTCTGTTGACTGTTATCTTGATTTGCTCCCTGTCCACATTTTCGGCTCAGGCTTTTGTTGATTCAGGAGCAGCTATTAACCTGATGGACTTTGACTTTGCCAAACGTTGTGGGTTTCCCATGATACCCCTGCGGAAGTCTATTCCTTTACTGGGCATTGATTCTACCCCTTTGGCGGAGAATAAACCCCAGTTTTCTACTCAGGTGATAATGAGGGTTGAAGTAGATCATTAGGAGAGTAGCAAATTTCTGGTGTTGCATAATCTGCATGACATTATTGTACTGGGTTTCCCTTGGTTACAGACTCATAATCCTGTTTTGGATTGGAAATCTGTGTCTGTGACCAGTTGGGGCTGCCAATGTGTCAATACTGACACTCCTGTTTTTTCTGCCTCTCCCCAGTCTCAGGATGTCCCTGACTTTTTGACTGATTTTTCTGATGTGTTTAGTGAAAGTAAGTCTGAATCCTTACCTCCTCACAGGAGCTATGATTGCGCTATTGAGTTAGTGCCTGGTGGTAAATTTCCTAAAGGTCGCCTTTTTAATTTATCTGTACCTGAACACGATACTATGCTATCTTATATCAAGGAGTCTTTGGAGAAGGGTCATATCAGACCATCCTCTTCACCCTTGGGCGCCAGTTTTTTCTTTGTGGCCAAAAAGGATGGTTCATTGAGGCCGTGTATTGATTATCGCTTCCTGAATAAGATCACTGTTAAATATCAATATCCGTTACCCTTGATTTCTGACCTATTTTCCTGAGTGAAAAGTGCTAGTTGGTTTATCAAGCTTGACCTCAGGGGGCATATAACCTCATTCGCATTAAGCACGGGGATGAATGGAAAACGGCGTTTAATACCCCAGAGGGGCATTTTGAGTACCTAGTGATGCCTTTTGGGCTCACTAATGCCCCTTCCGTCTTCCAATCCTTCATGAATGATATTTTCAGGGATTTTGTGGATAAATTTCTCATTGTTTATTTGGATGATATCTTGATTTTTTCCAACGACTGGGACTCTCATGTGAAACATGTTCGGACTGTGTTCCAGATTTTGAGAGAGAATGCAATGTATGTCAAGGGATCAAAGTGTCTTTTTGGCGTACAGAAGGTCTCATTTCTGGGATTCATTTTGTCTCCGTCTGTTATTGAAATGAACCCGGTCAAGGTTCAGGCCATCTGTGATTGGGTCCAACCTACTTCATTGAAGGCTCTTCAGAGATTTTTGGGTTTTGCCAATTTTTATCGTAAATTTATTGGTAATTTCTCCGGTATTGTTAAATCATTGACTTATTTGACCAATTATTATTATTAATCCGGTTTCCTTCCGTTTGCTTCTTCCAGGGACATTTAAGATCCATAACGTGTTCCACAAGTCCTTATTGAAGAGGTTTGTCGAGCCAGTGGTTCCTATGGCTGCGCCTCCCGACCCTGTTTTGGTTGAGGGCAATTTGGAGTATGTGGTTGAGAAAATATTGGATTCTCGTTTTGCTAGACGGAAACTCCAGTATTTGGTTAAGTGGAGAGGTTATGGTCAGGAGGACAATTCTTGGGTGTTTGCTTCGGACATCCATGCTGGGAGACTTATCCGTGCCTATCATCGAGCTCATCCTGATGGGCCTGGTTGCGCAGGTGAGGGTTTGGTGACCCCTCCTCAAGAGGGGGTAGTGTTGTGAATACTTTGGAGGCGACTTCTGAGCTGAGGCTCCCTCCGGTGGTTGCTGAGGGTAATGAACTAATTACTGAATGGCCTTCAGCTGGCTCTGAATGGTATGATATAAGTGACCTGAGTTCCCATCAGCCTTGCCGGTAATCAATTGTTCCTCCTGGTCTTGCTTGGAGCACAGCTTGCTTTCCTGCTCTCATTCAGATAAGTGTTTTGTTGTTTTTTTTTTCCTCTGTTGGATTTTCACTGCTGGTTTGCTGCTTGCAGTGGACTACAGCCTGGTCCCCATTTGGGGTCTGGCTCTGCAATTGTGCTCATTTTGTGTTTGCACTTTTGCTCTGTTCCTTTGTCACTTTTTATTTGCTGAGTTGTTGTGAGTTACACCAGAGATCTGATTTAGGTGGTAGAGATCGTGTGATCTCAGGTTTTTTGTTAATCAGAAGTGTTGGTATTTTTGTCAGGGTTTTTTTGGGTTGCAGTCAGAATTCTTTTCTATACTTTTCTATCTAGACAGATTGGGCCCCAGCATTTGCTCATTCTATTTTCTGTCTGTGTCCGTGTTTTCTTCTTGTCTAACCGCCATTACATGTTTGGGGGCTCCCTATTTCTTTGAGGATTCTGCTCCGGGGCAGATAGCTTTCACCTTTCTGCCTTTAGGTGTAGTTATCTCTACTGCTGTGACGAGGCGTCTAGGATCACCGTAGGTACGCTCCACGGCTACTTCTAGTGTGGCGCTTAGTTTAGGGTACTGCAATCCAATAGTTTCCAGCCTCTCTGGTGTATTACTACTTTTGCTATTTTTGCAATTTCTCCTCAGCTACCGAAACACAACACATCTGGTTGTCCTCTGAAAATGTAGACAGCCTAACTTTCATCAAGAAGAACAAGTCATGGACTCCAAGGTCTTTTGTACCCCAATCACAGACTGTACAGACTAGGTGATCTTGCATTTTTTTGTGTGATGCATTACTGTCAAATAACTGCACTCTGTGATATCTTTAGTGTGGCTTCTGTGCCTGCTGTGGCTGCTGCTGCTTATGTTAGCACAAATTCATGGAAATGTGAACAGTCATGGTTGGTCTACATCTGCTGGGTTAGCTGTAGTGGAAGACGTGTCTGTCTCAATTATACTATTTCTGTTCTCGAGACAGTTATTCTACTGCGTTGTAGTCAGGCCCTCATTTTTTTCATGTGAACACTCCTGGTTGGGTGTCCATCTGTTGGATTGGCTGTAGTGAAAGACCTGTCTGTCCCTATTATACTATTTCAACTGTGGTGAAATTGATGCCACTTTGGTGGTGTCTGCCAATAATTTTTGGAAATGTGAACACTTCTGGTTGGGTTTCCATCTGCTGGATTGGGTGTACCTAAATTCAGACAAGAGGGAGACACAGAGCGCAAATAGGGTCTAAAGTCCCCGTCACACACAGCGATCTCGCTAGCGAGATCGCTGCTGAGTCACTGTTTTTGTGACGCAACAGCGATCTCCCCAGCGATATCGCTGTGTGTGACATTCAGCGACAATCAGCCCCCCTGCTGTGTATCGCTGATCGTCGCTGAATGTCCTGGACATTTTTTTGATCGTTGGTCTCCTGCTGGCCAGCACGCATAGCTGTGTGTGGCAGGCAGGAGACCGGTGATCAGCTGGTAACCAAGGTACACATCAGGTTTCCAGGTGACGCGCAGCGCCTGGAAACCCGATTTGTACCTTGGTTACCAGCTCCCTGCACCAGCGGGCTGGTATCCAACGTACACTGCGGGTAATTAAGGGACGTTACCCGCAGTGTCGCTGTCCTGATCGCTGCCTGAGCTGCCTGTTTGGCAGCTCACCAGCGATCATGTAGGGACACACCAGCGATCCTGACAAGTGCATATCGTTGTCGGGATCGCTGGTGTGTTACTATGTGTGACGGGGCCCTTATCCAACAAACTCAGTTAAGAGAAGCTCAAGAATACTGCTCACCTGGTGGCGCTAATTATAAACGTGTAGGAGTGTCGGCTGCTGCACATCCACAGGCCAGTTAATGACCACAGGTGTAAGGTTCTGTGTACATGTTCCTGAAACTCAGTTTGTTCGTCAGCCATTTTACTTTCTGTCTTGCTGCAGCTATCTTGCCCTCAGTCAATATGGAGTTTCCAGCTTGCATGTTCCCGCCCTGATTCTCTCCTTTTGCTTCTTAAGCAGCCACAGCTGAGCAATCAGTGCTTCAGAATCTAGCCTGCAGTGAACCTGTGACCTGACTCCTGAAGCCTTGGACCTTATACTCCAGCTATTCCTACTGAGGAACTCTGAAGCACTTGTGGACTCTGAACCCTGCTCTTTGAAAGACCCACGTTTGCATGGACTTACGGTAACAGAGAAGAAGATCCTGAACCTGTCGTGGAGAGTGATTGCTGAGCTTAGATTACTCTGGCCTGCTGTGTCTCCTGCTTCTGTGTCTGCAAACTGTGTGACTATTTTTGCCAACTTGTATGAAGTAATACAAGACTTTCTATATCAAACCTGTGTCTCATGTATTTTCATCGCACCCAAGCACAAGACGCTATATGAACTGTACTATACACATTACAAGATTCTGAAGCCAAACGTTAGTGTCTGCTGGGTCTGGAAAGGCTGTATCTGCTGTAACTGTGGATATCGGATGTCCGGTTGTACTTTCTGTGATGACAGTGGTTGTGACTTCTCACAACCATTCCAGGTGAGCAATTCCCTTAAGTGTTTTTTTTTCTGCAGTGTTACCACAGGTAAACACTATTGTTTTTTTTTTTCTTTTCTCTTTTTTGTCTGCTGTAACTGTGGATATCAGATGTCCGGTTGAACTTTCTGTGATGATAGTGGTTGTGACTTCTCACAACCATTCCAGGTGAGCAGTTCCCTTAATTTTTTTTCTCTCTGCAGTGTTACCACAGGTAAACACTATTGTGTTTTTTTTTTTTTCTTCTCCTCTCCTTCCAGTACTCCTGTCTTAAAAGATCTGGAAAATGGAGGCCCGCATAAAGGAACTTTGCGGAGTGACTGATAATATCCTTGCAGATTTGCAGAATATAAAGACCCGTTTTGCAAGCCTACAGGACCTCACTAATCACAATTTGCAAGTGTTTGGACAGACTGCCCAGGATTTGCGAGCCAGGATTGAGGTTCTAGAGGAGCGAGTCCAGGCTCCTGCCGTAGCCCCGAGTTCTGGGATTCCCAAGTTGCCCCCTTTTCGTTTTGGCGGTGAACGTGAGAGATTCAGGGGATTTATTAATCAATGCAATCTTTTTTTTTCTGCACATGCTTCACAATTTCCCACTGAACGATCTAAGGTGCTTACTATAATTATGTTGCTTACCAACAAGGCTTTGATGTGGGCAAACCCTCTGATTGAGACGGAGGATGATTGTTTGAATCACCTTGATGATTTTATTTCAGCCATGGGGCAGGTGTTTGATGACCCCAATCGAGGTGCAACAGCTGAAGCAGCCATGTTAGCTTTGCGCCAAGGTAAGCACTCGGTAGCTGAATATGCCTTGGATTTCAGGAGATGGGCCCTTGATACCACCTGGGACAGTTCCGCCAAAAAATCTATTTTTCGAAAGGGGTTATCTCCACTAATTAAGGATGAACTTGCTCGTGCCGACCCTCCCACTGCGTTAGGTGACTTTATTAACTACTGCATCCGTATTGATACTCGTCTGACTGAACGCAGGCAAGAGAGATGGTTCGAAAGCAATCGCACTAACCTTTTCCTACCTTCCTCTCCAGCTAAGGAACCTTTGAGTAGGATTACACGGGAACCTGAACCTGAACCCATGCAGGTAGACTCTTTACAACGACGGGTTAGTGATGCACGCAAGGAACATCGTTTTAAGGAGAATCTATGTTTCTATTGTGGTAAGTCAGGGCACTTCATTATAAACTGCCCCAGCCATTCTCGTAAGACTACTGCAGCACTCATTCACTGTGAGTGTTGCGAGAGGGGATCTGTCAGGTCCGAGCCTCAGGCTCCAGAGAGATCTGCAGCAACAGATCTTGATTTCTCGGACTTAAACTCCGTTACCTCTGAGGACGTTGACTGTGTAAACGCTGCCATTTTTCAAGTTTCCTCAGCGGTGTCCCAGCTGAGTTGTAAGAAAAACAATTCTCATTGCTTTCTTTCCATCAAACTCTGGGTTGACTCAGCTTGGGTGTCTAGCTCTGCTATGATCGACTCAGGGGCAAGTGGAAATTTTATGGATGTCTCCTTTGCTCTGAAACAGGGGATACGTTCAGTGAAGAAGGCTACTCCAGTACAGATGGAAACTGTGGATGGCTCCCTGCTGACCTCTGGACCAGTGGATCAGGAAACAGAGCCTTTGAGGGTTCTTATGGGTAAAGATCATCAAGAGAAACTGTCCTTTATGCTTATCTCTTCTCCCCACTTTCCCATTATTCTAGGGCTACCATGGCTGCAGGCTCAGAATCCTACCATTAACTGGGAGACCAAGGAATTACACTTTCCAGAGAAACAGATGAGTCAAAAAGTTTCAGCTTGCTCTGTTCCTAAAGGAACCATGTCAGTCCCTGAACTACCAGCTGTATACCAGGACTATGTGGATTTATGTGACAAGAAGAACGCTGACCAGCTTCCTCCTCACCGTCCATATGATTGTCCAATTGAATTATTGCCTGGAGCAGAGATACCTTTTGGTAAGATCTACCCCCTGGCGGGGCCCGAGCTAAAGGCTTTAAAGGATTACATAGACGAAAATCTAGCCAAGGGCTTCATACGCCCCTCTTCATCTCCTGCAGGTGCACCCATCTTCTTTGTAAAGAAGAAAGATGGATCTCTGAGACCCTGCGTAGACTATAGGGAACTCAATAAGGTTACTATTAGAAACCGTTATCCATTGCCTTTAATCCCTGAGTTATTGGAGAGAGTGCGACATGCCAAAATTTTCTCTAAACTAGATCTTCGTGGGGCCTATAACTTAGTCCGTATTAGACCTGGGGATGAATGGAAGACTGCATTCAGGTCACGCTATGGACACTTTGAATATCTAGTTATGCCTTTTGGTCTGAGTACCGCCCCAGCCACTTTCCAACACTTGGTGAATGACATCTTCAGGGATCTCCTAGATACATTCGTGGTGATTTATTTGGATGATATTCTAATTTTTTCTAACTCCACAGAGGAACATCATGGACATGTGAGAATGGTCTTGGAACGTCTAAGACAAAATCATCTTTACATCAAACTTGAAAAGTGTAAATTCCATAGGACCGAAATTCAATTTCTGGGGTATGTACTGTCTACACAAGGAATTAGTATGGATGGAAGCAAAACCCAAGCCATCAAGGATTGGCCAAGTCCTAGAAATGTGAAGGAGGTACAGCGCTTCATCGGGTTTGCCAACTTCTATAGACGTTTCATTAGGAATTTCTCTGAGGTAGTGTCACCTATCACCCAACTTACCCGGAAAGAGTCTAGGTTCTCCTGGACTCCCCAAGCCCAGGAAGCATTTTCCCGTCTAAAAGATAAATTTACCACTGCACCTATCCTAGTACATCCCAACCCCGAGCTTGCCTTCATAATAGAGGTGGATGCTTCAGACTGTGCCGTTGGAGCTATACTCTCTCAGAGAACAGGTGAGAAGAATGTCTTGCATCCCTGTGCCTTCTTTTCCCAGCAGTTGTCTTCGGCTGAGAGGAACTACGATGTGGGCAATAGAGAGTTGTTGGCCATTATTGCCGCCTTCAAAGAATGGAGACACCTTCTTCAGGGAGCTGCACAGCAAATAGTCGTCCTGACAGACCATCGTAACCTTGAATTTATCAGGTCGGCTAAGTGCCTGACTCCTCGCCAGGCTCGCTGGAATCTATTCTTAAACCAATTTAATTTTATCATTTCTTATAGACCAGGATCGCGCAATGGAAAGGCTGATGCACTCTCTAGGATTTACTCAGCAGAGACACATCCAATTACTCCTCCTAAGACTATTCTTCCTGACTCTAGATTCCTAGGAGTGATTCATAATCAAGACCTACTTAAGGACATCATGGAAGAATACCATGCGGATTCCTTTTTGGCACAACCCCCAAGGGACGTAAGTCTTGTCTTTAAGAATGGTGTGTGGATTCAGGGACAACGCCTGTATATTCCTGAAACAGTCAGATTGAGAGTATTGCAACTCATTCACGATTCCAAGATAGCTGGGCATAGAGGAATTCTAAAGACACAGGAATTCCTTTCTCGTTTCTTTTGGTGGCCCACTTGCAGGAAGGATGTTTTAAACTATGTCACTTCATGTGAAGTCTGTGCAAGATGCAAAACACCTCGCTCCTCACCAACTGGTCTGTTACAGCCTCTTCCCACCCCGTCCCGCCCGTGGGGATCCATTTCTATGGACTTCATTGTGGAGTTACCAACCTCTCAAGGGAAGAACACCATTCTAGTGGTGGTTGACCGTCTAACAAAGGCAGCTCATTTTATTCCTTGTGTCGGCTTACCCACTGCAAAACAGACATCAGATTTGATGATTAAAGATGTGTTTCGCTTACATGGAGTACCGGATGAGGTTATTTCGGATCGAGGGGTGCAATTCACTTCTAGGTTTTGGCAAAATTTCTGTGCAGCATTGGACATTAAAGTAAACCTTTCTTCTGCTTTTCATCCCCAGACTAATGGACAGACCGAACGAACCAATCAAACCCTGGAGCAGTATCTCCGCTGCTTTATCTGCCACCTACAGGATGATTGGGTGGATCTACTTCCATTAGCTGAGTTCTCTTATAACAACTCTCAGAGTGCGTCCACTAAGCAGTCTCCTTTTTACTCTAATCTAGGTTATCATCCTAACATTCTACCACGATTTCCCATAGAAACGCCTTTACCAGCAGTGGCTGAAAGAATCACGTCTTTACAGAAGAATATGGATCTTCTAAAGGAGAATCTGGAATCGGCTCAGGAAAGGTACAAGAAAGCAGCAGATAAATTTCGTAAACCTGCACCAGCTTTCAAGGTAGGAGACTTGGTCTGGCTGTCAACCAGAAATCTTAAGTTAAGGATTCCATCGTCTAAGTTGGGACATAAGCACATTGGACCCTATAAAATCAGTAAAATTATAAGTGCCGTTGCTTGTCGTCTTCAACTGCCCAGAACTATGAGAATCCACCCTGTCTTTCATGTATCCCTACTAAAGGCTGCGACACCCAATACGTTTCCTGGACGTTCTTCTCCTTGCCCTGACCCAGTGCTAGTCGATGGTCAGGAAGAATTTGTGGTGGAAAGGATTTTAGATTCCAGGTTGTATAGAAATCAGTTACAATATCTGATTAAATGGCAGGGCTACCCAGTGGAGGACAACTCATGGGAACCAGTCAATAACGTTAATGCTCCTCGCTTGCTCCGTCAGTTTCATCAGAGGTACCCACACAAGCCTGGTCTGAGGTCATCCGGAGGTTGTCCCTAAGGGGGGAGTAATGTAAGGTTCTGTGTACATGTTCCTGAAACTCAGTTTGTTCGTCAGCCATTTTACTTTCTGTCTTGCTGCAGCTATCTTGCCCTCAGTCAATATGGAGTTTCCAGCTTGCATGTTCCCGCCCTGATTCTCTCCTTTTGCTTCTTAAGCAGCCACAGCTGAGCAATCAGTGCTTCAGAATCTAGCCTGCAGTGAACCTGTGACCTGACTCCTGAAGCCTTGGACCTTGTACTCCAGCTATTCCTACTGAGGAACTCTGAAGCACTTGTGGACTCTGAACCCTGCTCTTTGAAAGACCCACGTTTGCATGGACTTACGGTAACAGAGAAGAAGATCCTGAACCTGTCGTGGAGAGTGATTGCTGAGCTTAGATTACTCTGGCCTGCTGTGTCTCCTGCTTCTGTGTCTGCAAACTGTGTGACTATTTTTGCCAACTTGTATGAAGTAATACAAGACTTTCTATATCAAACCTGTGTCTCATGTATTTTCATCGCACCCAAGCACAAGACGCTATATGAACTGTACTATACACATTACAACAGGAGATAAACAATTCTTGTAAAGGAAATGTGGTTTTCATCCGCAATCTCACAGAATGATAAAGAAAGACGGTGGTTTTATTCTACGCGTTTCAGGGTCTATTGTGACCCCTTCCTCAGAAATACCACACATAGCATACCAACTATGCTAAGTGTGGTATTTCCTGTTGTAGCTTGCAACAAAAGTTATGTACCGCCACATGTCACCGGAAAGTTCCTGACTGCATAATGCAGGAGAAGCATTCATAAAGTGTTGTGCCTGCTATCTGATGTATATACTCCTCATCAAGTTCTTCTTAAGTGAAGAAAAGTTTACTTTTGGTCTCCTTAATTCATTTCCATACCATCTGGTCCGGGTCTGCAAAGTACAACTGCAGCATGTGGTCTGTAGAGTCAGGAGATATGACTTCGCAATTTATTTATATGTGTATTGTGACAAAGTCACTGGTAAGGTAATAGAAAGGAGATATGTGTCACTGCACTTAATGGAGTCAGTGATATGAAACCAGAGTATGTTCCTCCAGCATACTACGTGTTGTGAGGGTTAAGTTAAAGTTGCATAATGGGCTGGTTTCAAATGGACCTTCATAGAACTGGTGGGAGGAGGTCCACTTTATCTCCACCTGGAGAGCTGCCAGGACTTGTGTGATGTCTTGATCATGTGGTCAGTCACATGTTGTAAAGAGTTGCATGGTCTGGGGTTTAAATAAATAGGCTCTACAGGCAGTCTGGGTTCACCAAGACTAGAGAAAGGAGTTTCCAGTGGATTTGTGTCTTGTAGAGGACAGACTGAACCTGTATTGCTCCAGAGCGGGGTGCCACCCGCAACATATGGACTGTGTTGCAGCATTTTTGTTTTTCTTTGTTGTTTTCCTGTTTTAGCCCGAAAGGCTGAGTTTATTTTCCCTCTTGTTGGTTTATGCTGCATAATAATAAACCAACCATGGATTTAAAGTGACGGTGTTTCTATTTTCTACCTTTGTATACAGCCACGTGAGTTGAACCACCACAATATATATATATATATTTTTTCCATTTGAAGTTGGGAGGCCCAATTCCAGCTATTGCTGTGGGACCTGTGATTTCTATCTCCTATACTGTGTATAGGATAATAGAGTATAATAAAGTTATGGACGAGACTTAACTAACATTGTGCCGTGACTCTGTACTCCCTATAGTGACTGATATTTCTTGTTGCTAAAACTGATATTTTCTTTTCATTTTAAACTTTTTCAAACAATTCTGATTAGTAGTGATGGAGTCAGTGACAGACTCTGGCCAAATACATACCTCCCAACTTTTGCTGCATATTTTAGGCCACGCCCCAACCACACCCATTTACCACTGGTGATCACACTGACTGGTACTGAGGGCACAGTGACTGGTACTGTGGGCACACTGGTACTGAGTAAAAGAAAGAACAGAGAGAGAAAAAAGAAAACAGAGAGAAAGGAGAGAGAGAAAGAAAGAGGGGAAAGCAAGAAAGAACAGAGAGAAAGTAGAGAGAGAAAGAAATAAACAAAGAAAGGGGAAAGAAAGAACAGAGACGGAGAAAGAAAGAGGGGAAAGAAAGAACAGGGAGGGAGAAAGAAAGAGGGGAAAGAAAGAACAGAGAAAGAAAGACGGGAAAGAAAGAACAGAGAGAGAAAGAAAGACGGGAAAGAAAGAACAGAGAGAGAAAGAAAGAAAGACGGGAAAGAAAGAACAGAGAAAGAGGGGACAGAAAAAAAGAACAGAGAGAAAAAAAGAAAGAGGGGAAAGAAAGAACAGAGATGGAGAGAGAAAGAAAGAGGGGAAAGAAAGAACAGAGAGAGAAAGAAAGACAGATGGAAAAGAAAGAACAGAAAGAAAGAGGAAAGACAGAACAGAGAGGGAGAGAGAAAGGGGAAAGAAAGAACAGAGAATGAAAGAACAGAGAGAAAAAGAAAGAAAGAATAGAGAAAGAAAGAGGGGAAAGAAAGAACAGAAAGAAAGAAAGAGGGGAAAGAAAGAAAGAAAGAACAGAGAGAGAAAGAAAGAACAGAGAGAGAAAGAAAAAAAGAACAGAGAAAGAAAGAGGGGAAAGAACAGAGAGAGAGAGAGAGAAAGAAAGAAAGAGGGGAAAGAAAGAACAGAGAGATAGAGAAAAAGAAACAGAGAAAGAAAGAGGGGACAGAAAAAAAAGAACAGAGAAAAAAGAAAGGGTAAAGAAACAACAGAGGGAGAGAGAGAAAGAAGGGAAAGAAAGAACAAAGAGAAAGAAAGAAAGAAAGAAAGAAAGAACAGAGAGATAGAGAGAAAGATGGGAAAGAAAGAACAGAGAGAGGAAGAAAAAGAAAGAACAGAGAGAGAGAAAGAACAGAAAGAACAGAGAGAAAGAAAGAGAAAAAAAGAACAGAGAGATTGAAAGAGGGAAAAGAAAGAACAGAGAGAAAGAAAGAAAAAGAACAGAGAGAGAAAGAAAGATGGGAAAGAAAGAACAGAGAGAAAGAAAGAGGGGAAAGAAAGAACAGAGAGAAAGAGGGAAAGAAAGAAAGGGGAAAGAACAGAGAGATAGAAAGAAAGAGGGGAAAGAAAGAACAGAGAGAAAGAAAAAGAACAGAGAGAAAGAAAGATGGGAAAGAAAGAACAGAGAGAGAAAGAAAGAACAGAGAAAGAAAGAGGGGAAAGAAAGAAAGAACAGAGAGAGAAAGAGGGGAAAGAGAGAGAGAAAAAAAAAGAACAGAGAGAAAGGAAGAAAGAAAGAAAGAGGGGAAAGAACAGAGAGAGAAAAATAAAGAGGGGAAAGAAAGAACAGAGAGATAGAGAAAAAGAAAGAAACAGAGATAGAAAGAAAGAGGGGAAAGAAAAAGAACAGAGAGAAAGAAAGATGGGAAAGAAAGAACAGAGAGAGAGAAAGAAACAGAGAGAAAGAAATAAAGATTCTATAAAGATACTATTGCAGCCCGGCTCCCATTGTAGTGCCCACCTGAGCCTCCCGGTGCAGGACATATCATGATCCGCTCACATGGCCGACATCCCCGATTCCAAGGCGAGGACACGGTGATGCATCTGAAGCATTCCCTGAAGTTCCTCCATGGTTCCGTCACAATCTCCCCCCGAAATTACATAATTTCCGGTCATCTTCCAGCACGTCATTTCTGGTGGAACATCACGTGCAAATTTTAAAGTGCTCCTCGGGGCTCCGGCATGTACTCCTGTGTCCACGGGAAGAGCTCCCGGCCGGGACAGCGGGGCAGACTTCCAAAATCAGGAGTGTCCCGCTGAATTCAGGACGGTTGGGAGGTATGAATGCTCCCCACCATACACCTTGTACACGCATGGTTCTGCACACCTCATACACACACGGTTCCGCTTTGTATGCCTCGTACACACACGGCTCCGCTCCGTCCACCTTGCACACACAAGGCTCCACTCAGTATACACAAGGCTCCACTCCGTACACCTTGTACACACGCAGCCACGCTTTGTACACCTTGTACACATACGACTCCACTCCGTAAACCTTGTACACATGCAGCTTTGCAGCATACACCTCATACACACACAGTTCTGCTCCGTACATCTCGTACACACGCGGCTCTGCTACATACACACAAGGCTCCACTCCATACACACACGACTCTGCTCCGCTCTGTACACACACGGCTCAAGCACTAAGCCCTGTGTGTACGGAGCTGAGCGGCTCAGCTCCGTACAATTCACACACACAGGGCTCTGTTTCGTACACACACAGCACTGCTACATCCACCTTGTTCACACGGCTCCGCTCCGTAAACCCCGTACACACTACGACACTGCTACATCCACCTCGTACACGTGCGGCTCCGCTCCGTGCACCTCGTACACACTACAGCACTGCTACATCCACCTCGTACACGCGTGGCACCGCTCCGTGCATCTCGTACACTCGCAGCTCCGCTCCGTGCACCTCGTACACGCGCGGCTCCGCTCTGTGCACCTCATACATGTGCGGCTTAGGCTACTTTCACACTTGCGTTTGTTTGCGCAGCGCATCGCGCGCTATCGGACGCATGCACAATGTTCCCCTATCTTTAACATGGCGGGCGCAGGGTCTAGCGCTTGCACGCGTTCATCTGCGTTTGGCGTGCGCTGCGCATTTTCCAGGTGTGCGCCCATACGCGCTAGACTCTACATGTTGAATTTTTTTTCCGCCCAACCACTTTAAAAAAAAGCGTGCACAGTCTATGGGTGCGCTGGCGTGCGCATGGCTTTGCGCTCGTCAGCGCTTTTGCGCGCACGCGATTTTGGAGTAAATAATGTCTAAACACTTGTTTAAACAACCCCCTACACAAGCAACATTGTGAGGAGTGTAGATAAAAAGGTGATAGAGACAGAGATGATAGAGACAGAGATGACAGAGATGATAGAGGCAGAGATGATAGAGACAGAGATGATAGAGACAGAGATGATAGAGACAGAGATGATAGAGACAGATGATACAGACAGAGATGATAGAGACAGATGATAGAGACAGAGATGATAGAGACAGATGATAGAGACAGAGTTGATACAGATGATAGAGATAGAGTTGATACAGATGATAGAGACAGAGATGATAGAGACAGATGATAGAGAGAGTTGATAGAAATGTGACACGTAGACAACCCATGCGCCGAAAAAACGCAAACGCATGCAAAAACGCTTGAAATCGCATACAAATGCTGCGTTTTTTGGTCGTAATGCGCACGCTGATGCGACTAAATATCGCAGCGTTTATAAGCGTTTGCATGCTTTTTTTTAATGCGTTTCATGTGCGCACGATGCGCTGCGCAAAAAAACGCAAGTGTGAAAGTAGCCTTAGCTCCGTGCACCTCGTACACACACGGCTCTGCTCCGTACACCTCATACACACTACAGCACTGCTACATCCACCTCGTACACACACGGCTCTGCTCTGTACACCTCGTACACTATATCACTGCTACAACCACCTCGTACACAAACGGCTCCGCTACATCCAACTCGTACACACACGGCTCTGCTCCGTACACCTCGTACACACTACAGCACTGCTACATCCACCTCGTACACACACGGCTCTGCTCTGTACACCTTGTATACACCTGCACACAACGAGGACACTGATCATGTGACCCCTGACTCCTCCCCTCCTGTGACCCCATCACAGGTCCTGTGGGCACAGAAGATTACAGCAATAGCAGCGTCATTGCTAGCTGCTGTGAGGCTGAGCTGTAGAGACAGGGAGGGCAGGAAGGGGTGCATGGGGGCGTGGTGGCTCATCTCACTGCGGGACACATAGTGTCCTCAGCGGGACGGGGGGGGTCAGAATCGGGACTGTCCCGCTCAATCTGGGACGGTTGGGAGGTATGCAAATATGTTTCTAGAGCCGTAGTAGAAGATGAAGATGTCGTCCTCATCATGAAGTAGTTATTTCTCATGTCACGTGTAATGAATATCTCCTGCAGTATTGCTAATGCCGATTCCAGTGACTGTAATGATTAGTCTATGAGGAACTTATTCAGCTGCCGACTGCGAGGAAGAAACTGCTTGTCTGTGGCCTAAGGCCGGGATCACACGTGAGAAACACGGCTGAGTCTCGCATGTGAATTCCCAGCTCTGGCGCCGGCACTCGGGAGTGAAGCGTACGGCTGCATGTATTTCTGTGCAGCCGCTCGCTCCACTCCCGAGTGCCAGCGCCAGAGCTGGGAATTCACATGTGAGACTCGGCCGTGTTTCTCGCATGTGTGATCCCGGCCTTAAATATATAGGTTTTATTATTAGATGTAAAGATGAAAACTAAATACTGTAAAATAATAAATCTCCACATATGTTTCCCTTATTATCTCCAGTAATTGTATTATTACACAGGATTTTTATGATGTTGCATCGGCTCATCTTCTTTTTTCAGGTCTCTACAATATCGGATCCTCTCAGTGAAGATCTTCTATAGAAGAGAATTTTTTCTGATTTACCCATCAAAGATAAATATGGACAGAGACAAGATGACGGAGAGGATATTACACCTCACCCTAGAGATCCTCTTCCGGCTTACTGGAGAGGTGAGAGATTCTGATGACGTCACATTACATCATTCTTATCTATGGGAATAACAGATGGACAGAACTGGAGAGGTGAGGACTCTGGATATGTCTGTAGTGAGATTTATTAATTTATCTCTCCATAACCAGGATTATACAGTAGTGAAGAAGACCTCTAGTGAGCGCTGTCAGGCCCCTGTGTCTGAGGGATGGGGAAGAGCCTTTAGCCCAATCACTGGACATCCACCTCACCCCTTGTACATGAGAACATCAATGACCAGAAGATCCTAGAACTCGCCTACAAGATGATTGAGCTGCTGACTGGAGAGGTGACACTGCTGGGAATGCTGAAACATTATATGGTAACGCTATGAAGGGATCAGGGGGATGATGGTATCATTGTATGTATCAGGTTCCTATAAGGTGTCAGGATGTCACCATCTATTTCTCCATGGAGGAGTGGGAGTATTTAGAAGGACACAATGATCTGTACAAGAACGTCATGATGGAGGTTCCTCAGCCCCTCACATCACCAGGTAATAGACAGGACTAAATACACACGGCCTATAATTATCTGTATGTAAAGAATGAATTCAGTCCCTGTATGTGTTTCCTCCAGTTCTATCAAGTACGAGGACAACACCAGAGAGATGTCCCCGTCCTCTTCTTCCACAGGATTGTAAACAAGAAGATCCCAATGTTCCTCAGGATCATCAGGTAGATGGAGAGAAGGTCTCATGAGATCTCCCCTATGATGTGTAGATGGCTGTGAAGGTCTTGTGCTCAGACTTGTTTTATCCACTAGAATTATATGTTTTATACTTGTGTAATGAGAACGGTGGAGATGGCAGGATTAGAGCTGATCATAGATGTGACTTCTCCATCTGTCTGTGACTTTTACAACATTTGTTTTAGGGTGAAGAACTGACCCATATTAATACTGCAGAGACAAATGTGAGGGCTGATGAGCAGTGTAAAGAGGAGATTTCTACATATGACTGCACAGGTGAGTAGTAACCACTAAATGCAGAGAAGACACAGATTCTTCTCAGTCACCATCTGTGGCTGCTTTATCGGTCGTGTAGACACAATCACAATCGTGTGATCATTATTTTGCCGTTAGACCACGACATTCTCCTCAACACAAAACTGTTGAAATGACATGGCGCTCCTTCCCTTCCGAGCTCTGCCGTGCGCCCAAACAGTGGTTACCCCCCACATATGGGCTATCGGCGTACTCAGGACAAATTGGACAACAACTTTTGTGGTCCAATTTCTCCAGTTACCCTTGGGAAAATAAAAATTTGGTGATCATTTTTGTGGGAAAAAAATAGGATTTTTTATTTTCATGCCCGGGCATTATAAACTTGTGTGAAGCACTTGGGGGTTCAAAGTCCTCACCACAGATCTAGATAAGTTCCTTAGGGGGTCTAGTTTCCAAAATGGAGTCACTTGTGGGGGGTTTCCACTGTTTAGGCACATCAGGGGCTTTGCAAACTGAACATGACACCCATCAAATTCTGCATTCCAAAACATCATTACTTCCTTTCCGAGCCCTGCCGTGCGCCAAAAGTTTTCCCCCCCACATATGGGGTATCGGTGTACTCAGGACAAATTGGACAATAACTTTTGGGGTCCAATTTCCTTGGAAAAAATCTAAAATTGGGGACTAAAAAATTATTTTTTGGGAATTTTTTTTTTTCACACCCAGGCATTATAAACTTTAATGAAACACTTGGGGGTTCAAAGTGCTCACAACAGATCTAGATAAGTTCCTTAGGGCGTCTAATTAATTTTGGTTTGAAAAATTCAAACTGTGCTCCGTCCCTTCCGAGCCCTGCCGTGCGCACAAACAGTAGTTTTCCCTCACATATAGGGTATCGGCGTACTCAGGAGAAATTCCAAAACAACTTTTTCTGTCCATTTTCTCCTTTTACCCTTGTTAAAATAAAAAAATTGTTTGAAAAAAGATCATTTTTGTGACTAAAAAGTTAAATGTTCATTTTTTCCTTCCAAGTTGCTTCAGCTCCTGTGAACACCTGAAGGGTTAATAGACTTCTTGAATGTGGTTTTGAGTACCTTGAGGGGTGCAGTTTTTAGAATGGTGTCACTTTTGGGTATTTTCTGCCATATAGACCCCTCAAAGTGACTTCAAATGTGAGGTGGTCCCTAAAAAAAATGGTTTTGTACAATTTGTTGTAAAAATGAGAAATCGCTGGTCAACTTTTAACCCTTATAACTTCGTAACAAAAAAAAATTTGGTTCCAAAATTGTGCTGATGTAAAGTAGACATGTGAGAAATGTTATTTAGTAACTATTTTGTGTGACATATTTTCTGTTTTAAGGGAATAAAAATTCAAAATTTGAAAATTGCTAAGCTTTCCAAATTTTCGCCATATTTCCTTTTTTTCATAAATAAACGCAAGTTATATTGAAGAAATTTTACCATTATCATGAAGTACAATATGTCTCGAGAAAACATTCTCAGAATCGCGAAGATCCATTGAAGCGTTCCAGAGTTATAGCTGTTATGTTTCGGTAGCTGAGGAGGACAGGAACAACAGCAGGGCAGCCGAACACCTGAGATGTTGGTAACTGATGGATTGCAGATTCCTAAACTAACGACACAACTAGAGGTAGCCGTGGAGCGATCCTACGTTGATCCTAGACGCCTCGTCACAGCCTGAGAGATAACTACACCTAAAGGCAGAAAGATGAAAGCTATCTACCCCGGAGCAGATCCCCAAAGAAAATAGGAAGCCCCCAAACATGTAATGGCGGTTAGACAAGATGAAAATACAAACATAGGCAGAAAATAGACTGAGAAAACGCTGGGGCCACAAGCTAACTAAATAGGATAGGACAAGAGAGATTACTTTCTGCAACTCAGAAAACCCTACAAAAATCCAACAATTCTGATTACAAAAATACTGAGATCACACGATCTCGCCACCCACTAAATCAGATCTCAGTGTGAACAAAAACCAAGCCGCAGCCGCTGAATAAACAGGAAAACGCAAGCGAGCAAACAACAGTGGCTGCAGAAAAACTGTGAGGAGCTCAGGTCCCAGGAGGGAACCTGGCTGACCTCCACAAAAGTGCAGAAAACAATGCAAAAAGCAAGCACAAAAAGAAAAGCAAAAAATATCTTATCTGAAAGCAGGAGATGCAGGCAAGACTCCAGCAAACTTCCAAATGAACCAGGAACCACAATTGAGACAAGAACAATTGATCACCGCAACCATCATGGGAGGGAACCTTCCTTATATCAGACCAGTCCGTGATTCCAGATTGTCACTCCTCGCTGAAAGGTTCAGTACTGTCTGTAACCACCAGAGGGAGCCTCTGCTCAGAAACCATCTCTAGCACATTCATAACAGTACCCCCCCCTTGAGGAGGGGTCACCGAACCCTCACTTGTGCAACCAGGCCGATCAGGATGAGCTCGGTGATAGGCACGGATCAGTCTCCTAGCATGGATGTCCGAAGCAAACACCCAAGAATTGTCCTCCTGACTATAACCTCTCCACTTAACCAAATACTGGAGTTTCTGTCTAGAAAAACGAGAATCCAATATTTTCTCAACCACATACTCCAGATTGCCCTCAGCCAAAACAGGGTCAGGAGGCGCAGCCATAGGAACCATTGGCTCGACAAACCTCTTCAATAAGGACTTGTGGAACACGTTATGGATCTTAAATGTCCCTGGAAGAAGCAAACGGAAGGAAACAGGATTAAGAATCTCCATGATCTTATATGGTCCAATGAACCTGGGCTTAAACTTTAGCAATGCAACCCTCATAGGGATATTTCTTGAGGACAACCAAACCAAGTCCCCCACTTTAAACCGAGGACCATCAGTCCTATGCCGGTTGGCAAACCGTTGGGCCTTCTCCTGAGAGAGAGACAACCTCTCCACTACCTGGTCCCAAATCTGCTGCATTCGCTCCACAACAGAGTCAACACCCGGATAGACAGAAGCCTCCGCCTGTCCCGAATAAAATCGAGGGTGAAAGCCAAAATTGCAGAAAAATGGAGACATCAAGGTGGCAGAGCTAGCCCTATTATTAAGAGCAAACTCAGCCAAAGGCAAAAAAGAGACCCAGTCATCTTGATCAGCAGACACAAAACATCTCAAATAAGTCTCCAAGGTCTGGTTTGTTCTCTCGATTTGTCCATTGGTCTGAGGATGAAAAGCAGAGGAGAAAGATAATTGAACACCAAGTTTAGAACAAAATGTCCTCCAAAATCTGGAAACAAACTGGACTCCTCTATCAGACACAATGTTCTTCGGAATGCCATGTAACCGAACCACATGCTGAAGGAACAAAGGCACCAATTCGGAGGAGGAAGGTAACTTAGGTAATGGCACAAGATGTATCATCTTGGAAAACCTATCATAGATTACCCAGATAACGGTCATTCTCTGAGAAACAGGGAGGTCGGAAATAAAATCCATAGAGATATGGGTCCATGGCCTCTTGGGCACAGGCAATGGCATTAACAAACCACTAGAGCGAGAGCAAGGCTTGGAGCGAGAGCAAGTCCCACAGGACTGCACAAATTCCCTGACGTCACGAGACAAAGTAGGCCACCAAAAGGACCGACTCACCAAGTCTCTGGTACCAAAAATCCTGGGATGACCAGCCAACGCAGAACAATGAATCTCAGACATCACACTCTTCTTCCACTGGTCTGGGACAAACAATTTCCCAATAGGGCAGCTCTCAGGTTTATCCTCCTGACACCCTTCCAAGGCCAGTCTCAAATTGGGCGAGATGGCGGAAAGAACTACACCCTCTTTCAAAATAACAGTAGGATCAGATAACTCAGGAGAGTCCGCAAAGAAACTCCTCGAGAGGGCATCTGCCTTAACATTCTTAGTGCCAGGAAGAAAAGAAACCACAAAATTAAAACGTGTGAAAAACAAGGCCCACCTGGCCTGCCTAGGATTAAGTCGCTTGGCTGATTCGAGATAAACCAGATTCTTATGGTCCGTAAGGACTACCACCTGATGTTTGGCTCCCTCCAGCCAATGTCTCCACTCTTCAAAAGCCCACTTCATGGCCAATAACTCCCGATTACCCACGTCATAGTTACGTTCAGTAGGAGAAAATTTTCGAGAGAAAAAGGCACAAGGGTTACTTTTAGAGGTCTCTGGATCTCTTTGGGACAAAACGGCACCTGCCCCAATTTCAGAGGCATCAACCTCCACCTGAAATGGCAGAGAAACATCAGGCTGCCGTAGAACAGGAGCAGAAGTGAATCTCTGCTTAAGTTCCTGAAATGCAGAGACTGCCTCAGGAGGCCAATTCACCACATCAGAACCCTTCTTGGTCAAATCAGTTAATGGTTTAACAATAACCGAGAAATTACCAATAAATTTACGATAAAAATTGGCAAAACCCAAGAATCTCTGAAGAGCCTTTAATGAAGTAGGTTGGACCCAATCACAGATGGCCTGAACCTTGACCGGGTCCATTTCAATAACAGATGGGGACAAAATGAATCCCAGAAATGAGATCTTCTGTACGCCAAAAAGACACTTTGATCCCTTCACATACAGAGCATTCTCCCTCAAAATCTGGAACACAGTTCGAACATGTTTCACATGAGAGTCCCAGTCATTGGAAAAAATCAAGATATCATCCAAATAAACAATCAGAAATTTATCCACAAAATCCCTGAAAATGTCATTCATGAAGGACTGGAAAACAGAAGGAGCATTAGTGAGCCCAAAGAGCATCACAAGGTACTCAAAATGCCCCTCAGGGGTATTAAATGCCATCTTCCATTCATCCCCGTGCTTAATGCGAATAAGGTTATATGCCCCCCTGAGGTCAAGCTTGGTAAACCAAGTAGCGTTTTTCACCCTGGAAAACAGGTCAGAAATCAAGGGCAACGGATATTGATATTTCACAGTAATATTGTTCAAAAGACGATAATCAATACACGGCCTTAATGAACCATCCTTTTTGGCCACAAAGAAAAAACCGGCACCTAAGGGTGAAGAGGATGGTCTGATATGACCCTTCTCCAATGACTCCTTGATATAAGACCGCATAGCGTCATGTTCAGGTACAGACAAGTTAAAAAGGCGACCTTTAGGGAATTTACTACCAGGCACTAATTCAATAGCGCAGTCATAGCTCCTATGGGGAGGCAAGGATGCAGATTTACTTTCGCTAAACACATCAGAAAAATCAATCAAAAAGTCAGGAACATCCTGAGCCTGGGGGGAGGCAGAAAAAACAGGAGTGTTGGTATTAACACATTGGCAGCCCCAACTGGTTACAGACACAGATTTCCAATCCAAAACAGGATTATGAGACTGTAACCAAGGGAAACCCAGTACGATAATGTCATGCAGATTATACAGAACCAAAAATTTGCAGCTCTCCTGATGATCAGGTTCAACCCTCATTATCACCTGAGTAGAGAACTGAGGTTTATTCTCAGCCAAAGGGGTAGAATCGATCCCCAGTAGGGGAATAGACTTCCGTAGGGGTATCAAGGGAAACCCACATCGTTTAGCAAAATCAAAATCCATCAGGTTAATAGCTGCTCCCGAATCAACGAAAGCCTGAGCAGAAAATGAGGACAGAGAGCATATCAGGGTAACAGTTAATAAAAACTTAGTCTGAACACTACCCAAGACAACTGATTTTGCAAAACGCCTTCCCCGCTTAGGGCAGACTGAAATAGCATGAGAGGAATCACCACAGTAGAAACATAACCCATTGCGCTTTCGAAACTCATGACGCTGTGCCCCAGAAACCACTCTATCACACTGCATGGATTCAGAAGCAGGTTCACAAGGCAACATTATTCCACGCATACTTCTCCACTCACGCAAACGTCTGTCAATTTGAATCGCTAATGACATAGAATCATTGAGACCAGAGGGGACAGGGAATCCCACCATAACATCCTTTACATTATCTGACAGACCCTTCCGAAAAAGGGCTGCCAAAGCGTCGTCATTCCATTTGGTCAGGACTGCCCACCTACGGAATCTCTGACAGTATAACTCAGCGTCATCAAGCCCCTGATTTAATGCCAACAAGGCTTTTTCAGCTTAATCAGTGACATTAGGTTCATCATACAATAACCCCAAAGCCTGAAAAAATGCATCAACATCACTCAAAACAGAATCCCTAGGTGTCAGGGAAAAAGCCCAATCCTGAGGATCGCCGCGCAGGAGAGAGATGACAATTTGAACCTGCTGCGCTGCGTTCCCTGAGGACTTAGATTTTAAGGCAAAAAACAATTTACAATTATTTTTGAAATTCAGAAACTTGGCTCGATCCCCCAAAAACAAATCTGGCATGGGAATCCTAGGTTCCACAACAGGCAACCTAGCAAGATAGGTAGCAATACTCTGAACCTCAGTGGCAAGCTGATCCACACGGCCAGACAACTGTGCAAACTCCATTGAGAGAAAAAAAAATCCTCCCCAGCACCCAGAGATACAGAGGGAAAAAAAAATGCAACAAACCGAAAAATATCTCTGACAACCTTTTTTTTTTTTTTCACAATATTTTTTCCCTTCTGTGAGTACCATACAATTTTCAATTTTTAGGCCGGTGATACTGTTATGTTTCGGTAGCTGAGGAGTGCAGGTAAAAAAGGCAATACACCAGAGCAGTTGGAATCTATGAGATTGCAGTACCCTGACTAACCACCACAACTAGAGGCAGCCGTGGAGCGTTCCTACGTTGGTCCTAGACGCCTCGTCACAGCCTGAGAAAATAACTACACCTAAAGGTAGAAAGAGGAAAGCTATCTGCCCCGGAGCAGATCCTCAAAGAGCATAGAAAGCCCCCAAACATGTAATGGCGGTTAGACAAGAAGAAATACTGACACAGACAGAAAATAGTATGTGCAAACGTTGGGGCCCAAACTAACTAAATAGAAAAGGATAGGAAGGGCACTTACTGCAATCCCAAAAAACCCTGAAAAGCACCAACTCTACTAATTTCAAAAACACCTGAGATCACACGACCTCTACCACCTAAATTAGCTCTCTGGTGTAACAAAATCAAAACAGCAGCCACTGAAAAAACTGGAAAAAGCAAATGTACAAAACATCAGTGGCTGAACCAAACTGAGAGGGCAAAAGCCCCCAGAGGGGACCCTGAATGCCCCCACAGAAGTGCAGGACAAAATGCAAAAATCAAACACAAAAACAAAAAGAAGAAAATGTCTTATCTGTTAGCAGGAGATGCAGACACGACACAGCAGGCTACAAGGGAAACAGGAATCAAGGATTGAGACCAGAACAATTGATCACCGGCAACCCTGATGGGAAGGTGACTCCCTTATATAAGACCAGTCAGTAACACCTGATTCCCAATCCTCACAATCTTCACTGGACAGTCCAGTACCGCTAGTAACCACCAGAGGGAGCCTCTGCTCAGAACTCATCTCAAGTCCATTCACAACACTCTCCCAGCGAAAGGAGAGGAAGAGATTCGTGAATGGAGCTTAATTGATTTATTGCCACTTTCACTTCAGTGACCTGACCTAACGTGAAAGTGGGACACAATCAATTAAGCTTCATTCATTAATCACATCCTCTCCTGTCGGCAGGAGATAAGCTCATTCATTCAGGAGCTATCAGCTGAGCACGCAGGATTACTTGCACTGCTTATCTGATTGCTAGTTAACCCTTTGTGAAGGATTACATCGTGGGACGTGACAGATCACCAGATAGGTAAGAATAATGTTGTTTTATTATTTTATATTTATTTTAGAAGAACAAGGGCTTCGAACGGATTAAGAGTGAAATAAAAGATGGTCAAAAAAATGTGTTTTGATTTCATTAAAATTATTTATTCTTAAAGTGTGTTTGTGTTTTTTTATTTACTTCAATAGGATTAATAATTGATAGTTGTCTAATTGACAGCTCTCAATTATTAACCTGCCTTAAGGTCACCTTTCAATACTAAGGTGACATTAACGCCTTATTAACCCATTCGCCACCGCTACAGGGCAATGGGAATAGACGGGCAAAGTGCCAGAAAGGGCGAATCTAATTATAGATTTGCCCTTTCTGGGGTGTCTGGGGGCAGATGTTAGTAGCCAGGGGGGGTACAAAAAAAATGTACCCTCCCTAGGCTATTATTATCTGCCCCCACTCGCTTGCTTTGTCTGTCTGGTGGAGAAAATACAGCGGGAGCCCACGCATTTTTTTTCAACGAATTTACACCTTTAATTAACCCCTACATGTCTGAAATTTTGCACAAATACACTCATGTAATTGTAAGTTCAAACCATATATCAAAATACAGGAAATGACATGGTTAACTGTGTGGAAACAATGTATCATTTCATGTCGGCTTCTGTGATTTCACAAAAGCCGGCAATTGAATTAGCGGCTATTACAGTATGTAGAAGTGTATGAACTATAAATATATATATATATATGTATGTGTCACAATGACATGTATATATATATATATATATGTGTGTTCTATGTGTATGTATCTACTGTTTTGTGAGCTGTCAGTGTGATTTTACAGTAGCCGGGGATGAATTACCGGCTTTTCAAAGGAGACTGGTGCATATAAATCGGACAGCACGTGCATGGTGCGAGTGCTGTTCGTTTTTTAATCGCACCCATTGACTTGCATTGGCGATTTTCATCCCAAAATCGCATCAAATCGCAGCATGCTGCGATTTTTTTCTCACAACAATATCTGATGAGAAAAAAATTGCAAATGAGAATTCACCCATTGACTAACATTGGTCAGATTTGCATCCGATTTTTTTTCCTCTGATTATCATCCGTTTTCGGCCCCAGTGAGTATGAGGCCTTAGACTGTCATTGCCTTGGTGAATAATTTAATATTTTTACATAACTTGCCATTTTTACATACAATTTAAGTAGAAATACTCAAAAATATAAAATTCAACGATATTTTATTAAAAAATAATAATTGGTTTTATTTTGGCAGATGACTATACCAGGAGATCAGAGGGACAGCTGACATCTTCCATTTTTAAATCAGATAATCTTGAGATCCCACAGGTTACAATAGAAGTGAATGACATTACTCGAGATATACCATCATCCCTTCACAGCAAAGATCTGTCATCTGGTCTTTTGAAACAAGTCTCGTCTTCTTATTCATTAACAACTACTAAGGAAAATCAAAGTCACAAGTTAAGCATTAAGAAACAAATTGCTCCTAAAACAAAGAAGCCATTTTCACATTCATGCTCCAAGTGTGAGAAATGTTTTCAGCAGAAATCAGATCTTGTCAGTCACCAGAGAATTCACACAGGGAAGAAGCCATTTTCCTGTTCAGAATGTGGGAAATATTTTACACAGAAATCAAATTTTGTTACTCACCAGAGAACTCACACAGGGGAGAAGACATTTTCATGTACAGAATGTGGGAAATGTTTTAATCGGAAAGCGCATCTTGATGGCCACCAGAGAATCCACACAGGGATAAAGCCTTTTTCCTGTTCAGAATGTGGGAAATGTTTTTCACAAAAATCAAATTTTGTTAATCACCAGAGAACTCACACCGGGGAGAAACCATTTTCATGTTCAGAATGTGAGAAATGTTTTAATCAGAAAGCACATCTTGATGGCCACCAGAGAATCCACAAAGGGATAAAGCCTTTTTCCTGTTCAAAATGTGGGAAATGTTTTTACCAAAAATCAGATTTTGTTAAACACAAGAGAACTCACACAGGAGAGAAGCCTTTTTCATGTTCAGAATGTGGGAAATGTTTTAAGCAGAAAGCGCATCTTGACAGCCACCAGAGAACCCACACAGGGGAGAAGCCTTTTTCATGTTCGGAATGTGAGAAATGTTTTAACCAGAAAGCGCATCTTGTTAGCCACCAGAGAATCCACACAGGGGAGAAGCCTTTTTCCTGTTCAGAATGTGGGAAATGTTTTAACCAGAAATGGGTTCTTGTTATACACCAAAGAACTCACACAGGGGTGAAGCCTTTTTCATGTTCAGAATGTGGGAAATGTTTTCCAGAGAAATCAACTCTTGTTACACATCTGAGAATTCACACAGGGGAGAAGCCTTTTTCATGTTCTGAATGTGGGAAATATTTTACACACAAATCAAATTTTCTTAATCACCAGAGAACCCACACGGCAGAGAAGCCTTTTTCCTGTTCAGAATGTGGGAAACATTTTACAATGAAATCACATTTTGTTAAGCACCAGATAGCTCACACAGGGGAGAAACCTTTTTCCTGTTCAGAATGTGGGAAATGTTTTAACAATAAATCGGTTTGTGTTCGGCACCAAAGAACCCACACACACACAGGGGAGAAGCCTTTTTCATGTTCAGAATGTGGGAAACATTTTACGCAGAAATCAAATTTTGTTAAGCACCAGAGAACCCACACAGGGGAGAGGCCTTTTTCATGTTCAGAATGTGGAAAATGTTTTACAAGGAAATCAAGTCTTATCAGACATCAGAGAACTCATGTTTTGAATGTGGAAAATGTTTTGTGAATAAATCATCTTTTATTAGTCTCCAGTAGTCTCCAGAGCAGTCACACCGGGGAGAAACCTTTATGTTCTTAATCTGTAAAATGTTTTAGCTAAAAATCAACTTTTAACAAAACACCTTGTTACATACCAGAAACTTCACACAGGGTAGAAGACATATACATATTTAGAATGTGTTTTTTTCCTTGCAAGCAAATTAAATGAAGATAAAAATAGCAAATAATTTGTGATTGCAATCATTTTCAGGAAGACACTGAGTATTATCTGACAGAATTGCAGGGGTGCCAATACTTTTGGCCACCACTGTATACTAATGGACAAAATACGTAGCAAAAGCATGTCAGAAATGTGGAAAAAAGATAAATGTATTTTACGCAAGTTTCCTCCTACCAAAACATTAGGACATGCAGCAGAATTTTCTCCTGCAAATCCTGAACGTGTGCACATAGCCTTAGTCGCTGTCCTGTGTCCCCATCATTCATTATAAGTCATTGATAGCATAGAAATGAATTGAATTTGGGGGTGGGAGAAGACATCATCAGGTACTGAGCATCCTCCGCCACCTCCCATTTCATTACAAGTCCCTGACAGCGTCTTCTCTCACCTTTCAGTTCATTATAAAGGGTCATATGCATCTTATCGCCTCCTCTCCCAATCCCCAATAAATGTAAAGTCCCTGATAGCATCAAAATGAATTGTGAGATGGGAGGACACTTTCAGGGTCTAAACACATTCCTCCACCACCTAATTCATTTTACATCTATTTCTAATGTCTTCCTCCACCTCCGCCTGTTGGTAAGTCCATTATAAGTCTCCTTTCCTCCCATCTCAATCCTCCACATCCTTCAATGTCCTCCTCCCTCCTGCATCCCATCATTGTCCTCTCCCCCACCTCCATCATTGCCCTCTCCATTAATGGCTTCACCACCCTATCATTGCCCTCTCCACCTCCTCCATAATTACCCTCTTCATCAATGCCTTCACCTCCATTATTGTCCTCTCTACCACCTCCATCATTGCCCTCTCCACCACCCTAATCATTGCCCTCCCCATCACTTCCATCATTGCCCTCTCCACCACCTCCATCATTACCCTCTCCATCACCTCCATCACTGTTCTCTCCCCTCCACCCCATCATTGTCCTCATCACCACCTCCATCTTTGCCTTCTCCCCGCCACCCCATCATTGTCCTTTCTACCACCTCTATCATTCCCCTCTCCACCACCTCCATCTTTGCCCTCTCCACCACCCGAATCATTGTCCTCCCCATCACCTCCATCATTGTTCTCTCACTCCACCCTCATCATTGTAGTCATCACCACCTCCATCATTGCCTTCTCACCCAATACCCCCGTCATTGCCCATTCCACCATCTCCATGATTGCCTTTTCCCCCACCACCACCATCATTGTCCTTTCCACCACAACCATCATTGTCTTCTCCAACACCACCCCTATCATTGCCCTTTCCACCCCATCATTGCCTTTTCCACCACCTCTATCATTGTTTTACCCCCCACCATTACCATCATTGCCCTCTCCCATCTCCTCTATCAATGCCTTCTCCCCCATCTTTGCCCCTTCCGCCACCTCTATCATTGCCTTCTCCCCCACCACCCCCATCATTGCCCTTTCAACCATCTCTATCATTGTTTTATACCCACCACTCCCATCATTACCCTTTCCACCACCTCTATCATTGCCCTCTCCAACACATACACACAGCGCCACTCTCACACATACAGCACACACACGCATAGCACCACTCACCTCTCCGCACGTTCCCTGCAGCCGCAGCATGTCCCCACAGCATCTTTGTCGCCAGCAGCTTTCTCTCTGAAACAGCCACGCACTGATGTCATCCAGCCATGCTGCTGTTTCAGAGTCAGACAGGAAGCAGGATGGATCCCTGCAGCTCTGCTCCGCTGACATTTTCTCCTGTAGGCAGCGGAGGGGTTTCTCCCTGCCCGCTGATTGCCCTCAGTGTTTGCCACGCTGCAGGGGCCCACCTCCAGGGCCCCGATGCAGTTACAAAGTCTTCACTTTCTTTTGACCGCCCATGCAGGCAGTGTTAGCCGCAGCCTGTGTCTAACACTGCCCGCTATTAAAGTGAAATGAATATTCACTCCTCTCCATGCCCATGGGCGTATGAGGGAAGCATGAATATTCATTTCTCTTTAGCAGCGGGAACAGGCTCCTGCCTCCAGCTGCTGCTCCACTGGCATCGGGCGGGCCGCCTTGACTCAAGCCCCAAAGCAGCTGTGTGGTGTGCTGCTATTAGCGAAACGCCACTGGCTGGGGGCCCCTGGAGCAGCGAGGGTCCTAGGCAGCTGCCGGTCCTGTATGCCAGAAGGTGTAAGTACTTGGGTCACCGGACCGACCCTGGCCACTACTAGGACAACCGATCTCCATGTTCCATATTCAAAGATACACCCTGCCAAATAAGGGTGGTATTTGGAGGTACTGTGTACTTTTTTCAAGATTCAAAAGAAGCCCTTAACTGGCTGAATATGAATGAGAGGCAAATACGCACGGATCAAATTCGGGATGTTAATAGTTGAAGATCTTGTGGTGCAAACTTATATTTTTCAGAAATATAGTGATTTGTGAGTATCTGGGAAGAAGGGTGTCCCTGCTTGCTGTTGGATAGTTTTATACAAATGTTGAAAGATTTTTTTTTCTTCAGGTTCTATTATGATTAGATTGCAGTCCTTACGCCTTACTGGGGTTCGATTATTCCCGAAGGAGACTTACAGTATATCACAAAAGTGAGTTCAACCCTCAACATTTTTGTACATTTTTTATTACATATTTTCATGGGACAACACTGAAGACATGACACTTTGATGCAATGTAAAGTAGTCAGTGTACAGCTTGTATAACAGAGTAAATTTGATGCCCTCTAAATAACACACAGCTATTAATGTCCCTGGCAACAAAAGACCTCTAACTGAAAATGGCAAAATAGTGCCCAATTAGTCATTTTATTCTCCGGTGTCATGTTACTCATTAGTGTTACAAGGTTTCAGGCGTGAATGGGAAGAAGGTATTGTAAATTTGGTGTCATCCCTCTCACTTACTCTCATACTGGTCACTGAAAGTTCAACATGGCACCTCATGGCAAAGAACTCTCTAAGGGTATGAAAAAATGAATTGTTGCTGTCACGGGGACCACAACAGAGAGGAGCCAGAAGACCGCAGCGTCTGATTGCTCCTACTCCTGTGCTGAGAAGAAGCACTTCTCCTTCGTTTTAATGATGTTAGAAACTGAGCTCTTAGCTGAGCTCAGTTACCACTCCCATGCCTTTTATAATCTGGGTCCTGATTCAAATCCATGTCTGAGCTAGCATTTGCTGCATGGCTTAGAACAGTGTTTCTCAACTCCAGTCCTCAGGACCCACCAACAGGTCATGTTTTCAGGATTTCCTTAGTATTGCACAGGTGATAATTTTATCACCTGCTTAAGCATTAATTCCATCACCTTTGCAATACTAAGGAAATCCTGAAAACATGATCTGTCCTGAGGACTGGAGTTGAGAAACACTAGCTTAGAAGGAGATGGGTTCATATAAGAAGGAGTTTTGGAGGAGTTATCTGTGACTGCTGAGTGGTTTGTAAGTGTAGTAATTCCCTTCCCTCCTATACTTTGTTTTTTTTACCCATCCTCCACTCCCCTTTGCATTCCTCTGTTATATGTGAGTGAATATTTATATGCCTGGTGTTTTCAGTTTACCCTTGTATGTGTAGCCTTGTTTGTCGGGTTGGTGTACTGCAGTGCACAGTAGCGCCCCTCTTCCCTGGATGGGGGAAGAGAACAGACAGAGGGCTTACTCAGGAGTTAAGGCAAGGGTGGAGGCCCCGGCATCTTCACCTTCAGAAGTATCCAGGCAGTAGGGCGAGCTAGGGGGCCCCCTAGTGTTAGGGACAGGGAAGGAGACCCTGGTCGTGGGTCACAGCTGAGTCATTACATTAGCTCTGACCGTAACCATTTTTCTGATCCATTATGGATCGTATCACTGCTCTGACTGGGCATCTGCAGTAGCTCAGTCTGGAGGTGGCAGATCTACGCACGGTTGTTTTGCAGCATCCTATTACATCTGGTGTAGGAATCACATCTCCCTGGAAAATCGTGGAGCTTAAGATCGCTTTGCCTGACATGTTCTCTGGGGGGCGTGACAAGTTTGCTGTTTTCAATGAGGCATGTAAACTGTACTTTAGTTTACATACTGTTTCCTCAGGTATAGAGGAGCAATGTGTGGGAATAATATCTCTCCTTCAAGGGGAACCCAAGCATGGGTGTTATTTCTCCCGTCTGTTTAAGACAGTGGAGGAATTTTTTCGGACGCTGGGCCTTATATACGATGACCCTGATCGCATCTCCTTGGCTAAGTCCACACTGCACCAATGATCCCGTACTCCATAGCCTGTTCTGTGAGGGGCTTACAGTAAGGGTGAAGGATGCTTTACCCCTGTAAGAGACTCAAGTCTCCCTTGAGGTGTCCTTGTCTCTGGCGATCTGGGTTGATTGTCGTCTTCGCCAGAGACATAAGGAGACACCCACAAGAGGTCCAGGGCCAAGGGAGGTCAGGACTGAGTCATCTGAGGAACCCTTGTAGGTGGGTGCAGCAACTCACTCTGGAGAACTACTTGTTTTTTGGTGAAAAGGGGGAGTGTGTTTTTAACTAAGGGTAAAAGTGTCATTTTGTGGGCACGTGATCTCGCAGTAAAAAAGCCGTCTGGAAAACTAAGAAGCCCAGGTTGCGTGGATATTAGCAACCTGGGTATACTCATCACCTTCGTGGGCAGGACACAATTTTTTCTGGTAGCAGAGATTCAACTGGGTGAAATTAAGGTAGAGGTGAATGCATTTCTAGACAGTGGGGTGGGGTTTAACGTTATCAACGCTAGGTTCATCCAGGTCCGAGGCCTCAATCCACATACTTTGTATAGACCCATTCCCATAATCACCATCGATTCCGGCCCCTTGAGACGGGTATTTTACTCAAGTTGTCCAAGGTTATATCTTCAGGTAGGGGCCATGCACTGAGATGATTAACTGTTATGTGCTAGAGGGTCTGCCCTCACCTGTGGTTCTTTGACTTCCTTGGCTCACTCTGCACAATTCTGTGGTAGATTGGCAGACTCAGGAAGTAGTAAAATGGAGTGAGCATTGTCAAGAACACTGCTTGGGTACCCGGCTTGCTAGGGAGGATACCCAGTCTGTGCCGAAATACCTGTCTGATTTTGGGGATGTGTTGCCTAGAACTTCCTCCCCATTGTCCTTATGACTGCGCCATTAATCTTGTACCAGGTGCAAAGCTGTCTAAGAGCAGACTGTATAATTTTTCTGGTCCACAAAAGCAGGCCATGAAGGACTAGATAGCGGAAAGTTTGGCACAGTTTCATATCAAACCATCCTCATCTCATTGCTGTGGGGTTCTTTTTTGTAAAGAAAAAATATGAGGGGTTACACCCATGACTATATTTTCGCGAATTCAATCAGATCATGGTCCGGGATCCATATGCGCTCCGTCTCATCCCAGACCTCTTTAATCAGATTGTACAAGCAAAATGTTTTTCAAAGCTGGATCTCAGGGGCGTATAATATCTCATTCGCATTAAAGAGAAGAATGAGTGGAAAACCGCATTCAATATGCCTGAGGGACACTATGAGAACCTGGTGATGGCTTTTGGGTTGACAAACGCGCCCGCCGTCTCTCAACACTTTATAAATTACATCTTTAGTCACCTGGTTAGCAGATTCACGGAAATCTATCTGGATGACATACTAAATTATTCACCTGACCTTGAGTCACATCAGGTACATGTCAGGCAGGTCTTACATATACTCAGAGACAAAAAATGGTATGACAAACCCAGAACTGTATGTTCTCTGTTGAGGAGATCCCTTTCCTAGGATATGTGTTGTCATCCACCGGTTTTCGCATGGATCCAACGAAATTCCGGGCAGTATTGAATTAGGAACGTACTAATGATTTGAAGGTATTACAAATTTTTTAGGTTTCAGCAACTACTACTGTAAGTTCATCAAAAACTTTTCGGTAGTTGCCAAACCTCTGTCGTATATAACTAGGAAGGAGACAGACTTCTTCCAGTGGTCCAGTCACACCAGGGAGGCATTCGGTACTTTTAAGAAGTGTTTTTCATCTACGCTAATCCTCATACATACTGTACTTTTGGTGCCTCAACACCTATAAAATTATCACAATACTTAAGGTACTGCCACACTACTCGATCCCGCTAGCGATCTCGTTAGCGTTGCATACTAATGAGATCGCTAGCGGGATTGTTTCTATATCGCTAAATGCTGCCGCATTTAGCGATATAGTTAACGACGCTATCGCCGTTAGCGATCTTCTTAACGACTTTAGCGGTACAAAAGTACCGCTAAATCGCTAAGAAAAGGTGCCACACAGCGATTAGATACTTACCCAGCGGGAGCGCCAGCGATGAAATAGGGTCCGGAGCGATTCCAGCGACGAGCGAGATCACAGCAGGAAGCTCGTCGCTGGAAGCTGCCGCACTGAACAATATCGCTAACGGGATCGCTAAATAGTGACGTTTTTTAGCGATCCCGTTAGCGATATTGTTTAGTGTGGCATACCCTTTAGGGGTCATGATTCTTGTGCACATAGACTTCACTCATTTCATCACTTTCTCACCACATTCACTCACAATTTTATATTGCCTTTTCACATTTTTATCCAATTTTCACATTATTTATTTTTAATTTCTTTAGTCTTCCCTGCACCATCATCCTTTTCCCACACTTCATGTACACACTGCCCATAAATACAGTGTGCTACTCACATGCTATATTTATGTATTTATGTATACAGAATTGGAGGAATAAGGCTAAGCAACAGCACATGTGAAAAAGACTTGGGTATACTAATAGATCACAGACTGAACATGAGTCAACAGTGTGATGCAGCAGCAAAAAAGGCAAATACAATTCTGGGATGTATTAACAGAAGCATACCGTCTAGATCACGTGAAGTCATTATTGCCCTCTACTCCTCTTTGGTCAGACCTCATCTGGAATACTGTGTCCAGTTTTGGGCACCACATTTTAAAAAAGACATCAACAAACTGGAGCAAGTTCAGAGAAGCGCGACCAGAATGGTGTCCTGTCTGCAAACCATGTCCTATGAGGAACGATTACAGGATTTGGGAATGTTTAGCTTGCAAAAAAGAAGACTGAGAGGTGACTTAATAGCTGTATACAAATATCTCAAGGGCTGTCACATTGTAGAAGGATTATCTTTATTCTCATTTGCACACGGAAAGACTAGAAGCAATGGGATGAAACTGAATGGGAGGAGACACAGATTAGATATTAGAAAAAACTTTTTGACAGAGTGATCAATGAGTGGAACAGGCTGCCACGAGAGGTGGTGAGTTCTCCTTCAATGGAAGTCTTCAAACAGAGGCTGGACATACATCTGTCTGGGATGATTTAGTGAATCCTGCTTTGAGCAGGGGGTTGGACCAGATGACCCAGGAGGTCCCTTCAAACTCTACCATTCTATGATTCTATGTCCACAAACTAATTATATATTCACAATTTTCCTTGTAATGCTGCATAAATAATGTTTTCATTTATTCAAACGATGTCCTCTGTATACCATCTGCAACCTTTGAATGAATGGTGCACGCACCTCATCTGAGCGCAGACCAGGACTCCTATGACTTCCGGTGCCAGTAAACTGCTGGAACGCACCGCTGTCATATCCATGACTGCGCTGCAGGCTTGTGGGTCATCTATCAGAAGTTGCGAGTCACCTGACTGGGACGTGCACAGCAGGTGGTGCACCAATATACTTTCATTCAAAACCAGGGGTACAATATATCAAGCACCCATGAGTGACCACAATCCCTACCTTCTCATTGGCCAGCAGTACTTTAAAATGTCCAACATTTCCCCTCCCAAAAACGCAACCCCTGAGGAAGTATTCACGAAACGTTCATTGGGGCAGAGGGAAGCACAGTAAGATCCCGCAGCAGTATAAAGGATCTTCATGATTCTGGACTTCTACAGGTAAAAACTCTTCATGTTGCATTTTATTTTCATATGGTATTTTAGGCATTTGTATCAAAAACGACCACTTGGCTTATATGCATACTTTAATTACAAGCACTTTCACTTTCTGGTCCTTGTGGACTCTTAATATGGCTAATTTCAACAAGTCTGTGAATATGCATATTATATATTCAACCTATTGAATCTAAGAAAGAACCCTCTGACATGATCCATTTACTGATCAATGCATCTGATTACTAGTAATTTATCTAGGGATTATCTGATGTGCAGCCCATCACACAAGAGGCACCTTCTGTTTTGTTCTATTACTACTAATTGTTTTGCTGATTTTAACATTAATGAAGTAAAGTATATTGTGTAACGACCCCCTGCGCAACCTACCGCAGGGGCTGCACACTGAAATAGGAGAGGTAACCGGGGAACGTAGGTGAACTTATTAGTCTGTGTACAGGACTTGTCCCAGTTACTGTGGGGGAGTGGCCAGAGGTGGAGCCAGGCGCCGAATGCCAGCGGGGACAAAGAAAACCAGAGACAAGTCAATGCATGCCGAGGTCAAAACCGAGAGATACTGGAGGTACCGTGGACTGAGACGTACGGAGAATCAAGTCGAAGCCAGAGATCAAAAAGCCAGAACGAGCAGTGCGGTACAATAGGGACAAACTATAATAGAGTAACAATAGCCAAGCCAGAAGGTCAGAACCGAAGAAGACAATAGTACCAAAACGTGAGACAGAGAACAGAGTGAGCAGACAGACCAGGTCATACATGGGAGGCATACAAGAAAAAAGGGTAGCACACTGCAGCGCTATAGCTTGCAAACACGAAATATGAAAAATGAATTGCATCACTGCCTTAGATATATGAAAAATAGAGAAGTCTTAGCGCATAAGATGGCCAAATTATGTGAGCCTGATAGCCACGTCAAGGCTCTTCTCGTATATCAGGTCCTAACTAATGCCAATCCTCGCCCAGAAAAGTCTGTCTGCATGGGAACACATGAATCCTCTCAAGACTAAAATCTACATCTCTGTGGAGGGGTAATGAACCTGGTGTAATTAAAAAGCCTGTGACCAACAGGTGGAGTGCTCAGGTAGAAGGTAAATGAATACATATCAAAAAACTGACCGGCACATCCAAACATAGATCCAGTGTGAACAGGTGCTAAACCCAGAGTCACCAACTCACGCACATACAAGAAAAAAGGGTAGCACACTGCAGCGCTATAGCTTGCAAACACGAAATATGAAAAATGAATTGCATCACTGCCTTAGAAATATGAAAAATTGAGAAGTCTTAGCGCATAAGATGGCCAAGTTATGTGAGCCTGATAGCCACGTCAAGGCTCTTCTCGTATATCAGGTCCTAACTAATGCCAATCCTCGCCCAGAAAAGTCTGTCTGCATGGGAACACATGAATCCTCTCTTAAGACTAAAATCTACATCTCTGTGGAGGGGTAGTGAACCTGGTGTAATTAAAAAGCCTGTGACCAACAGGTGGTGTGCTCAGGTAGAAGGTAAATGAATACATATCAAAAAACTGACCGGCACATCCAAACATAGATCCAGTGTGAACAGGTGCTAAACCCAGAGTCACCAACTCACGCACATACAAGAAAAAAGGGTAGCACACTGCAGCGCTATAGCTTGCAAACACGAAATATGAAAAATGAATTGCATCACTGCCTTAGAAATATGAAAAATTGAGAAGTCTTAGCGCATAAGATGGCCGAATTATGTCAGCCTGATAGCCACGTCAAGACTCTTCTCGTATATCAGGTCCTAACTAATGCCAATCCTCGCCCAGAAAAGTCTGTCTGCATGGGAACACATGAATCCTCTCTTAAGACTAAAATCTACATCTCTGTGGAGGGGTAATGAACCTGGTGTAATTAAAAGTCTTAAGAGAGGATTCATGTGTTCCCATGCAGACAGACTTTTCTGGGCGAGGATTGGCATTAGTTAGGACCTGATATACGAGAAGAGCCTTGACGTGGCTATCAGGCTCACATAATTTGGCCATCTTATGCGCTAAGACTTCTCAATTTTACATATTTCTAAGGCAGTGATGCAATTCATTTTTCATATTTCGTGTTTGCAAGCTATAGCGCTGCAGTGTGCTACCCTTTTTTCTTGTATGTGCGTGAGTTGGTGACTATGGGTTTAGCACCTGTTCACACTGGATCTATGTTTGGATGCCGGTCAGTTTTTTGATATGTATTCATTTACCTTCTACCTGAGCACTCCACCTGTTGGTCACAGGCTTTTTAATTACACCAGGTTCATTACCCCTCCACAGAGATGTAGATTTTAGTCTTAAGAGAGGATTCATGTGTTCCCATGCAGACAGACTTTTCTGGGCGAGGATTGGCATTAGTTAGGACCTGATATACGAGAAGAGCCTTGACGTGGCTATCAGGCTCACATAATTTGGCCATCTTATGCGCTAAGACTTCTCAATTTTTCATATTTCTAAGGCAGTGATGCAATTCATTTTTCATATTTCGTGTTTGCAAGCTATAGCGCTGCAGTGTGCTACCCTTTTTTCTTGTATGTGCGTGAGGTTGTGACTCTGGGTTTAGCACCTGTTCACACTGGATCTATGTTTGGATGTGCCGGTCAGTTTTTTGATATGTATTCATTTACCTTCTACCTGAGCACTCCACCTGTTGGTCACAGGCCTTTTAATTACACCAGGTTCATTACCCCTCCACAGAGATGTAGATTTTAGTCTTAAGAGAGGATTCATGTGTTCCCATGCAGACAGACTTTTCTGGGCGAGGATTGGCATTAGTTAGGACCTGATATACGAGAAGAGCCTTGACGTGGCTATCAGGCTCACATAATTTGGCCATCTTATGCGCTAAGACTTCTCAATTTTTCATATTCTAAGGCAGTGATGCAGTTCATTTTTCATATTTTGTGTTTGCAAGCTATAGCGCTGCAGTGTCCTACCCTTTTTTCTTGTATGTGCGTGAGTTGGTGACTCTGGGTTTAGCACCTGTTCACACTGGATCTATGTTTGGATGTGCCGGTCAGTTTTTTGATATGTATTCATTTACCTTCTACCTGAGCACTCCACCTGTTGGTCACAGGCTTTTTAATTACACCAGGTTCATTACCCCTCCACAGAGATGTAGATTTTAGTCTTAAGGGAGGATTCATGTGTTCCCATGCAGACAGACTTTTCTGGGCGAGGATTGGCATTAGTTAGGACCTGATATACGAGAAGAGCCTTGACGTGGCTATCAGGCTCACATAATTTGGCCATCTTATGCGCTAAGACTTCTCAATTTTTCATATTTCTAAGGCAGTGATGCAATTCATTTTTCATATTTCGTGTTTGCAAGCTATAGCGCTGCAGTGTGCTACCCTTTTTTCTTGTATGTGCGTGAGTTGGTGACTCTGGGTTTAGCACCTGTTCACACTGGATCTATGTTTGGATGTGCCGGTCAGTTTTTTGATATGTATTCATTTACCTTCTACCTGAGCACTCCACCTGTTGGTCACAGGCTTTTTAATTACACCAGGTTCATTACCCCTCCACAGAGATGTAGATTTTAGTCTTAAGAGAGGATTCATGTGTTCCCATGCAGACAGACTTTTCTGGGCGAGGATTGGCATTAGTTAGGACCTGATATACGAGAAGAGCCTTGACGTGGCTATCAGGCTCACATAATTTGGCCATCTTATGCGCTAAGACTTCTCAATTTTTCATATTTCTAAGGCAGTGATGCAATTCATTTTTCATATTTCGTGTTTGCAAGCTATAGCGCTGCAGTGTGCTACCCTTTTTTCTTGTATGTGCGTGAGTTGGTGACTCTGGGTTTAGCACCTGTTCACACTGGATCTATGTTTGGATGTGCCAGTCAGTTTTTTGATATTGTGAGACAGTGAGAGTATGTGTGTTGAATGGGGTGTACATTTCACCTAGATACTTTGCTGACTGGTATAAGGGAAATGTATGGCTTTGTAAACCTAGTGGTAGAGAAAGGTCACTACACCTTACATTCAGTACACACTTGCAGCTCAGGCCTGAAACCACTCAGCTGTTAATTAGGAGACCAGAAGTAGGTGTCTGCGAACACAGACAGAGAGCTCGCTTAGTCTGGACAAGGAGTACAGGCACAAGAAGGAGTCTCCAGGAGTATGAGCTGTCTCAGTCTGGGTGCTCGATGTACCCCGGACACAGGAGTAGTCTCTGTGAGAATCCATGCGGATAGCTGCTGAATAGGAGGGGAGCTCTCTCAAGTCTGGACGTTGGATATGCCTTCAGACACAAGGAGGAGACTCTGTGAAACTCCATGCTGGTAAATACTGAACATATGTGTTGTTTTGGGGACAGGCGTGTTAGAGTCTGGACCCGGATAGAGAGGGAAATCTATCTAAGTGTAGTAAGTGGCTGGACAAGCCCAGGGCTTATGTTTATGATTTGGTTTTGATTATGTTCTGTTTGCTGTGGACTTTAATAAAACTGGTTGCGGCCAGTTTTTACCAGAACTGCTGTCTGTGAATGAACTGTTTTATGCCATTCCGTCTACCAGGACGGCGATCCCGGAGCTATATCCCCTGAAAAGCTTACAATTGGTGCTGGAATGTGCGTGCAGCACAGTGGCTTAGAGACAGCAATAAAGGAGAGAAGTCTGTTGAAGCAGCAGCAGAGAAAAAAAAAGTGTGTCAGCAAAAAACGTCTGATTGGAGCAGTCTTAAAGAGACAGTAGCCCTAATAGACTTTGCAAAGAAAAAAAAAAAAAAAAAAGTGTCTGCACAGCAAGGCTGAATTTTCTGTGGAAAAGACTGTGGAGTGTGTATGTCTTGAGTGAAGACTGCCGTTGTTGAGACAGAGAAGTCTGACAGCATGGATGACAGCATGGAGGCGCTGTTTGAACAAATGGCGCAAGTTAATGTGCAACATAAGACTGCCGTGGTTGAGACAGATAAGTCCGGCAGTATGGAGGAGCTCGTTGAGTACCTGGTCCAGGTCCAGCGGAGCATGCAGCAGAGCATGGAGCGGCAGCGCCTGCAGCACCAGCAGCGCATGCAGCAGGCCCAGCAGCAATTCCTGCAGCAGCAGCAGGAGAATAACCGGTTGTTTTTTGAGCAGGTTGCAGCACTACAAAAGACTTGCAGCGCATCGTCCCAAAGTAATGTTGCAAAGTCACCTGCATTGTCCACTGTAAAGAAGGCGGTAAGACGGTCCCTGAAAAAGATGACACCTCGTGATGATGTGGAGGTATATCTCACTAGGTTTGAGGGACTGGCAGAGAAGGAGAATCTGCCCCTATCTGAATGGGCCATGATGGTCGCACCCTTTCTGATTGGAGAACCCCAAAGGGCCTATGCTGACCTGAGCGAGCAGGACAGCCAAGACTATGCCAAGCTGAAAGCGGAGATTCTTACCCGGCTGGGTGTTACGGTGACAGCCCGTGCCAGGGGAGTTCATGACTGGAGATGCAGTTGGGAGTCTGCAGTCAGCAAACCTGATTATGGAGTTGAAAAGGTGATAGTGGACCGCTACACCCAAGCACGTCCTCCTGAGGTACAGCCAGAGGTCGGACAAGGAGACCACCAGGACGCCAATCGTCTGGTCAGCCTGATGGAGAGGGCCTTCGCCACAAAGGACTGCCTCCGTGACCAGCCGTCTGAGAGGTCGTCACTTCGGAGTTCCTGGACGCCGAACTCTCCCGGTAAGAGCGTTCCAGCTGTTGGGGTCGTGTGGGTGGGAGAGTGTGATGGACAGTGTTGGAGATGTCGTGAAATTGCAGCCAACTGTCCAATAGAGGGGGAGCCTATGTGTTGTGATGTTGGCGGATCCCTCTCTCCCTGCGCAGAGCCTGTGTGTGTGTCCACCTCAGCCGAAGAGACTGGACAACAGGGGTCCCCGGTGGTTGTAAATTACTGCCCAGCACAGGCCCTCTTGGACTCAGAGAGTCCAGTGACTTCCGTATGGGACAGCCTGATTGATAGGGACTTTATCCCTGATAAACACCTGAGTGTGGTGTGCGTCCATGGAGACACCAAAGTCTACCCAGAGACTGTCGTGGACTTGATCCCCAAACGCGGGAGGTTTCATGTGAAGTGGGGGTAGTGAAGAACCTGGTGCCCCCCGTCATATTGGGTAATGACTTTCCCCGGTCTAGGGATCTCTGGGGGAAAAATGTTTCTGATGGACAGTGTGATGAAGCTCCTATTGAGGGTGCGCAGTCCCGAGGGGCGGAACACAATGCTAGTGGGCCGTTAAACTTATGTGATAATGATGATGATGATGATGATAATGATAATGATAATGATGATGATGATGATGATCATGATAATGATGATGATCATGATAGTGATGATGATACTGATCATAATCATGATAATGATATTGATAATAATGATGACTGTGATAGTGATGAAATTCCTTTGCAGGTGATGTTGGGAGACGAGGATGGTGGTTCTCGGGAACCGAGTGTCCCTGACTTACCTGTGTCCTGTGACAATTTTGAGAGTGAGCAGTGGCGAGACCCCTCTCTTAAAACGGCCCAGGAAAATATAAATGTTCTAAATGAGGTTTCCCAAGAGCCTGGCTCTGAGGAGAGGTTTCCTCATGTTGCCATAAACACTCACCTGTTGTATAGGGACACTGAAGTCCAGGGAGAGGTCGTGAGCCAGCTCCTAGTACCTGAGCTATATGGAAGTATAGTGCTGGGGTTGTCACATAGTCACATACTTGAGGGACCACCTGAGGGAAACCAGGGACCAGATGGTGAAGTTAATGTTGTGGATGACATGTTAACTAAGGTTCCAGATCAAGATGTGAATGAGAATGAATTGTATAACCCTGACAGTGAGCAGGATGTGAATGAAAATGAAGTGTATAACCCTGAAAGTGAGCAGGATGTGAATGAGAATGAATTGTATAACCCTGACAGTGAGCAGGATGTGAATGAAAATGAAGTGTATAACCCTGAAAGTGAGCCAGATGTGGCTGAGAAAAAGGGGTCAGACAGGGATAGTGGTAGTGATAGTGAATCATCTGATGACAATCAAGCAACCAGTGCAAATGAGGAAGGCATGGTAGCAGAGGAGGTTGAGAGTCCTGAGAGGAAGGCTGATGCTGACCTTGCAGTCGGACAGAAGATGGCATCTGAAGATGTTTTACAGTTGGCCGGTTCCCTGGCGAAGACTAAGGTGAAAGGAGGAGAGCTGAGCTTTAAAGGCAGGACTCTGAAACTGAACACAGCCCAAGTAGATGCTGTTGGAAATGTGAAGTTACCAAGGTATGGTGTGGATCTGTATCGTGCCAAGGACTCTGAGGGAGATGCTGCAGAGGTGGAAAAAGCCATAGAAGTGGTAGTCACCAAGCCAGATGCCTCATCAGAAGCTGAGGTCTCAAGTGAAGCTGTGAGGAACAAGACTGAAGATATGGGGACTGACTCTGTCCAGGAATCTGTTTCTGCCGAAGACAGCGGCGTGGACGGGTTGCGGTTCGGATCAGTAGCTGCAACTCGTGAAGCTCAGGCTGGAAGTTCGGCGCCTGGAGCCCCAGCGGTGTTCCCGAGTGACACCAAGGATCTGGATAAGTCACAAGATGAGATTTTGAGACATCAGGCTGGCGTTGGTGAGCTCAAGCGCACTTTCATGGAGTCTACATCGGAGCCACGTCCCAACAAATGGGAAAAGCGATGTGTCACTCAGTTGCCGCTGCAGACACACGGGAGCTCAGATGGGATGCAGAACGTGGTGGAAGAGAAGAATCCGGCGGGTTCTGAGTATACAGATGCAGCTATCAAGGAGAACTTGAAAGCCAGAATAAATGGAAATATTGGAGACCATAATGATGTGACTGAAGAGGTAGAATGTAAGACTGACGGTAGGGCTTCTGAGCATGTTCTACCAGAAGAGCCTGAAGAAGGGGCCGAAGACATAAAAGACGTCCAACAGGTACCAGATGAATTGATGACTTCTCAGAAAAAACTCCAAACTGTGATGAAGGAGTGTGATGAAAGCCATGAGCATCTTCGTGAGAAGGTCAATGAAGTAAAAGGAAGGATACAGGGAATCTCTTCGTTGCAAGAGCAAATGCTGCTCAATAAGTCTAAGGCTCTATATAAGAATGCTGTTGTTACGGTAGAACATTACAATTCAGCTGGAGACTTAGCGGATGAATTATGTGTACTGCAAAAGAAAAACGATCAGCTCCTTCTACAGTCCCAATCATTTGAACAGTGTAGCTTAAAATGGTCAGAGACCATGGCAGAGGAGCTTAAGGTCTGTGAAATAGACTTTATGAGTCAACCGATATTCAAGAAAATAGATGTGCTAAAGAGGGTTCAAGGGGAACTAGAGAAAAGTGAAAAAACCCCTATACCTTCTGTGATAGTTGGTGACACATGGTCAGTGCACCAGGGACAGGAGGTACGTGAGTTTCTGAGGAAGAGTCAGCAGAAGTGTTCTGATGTGCCGGGTCGTACTTCTCTGGCCAGGCACTATATCGAAACTGAGCCCAGCCCTAAGGTCAAGATGAAACCGTGCAGGATACCCGAGGCCCGCAGAGAGCATAGGCCTGGAGGGTACAGGGTAGTGCGGATGCTTCAGATGAAGAGAAAGCTGATGTTGGCTATGGCTCAGGTGAAGATACAGATGACAGTAGTGAAGATGAAGCTGATGAGGGCCATGACTGGTCCAGAGTTCACTGTCTCTTTTGGATTGTTGACCAGCCCTCCGGTCTGGATGACCAGCCCTCCGGTCTGGAGAAGAGGGGGAGGATATGTGAGACAGTGAGAGTATGTGTGTTGAATGGGGTGTACATTTCACCTAGATACTTTGCTGACTGGTATAAGGGAAATGTATGGCTTTGTAAACCTAGTGGTAGAGAAAGGTCACTACACCTTACATTCAGTACACACTTGCAGCTCAGGCCTGAAACCACTCAGCTGTTAATTAGGAGACCAGAAGTAGGTGTCTGCGAACACAGACAGAGAGCTCGCTTAGTCTGGACAAGGAGTCCAGGCACAAGAAGGAGTCTCCAGGAGTATGAGCTGTCTCAGTCTGGGTGCTCGATGTACCCCGGACACAGGAGTAGTCTCTGTGAGAATCCATGCGGATAGCTGCTGAATAGGAGGGGAGCTCTCTCAAGCCTGGACGTTGGATATGCCTTCAGACACAAGGAGGAGACTCTGTGAAACTCCATGCTGGTAAATACTGAACATATGTGTTGTTTTGGGGACAGGCTGTTAGAGTCTGGACCCGGATAGAGAGGGAAATCTATCTAAGTGTAGTAAGTGGCTGGACAAGCCCAGGGCTTATGTTTATGATTTGGTTTTGATTATGTTCTGTTTGCTGTGGACTTTAATAAAACTGGTTGCGGCCAGTTTTTACCAGAACTGCTGTCTGTGAATGAACTGTTTTATGCCATTCCGTCTACCAGGACGGCGATCCCGGAGCTATATCCCCTGAAAAGCTTACAATATGTATTCATTTACCTTCTACCTGAGCACTCCACCTGTTGGTCACAGGCTTTTTAATTACACCAGGTTCATTACCCCTCCACAGAGATGTAGATTTTAGTCTTAAGAGAGGATTCATGTGTTCCCATGCAGACAGGCATTTTTTTTGGGCGAGGATTGGCATTAGTTAGGACCTGATATACGAGAAGAGCCTTGACGTGGCTATCAGGCTCACATAATTTGGCCATCTTATGCGCTAAGACTTCTCAATTTTTCATATTTCTAAGGCAGTGATGCAATTCATTTTTCATATTTCGTGTTTGCAAGCTATAGCGCTGCAGTGTGCTACCCTTTTTTCTTGTATGTGCGTGAGTTGGTGACTATGGGTTTAGCACCTGTTCACACTGGATCTATGTTTGGATGTGCCGGTCAGTTTTTTGATATGTATTCATTTACCTTCTACCTGAGCACTCCACCTGTTGGTCACAGGCTTTTTAATTACACCAGGTTCATTACCCCTCCACAGAGATGTAGATTTTAGTCTTAAGAGAGGATTCATGTGTTCCCATGCAGACAGACTTTTCTGGGCGAGGATTGGCATTAGTTAGGACCTGATATACGAGAAGAGCCAGGGCCGGCTCCAGGTTTTTATGGGCCCCGGGCGAAGGAGCCTCAGTGGGCCCCTTTAACACAGACCACGATTCATGATGCACAGATACAGCAGAGAAATATAGGTATAGTACAATGCCGAACACTTCTCTTCTTACATTACATGAGTGATATCTATTGTAAATTGTACAATAGCTCAAAAACCGCCAAATCCTCACAGCGCACAGTACAGACTGGACAGTACAGTCCTCCATACAATATTATGTGCACAACAGTCTCCCCCTCATCACCCATATAATACCCCATGCAGGATGTCACCCCCCATATAATGCTCCATACAGAATACTGGACCCAATATAATGCTCCATACAGGATACTGGTCCCCAGATAATGCTCCATACAGGATACTGGTCCCCATATAATGCTCCATACAAAATATGGAGCTCTCCTCTGCGCTGTACTGCGTTCTGCACTGTTACGGCTCAGGAAAGGGCGCTGTGGAAAGACTCCCCATTATCATCATGATTGCCTCCCTATCATCATCATTGATCCTTATCATCATCATTGCCTCCCCATCATCATCATGGCCTCCCCATTATCATCAATGCCTGCCCATCATCATCATCTCCTCCCCATCATCATCAATGCCTGCCCATCATCATCTTCTCCCCATCATCAATGCCTGCCCATTATCATCAATGCCTGCCCATTATCATCATCTTCTCCCCATCATCATCAATGCCTCCCCATTATCAGCAATGCCTGCCCATCATCATCTCCTCCCCATCATCATCAATGCCTGCTCATCATCATCTTCTCCCCATCATCAATGCCTGCCCATTATCATCATCTTCTCCCCATCATCATCAATACCTCACCATTATCAGCAATGCCTGCCCATCATCATCTCCTCCCCATCATCATCAATGCCTGCTCATCATCATCTTCTCCCCATCATCAATGCCTGCCCATTATCATCAATGCCTGCCCATTATCATCATCTTCTCCCCATCATCATCAATGCCTCCCCATTATCAGCAATGCCTGCCCATCATCATCTCCTCCCCATCATCATCAATGCCTGCTCATCATCATCTTCTCCCATCATCAATGCCTGCCCATTATCATCAATGCCTGCCCATTATCATCATCTTCTCCCCATCATCATCATCAATGCCTCCCCATTATCAGCAATGCCTGCCCATCACACACAGACAGCACACAAGCACTCTCTCACAAACATACATACACACACACATACACACACAAAGCACCGCGCACTACATACACACAGACACACACAGAGACACACACACACGTCTTACCTGTCCGACATCCGCGCGCTCTCTGTCACAGCCGGCCGCTGAATGATGACGTCATTCAGCGGCCTGCTGTGAGAGGAAGCGCCGGCGCCCCCTGGAGCCCGGAGCTGCGGCAGCGGAGGCACGGGAGAGGTAAGTATTGTGCCAGCTGATGCCGGGGCCCTGAGCAAGCGGGGGGGCCCAGTGGCGGCGCTGACACCGCTCTCCTCCGCTAACGGGCGGGGGGGGTGCCAGACGGCGAGTGGGCCCCCCCGCCTGCTCAGGGCCCTGGCACTGGCCCGGGTGTGCCGGGTGCTGACGCCGGCCCTGAGAAGAGCCTTGACGTGGCTATCAGGCTCACATAATTTGGCCATCTTATGCGCTAAGACTTCTCAATTTTTCATATTTCTAAGGCAGTGATGCAATTCATTTTTCATATTTCGTGTTTGCAAGCTATAGCGCTGCAGTGTGGTACCCTTTTTTCTTGTATGTGTGTGAGTTGGTGACTCTGGGTTTAGCACCTGTTCACACTGGATCTATGTTTGGATGTGCCGGTCAGTTTTTTGATATGTATTCATTTACCTTCTACCTGAGCACTCCACCTGTTGGTCACAGGCTTTTTAATTACACCAGGTTCATTACCCTCCACAGAGATGTAGATTTTAGTCTTAAGAGAGGATTCATGTGTTCCCATGCAGACAGACTTTTCTGGGCGAGGATTGGCATTAGTTAGGACCTGATATACGAGAAGAGCCTTGACATGGCTATCAGGCTCACATAATTTGGCCATCTTATGCGCTAAGACTTCTCAATTTTTCATATTTCTAAGGCAGTGATGCAATTCATTTTTCATATTTCGTGTTTGCAAGCTATAGCGCTGCAGTGTGCTACCCTTTTTTCTTGTATGTGCGTGAGTTGGTGACTCTGGGTTTAGCACCTGTTCACACTGGATCTATGTTTGGATGTGCCGGTCAGTTTTTTTATATGTATTCATTTACCTTCTACCTGAGCACTCCACCTGTTGGTCACAGGCTTTTTAATTACACCAGGTTCACTACCCCTCCACAGAGATGTAGATTTTAGTCTTAAGAGAGGATTCATGTGTTCCCATGCAGACAGACTTTTCTGGGCGAGGATTGGCATTAGTTAGGACCTGATATACGAGAAGAGCCTTGACGTGGCTATCAGGCTCACATAATTTGGCCATCTTATGCGCTAAGACTTCTCAATTTTTCATATTTCTAAGGCAGTGATGCAATTCATTTTTCATATTTCGTGTTTGCAAGCTATAGCGCTGCAGTGTAGTACCCTTTTTTCTTGTATGTGCGTGAGTTGGTGACTCTGGGTTTAGCACCTGTTCACACTGGATCTATGTTTGGATGTGCCGGTCAGTTTTTTGTTATGTATTCATTTACCTTCTACCTGAGCACTCCACGTGTTGGTCACAGGCTTTTTAATTACACCAGGTTCATTACCCCTCCACAGAGATGTAGATTTTAGTCTTAAGAGAGGATTCATGTGTTCCCATGCAGACAGACTTTTCTGGGTGAGGATTGGCATTAGTTAGGACCTGATATACGAGAAGAGCCTTGACGTGGCTATCAGGCTCACATAATTTGGCCATCTTATGCGCTAAGACTTCTCAATTTTTCATATTTCTAAGGCAGTGATGCAATTCATTTTTCATATTTTGTGTTTGCAAGCTATAGCGCTGCAGTGTGCTACCGTTTTTTCTTGTATGTGCGTGAGTTGGTGACTCTGGGTTTAGCACCTGTTCACACTGGATCTATGTTTGGATGTGCCGTTCAGTTTTTTGATATACACGGGAGGCAATCAAGCAATGCAGTATACACGCACACCAGGGGGTCAGACACACAGTCAGAACAGCGGTATAACTGACAGAGAATCTTAGCCAGGAAGAGGTATATATGTCCCTCCCAGAGCCAAAAGAGGCACACAACATTAACCCCATGATGGCAGGGGTGAAACCCCATCTGTAACCATGACAGTTCCCCCATCTTAATGGGGGGCCTCTGGACCCCCGGATTCCCTGGATGTCTGGCATGAAAAGCCCAAACCAGCTGATCGGCATGCACCGAACTGGCCGGGACCCATGACCGATCCTCTGGGGCATACCCCTTCCAATGTTCTAAATATTGGAGCTTCTGAAGCACCCACCTCGAGTCAATGATGCGTCCCACCTCGTACTCCAGCTGCCCCTCTACCAATACCGGTGGGATGTTGGCCAAGGAATCTTCCTCAACCGCCTCCATTGGTTTTAAGAGGGACCTATGAAAAACATCAGATATTTTGAAGGAAGCAGGAAGATGTAACCTGTATGCCACTGGATTGACTATTTCCATGATCTTGTATGGACCAATGAACTTAGGGCCCAACTTCATTGAGGGGACCTTAAGTTTGATATTGCGAGTGGATAGCCAAACCCTCTCACCCCACAACAAACGCCGGACCAAATCCCCTCTTGCTGTCTGTAAACCATTTGTATCTCTCCTGAGCCTTGGAGATATTTCTTTGAACCTTCCTCCACAAAGTTTTCAAACGTTATACAACAGTCTCAACCCCCCAACAACCTGAATCCATGCGAGAAAACTCCCCGAAATGAGGGTTAAACCCATAGTTGACCTGAAAGGGAGACTTCCCAGTAGACTGACTCACACGACCATTAAAAGCAAATTCTGCCATGAGCAACACCTCACACCAGTCCTCCTGTATGAAAGAGGCCAAACATCTAAGAATTTGCTCTAAAGACTGGTTCGTGCGTTCAGTTTGACCGTTAGACTCCGGGTGATAGAAAGAAAAAAGATGCGCACTCTTGCTATAATGGTGCAGATTGAACGTGGAGTTTTGTCCACAAAAGTAGTCACGGGGGCAAAAAGTCACACTCACAGATGTATATTACTGCAAATATTTTTTTTATTTTTTATTTCAATCACCAAAAAAAGTTTTTTTGTGTTTCACCGCAGTTTGACAAGAAAAGAGTTTCTAGCAGTATAAGGTGCTGCTTATACTTATACTGCTGGAACTTCTTTTCTTGTCAAACTGCGGTGAAGCACAAAAAAACTTTTTTTGGTGATAGAAATAAAAAATAAAAAAATTATTTGCAGTATTATGCATCTGTGAGTGCGACTGTTTATCCCCGAGATTTGGGGTGATAAGCAGAGGAAAATGATAGCGTAATCCCCAATTTCTTGCAGAAAGCCCTCCAAAACTTGGCCACAAACTGCACACCCCTGTCAGACACCACATTAACAGACATACCATGCAGTTGGACCACGTGTTGTATAAATAAGCGGGCCAAAGTTTCAGCAGACGGTAGAGCGGGCAGAGGTACAAAATAAGCCTGTTTGGAGAACCTATTAACCACTACCCACACCACTGAGTTGCCCTAGAAAGAGGAAGATTTGTGATAAAATCCATGGACATATGTGTCCATGGTCTATCCGGAATTGGCAAAGGCACCAACTCCCCGGCCGGCAATTAGAACTCTTCGAACGGTAACAAACCCACACGCAGACACAAACTTTTTAATATTTGCTACCATCGAGGGACACCAGAAACCCCTAGCCACTGCTTCATGGGTGGCTGAAACCCCAGGATGGTCACTCAACGCAGAATCATAAAACTCCTGCAGGAGTCTGTGACGGAAACATTCAGGTACAAACAATTTGCCTGGAGGTTTATTACAGGGGGCCAATGCCTGGGCCTCTAAAACCTCTCTCTCTAAGACAGATGAAGTTTCGGCCACCACCACCGCTGGCTGAAGAATGGAGGATGGAGGCTCTGGAGGGGACACAGGATGAGTCTTAACATTTTGTGAGACATTGAAGGGGTGCGTACTGGACGGGGTGTACATCTCGCCCAGGTTTCTTAGCTGGGTATCATGAGGAATGTAGGAGTGAAGGTAGGTTGTCAGTGCGACGTTCACTCCACTCCCCATTCAGTACAGGTTTGCAGCCCAACCTTGAGTGCACTCAGCTGTCTAATCAAGCAGCCAGAAATAGGTGGTGAGTTACACAGACAGAGCTCTCAGTCTGAATCTGGCTTCAGACGCGGCTGGAAGTCTCCTGGAAGCCAAGTGCTGGTAACTAGATAACATGTGTTGTTTTGGCCAGGCTGCTAGAGCCTAGACCACGGTAGTGAGATAACTGACTGTGTTTAGTTAGCAGCCTTCAAGGCTTAGGATTTTATTTTATGGTTTGATTTATGTGTATTGCTGTGGACTTTCAATAAAACTGGCTGCGGCCAGTTTACACCAGTGCTGCTGTCTGTGATTGGACTCTTTATGCCACTCCGTCTACCCGAGACGGCGATCCCGGAGCTAAACCCCCTGAACAGTCTACAATTTTTAGATCCTGGGCGAAAAGTGATGGTAAATAGAAATTGGGAAAAAAAAAGCGCCCACCGAGCCTATCTGGGGGTCGATCTTTTGGCAGACTCGATATAGGCTAAATTTTTGTGATCGATGATCACGGTTACAGGGTGAACTGCCCCCTCCAAAAAATGCCTCCATTCTTCAAAGGCCAACTTGACCGCCAAAAGCTCTCTATTGCATACATCATAATTTCTCTTGGCAGAAGAGAACTTCTTAGAAAAGAAGGTGCAAGGTTTAAGATTAGTAAGGGTGGCAGCACCCTGAGAGAAAACTGCCCCCACCCCTACCTCAAAAGCTTCGACCTCTACGATAAAAGGTTTAAACAGATCTGGCTGGACCAACACAGGAGCGGAAGCAAAACATTTTTTCAAAGCCAGAAAAGCATTTTTTGCAGGTTTAGACCAATTCTTTACATCAGCCCCCTTACGTGTGAGATCAGTCAAGGGCTTAACCACCTGCGAAAAACCCATAATAAACTTTCTGTAATAATTAGCAAACCCCAAAAGCCGTTGCAGTCCCTTCAAATCTCTAGGTTGCACCCAATCCGTAATGGTTTGGACCTTTTATGGATCCATGCAGAATCCCTCCTCAGACACAATAAAACCTAAAAAGGATAATTCTTGTACAAAGAATGAACATTTCTCCAATTTGGCATGCAAATGATTTTCCCTGAGTCTCATAAGCACCATACGCAGATGGTGCAAGTGAGTTTGACTGTCCGTGGAATACACCAGAATGTCATCCAAGTAGATAACCACAAAGCGCCCAATTAGGTCCGAAAAAATGACATAAATGAAATTCTGGAAAATAGCAGGAGCGTTAGTGAGCTCAAAGGGCATGACCAAGTTTTTAAACAGCCCCTCAGCCGTAAGAAAAGCCGTCTTCCACTCATCCCCTTACCAACTTATAGGCCACTCGTAAATTAAGTTTAGAGAACCATTTGGCCCCAGTAAATTGGTTACATAAATCCGGAATAAGGGGAAGAGGGTACGTGTTTTTCACCGTAATTTTGTTCAGTTCCCGAAAGTCGAGGCACAGCCGCAAACTACCATTTTTTTTTTTTGCCACAGGCGAGACAGAAGGGCGAATATGCCCCTTGCGGAGACTCTCGGTAATATACTCCTTCATGACTTGGCGCTCAGGCCCGGACAAATTAAATAGACAAGCATTAGGTAAATTGGCTCCTGGGATCAATTCAATGGCACAATCGTAGGGTCTATGTGGTGGCAGCGCCTCAGCCTCACTTTCAGAAAACACGTCTTCAAAGTCCTTCAGGTACTCCGGAATACCCTCCACACTGACAGACGACACAGATACAGATTTTAAAGGGGTGAATAATGGCCCCACATTACAACACAAGCCATTAGCTTTGCACCCCCACTGGATTATCTCTCCAGTAACCCAATCAATGTTAGGGTTGTGGCATTGAGGCCAAGGCATCCATAACACCAGACCTGCAGGCAAGTTATTTAAAACAAAACAGCTCAAATTTTCCACGTCCGAAGAAACCATTCTCAGGGAGAAAACCTCAGACCTCAGTCATGAAACAGATTCCATCTCGCATGAGAGGAGAGGAGTCAATGGCCACAACTTTGAATGGAGATTCAAGTCTGACTGTCCCTATCTTATTAAGTGTCACCACACTAGCGTCAATCAGATTGATGGTAGAACCACAGTCAACAAAAGCAGTAGTCATAACGGGACCGCCAGCAAGTTCCAACTCCACCTGGAGAAGGATTTTAGCAAGTGAGGAAAAAAGTACCTGGGAGTCTGGGCAACCTCATCAACCATTATCCAGACTTAGGCGCTTCCCGACGTCTTCGCTGATGAAGGACAAGAGGGACAGTCCCTTTTCCAATCTCCCGACGCTCTACAGTAGAAGCATAGTAGGTTGTCTCTGTGGCGTCTTCTCTCTCTTTCTTTCAGCGAGACAGCACCAACCTCCATGGGTACAGGTGTGGACACAGTGTCGCCCAGGTTGGAGTATAAAGGGGCCTCCTGCTGCATCATTCCTCTAGCACGGAGCCTTCGGTCCATGCGAACAGCTTGAGTCATGGCATCCTCCATGGTATCACGGAAAGGATGTAACGCCAGAGCGTCCTATAGATGGTTGGAAAGGCCCCTTGTTGTGAATGTGCTGGAAATGAATTCTGAGCAGAAGCTCCCTCTGGTGGTTACAAACAGTACTGAACTATCCAATGAAGATTGTGAGGATTGGCGATCAGGTGTTACTGACTGGTCTTATATAAGGGAGGTTCCCTCCCATCAGGGTTGCCGGTGATCAATTGTTCTGGTCTCATCTTTGATTCCTGTTCACTTTGTAGCTTGCTGTTTCGTGCCTGCATCTTCTGCTAATAGATAGGACATTTTCTTCTTTTAGTTTTTTGTGCTTGCTTTTTGCATTTTGTCCTGCACTTCTGTGGGGGTCTGCCGGGTCCCCTCCGGGGGCTTTTGCTCCTTTCAGTTTAGTTCAGCCACTGTTGTTTGTTCATTTGCCTTTTCCAGTTTTTTCAGTGGCTGCTGTTTAGTTTTGTTACACCAGAGAACTAATTTAGGTGGTAGAGGTCGTGTGATCTCAGGTGTTTTTGTAATTAGTAGAGTTGGTACTTTTCAGGGTTTTTTGGAATTGCAGTAAGTGTCCTTCCTATCCTTTTCTATTTAGGAAGTTTGGGCCCCAACGTTTGCTCATACTATTTTCTGTCTGTGTCTGTATTTTCCTCTTGTCTAACCGCCATTACATGTTTGGGGGCTTCCTATGTTCTTTAGGGATCTGCTCCGGGGCAGATAGTTTTCCTCTTTCTGTCTTTAGGTGTAGTTAGCTTCTCAGGCTGTGACGAGGCGTCTAGGACCAACGTAGGTACGCTCCACGGCTGCCTTTAGCTGTGGTGGTTAGTCAGGGTACTGCAATCCCATAGATTCCAACCTCTCTGGTGTATTTCCTTTTTTGCCTGCTCTCCTCAGCTGCCAAATCATAACAGTATCACCGGCCTAAAACTGATAATTATATGGTACTCACAGAAGGGAAAAATAGTGTTAAAAAAAAAAAAAGAAGATTGTCAGAGTTGTCAGAGATTTTTTTTTTTTTTCACTCTGTTTCTCTGAATGCTGAGGAGGATTTTTTTTCTCTCAATGGAGTTTGCACAGTTGTCTGGCCGTGTGGATCAGCTTGCCACTGAAGTTCGGAGTATTGCTACCTATCTTGCAGGGTTGCGTGTTGTGGAACCTAGGATTCCCATGCCAGATTTGTTTTTAGGGGATCGAGCTAAATTTCTGAATTTCAAAAATAACTGTAAGTTGTTTTTTGCCTTGAAATCTAAGTCCTCTGGGAACGCAGCACAGCAGGTTCAAATTGTCATCTCTCTCCTGCGAGGCGATCCTCAGGATTGGGCTTTTTCCCTGACACCTGGGGATCCTGTTTTGAGTAATGTTGATGCATTTTTTTTTAGGCTCTGGGGTTATTGTACGATGAGCCTAATGTCACTGATCAAGCTGAAAAAGCCTTGTTGGCATTAAATCAGGGGCTTGAGGACGCTGAGTTATACTGTCAGAGATTCCGAAGGTGGGCAGTCCTGACCAAATGGAATGACGATGCTTTGGCAGCCCTTTTTCGGAAGGGTCTGTCAGAGAATGTAAAGGATGTTATGGTGGGATTCCCTGTCCCCTCTGGTCTCAATGATTCTATGTCATTAGTGATTCAAATTGACAGACGTTTGCGTGAGCGTAGAGGTATGCGTGGAATAGTGTTGCCTTGTGAACCAGCTTCTGAACCCATGCAGTGTGATAGAGTGGCTTCTGGGGCACAGCGTCATGAGTTTCAAAAACGCAATGGGTTATGTTTCTACTGTGGTGATGCCTCTCATGCTATTTCAGTCTGCCCTAAGCGGGGAAGACGTTTTGCACGCTCAGTTGTCTTGGGTAGTGTTCAGACTAAATTTTTGTTGACTGTTACCCTGATTTGCTCCCTGTCCACATTTTCTGCTCAGGCTTTCGTTGATTCGGGAGCAGCTATTAACCTGATGGATTTTGATTTTGCTAAACGTTGTGGGTTTCCCTTGATACCCTACGGAAGTCTATTCCCCTACTGTAGATCGATTCTACCCCTTTGGCTGAGAATAAACCTCAGTTCTCTACTCAGGTGATAATGAGGGTTGAACCTGATCATCGGAGAGTTGCAAATTTTTGGTGCTGTATAATCTGCATGACATTATCGTACTGGGTTTCCCTTGGTTACAGTCTCATAATCCTGTTTTGGATTGGAAATCTGTGTCTGTGACCAGTTGGGGCTGCCAATGTGTTAATACCAACACTCCTGTTTTTTCTGCCTCCCCCAGGCTCAGGATGTTCCTGACTTTTTGACTGATTTTTCTGATGTGTTTAGCGAAAGTAAATCTGCATCCTTGCCCCCCCATAGGAGCTATGACTGCGCTATTGAATTAGTGCCTGGTAGTAAATTCCCTAAAGGTCGCCTTTTTAACTTGTCTGTACCTGAACATGACGCTATGCGGTCTTATATCAAGGAGTCATTGGAGAAGGGTCATATCAGACCATCCTCTTCACCCTTGGGTGCCGGTTTTTTCTTTGTGGCCAAAAAGGATGGTTCATTAAGGCCGTGTATTGATTATCGTCTCTTGAACAATATCACTGTGAAATATCAATATCCGTTACCCTTGATTTCTGACCTGTTTTCCAGGGTGAAAAGTGCTACTTGGTTTACCAAGCTTGACCACAGGGGGGCATATAACCTTATTCGCATTAAGCACGGGGATGAATGGAAGACAGCATTTAATACCCCAGAGGGGCATTTTGAGTACCTAGTGATGCCCTTTGGGCTCACTAATGCTCCTTCTGTCTTCCAGTCCTTCATGAATGACATTTTCAGGGATTTTGTGGATAAATTTCTGATTGTTTATTTGGATGATATCTTGATTTTTTCCAATGACTGGGACTCTCATGTGAAACATGTTCGGACTGTGTTCCAGATTTTGAGAGAGAATGCTCTGTATGTGAAGGGATCAAAGTGTCTTTTTGGCGTACAGAGGATCTCATTTCTGGGATTCATTTTGTCCCCATCTGTTATTGAAATGGACCCGGTCAAGGTTCAGGCCATCTGTGATTGGGTCCAACCTACTTCATTAAAGGCTCTTCAAAGATTCTTGGGTTTTGCCAATTTTTATCGTAAATTTATTGGTAATTTCTCTGTTATTGTTAAACCATTGACTGATTTGACCAAAAAGGGTTCTGATGTGGTGAATTGGCCTCCTGAGGCAGTCTCTGCGTTTCAGGAACTTAAGCAGAGATTCACTTCTGCTCCTGTTCTACGGCAGCCTGATGTTTCTCTGCCATTTCAGGTGGAGGTTGATGCCTCTGAAATTGGGGCAGGTGCCGTTTTGTCCCAAAGAGATCCAGAGACCTCTAAAAGTAACCTTTGTGCCTTTTTCTCTCGAAAATTTTCTCCAACTGAACGTAATTATGACGTGGGTAATCGGGAGTTATTGGGCATGAAGTGGGCTTTTGAAGAGTGGAGACATTGGCTGGAGGGAGCCAAACATCAGGTGGTGGTCCTCACGGACCATAAGAATCTGGTTTATCTGGAATCAGCCAAGCGACTTAATCCTAGACAGGCCAGGTGGACCTTGTTTTTCACACGTTTTAATTTCATGGTTTCCTTTCTTCCTGGCACTAAGAATGTTAAGACGGATGCCCTCTGAAGGAGTTTCCTTGCGGACTCTCCTGAGTTATCTGATCCTGCTGTTATTTTGAAAGAGGGTATAGTTCTTTCCGCCATCTCGCCCAATTTGAGACTGGCTCTGGAAGGGTGTCAGGAGGATAAACCCGAGCGCTGCCCTATTGGGAAATTGTTTGTCCCAGACCGGTGGAAAAAGAGTGTGATGTCTGAGATTCATTGTTCCGCGTTGGCCGGTCATCCCGGAATTTTTGGTACCAGAGACTTGGTTAGTCGGTCCTTTTGGTGGCCTACTTTGTCTCGTGACGTCAGGGAATTTGTGCAGTCCTGCGGGACTTGCTCTCGCTCCAAGCCTTGCTCTCGCTCTAGTGGTTTGTTGATGCCATTGCCTGTGCCCAAGAGACCATGGACACATATCTCTATGGATTTCATTTCCGACCTCCCTGTTTCTCAGAGAATGACCGTTATCTGGGTGATTTGTGATAGGTTTTCCAAAATGATACATCTTGTGCCATTACCTAAGTTGCCTTCCTCCTCTGAATTGGTGCCTTTGTTCCTTCAGCACGTGGTTCAGTTACACGGCATTCCTGAGAACATTGTGTCTGACAGAGGAGTCCAGTTTGTTTCCAGATTTTGGAGGACTTTTTGTTCTAAACTTGGTGTTCAATTGCCTTTCTCCTTGGCTTTTCATCCTCAGACCAATGGACAAACTGAGAGAACAAAACAGACATTGGAGACTTATCTTAGATGCTTTGTGTCTGCTGATCAGGATGACTGGGTCTCTTTTTTGCCTTTGGCTGAGTTTGCTCTTAATAATAGGGCTAGCTCTGCCACTTTGATGTCTCCATTTTTCTGCAATTTTGGGTTTCACCCTCTATTTTCTTCAGGACAGACGGAGGCTTCTGTCTGTCCAGGTGTTGACTCTGTTGTGGAGCGTATGCAGCAGATTTGGGACCAGGTAGTGGAGAGGTTGTCCCTCTCTCAGGAGAGGGCCCAGCGGTTTGCCAACCGGCATAGGACTGATGGTCCTTGGTTTGAAGTGGGGGACTTGGTCTCCTGACCAGGGGCGGAACTATCGTGGAAGCAGGGGAAGCAGCTGCCATAGGGCCCGGGCTAGCAGGGGGCCCATCCCTGCTGCAGCTGTCTCCCCTGCGGCTGTGTTCCGCCGCCCATGGCCTGAGAGTCGGCGGTTCCCTGTGCTGGCTGTCATGCTGACAGCCGGCGCAGAGAAGCTGCTGCGTGCCGTCTCCCAGGAATCAATTGCACTGGTGTCTATACAGACGCCAGTACAATTGAAGCTCTGACCGCCGGGTCAGAGCGACGTCTGCAGCGTGATCATGTCATGTGATCACGCTGCTGACGTCACTCGTCGGCGGCGCCCAGAAGGGTGAACACTGGTGGTGAGTGTGCTCCACTGTGGAGCTGAAGATACCACCGAAGATTAACGGGGGCACATACTGTGTGAGTGATAACTCTGCATTCTTGGCTGCATTACTACTTGAGGGGCACATTACTACTGATGGGAGAATAAGAGGGCTTATTACTAGTTATGGGGGCATAATGTGCCTGCATTAATAGTTATGCGGGACATGGTTACTAGTAATGGTAGCATAAGGGGGCTGCATTGCTACCAGTCCATTATATTATATTGTGTTTCCATAATGTCTGCTTTAAATACAGCTCTGATTTGGGCAAAAAGCTGGCCGTTATGAGACTGAAGAGTATTTTTTGGGCCTAGAGAATTGCTGTGATTTGCTCCGCCCACTGCTATTGGCTCCGCCCACTATCAGAACCCCGCCGCCCGTTTGGGAGAGGGGGCCCCGTTCAAAATTTTGCTGTGGGGCCCCGCCATTTCTAGTTACGCCACTGCTCCTGACCCTGTTTTGGTTGAGGGCAATCTGGAGTATGTGGTTGAGAAAATATTGAATTCTCGTTTTTCTAGACGGAAACTCCAGTATTTGGTTAAGTGGAGAGGTTATGGTCAGGAGGACAATTCTTGGGTGTTTGCTTCGGACATCCATGCTAGGAGACTCATCCGTGCGTATCACAGAGCTCATCCTGACCGACCTGGTTGCTCAAATGAGGGTTCGGTGACCCCTCCTCAAGGGGGGTACTGTTGTAAATGTGCTGGAAATTAATTCTGAGCAGAAGCTCCCTCTGGTGGTTACAAACAGTACTAAAATATCCAATGAAAAATTGTGAGGATTGGCGATCAGGTGTTACTGACTGGTCTTAATAAGGGGGGTTCCTCCCATCAGGGTTGCCGGTGATCAATTGTTCTGGTCTCATTTGATTCCTGTTCACTTTGTAGCTTGCTGTTTCGTGCCTGCATCTTCTGCTAACAGATAAAACATTTTCTTCTTTTAAATTTTTTGTGCTTGCTTTTTGCATTTTGTCCTGCACTTCTGTGGGGGTCTGCCGGGTCCCTCCGGGGGTTGTGCTCCTCTCAGTTTAGTTCAGCCACTGTTGTTTGTTCATTTGGGCCTTTTCCAGTTTTTTCGTGGCTGCTGTTTAGTTTTGTTACACCAGAGAACTAATTTAGGTGGTAGAGGTCGTGTGATCTCAGGTGTTTTTTGTATTAGTAGAGTTGGTACTTTTCAGGGTTTTTTGGGAATTGCAGTAAGTGTCCTTCCTATCCTTTTCTATTTAGGAAAATTTGGGCCCCAAGTTTGCTCATACTATTTTCTGTCTGGTGTCTGTATTTTCCTCTTGTCTAACCCGCCATTACATGTTTGGGGGCTTCCTATGTTCTTTGGGGGTCGCTCCGGGGCAGATAGTTTTCCTCTTTCTGTCTTTAGGTGTAGTTAGCTTCTCAGGCGTGACGAGGCGTCTAGGACCAAAATAGGTCGCTCCACGGGTGCCTTTTTTGGGGGGTTG
>JARQOD010000003.1:19252777-19294949 GCA_033576555.1 Oophaga sylvatica
GCAGCCACAGAAAAAAAACTGGAAAAGGCAAATGAACAAACAGTGGCTCCAGAGGAACCGAGAGGAGACCAACCCCCCCGGGGAGGGGAACCTGGCCAACCTCACAGAAATGCAGAGAAATATGCAAATGGCAAGCACAAAAGCAAAAAAACAGAAAATATCTTATCTGAGAGCAGGAGAAGAGGCAAGACTCAGCAAGCTTCCAAGTGAACCAGGAAACAACTTTGAGACAAGAACAATTGATCACCGGCAACCATGATGGGGGGAACCTCCCTTATATCCAGCCAGTCTGTGATTCCTGATTGCCAATCCTCATTGAATGGTTCAGTACTGTTTGTAACCACCAGAGGGAGCTTCCGCACAGAATTCATTTCTAAAACATTCATAACAGTACCCCCCCCTTGAGGAGGGGTCACCGAACCCTCCTTTGTGCAACCAGGTCGGTCAGGATGAGCTCTGTGATACGCACGGATCAGTCTCCTAGTATGGATGTCCGAAGCAAACACCCAAGAATTGTCCTCCTGACCATAACCTCTCCACTTAACCAAATACTGGAGTTTCCGTCTAGAAAAACGAGAATCACAATACTTTCTCAACCACATACTCCAGATTGCCCTCAACCAAAACAGGGTCAGGAGGCGCTGCCATAGGAACCACTGGCTCGACAAACCTCTTCAATAAGGACTTGTGGAACACGTTATGGATCTTAAATGTCCCTGGAAGAAGCAAACAAAAAAGGAAACAGGATTAAGAATCTCCATGATCTTATAAGGTCCAATTAACCTAGGCTTAAACTTAGGAGATGCAACTCTCATAGGAATATTTCTTGAGGACAACCAGACCAAGTCCCCCACTTTAAACCGAGGACCATCAGTCCTATGCCGGTTGGCAAACCGCTGGGCCTTCTCCTGAGAGAGGGACAACCTCTCCACTACCTGGTCCCAAATCTGCTGCATATGCTCCACAACAGAGTCAACACCCGGACAGACAGAAGCCTCCGTCTGTACCGAAGAAAATCGAGGGTGAAACCCAAAATTGCAGAAAAATGGAGACATCAAAGTGGCAGAGCTTGCCCTATTATTAAGAGCAAATTCAGCCAAAGGCAAAAAAGAGACCCAGTCATCTTGATCAGCCAACACAAAGCATCTCAGATAAGTCTCCAATGTCTGGTTTGTTCTCTCAGTTTGTCCATTGGTCTGAGGATGAAAAGCAGAGGAGAAGGACAATTGAACACCAAGTTTAGAACAAAAAGTCCTATAAAAATCTGGAAACAAACTGGACTCCTCTGTCAGACACAATGTTCTCAGGAATGCCGTGTAACTGAACCACGTGCTGAAGGAACAAAGGCACCAATTTGGAGGAGGAAGGCAACTTAGGTAATGGCACAAGATGTATCATTTTGGAAAACCTATCACAAATCACCTAGACAACGGTCATTCTCTGAGAAACAGGGAGGTCGGAAATAAAATCCATAGAGATATGGGTCCATGGTCTCTTGGGCACAGGCAATGGCATCAACAAACCACTAGAGCGAGAGCAAGGCTTGGAGCGAGAGCAAGTCCCACAGGACTGCACAAACTCCCTGACGTCACGAGACAAAGTAGGCCACCAAAAGGACCGACTCACCAAGTCTCTGGTAGCAAAAATTCCGGGATGACCGGCTAACGTGGAACAATGAATCTCAGACATCACACTCTTCTTCCACTGGTCTGGGACAAACAATTTCCCAACAGGGCAGCGCTCGGGTTTATCCTCCTGACATCCTTCCAGAGCCAGTCTCAAATTGGGCGAGATGGCGGAAAGAACTACACCCTCTTTCAAAATAACAGCAGGATCAGATAACTCAGGAGAGTCTGCAAGGAAACTCCTTGAGAGGGCATCCGCCTTAACATTCTTAGTGCCAGGAAGAAAGGAAACCACAAAATTAAAACGTGTGAAAAACAAGGCCCACCAGGCCTGTCTATGATTAAGTCGCTTGGCTGATTCCAGATAAACCAGATTCTTATGGTCCATGAGGACCACCACCTGATGTTTGGCTCCCTTCAGCCAATGTCTCCACTCTTCAAAAGCCCACTTCATGGCCAATAACTCCCGATTACCCACGTCATAATTACGTTCAGTTGGAGAAAATTTTCGAGAGAAAAAAGCACAAGGGTTACTTTTAGAGGTCTCAGGATCTCTTTGGGACAAAACTGCACCTGCCCCAATTTCAGAGGCATCAACCTCCACCTGAAATGGCAGAGAAACATCAGGCTGCCGTAGAACAGGAGCAGAAGTGAATCTCCGTTTAAGTTCCTGAAACGCAGAGACTGCCTCAGGAGGCCAATTCACCACATCAGAACCCTTTTTGGTCAAATCAGTCAATGGTTTAACAATAACAGAGAAATTACCAATAAATTTACGATAAAAATTGGCAAAACCCAAGAATCTCTGAAGAGCCTTTAATGAAGTAGGTTGGACCCAATCACAGATGGCCTGAACCTTGACCGGGTCCATTTCAATAACAGATGGAGACAAAATGAATCCCAGAAATGAGATCCTCTGTACGCCAAAAAGACACTTTGATCCCTTCACATACAGAGCATTCTCTCTCAAAATCTGGAACACAGTCCGAACATGTTTCATATGAGAGTCCCAATCATTGGAAAAAATCAAGATATTATCCAAATAAACAATCAGAAATTTATCCACAAAATCCCTGAAAATGTCATTCATGAAGGACTGGAAGACGGAAGGAGCATTAGTGAGCCCAAAGGGCATCACTAGGTACTCAAAATGCCTCTCTGGGGTATTAAACGCCGTCTTCCATTCATCCCCGTGCTTAATGCGAATAAGGTTATACGCCCCCCTGAGGTCAAGCTTGGTAAACCAAGTAGCACTTTTCACCCTGGAAAACAGGTCAGAAATCAAGGGTAACGGATATTGATATTTCACAGTGATATTGTTCAAGAGACGATAATCAATACACGGCCTTAACCCCTCTCTGCCATCAGACGTACTATTCCGTCCATGTGACCCTGGACCTAATTCCTATGGACGGAATAGTACATCATAGGCGATCAGCTGCGCTCCCGGGGGGAGCGCAGCTAATCGCCGCCGGGTGTCAGCTGATTATCACAGCTGACACCCGTGACTGTGTCAGGAGCGGTCACGGACCGCTCCCGGCACATTAACCCCTAGCACACCGCGATCAAACATGATCGCGGTGTGCCCGGGGCACAGGGGAGGATCGCGCAGGCAGGGGGCTCCCTGCGCGCCCCGCTGAGACCGTCAGAGCAGCGCGATGTGTCGCGCTGTTCCTAGGGTCCGTCCTCCCTCCAGGTCCCCGGATCCAAGATGGCGCCGGGGTCCTGCAGGGAGGCGGCTTCCTCAGTGCCTGCTGAGAGCAGGCGCTGGGGAAGCCTGCAGCGATGCCAGAGCGATCGCTGGTGTGACAGAGTGCTGTGCACACTGTCACACCAGCGATCTGCTAAAATACTGTGATGTCCCACCCTGGGACAAAGTAAAAAAGTAAAAAAAATAGAAATAAAAAGTGGTAAAAAAAATCATCATCAAAAAAAAAAAAATATTCCCCAATAAATTCATTTCTTCCTGTAAATAAAAAAAACAAAACAATAAAAGTACACATATTTGGTATCGCCGCATCCGTAACGACCCCCCCTATAAAACTGTCCCACTAGTTAACCCCTTTAGTGAACCCCTTAAAAAAAAAAAAAAAAAACTAAGCAAAAAATCAATGCTTTATCATCATACTGCCGAACAAAAAGTGGAATAACACGCGATCAAAAAGACAGATATAAATAAACATGGTACCGCTGAAAACGTCATCTTGTCCCGCAAAAAACGGGCCATCATACAGCATCATCAGCGAAAAAATAAAAAGTTATAGCTCGCAGAATGAAGCGATGCAAAAATAATGATTTTTTATATAAAATTGTTTTTATTCTATAAAAGCGGCAAAACATAAAAAAATGATATAAATGAGGTATCGCCATAATCGTACTGACCCGAAGAATAAAACTGCTTTATCAATTTTACCACACACGGAACGGTATAAACGCCTCCCCAAAAGAAATTCATGAATTGCTGATTTTTGTTCATTCTAACCTCCCAAAAATCGAAATAAAAAGCGATCAAAAAATGTCACGTGCTCAAAAATGATACCAATAAAAACGTCACCTCGTCCCGCAAAAAATAAGACCTCACATGACTCTGTGGGCCAAAATATGCAAAAATTATAGCTCTCAAAATGTGGTGATGCAAAAAACTTCTTTTTGCAATAAAAAGCGTCTTTTAGCGTGACAGCTGCCAATCACAAAAACCCGCTATAAATAGTAAATCAAACCTCCCTTTATCACCCCCTTAGTTAGGGAAAAATAATAAAATTAAAAAAATGTATTTATTTCCATTTTCTCATTAGGGTTAGTGTTGCGGCTAAAGTTAGGGTTAGGATTGGCGCTAAAGTTAGTATTAGGGTTATGGTTGGGATTAGGGTTAGGGGTGTGTTAGGGTTAGGTTTGTGGTTAGGGTTGGGACTAGGGTTAGGGTATGTTGGGGTTAGGGTTGGAGTTAGAATTGGGGGGTTTCTGCTGTTTAGGCACATCAGGGGCTCTCCAAATGTGACATGGCGTCTGATCTCAATTCCCGCCAATTCTGCGTTGAAAAAGTCAAACGGTGCTCCTTCACTTCTGAGCTCTGCCATGCGCCCAAACAGTAGTTTACCCCCGCATATGGGGTATCAGCGTACTCTGTACCCCAAGAGTTATTGTGCAATTTGTCCTATTTCTTCTGTTACCCTTGGGAAAATAAAAAACTGGGGGCGACAAAATCATTTTTGTAAAAAAAAAATGATTTTTTTGTTTTTTACGGCTGTATGTTATAAATTTTCTGTGAAGCACTTGGGGCTTCATAGCGCTCACCACACTACTAGATAAGTTCCTTGTGGGGTCTATTTTCCAAAATGGGGTCACTTGTGAGGGGTTTCCACTGTTTAGGCGCATCAGGGGCTCTCCAAATGCGACATGATGCCCCCAGACCATTCCATCAAAGTCTGCAATCCAAAACGTCACTACTTCCCTTCCGAGCCCAGACGTGCACCCATACAGTCGTTTTCTCACACATGTTGGGTATCAGCGTACTCAGGACAAATTGGACAACAACTTTTGGGGTCCAATTTCTCCTGTTACCCTTGTGAAAATAAAATATTGGGGGCGAAAAAATCATTTTTGTAACAAAAAAAAGGATTTTTTATTTTTACAGCTGTACGTTATAAACTACTGTGAAGCACTTAGGGGTTCAAAGTGCTCAACATACTTCTAGATAAGTTCCTTGTGGGGTTTATTTTCCAAAATGGGGTCACTTGTGGGGGTTTCCACTGTTTAGGCGCATCAGGGGCTCTCCAAATGCGACATGACGCCCCCAGACCATTCCATCAAAGTCTGCAATCCAAAACGTCACTACTTCCCTTCCGAGCCCAGACGTGCACCCATACAGTCGTTTTCTCACACATGTTGGGTATCAGCGTACTCTGTTATGTTACGGTAGCTGAGGAGTGCAGGTAAAAAAGGAAATACACCAGAGCAGTTGGAATCTATGAGATTGCAGTACCCTGACTAACCACCGCAACTAGAGGCAGCCGTGGAGCGTTCCTACGTTGGTCCTAGACGCCTCGTCACAGCCTGAGAAACTAACTACACCTAAAGATAGAAATAGGAAAGCTATCTGCCCCGGAGCAGAACCCCAAAGACAACAGAAAGCCCCCAAACATGTAATGGCGGTTAGACAAGAGGAAATACTGACACAGAAAGAAAATAGTATGAGCAAACGCTGGGGCCCAAACTATCTAAATAGAAAAGGATAGGAAGGGTACTTACTGCAATCTCAGAAAACCCTGAAAAAACACCAACTCTACTAATTTCAAAATCACCTGAATCACACGACCTCTACCACCTAAATTAGTTCTCTGGTGTAAAAAAATCAAAACAGCAGCCACTGAAAAAACTGGAAAAAGCAAAAGAACAAACATCAGTGGCTGGACTAAACTGAGAGGGCAAAAGCCCCCGGAGGGGACCCAGAAGGCCCCCACAGAAGTGCAGGACAAAATGCAAAAATATAGCAAAAACACAAAATAAGAAATTGTCTTATCTGATAGCAGGAGATGCAGACACGACACAGCAGGCTACAAGGGAAACTGGAAAGAAGGATTCAGACCAGAACAATTGATCACCGGCAACCCTGATGGGAAAATGACTCCCTTATATAAGACCAATCAGTAACACCTGATTCCCAGTCCTCACAATCCTCACTAGTACCGCTTGTAACCACCAGAGGAGCCTCTGCTCAGAACTCATCTCAAACCCATTCACAACAGTACCCCCCCCTTGAGGAGGGGTCACCGAACCCTCATTTGAGCAACCAGGTCGGTCAGGATGAGTTCTATGATACGCACGGATAAGTCTCCTAGCATGGATGTCCGAAGCAAACACCCAAGAATTGTCTTCCTGACCATAACCTCTCCATTTAACCAAATACTGGAGTCTTCGTCTAGAAAAACGAGAATCCAATATTTTCTCAACCACATACTCCAGATTGCCCTCAACCAAAACAGGGTCAGGAGGCACAGCAGCAGGAACCACTGGCTCAACAAACCTCTTCAACAAGGACTTGTGGAACACGTTATGGATCTTAAATGTCCCTGGAAGAAGCAAACGAAAAGAAACAGGATTAATAATCTCCATGATCTTATAAGGTCCAATGAACCTAGGCTTAAATTTAGGAGATGCTACTCTCATAGGAATATTCTTTGAGGACAACCAGACCAAGTCCCCCACTTTAAACCGAGGACCATCAGTCCTATGCCGGTTAGCAAACCGCTGGGCCTTCTCCTGAGAGAGGGACAACCTCTCCACTACCTGGTCCCAAATCTGCTGCATACGCTCAACAACAGAGTCAACACCTGGACAGACAGAAGCCTCCGTCTGTCCGGAAGAAAATCGAGGGTGAAACCCAGAATTACAGAAAAACGGAGACATCAAAGTGGCAGAGCTAGCCCTATTATTAAGAGCAAACTCAGCCAAAGGCAAAAAAGAGACCCAGTCATCCTGATCAGCAGACACAAAGCATCTTAGATAAGTCTCCAATGTCTGGTTTGTTCTCTCAGTTTGACCATTGGTCTGAGGATGAAATGCCGAGGAGAAAGACAATTGAACACCCAGTTTAGAACAAAAAGTCCTCCAAAATCTGGAAACAAACTGGACTCCTCTGTCAGACACAATGTTCTCAGGAATGCCGTGTAAACGAACCACGTGCTGAAGGAACAACGGCACCAATTCAGAGGAGGAAGGCAACTTAGGTAATGGCACAAGATGTATCATTTTGGAAAACCTATCACAAATTACCCAGATGGTGGTCATTCTCTGAGAAACAGGAAGATCGGAAATGAAATCCATAGAGATATGGGTCCATGGTCTCTTGGGCACAGGCAATGGCATCAACAAACCACTAGAGCGAGAGCAAGGCTTGGAGCGAGAGCAAGTCCCGCAGGACTGCACAAATTCCCTGACATCGCGAGACAAGGTAGACCACCAAAAGGACCGACTAACCAAGTCTCTGGTACCAAAAATTCCGGGATGCCCAGCCAATGCGGAACAATGAATCTCAGACATCACACTCTTTTTCCATTGGTCCGGGACAAACAATTTTCCAACAGGGCAGCGCTCGGGCCTATCCTCCTGACACCCCTCCAGAGCAAGTCTCAAATTGGGCGAGATGGCGGAAAGAACTACACCCTCCTTCAAAATAACAGAGGGATCAGATAGCTCAGGAGAGTCCGCAAGGAAACTCCTCGAGAGGGCATCCGCCTTAACATTCTTAGTGCCAGGAAGAAAGGAAACCACAAAATTAAAACGTGTGAAAAACAAGGCCCACCTGGCCTGTCTAGGATTGAGTCGCTTGGCAGATTCCAGATAGACCAGATTCTTATGGTCCGTAAGGACCACCACCTGATGTTTGGCTCCCTCCAGCCAATGTCTCCACTCTTCAAAAGCCCACTTCATGGCCAATAACTCCCGATTACCCACGTCATAATTACGTTCAGTAGGAGAAAATTTTCGAGAGAAAAAGGCACAAGGGTTACTTTTAGAGGTCTCTGGATCTTTTTGGGACAAAACGGCACCTGCCCCAATTTCAGAGGCATCAACCTCCACCTGAAATGGCAGAGAAACATCAGGCTGCCGTAGAACAGGAGCAGAAGTGAATCTCTGCTTAAGTTCCTGAAATGCAGAGACTGCCTCAGGAGGCCAATTCACCACATCAGAACCCTTTCTGGTCAAATCAGTTAATGGTTTAACAATAACCGAGAAATTACCAATAAATTTACGATAAAAATTGGCAAAACCCAAAAATCTCTGAAGAGCCTTTAATGAAGTAGGTTGGACCCAATCACAGATGGCCTGAACCTTGACCGGGTCCATTTCAATAACAGATGGGGACAAAATGAATCCCAGAAATGAGATCTTCTGTACGCCAAAAAGACACTTTGATCCCTTCACATACAGAGCATTCTCTCTCAAAATCTGGAATACAGTTCGAACATGTTTCACATGAGAGTCCCAGTCATTAGAAAAAATCAAGATATCATCCAAATAAACAATCAGAAACTTGTCCACAAAATCCCTGAAAATGTCATTCATGAAGGACTGGAAGACGGAAGGAGCATTAGTGAGCCCAAAGGCATCACAAGGTACACAAAATGCCCTTCATGGGTGTTGAATGCCGTCTTCCATTCATCCCCGTGCTTAATGCGAATAAGGTTATACGCCCCCCTGAGGTCAAGCTTGGTAAACCAAGTAGCGTTTTTCACCCTGGAAAACAGGTCAGAAATCAAGGGTAACGGGTATTGATATTTCACAGTAATATTGTTCAATAGACGATAATCAATACACGGCCTTAATGAACCATCTTTTTTGGCCACAAAGAAAAAAACGGCACCTAAGGGTGAAGAGGATGGTCTGATATGACCCTTCTCCAATGATTCCTTGATATAAGACCGCATAGCGTCATGTTCAGGTACAGACAAGTTAAAAAGGCGACCTTTAGGGAATTTACTACCCGGCACTAATTCAATAGCGCAGTCATAGCTCCTATGGGGAGGTAAGGATGCAGATTTACTTTCGCTAAACACATCAGAAAAATCAAACAAAAAGTCAGGAACATCCTCAGCCTGGAGGGAGGCAGAAAAAACAGGAGTGTTGGTATTAACACATTGGCAGCCCCAACTGGTTACAGACACAGATTTCCAATCCAAAACAGGATTATGAGACTGTAACCAAGGGAAACCCAGCACTATAATGTCATGCAGATTATATAGAACCAAAAATTTGCAGCACTCCTGGTGATCAGGTTCAACCCTCATTATCACCTGAGTAGAAAACTGGGGTTTATTCTCAGCCAAAGGGTAGAATCGATCCCCAGTAAAGGAATAGACTTCTGTAGGGGTATCAAGGGAAACCCACAACGATTAGCAAAATCATAATCCATCAGGTTAATAGCTGCTCCAGAATCAACGAAAGCCTGAGCAGAAAATGAGGACAGAGAGCATATCAGAGTGATAGTTAATAAAAACTTAGTCTGAACACTACCCAAGACAACTGAGCGTGCAAAATGTCTTCCCCGCTTAGGGCAGACTGAAATAGCATGAGAGGCATCACCACAGTAGAAACATAACCCATTGCGCTTTTGAAAATCATGACGCTGTGCCCCAGACACCACTCCATCACACTGCATGGGCTCAGCAGCTGGCTCACAAGGCAACACCACTCCACGCATACTTCTCCGCTCACGCAAACGTCTGTCAATTTGAATCGCTAATGACATAGAGTCATTGAGACCAGAGGGGACAGGGAATCCCACCATAACATCCTTTACATTATCCGACAGACCCTTCCGGAAAAGGGCCGCCAAAGCGTCGTCATTCCATTTGGTCAGGACTGCCCACCTACGGAATCTCTGACAGTATAACTCAGCGTCATCAAGCCCCTGATTTAATGCCAACAAGGCTTTTTCAGCTTGATCAGTGACATTAGGCTCATCGTACAATAACCCCAAAGCCTGAAAAAATGCATCAACATCACTCAAAACAGGATCCCCAGGTATCAGGGAAAAAGCCCAATCCTGAGGATCGCCGCGCAGGAGAGAGATGATAATTTGAACCTGCTGCGCTGCGTTTCCTGAGGACTTAGATTTTAAGGCAAGAAACAATTTACAATTATTTTTGAAATTCTGAAACTTAGCTCGATCCCCTAAAAACAAATCTGGCATGGGATCCTAGGTTCCACAACAGGCAACCTAGCAAGATATGCAGCAATACTCTGAACCTCAGTGGCAAGCTGATCCACACGGCCAGACAACTGTGCAAACTCCATTGGGAGAAAAGATCCTCCCCAGCACCCAGAGATACAGAGGGAAAAAAAAAAAATGCAACAAACAGAAAAATATCTCTGACAACTTTTCTACCTTCAAAATATTTTTTCCCTTCTGTGAGTACCATACAATTTTTCTGGCCGGTGATACTGTTATGTTACGGTAGCTGAGGAGTGCAGGTAAAAAAGGAAATACACCAGAGCAGTTGGAATCTATGAGATTGCAGTACCCTGACTAACCACCGCAACTAGAGGCAGCCGTGGAGCGTTCCTACGTTGGTCCTAGACGCCTCGTCACAGCCTGAGAAACTAACTACACCTAAAGATAGAAATAGGAAAGCTATCTGCCCCGGAGCAGAACCCCAAAGACAACAGAAAGCCCCCAAACATGTAATGGCGGTTAGACAAGAGGAAATACTGACACAGAAAGAAAATAGTATGAGCAAACGCTGGGCCAAAACTATCTAAATAGAAAAGGATAGGAAGGGTACTTACTGCAATCTCAGAAAACCCTGAAAAAACACCAACTCTACTAATTTCAAAATCACCTGAGATCACACGACCTCTACCACCTAAATTAGTTCTCTGGTGTAAAAAAAATCAAAACAGCAGCCACTGAAAAAACTGGAAAAAGCAAAAGAACAAACATCAGTGGCTGGACTAAACTGAGAGGGCAAAAGCCCCCGGAGGGGACCCAGAAGGCCCCCACAGAAGTGCAGGACAAAATGCAAAAATATAGCAAAAACACAAAATAAGAAATTGTCTTATCTGATAGCAGGAGATGCAGACACGACACAGCAGGCTACAAGGGAAACTGGAAAGAAGGATTCAGACCAGAACAATTGATCACCGGCAACCCTGATGGGAAAATGACTCCCTTATATAAGACCAATCAGTAACACCTGATTCCCAGTCCTCACAATCCTCACTAGTACCGCTTGTAACCACCAGAGGGAGCCTCTGCTCAGAACTCATCTCAAACCCATTCACAACAGTACTCAGGACAAATTGGACAACAACTTTTGGGGTCCAATTTCTCCTGCTACCCTTGTGAAAATAAAATATTGGGGGCGAAAAAATCATTTTTGTAAAAAAAAAAAAGGATTTTTTATTTTTACGGCTGTACGTTAGAAACTTCTGGGAAGCACTTCGGGTTCAAAGTGCTCACCACACATCTAGATAAGTTCCTTGTGGGGTCTATTTTCCAAAATGGGTCACTTGTGGGGTGTTTCCACTGTTTAGGCACATCAGGGGCTCTCCAAATGCGACATGACGCCCCCAGACCATTCCATCAAAGTCTGCAATCCAAAACGTCACTACTTCCCTTCCGAGCCCCGACGTGCGCCCATACAGTAGTTTACTCCCACATATTGGGTATTAGCGTACTCAGGACAAATTGGACAACAACTTTTGGGTCCAATTTCTCCTGTTACCCTTGTGAAAATAAAATATTGGGGGTGAAAAAATCATTTTTGTAAAAAAAAAAAAAGATTTTTTATTTTATGGCTGTACGTTATAAACTTCTGTGAAGCACTTTGGGGTTCAAAGTGCTCACCACACATCTAGATAAGTTCCTTGAGGGTCTAATTTCCAAAATGGTGTCATTTGTGGGGATTTCCACTGTTTAGGCAGATCAGGAGCTCTCCAAACACGACATGGCATCCAGCCAATTCTGCGTTGAAAAAGTCAAACGGCGCTCCTTCCCTTCCAAACTCTGCCATGCACCCAAACAGTGGTTTACCCCCACATATGGGGTATCAGCGTACTCAGGACAAATTGCACAATAACTTTTGGAGTCTTGTTACCCTTGGGAAAATAAAAATTGGGGTGAAAAGATCAATTTTGTGGAAAAAATATGATTTTTTAATTTTACGGCTCTACGTTATAAACTTGTGTGAAGCACTTGGGGGTTCAAATTGCTCACCAAAGATCTAGATAAGTTCCTTAGGGGGTCTAGTTTCCCAAATGGGGTCACTTGTGGGGGGTTTCCACTGTTTAGGCACATCAGGGACTCTCCAAATGCAACATGGCGTCCAATCTCAATTCCAGCCAATTTTGGTTGGAAACAGTCAAATGGTGCTACTTCCATTCCGAGCTCTGCCATGCGCCCAAACAGTGGTTCCCCCCCACATATGGGGTATCAACGTACTCAGGACAAATTGGACAACAACTTTTGAGGTCCAATTTCTCCTGTTACCTATGGGAAAATAAAAAATTAGTGACTAAGAGATAATTTTTGTGGGAAAAAAATAGGATTTTTTATTTTCATGCCCGGGCATTATAAACTTGTGTGAAGCACTTGGGGGTTCAAAGTGCTCACCAAAGATCTAGATAAGTTCCTTAGGGGTCTTGTTTCCAAAATGGGGTCACTTGTGGGGGTTTCCACTGTTTAGGCTCATCTGGGGCACTACAAACGGAACATGACCCCCATCAATGTTTGCATTCCAAAACGTTACTGCTTCCTTTCCAAGCCCTGCCGTGCGCCCAAACAGTTCCCCCCCCCCACATATGGGGTATCAGCGTACTCAGGACAAATTGGACAACAACTTTTGGGGTCCAATTTCCTTGGGAAAAATCAAAAATTTGGGACTAAAAAATCATTTTTGTGAAAATTGTTTTTTTTTTTTTTTTCACACCCAGGCATTATAAACTTTTGTGAAACACTTTGGGGCTCAAAGTGCTCACAACAGATCTAGATAAGTTCCTTAGGGGTCTAGTTTCCAAAATGGTGTCACTTGTGGGGGGTTTCCACTGTTTAGGCGCATCAGTGGCTCTCCAAACACGACATGGCGTCCAATCTCAACTCCAGCCAATTTTAGTTTGAAAAAGTCAAACGGCGCTCCTTCCATTACGAGCTCTGCCGTGCGCCCAAACAGTGGTTTTCCCCCACATATAGGGTATTGGCGTACTCAGGAGAAATTGCACAACAACTTTATCTGCCCATTTTCTCCTTTTACCCTTGTCAAAACAAAAAAAAAGTTTGTAAAAGATCATTTTTGTGGCTAAAAAGTTAAATATTAATTTTTTCCTTCCACATTGCTTCAGCTCCTGTGAAGCACCTGAAGGGTTAATAAACTTCTTGAATGTGGTTTTGAGTACCTTGAGGGGTGCAGTTTTTAGAATGGTGTCACTTTTTGGTATTTTCTGCTATATAGACCCGTCAAAGTGACTTCAAATGTGAGGTGGTCCCTAAAAAAATGGCTTTGTAAATTTTGTTGTAAAAATGAGAAATCACTGGTTAACTTTTAACCCTTATAATTTCCGAACAAAAAAAAATTTTGGTTCCAAAATTGTGCTGATGTAAAGTAGACATGTGGGAAATGTTATTTCTTAACTATTTTGTGTGACATATTTCTCTGTTTTAAGGGAAAAAAAATTCAAAGTTTGAAAATTGCAAAATTTTCAAAATTTTCGCCATATTTGTGTTTTTTCAAAAATAAACGCAAGTTATATCGAAGAAATTATACTTCTAACGTGAAGTACAATATGTCACGAGAAAACAATCTCAGAATCGCGAAGATCCGTTGAAGCGTTCCAGAGTTATAACCTCATAAAGAGACAGTGGTCAGAATTGTAAAAATTGGCCCGGTCATTAACGTGCAAACCACCCTTGGGGTGAAGGGGTTAATGAACCATCCTTTTAGGCCACAAAAAAAAAACGTCACCCAAGGGTGAAGAGGATGGTCTGATATGACCCTTCTCCAATGACTCCTTGATATAAGACCGCATAGCGTCATGTTCAGGTACAGACAAGTTAAAAAGGCGACCTTTAGGGAATTTACTACCAGGCACTAATTCAATAGGGCAGTCATAGCTCCTATGGGGGGGCAAGGATGCAGATTTACTTTCGCTAAACACATCAGAAAAATCAGTCAAAAAGTCAGGAACATCTTGAGCCTGGGGAGAGGCAGAAAAAACAGGAGTGTTGGCATTAACACATTGGCAGCCCCAACTGGTTACAAACACAGATTTCCAATCCAAAACAGTATTATGAGACTGTAACCAAGGGAAACCTAGTACAATAATGTCATGCAGATTATACAACACCAAAAATTTGCAACTCTCCTGATGATCTGGTTCAACCCTCATTATCACCTGAGTAGAGAACTGGGGTTTATTCTCAGCCAAAGGGGTAGAATCAATCCCCAGTAGGGGAATAGACTTCCGTAGGGGCATCAAGGGAAACCCACAACTTTTAGCAAAATCAAAATCCATCAGGTTAATAGCTGCTCCCGAATCAACAAAAGCCTTAGCAGAAAATGTGGACAGGGAGCAAATCAGGGTAACAGTCAACAGAAATTTATTCTGATCACTACCCAAGACAACTGAGCGTGCAAAACGTCTTCCCGCTTAGGGCAGACTGAAATAGCATGAGAGGCATCACCACAGTAAAACATAACCCATTGCGTTTTTGAAACTCATGATGCTGTGCCCCAGAAGCCACTCTATCACACTGCATGGGTTCAGAAGCTGCTTCACAAGGCAACACTATTCCATGCATACTTCTACGCTCACGCAAACGTCTGTCAATTTGAATCACTAATGACATAGAATCATTGAGACCAGAGGGAGCAGGGAAACCCACCATAACATCTTTTACATTCTCTGACAGACCCTTCCGAAAAAGGGCTGCCAAAGCATCATCATTCCATTTGGTCAGGACTGCCCACTTTGGAATTTCTGACAGTACAACTCAGCGTCCTCAAGCCCCTGATTTAATGCCAACAAGGTTTTTTCAGCTTGATCAGTGACATTAGTTTCATCGTACAACAACCCTAGAGTCAGAAAAAATGCATCAACACTACCCAAAACAGGGTCCCCAGGTGTCAGGGAAAAATCCCAATCCTGAGGATCGCCGCACAGGAGAGAGATGACAATTTGAACCTGCTGTGCTGCGTTCACTGAGGACTTAGGTTTTAAGGCAAAAAACAACTTACAGTTATTTTTGAAATTCAGAAATTTAGCTCGATCCCCCAAAAACAAATCTGGCATGGGGATCCTGGGTTCCACAACTGGCAACCTAGCCAGATAGGTAGCAATACTCCGAACCTCAGTGGCAAGCTGATCCACTCAGCCAGACAACTGTGCAAACTCCATTGAGAGAAAAAAAAATACCCTGACTAACCACCACAACTAAAGGCAGCCGTGGAGCATTCCTACGTTGGTCCTAGACGCCTCGTCACAGCCTGAGAGGTTAACTACACCTAAAGATAGAAAGAGGAAATATATCTGCCCCGGAGCAGATCCCCAAAGAACAAAAGAAGCCCCCAAACATGTAATGGCGGTTAGACAAGAGGAAATACAGACACAGACAGAAAATAGTATGAACAAACGCTGGGGCCCAATCTGCCTAGACAGAAAAGGATAGGAAGGATACTTACTGCAATCCCAAAAACCCTAAAAAAAAAGCCAACGCTACTAATTGCAAAAACACCTGAGATCACACGACCTCTACCACCTAAATTAGTTCTCTGGTGTAACAAAACTCAGCCACAGCCACAGAAAAAAACTGGAAAAGGCAAATGAACAAACAACAGTGTCTCCAGAGGAACCGAGAGGAGACCAAGCCCCCCGGGGAGGGGAACCTGGCCAACCTCACAGAAATGCAGATAAATATGCAAATGGCAAGCACAAAAACAAAAAACAGAAAATATCTTATCTGAGAGCAGGAGAAGAGGCAAGACTCAGCAAGCTTCCAAGTGAACCAGGAAACAACTTTGAGACAAGAACAATTGATCACCGGCAACCATGATGGGGGGAAACCTCCCTTATATCCAGCTAGTCCGTGATTCCTGATTGCCAATCCTCATTGAATGGTTCAGTACTGTTTGTAACCACCAGAGGGAGCTTCCGCTCAGAATTCATTTCTAAAACATTCATAACAGGCGGGTCCCTGAGACAACACTGCCCCCACCCCCACCTCCGATGCTTCTACCTCAACAATAAATAGTTGAGATGGATCAGGCTGGACCAATACAGGAGCAGACATGAAACATTTTTTCAAAAGGCTGCAACTGCCGGAACCGACCAGTTTTTAAGATTAGCCCCCTTGCGAGTGAGATCAGTGAGAGGCTTGACCACCTGAGAAAACCCTTTAACAAATTTACGATAATAAATTGGCAAACCCCAAAAAACGCTGAAGACCTTGAAGGTCTTTGGGTTGCACCCTATCCACAATGGCCTGTACCTTTCCAGGGTCCATGCGAATCCCCTTAGCAGACAGAATGACCCCCAGAAAGGACAGTTCTGGGACAAAAAATATACTCTTCTCAGGTTTAGCGAACAGCAAGTTCTCCCGTAACCTCTGAAGAACTGCACGCAGATGACCCATGTGAGATTCCTTGTCAGATGAAAATACCTGGATATCATCTAAATATATCACCACAAAGCACCCAATGAAGTCAGAAAAAACATTATTAATGAAATTCTGAAACACTGCTGGCGCAATAGTGAAACCAAAGGGCATAACGAAGTTTTCAAACAAACCCTCAGATGTGAGAAATGTTGTTTTCCACTCATCCCCTTCCCAAATATGGATAAGATTATACGCTCCCCTGAGGTCTGACTTGAAAAACCACTTAGCCCCAGACAATTGGTTGAAAAGATCAGGGATAAGCAGCAGAGGGTAGGTATTTCTCACCAAAATCTTATTAAGTTCCCAAAAATTGAGGCAAGGGCGTAAACCATCATCTTTTTTCTTAACAAAAAAGAATCCAGCAGCCACAGGAGAGACAGAGGGATTGATGTGTCCTTTACGTAAACTTTCAGGGACATACTCTTTCATAGCGGAACGTTCCAGGCCGGAAAGATTGTACAGACAGGCCTTGGGCAATTTAGCACCCGGAGCGAGATAGATAGCACAATCATAGGAGCGAATTGGTGGAAAACCACAGCCTCTTTTTCGGAGAACACGTCCTTAAAATCTTTCAGGTACTCCGGAATACCCTCTAGATTAACGGACGACACCAGTACAGCAGAAAGACAACCTTTAGAACACTTAGGACCCCATTTCACAAGATCCCGAGATTCCCAGTCAATAACACGATATAGTAATCATAACCAGGGGAATCCCAACACCAGTCCCGCTGAAAATTTGTCCACAATATAACATGAGATGCGTTCCTGATGCAAGGAACCCACCTTGAGGAGAAACTCCTTTGAGACAAATTTAACAATATTCTTAACCAGCGGAGTCTTATCAATAGCAATGATATGATTTAGTGTTTCAAGCCTAACTGTCTCTATCTGACACTTGGACTCCAATGACTTGGAGTCAATGAAGTTCATGGACGACCCACAGTCCACGAAAGCCGAAGTGGGTGTGAAACAATTCCCATAACAAAGTTCCACCTCCAACAACATCTTTTGACATGAGAAAAAAGGTACTCTTCGACGATCACCCAGACTCTGCAGCTTGTCAGTTGGTGGGCAAGAGGGGCAGTCCTTTTTCCAATGTCCAGGATTTCCACAGTAAAAACACAGTCTCCCCTCTCGTCGGCGCCTCCTCTCTTCCTCTTTAAGGTTGGTGGCCCCAACCTCCATAGGTTCAGTATATGGTGCCACAACAGAATTAACCAGAAGGAGCCTCTCCCTGCATTACACCTCTCTCCTGCAACCTCCGATCCATACGAATGGCCTTCTCCAAGGAGCTAGGTGTTGGGTGGAGAGCCAGACAGTTCTCTCCTGAACTGACATTTTAGCGCAGAGTCATTCCAGGTCACTTCGGTGGACCACTGCCTGAACTCAGAGCAATAGAATTCTTTAAAAAAAACTGGGGGATAAAAAATTGCCTAATGTAGGAGCACGTCTTGATACAATTGTAATACCATTTTCTAGCAAAACATCCATGGTTTCATCTCTTAATATGTTTAAGTTTCGGCGTACAATCTCTGATATTGACTTAAAATGAGTACTATATGTAAGAACCAAAACAGGTGGTTGTGAGGAAAAACAATTGATGTCAGCACCTGACTTGGGAGCTGCAGTAATAAGATCTTTCCTTGTTTTAGTATCTGCTATGTTAAATGTCCAATTAATGGTCCAGTTAGGATATTTTCTGTCAGTGAGCCGTTTTTTAATACGTTTTTCTCATTAATAAAAGACAAGCTGTCACTACAATTTCGTTTTGCCCGTAATGTTTCACCAAGAGGAATAGACTTAATTGTGTGGGAAGGATGAAAGCTATGTGCATGCAAAATAGTATCCCCTGCAGTCTTTTTCCGATAAGTGTAACTATTGATTGTTTGAAAAGGAATACCTGTCAAACATAAATCTAAAAAATGTTGTTGTTGATATAAGCAATGAATGAATTTAATGAATCAGGCTCACCCTGCCAGACATGTAAAAGATCATCTATGTATCTTGAATACCATTTAATATGGTCAAAAGTAGGAATTAGTCCTACCGGTAATGGTGTTTCCAGGAGTCCATCATGACAGCACCACCAGGAGGTTGTCCTTCATATCCTTGATAGGGACAGTAAGTAACAGGCCACACTGAACAATATCGCTAACGGGATCGCTAAAAAACGTCACTATTTAGCGATCCCGTTAGCGATGTTGTTCAGTGCGGCATCTGCCAGCGACGAGCTTCCTGCTGTGATCTCGCTCGTCGCTGGAATCGTTCCGGACCCTATTTTCTCGTCGGCGCTCCCGCTGGGTAAGTATATATCGCTAGTGTGGCACCTTTTCTTAGCGATTTAGCGGTACTTTTGTACCGCTAAAGTCGTTAAGAAGATCGCTAACGGCGATAGCGTCGTTAACTATATCGCTAAATGTGGCCGCACTTAGCGATATAGAAACAATCCCGCTAGCGATCGCATTAGTATGCGTCGTTATCGTGATCGCTAGCGGGATTGTTTAGTGTGGCAGTACCTTAACACAGAAGAGGTTGAATAGCCCATCCCCACCACCACCCTTCAGTGATTTTTCCAAGTACCACACCAGGATGGATACAACGCTATTATATTGAACTTCCTCTCTACACATGTTCACATCACATATCAGACAGGAAATCCAAGGGAGGGTATATAAGGGGTGCTGTCATGATGGACTCCTGGAAGCACCATTACCGGTAGGACTAATTCCTACTTTTCAGGACAGCACCACCAGGAGAAATACCAAATAACTCCTACTAGGATGGATTACTGATTGGAGGACTTTCCTCTCAAAGGCCGTCTGTTGGTTTGACAGAACGTCCAGCTTATAGTGTCTGCAAAAGGTATTTAAATCAGACCAAGTTGCAGCTCTGCATATCTGGTCCATGGAGGCCCCTGCACGTTCTGCCCATGAAGCCGAGATTGCTCTCAATGAGTGAGCCTTGAGACTTTCCGGTGGTTTCTTTCCCACCGAGACATATGCTGTGCTAATAGCTGATTTTATCCATCTAGCTAAAGTAGCTTTGGACGCCTTCCTTCCTTTGTTCCTTCCAGCTATCTGGACAAAGAGATTAGAGTCCACTCTCCAGCTCTCTGTGATCTTTAAGTAATGAAGAACTGTTCTCTTTACATCCAACAGGTGAAGAGAGAATTCTTTCTCATTGCTGTAGTTTTGCTGGCAAAAAGTTGGTAGCACAATTTCCTGATTCCTATGGAAGTCTGAAACAACTTTGTGAAGGAAGGCGGGATCCAGTCTTAAGACAATACAGTCCTCTTGAATCTTCAAGTATGTGTCTCTTATGGAGAGGGCTCGAATCTAGCCAATACGCTTGCCGATGTTATTGTTACTAGGAAGAGGGCTTTGAGAGTCACCGACCTTAGGTGTGCCTGGTCTAGAGGCTCGTATAGTTTTTCGCACAGTTCATTCAGAACCAATCTGAGATCCCAGGGGGGCACTGAGCTGCTTATTGTGGGCCCAGTACGCTGCGTAGCTTTAATGAATCTCGCTACCCAGGGATGATTAGCTATTGGAGAGTCAGAAAAGGAGCTCAGGGCTGCATTCTGTACTTTCAACGTACTAGGCCTCAAGCCTTTATCAATGCCAGATTGAAGGAAGTCCAGAATCGGGGGAATATCTGGACCTTGGGAGATGGATACTGGAACTGAACTTTGTGAGCAGAATTTTTTTCCAGATCTTCCTATATATTGCTGAAGTCACCGGTTTCCGGCTCTTTTGCATGGTAGCAATGACTAGTTCCCGACAACCCTTTTGATCTCAGGATCTCCTTCACAGAATCCAAGCTGACAGCTGTAACATCTCTAGGTTTTGATGAAGTAGAGGGCCCTGAACTAAGAGGTCCGTTCTTGCTGGTAAAAGGATTGGGTCTTCCAAAGCCATCCACTTTAATAGGGAGAACCAGCTCCTCTTGGGCCAGTATGGGACTATTAGTATTACGGATGCCGCTCTCCTGGAACTTTCTCAGGACTCTCGGTATTAGAGCAAGTGGCGGAAAGGCGTAATTGATTCTCATATTCCAGCTTTGTGCTAAGGCATCTATCCCTGTCAGAGTGTCTCCTAGATTTAGGGAAAAACTTTTTTAGTTTTTGTATTTTTCCTTGAGGCGAATAAGTCCATTTCCGGTGTCCCCCAATGTAGGGTCAGCTGGACAAAGACCTCCTAGTTTAGAGACCACTCTGAGGGTTGAACCTTTTCCCTGCTTAGAAAGTCTGCCACCTGATTTTTTGAGCCTTTCAGGTGTACTGCAGTGATTGATTTTACTGTCAGTTCTGCCCAGGAAAATATTGCGTCTGACAAATCCTGCAAGTGACGGTGCCTCGGGCCTCCCTGGTGTAGAAGGAAGGCTACTGTTGTTGAGTTGTCTGAGAAGATCCTGACATGTTGATTTCTCAACTCTTCCTGATATCTTGTTAGTGCTTCCCAGATTGCTCTGAGCTCTCTGTGATTTGAAGACTTGTTGCGTACTGCTGTGGGCCAAGTTCCTTGGAGGTAACTTCCTTTCATGTGAGCCCCCCAGCATTTGAGGCTTGCATCCATAGTGATGTTGATACATGGAAACATCCTCCAGGGTCTTTCTTTCTCGAAGTTCGCTGCACTGGTCTACCATGACAGTGTGACAGTGACCTTTACCTTTCCGGATAGTCGCATCCTGATGTCCAACGATGCCTCTCTGCTGTCCCATGCCAAGGTCCACTGCACTGGTCCTCCATGACAGTGTGACAGTGACCTTTACCTTTCCGGATAGTCGCATCCTGATGTCTAATGATGCCTCTCTGCCATCCCAAGGACCTCCTGCTGTAAGTTTCTTGAATGGAATTGACTCCATTGAAAACTGGGAATACATGAGGTCATCAGGCCCAGGATTCTAATGGATTTCCTTATGGAGATGTATTTCCATTTCTGTATTGTCTGGATCTCTTGTCTGATCGTCTGTTGTTTGTACAGCGGAAGGAAAGTGTTTTCCTGTTTTGAATCCAGGAGAACTCCGAGAAACAACTTCTCTCTCTCTGGTCTGAAATTTGACTTTTCTAGATTTATTAGCCATGCTAGCCTCTCCAGGACTGATACAGTTGTTATTAAGTTTTCCTCCATCTGTTGTGAAGTGTCTGCTACCAGCAGCAGGTCATCTAAGTAGGGGACGATGAGAATGTTTCTTTCTCTTAGGAAGGCCATAACATCTGCCATGAGCTTGGTGAAGATTCGAGGGGCACAAGAGAGACCGAATGGCAGACATTTGGACAGAAATGCTGTATTCCGCTCTGGCCCTTTATAGCGAACCTGAGGTATTGCTGATGTGAGGCATGGATAGGTACATGGTAATAAGCACTCTTTAAATCTAGTGTACTCATTACCAAGTCCCTCTTTATCATTGGTATAATGGATCTGAGAGACTCCATCTTGAATTGTTTGTAAGCCACCCAACGGTTTAGTGGTTTGAGATTAATTATTGTCTGATATTCTCCTCCTGGTTTCTTTATAGAAAAAAGGGTTGAATAATGTCCCTGGAATCTCTGGGAATGAGGAACCTGAACTATGGCCCTCACCTCTGAAAGGTCCTGAATGTCTTTGATGGACTGCTGGTTACTGGGTCTGGGTTAAGCAATATCTCCTGGGGGTAACTGGGTGAATTCTATTCTGAGCCCCTACTGCACTGTATTTAGAATCCATAGATTCTGGGTGATCTTTTGCCAACCTTCCAGGAAGCACTGGTGTCTCCCCCCCCCCCAACCCTGCTGGCATCATTACCTGCTAGGTCTTGGCCCTTGATCCTGAAAGGAATTTCTCCCCTTGCCACCTTTGGAGTAACTCCACCTTCCAGATTTCAACTTTCCTTTATAGTCCTGCCTGGGAGGGGAGCGAGTCCTCCGAAAGAACGTTATCCTCTTCAGCTTTTCTTCAGGAAAGCCTTTCTTCTTATCTAACGCCTTTCCAAGTAGTTCGTCCAGTACTATACCGAATACATGTAGGCCAGTGAAGGGTATTGAACAAAACTTGTTCTTTGACTGGGTATCTCCCGTCCATGACCTAAGCCATAGAGCCCGCCTCACTACACTGGATAGTGAGTTGTTTCTTGCAGAAAAGCTGACCGATTCTGCTGAAGGGTCTGCCATAAAGTCAGTTGCCTTTTCAATAGTGGTAATTACCTCAGGATCTCCTCTCTGGGTGTTTTATTTTTAATCTGGTTTTCTAATTCCTCCACCCATAGGCTCATTGACCTGGCCACTGAAGTAGCCGCTATATTCGCCTTCATGATGGCCGCCGATGACTCCCAGGATTTCTTGAGGAGTTCCTGCAATCTTTTGTCCATAGGGTCTTTAAGGCCGGATGAGTCTTTGAAGGGGATTGCTATCTTCTTGGAGACTCTAGCCACGGGAATGTCAATTTTCGGTACAGATTTGGTATAGGTGCGGAACAGCACCTGCCGCCCAGAGCCCTCCGGAAGGGATGCTGCAGAAAATGAGAGCAACCAGCTCAACTGGGCACTGAGGGACCTCTCTCGTTATCAGCGCCCCTGCAGAGTCTGCCCAAGGACCGCGACTCCACTGCCCAGAGCCCTCTAGAGTGTGATGCAGCTGTTCCCGGGAGCCTGCTGCTCCACCGGGCTCTGACGCCCCACGGGATCGTCAGATACAGGTAATCTTCGCACTTCTGCGCTCCTCTGCGTCTGTCCCTGATAGGGACCAGAAAAACACTGAAGGGTGGTGGTGGGGAGGGGCTATTTAACCTCTTTTGTGTTCCTGTCTCTATCAAGCATACGAAGCAGCTGACACTTATGATGTATTCACACTGCGGGGCTGGGAAAGTGGCGGACGTAGATGGGGACAGGCGCAGAGATCCTCACTGCGCATGTGCCAGATTCCCAGCCCTGCAGTGTGAATACATCATAACACACTTCGGGGCGGGACCTGGGGCCGCCTCTACAGTACACGCAGCGCTGGTGGCGTCGCAAGAAGGAGAGGAGACGGGGGCCAGAAACAAGAGGGGGATGATTGACACCTCTGAGGCCGTTGACAGAGGGGGAGAAGACATACCTCCATGATACAATATAGGTATGTCGGAAAATTATAAAACTGTCTATTTCAGCGTTCCTAGCGATCAGAAACATAAGAGCCACCTTCACAGAATGCAGCCTTAGTGCTGCAGATGATGGCTCTTTTACTTAAAAAGGCCCTGGGGGGGTGACAGGTTCCCTTTAAGACAGAAAAAGGCCTTTTAAGTTTTGAGAGGATTAAAGCCCATACCTCACACCCGTTATAAATAGCTATTGTCACCAAGTACACACATTCCTTTCATCAGCAAAGCTTTACTCAGACATGTCTCCGAAAGGAAATATTGAATTTCAAAATTAGTATAAATCTGATATAGATAAAACATACATTTTCAGCACTGGAGCTAACAGGGGAAGAAGACGCAATTTTTCATAACCGTAACCCTGCTTATGAGACACAAATCCATAGTGGGTAGGTAACTGACAAAAGCTGTGCCATGTTTACTATCTATGGAACGGTAAAATCCAATGGAAAATATGGCGGGAATCTTGAACTTCTGTGACCAGCAGGAGTGTAGTTATCGCAGAAGTTGGGATTTCATAAAATCCTGAAGGACTGAGGACAGTCTACAGCCTGGCCCACTTGAGGTGTGTAGGTTAGGAGCTGATAAAAGATCAAGGCAAATTCTGTTCTATGTTCAATGCTGAGGAAGATACATGTCAGTGTAAGGTTGATCCCATTAACCAGACGCTTTCAACCCTATTTTTTTCTGTCCGCTGACTCACCTCTGCAAGTGCAAGTTTTTTGTTTTATCCCTTTTATTTTCTGCAACTGTATATGCGGTATTGTTTGTCTACTTTTTAAAATCTTTTGTATATTTCTCATAAACTGCCTCAATTTGGATTAAATATAAAATTTAAAAGTTTTATTCCTTTTGTTCTGTAACCGCACCTCAAAACCATACGCTACCAGAACCAGGCCTCCAGTCAGCCTGTAAAAACTGGTGGCGGCAGCGAGTAGTTTGGAGTTACGGCAGTATACACATACTCCATGTGTTGGAATCTGGAAGTGTATATACCATACGTTTACTGTTAGTTTTCTGATAACCGGCCTGTTAATGTGAACAGCCTGTGGCCTCCTCCATTATTCGTCTGTCAACCATGTAATATTCTGGACGATAGGGGGCAGCAGAGAGCTATTCGCACCAAAGGTCACAGTGTGTGGTTCTCGTGATCTTCCCGACCTGTGATATTGTGAAATTTGTGATTATAGTCGCCCTTGCACGTCGTACACACACGCCTCCGCTCCGTACACATGCAGCTCCGCTCCGTACACCTTGTACACACACGTCTCCGCTCCGTAAACCTCGTACACGCACAGCTCTGCTCCGTACACTTCATACACGCACAACTCTGCTCTGCTCCGTACACCAAGTACACACATCGTTCTGCTCAGTACACCTCGTACACACATGGCTCCACTCCGTACACCCATGGCTCCACTCCAGTCACCCATGGCTCCGCTTCGTATGCCTCATACGCACATGGTTCCACTCCGTACGCACATGGCTCCGCTCCGTATGCACACAGCTCTGCTCTGTACACCTCGTACACACATGGCTTCATTCCGTACGCCTTGTACACGCACAGCTCTGCTCCGTACTCCTCGTACACGCACGGCTCTGCTCCGTACACACGCAGCTCTGCTCCGTACGCCTCCTACATGTACAGCTTAGCTCTGTACGCCTCATACACTCATGGCTCCGCTCTGTACACCTCGTACATGCACAGCTCCGCTCTGTACACTCATGGCTCTGCTCTGTACACCAAGTACACACACGGTTCTGCTCAGTACACCTCATATACACACACAGCTCCGCTACATACACCTCGTACGCACCTGGCTCCACTTCGTACGCACATAGCTCTGCTCTGTACATCTCGTACATGCACGGCTCAGCTTTGTACACCCTGTACACGCACAGCTCTGCTCTGTACACCCACGGCTCTGTACACCAATTACACACACGGTTCTGCTCAGTACACCTCGTACACACCTGGCTCCACTTCGTACGCACATGGCTCTGCTCCATCCTCCTTGTACATGCACGGCTCTGCTCCATACACACACAGCTACACATGCCTCGAACACACACGGCTTAGCTCTGTATGCCTCGTACACGCGCAGCTCCACTCCGTGCACCTTGTACACACACGGCTCTGCTCCATACACACACGGCTCTGCTCCATAAACCTCGTACACACGGCTTCGCTCCGTACACCCCGTACACACACTGCTTCGCCCCGTACGTCATGTACACATACGGCTCTGCTCCATACACCCCGTACACACACGGCTCCGCTCTGTATACCCTGTAAACACACGGCTCCGCCCCGTACACCTCGTACACACACGGCTCTGCTCTGTACACATCACACACATGGTTCTGCTCCGTACACCTCACACACACGGCTCCGCTCCGTACACCTCGTACACACGCGGCTCCGCTCCGTACACCTCGTACACACACGGCTCCACTCCGTACACACGCGGCTCCGCTCCGTACACCTTGTACACACACAGCTCCGCTCTGTACACCTCGTACACACACGGTTCCACTCCGTACACCTCGTACACACACGGTTCCACTCCGTACACCTCGTACACACACGGTTCCACTCCGTACACCTCGTACACACACGGCTCGGCTCCGTACATATCGTACACACATGGCTCTGCTCCGTACACACACGGCTCTGCTCTGTACACCTCGTACACACACGGCTCTGCTACATCCACACTGTAAACCCCTCCTGACCCCACACATAAACTCCTCTCATCCAGCACCATGACAACCAGCACACTAGCACAGCAGAGTCCTGCATACACTGAGGCCCCTGATCATGTGACCCCTGACTCCTCCCCTCCTGTGACCTCATCACAGGTCCTGTGCACAGAACAGCCATATATGTGGAGTGCGGCTCTGCGGTTGGAGGCTGTGCACCAGAACTGTAGCAGGTAAAGACCCCAATATCCACAGGTGTCCCTTCTAATTGGGGAAACTGTCACCTCTAATAATCCTCGGACAGTTCTGACAATCACTGAAAAGTGCCCCTTTATGGAGGTGACAGAAAGTCTGTTTAGTCCCTTTATCTTCATAGTATCAGCTCTAATCCAATGGTGAGAGAGCGATTTACCCTGAAGAGTCACAGATTGTGGGGTCGTTATAAATGTTATATTTAGGGGGTTTTGTGTTGTCTCCTTATAATCCTCACATTGGTTTTGTTATTTTTCCGCTGATAGACACAAACGACCCAACTATGAGAGACGAGAACCAGGGAAACATGTATTACTCTTATAATACGGGGCCTCCACACAGTATAATGTTCCCACAGTAGTGTTTTTCATGTAAAATATAGAAGCATGCTAAAAAAAAATCCTCATATCCCAGAAAAAAAACCCACTGTACATGGAGACATTGGCCTCATTTATCTCCTGTCTTGTTGTTCTTACAAACAATCTTTTATAAAAGCCTCAAACCCCATAAATTACTGTACATGGAGACTTTGGGATCAGATAATTTCTGTCCGGTGTTTGTGCAAACAAAAAAATCTTTTATAAAAGCCTCAAACTTCTGTGTGAATCAGAGCTGAGATCTAACGTGATAGATTACAGTGCGGGGAAGACGGGAAACATTCATATAGACGCCGGTGGTGATGGAGTCAGTGACGACTCTGGACAAATCTGTTTCTAGAGCCGTAGTAGAAGATGAAGATGTCGTCCTCATCATGAAGTAGTTATTTCTCCTGTCACGTGTAATGAATATCTCCTGCAGTATTACTAATGCCGATTCCAGTGTCGGTAAATGAGAGGAGAATTAGCATTATGGAAGATGAGTCTATGAGAAATGTATTCAGCTGCCGACTCCGAGGGAGAAACTGCTTGTTGTCTGTGGTCTAAATATATAGGTTTTATTAGTAGATGTAAAGAAGAAAACTAAATACTGAATAAATCTCATATGTTTTCCTTATTATCTCCAGTAATTTTATTATTACACAGGATTTTTATGATGTTACATCGGATCATCTTCTTCTCATTCAGGTCTCTACAATATCGGATCCTCTCAGTGAAGATCTACTGCTTAAGAGATTTTTTCTGAATTACCCATCAAGGATGGATATGGACAGAGACAAGATGGCGGAGAGGATATTACACCTCACCCTAGAGATCCTCTTCCGGCTTACTGGAGAGGTGAGTGATTCTGATGACGTCACATTATATCATTCTTATTTATGGGAATAACAGATGGACAGAACTGGAGAGGTGAGGACTCTGGAAATGTCTGTAGGGAGATTTATTAATGTCTCTCCATAACCAGGATTACACATTAGTGAAGAAGACCTCTAGTGAGCGCTGTCAGGACCCTGTGTCTGAGGGATGGGGAAGACCCCTGAGCCCAATCACGGGACCTCCACCTCACCCCCCGGTACATGAGGACATCAATGACCAGAAGATACTAGAACTCCTCTACAAGATGATTGAGCTGCTGACTGGAGAGGTGACACTGCTGGGAATGCTGGGACATTATACAGTAACGCTATGAAGGGATCGGTGGAATGACGGTATCATTGTATGTGTCAGGTTCCTATAAGATGTCAGGACGTCGCCGTCTATTTCTCCATGGAGGAGTGGGAGTATTTAGAGGGACACAAAGATCTGTACGAGGACGTCATGATGGAGGTTCCTCAGTCCTTCACATCACCAGGTAATAGACAGGACTTAATACACACGGCTTATAATTATCTGTATGTAAAGAATGAATTCAGTCCCTGTATGTGTTTCCTCCAGTTCTATCCAGTAAGAGGACAACACCAGAGAGATGTCCCCGTCCTCTTCTTCCACAGGACTGTAAACAAGAAGATCCCAATGTTCCTCAGGATCATCAGGTAGATGGAGAGAAGGTGTCATGAGATCTCCCCTATGATGTGTAGACAGCTGTGAAGGTCTTGTGCTCAGTCTTGTTTTATCCACCATTATTATATGTTTTATACAGTGGTATGTAAAAGTTTGAACAACCCTGGTCAAAATTACTGTTATTGTGAACATTTAAGCAGGTAGAAGATGAAATGATCTTTAAAAGACCTAAAGTTAAAGATGACATATTTCCTTTGTATTTTAGGCAAAAAAACATTGTCATCTTTCACATTTTAAAAATTACTAAAAGGAAAATGGGCCGATGCAAAAGTATTGGAGATTTGAGTGCTCAGATAACTTTCACCAAGGTTTCAGACCTTGATTAGTCTATTAGGGTTATTGCTTGTTCACTATCATCATTAGGAAAAGCCAGGTAATGCAAATTTCCCATCTTTATAAAAACCCAGCCTCCTCTAACCTTGTGCCAAAAAAGAGCAGCCATGGATTCTTCTAAGCAGATGCCTAGCACTCTGAAAATGGTGGAGGCCCACAAATAAGCAGAAGGCTATAAGAAGTTAGCAAAGCGCATTCAATTTGCCCTTTTATCAATTCGAAATGTAATTTAAAAAAATGGCAGTTAACATGAACAGTGGAGGTCAAGATAAGGTCTGAAAGACAGAGCAACATTTCAGTGAGAGCTGCTTGTAGGATTGTTAGAGAGGCAAATCAGAACCCCTGCTTGACTGCAAAAGACCTTCAGAAAAAATTAGCAGACTATGGAGTTCTGATACATTGTTCTACTGTTCAGAGACACCTGCCCACATATGGCGTTCATGGAAGAGTCCTCAGAAGAAAACCTCTCCTGCATCTTCACCATAAAATTCAGCATCAGAAGTATGCAAAAGAACATCTAAACAAGCCTGATGCATTTTGGAAACAAGTTCTGTGGACTGATGAGGTTAAAATAGAAATCTTTGACCACAATGAACAAAAGTGTGGAGAAAAAAAAGCACAGAATTTCAGTAGAAGAACATAGCCAATCATTAAGCATGGGAGTAGATCAATCGTGCTTTGGGGCTGTGTTGCAGCCAATGGCATGGGGAAAATTTCACGGGTCGAGGGAAGAATGGATTCAATGAAATTTCATTACATTCTTATTGCAAACATATCTGTAAAAAAGCTGAAGTTGAAAAAGTGTGAAGTGAAAAAATGTTTTCTACAAATGGATAATTCTAAACACACGTCAAAATCCACAATAGACAACCTCAAAAGGCGCAATAAGAAGGTTTTACAATGGCCCTCACAGTTCCCTGATCTGAACATCATTGAAAATCTGTGACTAGACCTCAAAATAGCAGTGCATGCAAGACAACCCAGGAATCTCACAGAACTGGAAGAATTTTCCAAGGAAGAACGGATGAAAATTCCTCAAACAAGAACTGAAAGACTCTGGCTGGCAACAAAAAGTGTTTACAAGCTGTGATACTTGCAAAATGGGGTGCTACTAGGTACTAACCATGCAGGGTCCCCAAACTTTTACATCTGCCCACTTTCCATTTTGTAGCTTTTAAAAAGTAAAATATATATATTTTTTTGCCTAAAATACAAAGGGTATGTGTCATCTTTAACTTTAGGCCTTTTAGAGATCATTTCATCATCAACTTGCTTAATTGTCTACAATAACCATTATTCTGACCAGGGATGCCCAAACTTTTACATGCCACTGTATACAATGAATTCTGCTCACTCTAAGTGTAATAACAGCCTCTAACGTTTTTTTTAACTCAAATAGATTTGTATTAAGATAAACATCACAGTATTCATATTACAGTGATACAATCATTTTGATTTCCCCATTTAGACAGCTCGCACTCTTCCATTACATAACCTGTACAGGAATATAGAGTTGTGTTATACATTATCACCTACTACAGCAGTATAGACAAGCATCCCCACATATAAATAGCCCAACGTCCGTTCCTCACCTATCTGCCTCCTAACCCAGTTCCAGCCATGGCATCCACAGTTTGTCATACATCCCCATTTTCCCCATTCTCTTGTATACCCCTTTTTCCAGATTAATGACATGTTTCACATAGTTAAGATATTCTCCCCTTGAAGGTGGGTCCTCTTTAATCCAGTTCCCCGCTATTACCTTTCGTGCCATATATAGTAATCTGGAGATTGCCACCTTCAGATTATTATCCACTTTTATCTCTTCTACATATCCCAGCAAACAGACCACCGGTTCCCTTGGGATCACACATCTATAAGCCTCTTCCACCCGACTCAGGACCACCAACCAAAAAACAGCCAATCTTGGACACGTCCACAACATGAAATATACCTGCATTATCATTCTTACACCTAGGACATTCAGAGTTAGATCGCAATCCGGCCTTATACATAACATCCGGAGACTTATATACTCTATGTAGAATATAAAGCTGAGACAGCCTATACGGTTCACTCAATGATAATTTGAGTATCCACTCCAGAACAGACTCCCACGTTTCATCCTCCAAGTGTCCCAAATCCCTTTCCCACTTAGCCTTCGCATTGATCAGAAATCCCAGTAAATTAGTATGTAATAGGTCTCTATATAAGGAGGAGATGACCCCTCTCGTAGTCCCTTCCCCACACACATATTCCAGCACCAGATCTCCCTGAATTTTAAGACGGTCCCCCCTGTTCTGAGCTCTGAACGCATGTCTCATCTGTGCATATTGAAATCCCCCGGAAGCCTTGAGACCGTACTCAGATTGCAACTGAGAGAAGGATTTCAGCTCCTGTTGCTCAAGTATCTGACAAACATATCGTATCCCCCTGGCCTTCCATTCTGACAGACCCCCCAACGCCATAAACTCCGGTAGATTATTATTATACCATAACGGAGAAAACCTGGTTAGACAGGTAACCCCACAAATTTGTTTTTCCCTCCCCCATAGTTTATGTATCAAAAATATTGTGGGATAAATTTTCCCAAGCTCCCCAGGGAACCATCTTCTAAGCACTGAACCACAGGACATCTTTTCATCACTCCCTCTATCAGATGCTGGAGGACGCCTCAAGCGCCCAGCCCCTTAAATGCTGGCACTGGGCCGCAAGAAAATAAATTTCAGGGTTAGGCAAAGCCAAACCTCCATGCTCCTTGGGCCGCTGAAGCGTCTCCAACCTAATACGAGGATGTTGTTTCCCCCATACCAAACTCCTAAATATGGAATTAATCTGTTTAAATTTCCCATGTGGTATCCAAATAGGTGCGTTGTGAAGGACATACAATACCTTAGGCAACAGAATCATTTTAATGAGATTGACTCGGCCCACCACCGACAAATGCAGTTTAGTCCAAACCCCAACCTTCGCCTTAAGAGCCCCCAGAACAGGAGTCAGATTTTTATGCAAATAATCTGTTACCGGCATAGAGACCCATATCCCCAAGTACTTAAAATAATATACCACTTTAAGTCTACCCCCATCTACAGCGTCTCCCACCTCATCCCCAACGTCATCAACCTTAAACAAAATTGATTTATTCCAGTTTATCACCAGCCCTGATAAAGATCCGAATGGCATTCCCCAAAGACGTGTGTGGATCACCCAAGAACAGCAGTATATCGTCCGCATGTAGCGCTATCTTTTCTTCTACGGATCCATACTTGAACCAAGAGACTTCGGCAGACTTTCGAATTTTGGCGGCCAACGGTTCCACAGCCAAAGCGAACAACAGAGGGGAGAGTGGACACCCCTGCCTCGTTCCTCTATGTAACTTTATAGTGTGAGATAACTCCCATTCACCTTAATTCTAGCTAGTGGTTGCGCATACAGCTGTTGAACCCAAGACAGAAATTGCGGACCAAAGCCTAAACAGTGTAAAACCTGCCACAGATATCCCCATTCTACACTATCAAATGCCTTGTGGGCATCTAAGGATGCGATAACTCTCTGACCACAGTTATCGGCCCGCCGCTGTACATTTATAAAAAGCCTTCTCAGATTAACTGCCTGTAGCGCCGGCGTCCCTGCCCTCTGCTAGGCAGGGACGCTGTTCCCCTCACCCCTCTGCTCCGAGGCCGGCGTCCTCCTCCCGCTCTGCTGGCAGCGCGCGCTCCTTTCCGGCCACTGTGCTTAGGGGGCGCGCGCGCTACCCTCCCTCTTAAAGGGGCCGCGCGCGCCGTGCTAAGGAGTCCCCGGCCAATGGCCGGAGGACTTCACCTTATATAAGGCACCTCCCCCAAAATGGAGGTGCCCGAGCAATGTTGTTGCACTGTTCACTACTCTGCTTCAGCCATCAGGTTCCGTTGCCAGTTACCTGCCAGGTTCCTGCCAGTTTGCTGTCTGTTCCTGCCTGATATTCCACTCACCTGTTTACCCGCCTGCTAGCCTACCTGGAGGCTCCGCCGTCCGACAGTCTGCCCACCATCACCTGCCAGTCTGTCTATGGACCAGCCTGCCCGCTCACCTGGGAGCGCTCATCTGTTGCCTGCCTGCTAGCCTACCTGGAGGCTCTGCCGTCACGTTCGGTGACCACCTGCTATTCCAGAGACTCTCGCCCGCTCACCTGGGAGCGCTCATCTGTTGCCTGCTTGCTAGCCTACCTGGAGGCTCTGCCGTCACGTTCGGTGACCACCTGCTATTCCAGAGACTCTCGCCCGCTCACCTGGGAGCGCTCATCTGCTATCTGCCTGCTAGCCTACCGGGAGGCTCAGCCATCACAGGTCGTATCTGCCCGTTCATCCAGAGACTGCCCCGGTCACTTGCCGTGACCTCCTGCCCGTTCTTCCAGAGACTGCCCCGGTCACTTGCCGTGACCTCCTGCCCATTCATCCAGAGACTGCCCCGGTCACTTGCCGTGACCTCCTGCCCGTTCATCCAGAGACTGCCCCGGTTACCTGCTGTGACTACCTGTCCGTCTACCCTGGTCGCCACCCGCTCCCTTACAAGGACCGCCCCCTTGTATAGTAGCTCAGAAGTTCTGCCCCCTGGACCCGTTACAGTTTGCTCGGGCCATGGAACCCGGTGGCACCCAAGCTCCCTCGCTCTCGGACCTGTGTCATGAACTGTCCCGTCAGAGGTCCCAACAGGAGTCTATCCTGGGTCACCTGCGGAATGTCAATTCTCGCCTGGACACTCTGGCCGCTCCACCAGCAACCACCGCTGGTGCCATGACCCGCAATCCGGCAGCTCCGCTCTCCACCCATTCCGTGGTTTCCTGTCCCGGACCCCGGCTTTCTGCACCTCCTCGCTTCGGAGGCGACCCCGCTCAGGCTCGGGGCTTCATTAATCAGTGCACCCTGCACTTTGAACTCCTGTCCCACCAGTTTAACTCCGACCGGGCCAAAATTGCCTTCATCATGTCCCATCTCACCGGGGAGGCCCTGGCCTGGCTAAATCCTCTTTGGGAGAGAGGAGACCCCCTGGTGTCCGACTTGTCTGCCTTTCTCGCGGCTTTCCGGAAGGTCTTCGACAAACCCGGACGGAAGACCTCATCCGCATCATCTCTGCTACGCCTCCGTCAGGGAGGTCTCACCGTGGGCCAATATGCCATACAGTTCCGTACCCTTGCCTCGGAGCTGGCCTGGGATAACGACGCTCTGGTATCTGTTTTCTGGGAAGGTCTGTCCGGTCGTATTAAAGATGAACTCGCCGGTCGGGACATTCCTACCACTCTCGATGACCTAATAACTCTTGCCACCCGGATTGACCTACGGTTCCAGGAGCGGGCCAAAGAGGTCACCCGTGAGAGGAGGTTTCCACGTCTAGCTCCTACGTTTCAGAAACCCGTCACTCCCTCCGTTTCTCCCCAATTACACTCTCCTGAGCCTATGCAGGTCGACCAGACCAAGATGGTCAAAACCCGTCAGGACTTACGCCGTGCCGAGGGGAGTTGCTTCTACTGTGGCATTAAGGAGCACCGGATCCGTACCTGCCCGGAGAGGTCGGGAAACGCCTGTGTCTAGGTTCGCTCAGAGAGGTCGACCTAGACAAGGATAAATCCTCTCCATCTCTGCTGCTGTCAGTCTCAATTCTCTGCGGGGAGAACCGTTATTTCGAACTAGCCCAACTTGACTCTGGAGCAGCCGGGAATCTTATTTCACAGTCCCTGGTAGAAAAATACCGCATTCCCACCAAATCTCTGGCTGTACCATTATCTGTCGCTGCTGTGGATGGGGGTCTCTTACCACGTCCCATCCAACTCATCACCGAATCCATAACTCTGCAGGTGGGAATGCTGCATTCTGAGAGCATCTCTTTTCATGTGCTGCCTGGACTCTCTCACGCCCTCTTACTAGGTCTACCTTGGCTCCAGAGACATGCACCCGTGCTCGACTGGCAGACCGGAGAGGTTCTTCGCTGGGGACAGGATTGTCATAAGACGTGTTTGGTTCCTGTTCATCCCGTCCGTCCATCTCCTACCCCAACTAATCTACCTGGACTTCCGATTCCCTATTGGTCATTTGCTGATGTCTTTAATAAAAAGGAGGCAGAGACATTACCTCCTCACAGACCATACGACTGTCCTATCGACCTGTTACCCGGTACTACGCCTCCCCGTGGGCGTATTTACCCATTGTCCGCTGCTGAGACCCGGTCGATGTCCGAATATATCGAGGAGAATTTTGCCAGGGGATTCATCCAGAAATCTACCTCCCCGGCGGGAGCAGGCTTCTTTTTCGTAAAGAAGAAGGACGGCTCTCTCCGTCCCTGTATAGACTATAGAGGCCTTAACCAGATTACGGTGAAGAATAAGTACCCCCTTCCGCTCATTCCAGAATTATTTGATCGTCTGCGGGGGGCTAGAATCTTCACCAAACTGGACCTCCGTGGGGCGTACAACCTAGTCCTTATCTGTCAAGGTGATGAATGGAAGACTGCCTTCAACACCCGGGACGGCCACTATGAGTATCTAGTAATGCCCTTTGGTCTCTGTAATGCTCCAGCCGTCTTTCAAGAGTTGGTCAATGACGTCTTCCGGGACCTTCTCTACTCCTGCGTAGTGGTGTACCTGGACGACATCTTGGTCTTCTCTCCGGATCTCCAGACTCACCGGAGGGACGTTTGTCAGGTTCTGCTCAGGCTCAGGCAGAATCACCTCTTCGCTAAATATGAGAAGTGTCTCTTTGAGCAGACCTCGCTTCCGTTTTTGGGCTACATTATTTCTCAGACCGGTCTACGAATGGATCCAGAGAAACTGTCTGCCATCGAGAAATGGCCCCGACCGGAGGGATTGAAGGCCATTCAGCGGTTCCTGGGCTTCGCTAACTACTACCGCCTCTTCATACCGCACTTCTCTTCCCGGACTGCCCCAATTTCCGCGCTCACCCGTAAGGGCACTAACCCCAAAGAGTGGACGCCCGAAGTAGAGGAGGCCTTTCTTTCCTTAAAACAGGCCTTCTCTTCCGCCTCGGTACTGCATCGCCCGGACGGCAACAAGCAGTTCTTCCTGGAGGTTGACGCCTCCTCCTCTGGAGCCGGAGCGGTACTTACTCAAAAATCGTCTTCCGGGAGGATGTTAACTTGTGGCTTCTTTTCCAAACTCTTCTCCTCTTCTGAGCGCAATTATTCCATAGGAGACTGAGAGTTATTGGCCATCAAGCTGGCATTGGAGGAGTGGCGTTACCTACTCGAGGGGCTCTTCATCCGGTAATTATTTACACTGACCACAAAAACTTGGCTTACCTCCAGCATGCCCAGAGACTTAACCCGCGCCAAGCCCGGTGGTCCTTGTTTTTTGCTCGCTTTGATTTTGTTCTACATTTTCGCCCGGCTGACAAGAACATCAAGGCGGACGCCTTGTCCCGATCCTTCCTGTTGTCGGATCTCGAGGAGGAACCTAAACATATCATCGATCCCGCCAGAGTCATGCAGGTGGCTCCCGTGAGTCTAAACCGTCTCCCTCCCGGTAAGACGTTCGTAGCGGTACCCGATCGGGAGAGGATCCTACACTGGGGCCATTCGTCTAAACTAGCTGGCCACGCCGGTCAGAGAAAGACCCTCCAACTTATTTCCCGGCATTACTGGTGGCCTACCCTGCACAAGGACGTAATAGACTTTGTTTCTGCCTGTGCCTCCTGTGGCCGCAACAAAGTGCCAAGACACCTGCCTGCCGGTCGCCTCCTTCCGCTTCCTGTACCCGCTGCCCCCGGCAGCATATAGCCATGGACTTCATAACTGACCTCCCCGTCTCTGCTGGTTGTACGGTCATTTGGGTGGTCGCTGATCGCTTTTCCAAGATGACTCACTTTGTTCCCCTGCCAGGCCTCCCGTCTGCACCCGAGCTGGCTAAAGACTTTATCCGCCACATCTTCCGTCTTCATGGCCTGCCCCACCACATCGTGTCGGATCGTGGGGTACAGTTCACCTCACGTTTCTGGAGAGCCACTTGTAAATTGCTAGACGTCACCCTGGACTTCTCCTCCGCTTACCACCCACAGTCCAATGGTCAAGTGGAGCGGATCAATCAGATCCTGACCAGTTACCTCCGGCACTTCGTTAACGCCCACCATTCTGACTGGGTGGATCTCCTGCCATGGGCCGAATTTTCTTACAACAATCACGAGAGCGAATCTTCCTCCAAATCCCCGTTTTTTGTAGTCTTCGGTCAGCATCCTCGGATCCCATTTCCCGTCTCCACCTCAGTGGACAATCCGGCTGCGGAATCTCTTGTTAACGAATTTTCCTCCATATGGGAGAGTACCCGGTCCGCACTTCTTCTGTCATCCGAGCGTATGAAAAAACATGCTGACAAAAAACGTCTGGATCCTCCTCAATTCCGTCCTGGGGATAAGGTCTGGCTCTCGTCCAAGTATGTCCGGCTCAAGATTCCTTCCTATAAGCTAGGGCCTCGGTTCATCGGTCCTCTGGAGGTCATCAGTCAGATCAACCCGATGGCCTATAAATTGAAACTCCCGGCCAACTTGCGGATCCCTAACTCCTTCCATGTATCTCTCCTCAAACCGGTGGTACTTAACTCTTTTTCTAAGTCTACAGGTACACCTCCTGCTTCGGTTTCAGCTGAAAACGAATTTGAGGTAGAGAACATTCTGGCCACCAAAAGGGTAAGAGGGAAGACCTATTTTTTGGTGGATTGGAAGGGGTTTGGTCCCGAAGAGAGAACGTGGGAGCCTCGGGAGAACATCCATGCCCCTCTCATCCTAGCTAAATTTCTTTCTGGCCTAAAAGAGGGGGGGCCTAAAGGGGGGGGTACTGTAGCGCCGGCGTCCCTGCCCTCTGCTAGGCAGGGACGCTGTTCCCCTCACCCCTCTGCTCCGAGGCCGGCGTCCTCCTCCCGCTCTGCTGGCAGCGCGCGCTCCTTTCCGGCTACTGTGCTTAGGGGGCGCGCGCGCGTGCTACCCTCCCTCTTAAAGGGGCCGCGCGCGCCGTGCTAAGGAGTCCCCGGCCAATGGCCGGAGGACTTCACCTTATATAAGGCACCTCCCCCAAAATGGAGGTGCCCGAGCAATGTTGTTGCACTGTTCACTACTCTGCTTCAGCCCTCAGGTTCCGTTGCCAGTTACCTGCCAGGTTCCTGCCAGTTTGCTGTCTGTTCCTGCCTGATATTCCACTCACCTGTTTACCCGCCTGCTAGCCTACCTGGAGGCTCCGCCGTCCGACAGTCTGCCCACCATCACCTGCCAGTCTGTCTATGGACCAGCCTGCCCGCTCACCTGGGAGCGCTCATCTGTTGCCTGCCTGCTAGCCTACCTGGAGGCTCTGCCGTCACGTTCGGTGACCACCTGCTATTCCAGAGACTCTCGCCCGCTCACCTGGGAGCGCTCATCTGTTGCCTGCCTGCTAGCCTACCTGGAGGCTCTGCCGTCACGTTCGGTGACCACCTGCTATTCCAGAGACTCGCCCGCTCACCTGGGAGCGCTCATCTGCTATCTGCCTGCTAGCCTACCGGGAGGCTCAGCCATCACAGGTCGTATCTGCCCGTTCATCCAGAGACTGCCCCGGTCACTTGCCGTGACCTCCTGCCCGTTCATCCAGAGACTGCCCCGGTTACCTGCTGTGACTACCTGTCCGTCTACCCTGGTCGCCACCCGCTCCCTTACAAGGACCGCCCCCTTGTATAGTAGCTCAGAGGTTCCGCCCCCCGGACCTGTTACACTGCCGTAGATCTGTCAGGCATGAAAACTGATTGATCCGGATGTATCAACTTGGAGATAACACTCGTCAGCCGGGTCGCTAACACCTTGGCCAGGAGCTTAACATCCGTTGTGAGCAAAGAAATTGGGTGGTATGACTGCCGTAGATCTTTATCCTCTTTCGGAATTACTACTATTCTGGCTTCTCTCATGGAAGCTGGCAAAGTCCCTCTACTCTTAGCCTCCTCCAAGACCACTCTTAATCTAGGCACTAACACTTCCTCCATACCTTTATAAATTTCAGCTGGTAACCCATCTACTCCTGGAGCCTTCCCCTTTGACATTGACCCTAGTGCCCAACTTAACTCATCCGTAATAGGTGCCTCCAAACTTTCCCTATCATCATCTCCCAGCTTAGGCAACCCGAGTCCCTCTAAGAACGTCACAGTGTCTCCCACCGACGCTCCCACCCGAGAGGAGTATAAATCCACATAAAAGTCCGTAAAGACCTTTGTGCCATTTCCAGATATCAGCGAATGCACAAACGAGGTACTCCTCTGGGCAGAAGCCACCAGCGACAGCATGTGGCCCACCTTCTCCCCTCCTGGTAATAAGCCAATCTCTGAAATTCTCTCTTCCTCTCCGCCCTTTCCAGAAGAATTTTATCCTCATTATTCTGAGCTTCTTTTAACCGTTTCCCAGCCTCAGAGGTACCAAGTATAGCCATCTCATCTTCCGCACCTCTTAGACTTTCCACCGCTGCTTTCTCTGCTTGTTTAGCCCGCCGCTTACATCTACTAATATCTCTAAACAGCAAACCTCTTAGATACGCTTTCATTGCCTCCCATATAGTGGATATATCCGCACTCCCGTCATTGAGCTCAAAAAATTCCTCTACCTCTTGCTGTATGCTCTCTACAGTCATGGCCAAAAGTTTTGAGAATTGCACAAATATTAATTTTTACAAAGTCTACTGCTTCACTTTTTCTAATGGCAATTTGCATATACTCCAGAATGTTATAAAGAGTGATCAGCTTAACAGCAGTTACTTGCAAAGTCAATATTTGGCTAGAAAATGAACTTTATCCCCCAAAACACATTTCAACATCATTGCAGCCCTGACTTAAAAGGACCAGCTAACCTCTTTTCAGTGATTGCTCCATTAACACAGGTGTGGGTGTTGATGAGGACATGGCTGGAGATCAATCTGTCATGATTAAGTAAGAATGACACCACTGGAAACTTTAAAAGGAGGCTGGTGCTTGGCATCATTGTTTCTCTTCTGTTAACCATGGTTATCTCTAAAGAAACACGTGCAGTCATCATTGCAATGCACAAAAATGGCCTAACAGGGAAGAGTATCGCAGCTAGAAAGATTGCACCTCAGTCAACAATCTATCGCATCATCAAGAACTTCAAGGAGAGAGGTTCCATTGTTGCCAAAAAGGCTTCAGGGCGCCCAAGAAAGACCAGCAAGCCCCAGGACGTCTCTTAAAAGTGTTTCAGCTGCGGGATCGGGCTACCAGCAGTGCAGAGCTTGCTCAGGAATGGCAGCAGGCAGGTGTGAGTGCATCTGCACGCACTGTGAGGCAGAGACTCTTGGAGCAAGGCCTGGTCTCAAGGAGAGCAGCAAAGAAGCCACTTCTCTCCAGAAAAAACATCATGGACAGACTGATATTCTGCAAAAGGTACAGGCAGTGGACTGCTGAGGACCGGGGTAAACTTATTTTCTCTGATGAATCCCCTTTTCGATTGTTTGGGACATCAGGAAAACGCCTCATTCGGAGAAGACAAGGTGAGCGCTACCACCAGTCTTGTTTCGTGCCAACTGTTAAGCATCCTGAAACCATTCATGTGTGGGGTTGCTTCTCAGCTAAGGGAATCGGCTCTCTCACAGTCTTGCCTAAAAACACAGCCATGAATAAAGAATGGTACCAGAATGTCCTCCAAGAGCAACTTCTCCCAACCCTCCAAGAACAGTTTGGCGATAAACAATGCCTTTTCCAGCACGATGGAGCACCTTGCCATAAAGCAAAGGTGATAACTAAATGGCTCAAGGAACAAAACAGAGATTTTGGGTCCATGGCCTGGAAACTCCCAGATCTTAATCCCATTGAGAACTTGTGGTCAATCATCAAGAGATGGGTGGACAAACAAAAACCTAAAAATTTTGACAAAATGAAAGCCTTGATTGTGCAAGAATGGACTGCTATCAGTCAGGATTTGGTCCAGAAGTTGATTGAGAGCATGCCAGGGAGAATTGCAGAGGTCCTGAAGAAGAAGGGTCAACACTGCTTTGCTGCATTAACTCATTCTAACTGTCAATATAAGCTTTTGTTACTCATATGTTTGCAATTATTATATTTCTGTCTGTGATAAAAACATCTGTCAAACACACATAAAAACCAGAGGGCAGCAGATCATGTGAAAATATAATATTTGTGTCATTCTCAAAACTTTTGGCCATGACTGTAGATCCACACTATGCAACCAGTTAGGGTGAATTTTCCACTCTCCCCTACACATGGCTTGTGTTCCTGTCGGTCGTATCTCTACCTCAATCAGACTGTGATCTGAGAAAGCCCGTGGCAGGTACCTCACGTCCCCTACCATTGTGTCTAACATCCCATTGCCTAGAGACATATCTATTATAGATAGGGTATCATAAGCCGGTGAATAACAAGAGTGCCCCTCTCCCCCACATGTCGTACTCTCCATAAATCAATCATGCCAATATCCCGAATATATATACCGAAACATGACCCTCGGACCTATTCTGAATGTTTTTATTCCTGTCCCAGAAATCATCACATATATTGTTAAGGTCCCCAATAATTAACAGTGGTATCGAGCCCCCACGTCCCAGTACCTCCAACACTTCTCTAATTTTCTTGCTGGAGTAAGGAGGAGGAATGTACATAGCCACTACACACAGCAACACTCCAAACATTTTACATTTCACCACCACATATTGACCATCCGCATGAACATACACCTCCTCCTCTTCATAGCGCACACCCGCAGAGACCAGTACTGACACTCCCCTCGAATACGTAGAAAAAGTAGGATGATATACTTTTTGTATCCAGCGCCTACGTAAAACATCAACCTCCTCACGCACTAGGTGTGTCTCAAGCAGGTAAATCATTGAGGCCCTTTGATCTCAAGCATACTGTAGAACCGCCGCCCATCTCGTCTTATCCGCTAGTCCTCTCACATTCCAACTCCATATTTTAATACGGTCCCCCATCACACCGCTCATCATTCATCAGAGTATCCTCTCTCCCTAATATGTGCTGTCTAATCCCCCCACCCTTTTAAGTTCCAACTCCCACCCCTGTACCCCCCCAACTAAAGCTTCTTCCTCT